>OX336393.1:5545832-6233332 GCA_946902985.2 Meconema thalassinum | reverse complement strand
TCTAACCTTGGTCTACCCCTATAGTTCTTGTCCTCGACCCTTCCTTTCATAACTAAGCTTGCTATTCCTGGGTGTCTTAATATGTGTCCTACCAACCAATCTCTTCTCTTCATTAGCAGTCGCCAGAAATATCTCTCCTCTCCCGCTCGTCTTAATACCTCTTCGTTTGTAACCCTATCTACCCATCTGATCTTCATCATTCTCCTGTAACACCACATTTTCAAATGCTTCAATTCTCCTCTTTTCTGCTGCACCAATAGTCCAAGTTTCACTTCCATAGAGCGCCACGCTCCAGACAAAGGCTTTCAAAAATGACTTCCTAATACCTAAATCTATGTTCGATGTCAACAGATTCCTTTTCTGTAGAAATGCTTTCCTTGCCTGAGCCAACGTACTTTTTATATCCTCTTTGCTTCGTCCATCACTGGTTATTTTACTTCCTAAGTAACAAAAGTCTCCTACTTCCTTCAGCTTTTCACCTGTCAATTTGATGTCCATAGAGGTTTCTGATTTATTTCGGCTGCATTCCAGTATTTTTGTTTTACATTTATTTATTTTCATCATGAATCCTTTCCGTAGGACGGAGTCCATACCATTCAAAACCTCATTCAAATCCTCAGGCTTGTCGGCCAAGATGACGATGTCATCAGCAAATCTCAGAGTTGAAATTATTTCTCCTTGAATCTTCACTCCCACTTTAAATTTTTCTACAATTTCCTTCATTGCTTGTTCAATGTAAAGATTGAAAAGTATGGGTGATAAGTTACAGCCTTGCCTTACACCTTTCATAATACCAGCTTCTCGCTCATATCCTTCAGCTCGAATGACTGCTGTCTGGTTTCTGTATAGATTGTATATCACCCTCCTATCCCTGTACTTTATTCCAATAGATTTCAAAATGTCAAACAATTTAGTCCAATCAACGTTATCAAAAGCCTTTTCTAAGTCTACAAATGCCATGAACGTTCTCTTATCTGTCCTTATTCTACCTTCCAAAATCAGCCTAAGACTTAGTACAGCTTCCCTTGTTCCTACATTTCTCCTGAAACCAAACTGGTCTTCACCCAACTCCGTTTCTATCTGGCTTTCAATCCTCTTGTAAATTATTCCAGACAGGATCTTTGAAGCATGAGTAATCAAGCTGATTGTACGGTAATCTTCACATCTGTCAGCTCCCTCTTTCTTTGGTATAGGGATGATAACATTCTTCTTGAAAACAGAGGGTACCTCACCTGTCTCATAAATCCTACACACCAAGTGAAATAACCTGATCAGACCTTCATCTCCTATGCAGCGTAGCAACTCAATCGGTATATCATCTATGCCTGGGGCTTTGTTCCTGCCTAAGTCCTCTAATGCTCTGTCAAATTCTGATCTCAATATTAAATCTCCTTTTGCATCCTCATCAATTTCCTCCTCCCTTTCCATTACATGATTCTCAATCTCCTTTCCCTTATACAAGCACTCTATTTAAGCTGTCCATCTCTCAACCTTTTCTTCCCTATCTGTTAGAGGCTTTCCATTTGTGTCCCTAATATTACAGCACTTAGTCTTCTTTTCCCCAAAAGTATTCTTAATCCTTCGGTAAGCTGTGTCTACTTTTCCTAATTTCAGACACTTTTCTATACCTGTACATTTCTCTTTCAACCATTCTTCTTTCGCTTCCTTGCACTTCTTGTTAACCTCATTTCTCAGACGTCTGTATTCTGCTTTCCCCTCTTCATCTCTTAGATTCTTGTGTCTCCGCCTTTCATCCATCAATTCTAGTTCTGATTGATGAATTGCCTAAAAAACCTAATGATTGTGAATCAGAAATTGTAAACTTGGATACGTCGGATCATGCAGGTACTCATTGGATTTGTTACTTTAAAAAGGGTAACCAGAAATTCGTCTTTGACTCATTTGGTGGAGATGTTCCTGAAAAACTAGTAAATTATTTGGGAGGTAGCAACCTATTTTATAACGCTGAAAGAATTCAAATGTTTGATGAATATGTATGTGGTCATTTATGTGCCCTTGTTTTAAAGTTGTTTTCTAATTTAGGTTCCCCTAATCCCGCTAATTTTAACGAAATTATAGATTTAATAAATGGACATATTTGGAAATAAGATTATAAACGGAGAGAGTAGTTCATTAAATATTAAGGCTATCACAAAAGATGATGTAGAAAAACAATTTTCAAGGCTAGTTACGGCTCTAAATAAACGCCTTACTGAGCTTTTTTTGTTTCAAAAACATGGATTGATTTTCAAGGTAAAATGATAGCGAATATTGAAGATCCAATCAACAATAAAGATGTCGTTAATAAGCAATATCTCTTAGAAAAGCTCAAATCACTTACTACTGAAGGGGATTTTCCTAAAGATAACTACTTCACGAAAGAAGAAATAGAAAAATTGTTCTCGGAATATGCCACTACTTGTCTTGCACCAGTAGCAACATTAACAGAAAAGGTTGACAACTTAGAAAGAAAGGTGTTTGATAGGATAATATTAAAAAAGGACCTTTTTGCAGAGAAAGATAAAATTAAGCATATTTTTACATACAACGCAACGATTAGGAAAATTTTTGTTCGTATCGTAGACCCAGCTAAAGTATTTACTTCATATACAGATGACGCTATTAAAACAGTATTAGACGTTTATATTGCACGTTCCAAAGAAGAAAAAATTATGGTAGATACTAGTAAGCCCTTCAAAAATAAAATGGACAGCGTAATTTTTAAACTTCCAATAAATGTTAGTGTGACGATGTTTGGTGAAGTAATACTTGATGCATATGAACCTCATCCTGATGAATCGGTCGAATAACACTAATGTTAAAATGTTTTAGTTTTTAATGGAGAAAATAACCATTAAATACAGTCTAATATAACAGGTTTTTATGCAACATCTCTATTGTTCCTTTAAGAAGATCAGGAGTAAATGGAATACTGAAATGGTTTCCCGAATAGCTAATTTTTATTTGTTCATTCATAAGCACATACAACCTTACGCTATTAGGATCATTATATTTTTCATAAACTATCTCACAATCGGGGTGCCGCCTGCATATTTTTTGATTGCTTGATTCACCTGCTGTCTCTGCGCCCTTATTGCATAGTACCTGTACTTTTCGTTTGGTTCATGCTTATCTATAATAAGCAGACAATTATTCTTACTAGTTTTAAGTGCAAGAGGTGTGGCTAATGGGGTAAGAGATTCGTTTTCTGCTTCCTTTATTTGAAGTTTCTGCATTAACCCAACTAGTTGGTTCTTATACTCTCCTTTAATTTTGTATTCTCCGTACTTTCGAATTGATGGAAGGACTTCTTTCGTTACCCATTTCTTAATTTTTTTAGCTTCCTCTTTTTTAGATGATAAAATAAGCGAATACAACCCAGATTCATTAATAAATATGGTTTGAGGATGTGTATTTTTTAACCCCGCCAAAACGTCAGGGTTATTTAAGGTATCGAATGTACCTTTGTCTTCAATTGCAACGTGTTTTCGAATTGCTTTATCTGTATCTCTATACTTCAATATTAAAGCAATAAAGCTTTAAACCATGAATCGTTATTTTCATCAATAGCAATAACCACTTGTTTGCTATTATAGACAAGTTTGCTGTTCAGAATATCGGTAATTGATTCCATTTATATATATATATATATACACCGCGGACAGGCCAACAAGGACCACGCAAATATCACTTCTTTATAGGTCTAGTTTCCTTCTTTCTCTTCCAGAAGTCTTTCATCCTGGTCGACTGTGCAGCTCTTCTTTCAGCAGTCCATTCTCCTCTGTTGAGATTTTTCTTCTCCCCGACAAGAATTTTGAAACCAAAAATTTTTTTTCTGTACTCTATTCGATTTAGACAATCTTCTTCAGTAATTTTGAATTTTTGAAGTTCTTCTTTCATTTGTTTTACATAGCCTCCTTGTCCTTTATAGTTCCAGATTTTATCAAAAATTTGTTTGTTTAACCTTGAGCAATCCATGCGGACCATATGTCCGTAGAACTGAAGTCGCCGTTTTCTGATCATCACTTCAAGGTTGTCGATTTTACTATAAATTTCTGCATTCGATCTCAGTCTATAACCTTCCTGTGTTTTCCTAGGACCATAAATCCTTCTTAAAATTCTTCTTTCTATCTATCTTGAGCAAATTCTCCATTCCGGTTATATTTGTAGTTTCCATGCCGTACAAGATGACTGGTCTAACAACAGTATTAAAATGTCGTAATTTTGCATTGATAGACAGGTTCTTTTTATTGTATATATTTTTTGTACAAAAATTTAATCTTTCCAATTTCCCTTTTTTGTTCTCGATTGCCAATTTATCCGTCCCATTGCTACTAATTATTTCTCCAAGATATTTAAATCGGTCAGTGACCCTGGTGCTCCCATAATTTGTTTTTATCATTTTCTTAGTGTATTTCTGATCACTTGTCATCATCTCTGTTTTTACCAACGAAATCTGTAAGCCCGCTTTTTCCGCCGTTTCTTTTAACTGATCAATTTGGTTAATAGCTTCTTGTTCTGATTCAGCAAACAACGCTACGTCGTCAGCAAATGCTAAACCTTTGACTCTGAGGTTCTTATTCTTTGTACCAATTTTAGCACTTGAATCGTTCTTCTCCCAAAACGTCCTCATGACTTTATCCAAGACCAAATTGAAAAGCAGTGGTGATAGACTGTCCCCTTGTCTTAGCCCAGTTTTTACCTCGAAGGGCTCGCTAACTTCATTTAAAAATTTGACTCTGGAAATCGTATTAGTTAATGTAAGTTTTATTAAATTTATGGTTTTTTGATCAACTTGGTATTCCTTCAATGTGTCAAAAACAGTATCCCTATCCACTGAATCATACGCTTTCTGAAAATCAACGAATGAGATAAAGATATTCTTTGGCCTGTTGTTGTAATATTTTAATATCAATTTTAAACTTAGAATTTGTTCTGCACACGATCTATTCCTTCTGAAACCTCCTTGGAACTCGCCAAGCTGTGGTTCGATCTGTGGTTCAAGTCTGTTTAAAAGTAGTTTGGCAAATATTTTATATGTGACAGACAACAATGAGATCCCCCTATAACTATTGACATCAATTTTTGAGCCTTTTTTATGTAGTGGATGAATTAAGGCGATTAACCAGTCTTCTGGAATTGCTTCCTCAATCCAAATTTTCTGGAATAGATTTGTCGTCGCTATTAAAAATTCATCATCTACAAGCTTCCACATTTCTGCAATTATTCCATCTTTGCCTGAGGCTTTATTGTTTTTAAGTGAGTTGATAATACATTTAACTTCATTTACATCTGGGGGCGTAGAGTCAAAATTTTGTGTTGTAAATTTGAAACTCAACTTGTCTGTCGGTTTTGGACAATTTAACAACTTCTCAAAATACGCAGCCAAGATATCACAATTTTCCTTGTTGTTTAATGCTAGCGTACCATCTTCCCTTTTGAAATTTAAACTCGGCGCTGAATATCCAGTGATTTCATTCTTAAATGCTCTATAAAACAATCGGGTGTCATTTTTCTTAAAATTGTCGTCCATTTCCATTATTTGGTCCTTCATATATTTTCTTCGAATCGTTCTTAAAGTCTGGTGGGCCATTTTCCTTAATCTTTGTACTTCCTCTAAATTTTCTGGAGTCTTGTTCCCGTTCCACTTGTGCCAAGCACAATGTCTTTCTTTGATCACTCTTTCACATTGTTCATTCCACCAAGCATGTTTCCTATAAAAGTTCAACGGTGCAATTTCCTGAGCTGGTTCAAGAAGGTTATTAGTAACATCATTCCAATTGGTTGGTATTTTAAGTTTTCCTTGAAATTCTATCCTTTTTTCATTTGTAAGAACCTCTCTATTAATTTTCGGAATTTTAATTCTAGTTGTATTTTGTTTGCGTGTAAAAGGTATGAAATTCATCTTGATTTGAGAAAGGTAATGATCTGAAGTTACATTAATGGATTTTCTGACCTTGACATTTTGAATTTCTTTGAAACAATTTCGAGAGATAGCTACATGATCTAGTTGAAACTCACCCAGCAACGCATTTGGGGAGACCCATGTTTTCTTTTTACTTGGTTTTGCTTTAAAATGTGTGGACATAATCTTTAAGTTTAGATGTTCACAGAGTTTAACCAATCTCTCACCATTCCTGTTGGTTCTATTGTGAGCGGGATATTTACCTATTATATCAGAAAATTTTCTCTCAGATCCAAGCTGAGCATTGAAATCTCCAAGTAAAATTTTTACATGATTAGAAGGAATTTTGAGAATTTCGGCTTCTAACTCGTCCCAAAATTCATCAACTTTCTCTGGATTCGTTTTATTATCCTTATTTATAGGAGCATGGGCGTTGATTAGCGTGTATCTCTTATTGAGAGATTTTTATAGTTAGAAAAGATAGTCTGGCATTCACACTTCTAAAAGCGATAACTGCGTCCAAAAATTTCTTGTTGACCATAAAAGCTGTTCCAAGATGTGGCATGTTCTTCATCACTCTCTTCCCAACTTTTCCTTTGAAAATTCGGAAGTTGTCAGATTCAAAGGTGTCCTCATCCAAGAACCTGGTCTCTTGAAGGGCTAATATTGTAATGTGATGTCTATGAAGTTCTGTTGTTAGTTGTTTTAATTTTCCAACCTGAATTAAGGAATTCACATTGTATGTTCCAAAAAAATATTTTCTCATTTTCTTGAATCTTGAACTGTTCTTGTGGTGCTCCGATTCACCATAATGTAACCCTAAACTGCTAGGCACCCTGGAATCCGATTTACGCCTAGCATTGTCTTCAGGGTAATCATGACCAATAGAAGCTAAATCCATGATATTAAAGTAAATGTGGGTTGGACAAAGTCCAACGTTATACAACTAAGATTGTGAGTCCTAGAGGTTGCCTCAAGATGTGTTCTGGCTCTTATTTTACGGCTTAAGCCAACCCTCCTCCTTTCTCCGGGCTTGGGACCGGCAACAGAAACTACTGAGCTACTCAATCCACCCAGTAGATCCTGCAGGCGGAGTTTGATTCCATTTATTATATATAAAATATAAATATAAATATAAAAAGTTAATTTCCTCAACAAAGGGTAGACCCTTGTTTCTTGTAAGTTAGTTTGCGTTCTTCAATGTTGGGTGTCTGGGTAAACCAATGCTTATTTTATAATTAATTTTAATTAATTAATTAATTAATAAATAAATTAATAATCACATTTGGTGTTTAAAGTGCAAAACGTTTACTCAAACACTGCATCCTCACACCCTTTCGACAAAAAATGGTCGAACTAGAATCGAAGGTTTATGTTCCGAGTGTGGGAGTAAGAAAAGCCGGTTTGAAAAAAATAGTTAATGAGAGTGTAGAAATAGGGGGTTCTACCCAAATTAGAAAACCACCCGTTAGCATTCGGGAGGAAATTATAAACGAAATTCATAAACCCATGAGGAAGAATTTTCCGAGAAGGAGGGTTTCAACTCACGGCATTGATGACATTTGGCAAGCGGATTTGGTAGAAATGGACTCTGGAAAAATAAAGGGGATATCGAAGCTTAATAAAGGCTACAAGTATTTGTTAACAGTCATTGATGTATTTTCAATGTATGCCTGGGGTGTACCAGTCAAAGATAAAACGGGTAAAAGAGTTGCTGAAGCGTTTGATGGTATTTTAAAAAACAGAAAACCCAAATATCTTCAAACAGACAACGGTAAAGAATTTTACAATAAAGAATTTTCAAAATTGATGAAAACATTTAATATCAATCATTATTCGACTTTTACTGAAGTAAAAGCTTCAGTTGTAGAACGATTCAATAGGACCTTAAAAGAGAAAAAGTGGAAGCAGTTTGATATTCAAGGAAACTACTGCTGGGTTGGCATTTTACCAAAGTTAATTAATGGCTACAATAATACGACGCGCACAACTATAAATATGAAGCCAAAAAACGTAAACAAAGCTAATGAAGAACATTTGTTGAAAACTGTTTACACTGTAAGCGTAGGAGCGGAAGAAAAAGCGAAATTTAAAGTTGGCGATCAAGTCAGAATTAGTAAACTAAAAGGTATATTCGAAAAAGGATACACAGGAAATTGGTCGACTGAAATATTTGAATTAAAAGATGTCGTTTATTCCGACCCTATTACGTACAAATTGAAAGATGTAAATGCAGAAGAAATAAAGGGGAACTTTTATGAGCAAGAATTACAGAAAACAAAGTATCCAGGGGCATATCTTGTTGAAAAAGTTTTAAGAAAGAAAGGAAATCGGGTATATGTCAAATGGTTGGGTTTTGATAATTCTCACAATAGTTGGGTTAATAAAGAAAATGTTATATTATAATATTTCTGTATATATAAATGGACGCCCGAGTAAAGCGAATAACTCTTTCTTTCTTCCTGTGTTTACTACATCCTACTGAAGATGTAGAAGTATTAATAAATCAGTTGTCTGAGGATAGTATAGATTATCTTTTTGAACTTAATGGTGATGACATAGATAGCTGTTACAATTTTCATAAAGCTACGAAGGAATTCTTAATTTTACGTTAATTTTGGTATTTGATTTTAATGGTTATTAACCATTAAAACCATAAATATTCTACTTAAAATTTGTCGGGGTGTTACGAAAATTTAAGATTTTTTTAAAGAGAATTCAAGATTGTGCGCTTTGCAACCACCATAGACTTCTTTTGTGCCTTTATATATCGTTTTCAGGCCTATCATTTTCTTTTTTTTCCTTTCCACAACTTAGCACCTTGTTGTATTTGTCAGGCAATATAACCTTAAATTCACTATCAAGTTCTACAAAAGTTTTATTTCCATATTTTGTATTTATACCTTCTACATTCGTTATAAGGTATTCGTTCCCTATTTCTAACTCACTGAGCTTTTTAAACTTCTTTTGTTCGTTGATGCTGTTGAGCGTCTTGAGAAATTGATTTACTTCCATTTATTACCTATAAAAAAATGTTTTAATTTTTTAAATATTTAATATAATTATTTTATTTCCTCTAGTTGAACTACAGTATTTTTCAAACTCTTTATTACTTCCATAAACGAAGATGACCTTTTTGGACAGTCTATGCCAATCATTGAAAGATCAAATTTTTGAGCTTTAACCAAAGAATTCGTGAATTCATTGTATTGATATACTTGTCTACCTTAAAAAAAATACAGCATTCCGTTAATATATCTAAAGGCTGAATCCATTGCAGGCGGTAAACCAGGAAAACGTCTTGATAATATGCCATGTTGCTTGGGTTTAAAGCTGCATTCGTCTATTTCCGAAAAGAAAGCGTCATTGTAAAAAATATAAGTGTGGCCTGAGTAAGTGTTTAACAACGCATGAATTATTGTATCTGGTCTGATGTTCCACATGGACATGGCTTTTGGATAACCATTTACCAATATTAAGCTCGGATAATCCATCATGTAGATTTTGTTGGCAATAATCATAACGATCTCACCAGAGGGTCTTTGATAAACGACTGTCATAGTTTTAAAATCTTGAGGTAAGAAGGTTTACCAATCTGTAATAAACTGGGGCCGTTTGTTTTTTAAGGCTGTTGAGTAATCAAGATCTAAAAGCCAAAACCATTTTTCATAAAAGACATACATTAACTGATTAACAATTAAAATAGTGTTGACATTCAAATCACATAAATTGGGCTCTGGCTTTGGTGTATCTGGAGTTGGTGTTTTATCTGGTACGTTAGGCTCTGTGGCTTTACCATATAAACTTTGAATAGCTAAAATGTCATCTTGATATAGCTCTATTTGATTGTTAGCGTATGCATACATAATAGCATCTGGATTGTTTGAATGGGAAATACCTAAGGCATGGCCTATTTCATGTATCATAACAGAAAGTAAATTTGTTTGATATTGAGGAGTATTAGCATCGGTATTTAAATACCAAGGTTCATCTTGATCGATATGAATTTCAATAGGTGAATTAATGCTATTTGGGTAATTTGCACGAGCCAAAACTCCACCTTTTCCATCAAATCCACTGAAATATTGCCCACTTATTTTGTGATTTCTATGAAGACTACCACGTTTATTTGATATAATTATATCAGGATTCCTCAAATCGTTCTCAAATGAGAGATCTGTATGTTTTTTCCAAACATCGAAAGCGGCTCTATCTACACTTTGCATTGCTTGATTAGCTAAAGCATAATGCCATTTTATATTTTTATTATTCCATTTATACCGCCGAGTAGTAAAATTTATATCGTCATCGGTGATACCGCATCGCGATGTATTCATTAATTGTAAAGTACATTCATCTAAATCACCAGTAATATCTAGATTGTAGTACTCTTGGAACAATTTTAAAGCAGATTGGAAAGTTGTTACATTTACTTCTGAAATTTCTTGTTCGTCTATAGTCAAGTATCCAAAATTACGCAGATAGTTGATAGCAAATTGATTCTGATTTTCATGAGATAATATTTCTAATTGAACCTTTGTTAGCGTAACAATTATAATGCAAAATGTAATTATTCTGTTCATTTATTTATATAAATATTTTACTATCATTTCTCTCGAGCCCAAAAGAGTAATATCTTATAATTATTTTTATAAAAAAAATGAAATTTTTAATTAAGAAAAGTTATATAATAAATGGATTTAAAACAAAATATTAAGCGCCAAACAGGTGCAACTGTAAAGGAACTAAGGGTTCTGGCAACGGAACTCAAACTAAAAGGAGTATACAAGATGAAGAAGGCTGCTCTTCTTGAAGCTGTAAGCAGTGCTTGGAGTAATGCCGGAGATAGTGCTTTGTTTACGTATCAAGAATCAGAGCTGCCTAAGAAGAGCGTTCGTGAACTAAAACAAGTCGCCAGAGAAAACAAAATTAAGGGCTACTCAGTAATTCATTCAAAGAAAGGGTTGCTAAATTTGATAGCGGAAGAAAAGGAACGTTTGGACAAAATCAGGCATTTTGGATTTGATCAAGACCTATTTGAAATTAAGAAGGAACCAAAACCTGTTCAATCTAAGGACTTAAAAGTTGTGAAGCAAAAATTGGGCCAAATTTTTCCTTTTAAGAAAAATATATTTAATGAAACAGTAGCTAAAAAGTCACCTTTCGAAATTCATCAAGGTGTTCGTACTGTGCTGCACAAAAAGTTTAACGTATGGCAGACAGCTTATACTATACACATAAAAAATTAGCAAGGAAAACCAATAGAACAAATGAAAGCGGTCAGAAAAGGTGTGCATGCAGCCATAAAAGAAGTAAGAAAACTAACTGATTTTAAGCCAGGTGATTAGATGAAAGTAGTTGCAGAAAATAATGATTTTAACCATATGATTTCGTCAAAAAAGAAAAGAGAAGTCAATGCTTCACATCTACTTGACCAAATTGAAAGAATAATAACATCTAATGAAAATGTAGATATAAATAATACCACCTTTTACTTTGAGGTCTACAAAATACCCAGAGGCAAAGGAGCAAAGGGTAAGAAAATAGTCAATATTGCTAAAGATGTTATGGCTAAAAGAATCATAAACAAAATAACCAACACCGATAACCTGTGCGGGGCAAGAGCAATAATCACAGCCCTCACGTATGAATCTAGAAAGATACTAGACAGGAAATTAACTGATAATGAAATTACCTATATTAGGAAAGGACGTGCCCTGCAGGAAGAATTAGCAAAAGAGTTATGCACAAGATTCGGAATGAACTGTGAAGATGGGTTTAGTTTAAACGATATTAGAGATGTTGCACATCTCATGGGTGTTCGGATTAAGGTTGTTTCGGCTGCCCATTTTAACAAAGTAATCCATTCCTCAGGTGTAAATGACGCGATAACAATTTATTTGTACTTGCATAACGACCATTATGATTCCATTAATAATATACGAGGCTTTTATGGAAGTTCATATTACTGCAAAAATGTGATATACCTTACGATCATCAAGACAAGCACTCGTGTAAAAAAGATAAAAGTACGGTAATGTGTGCAATTTGTGCTTAGGTCGAAAACTTGATTTCCCAGAAGGTGTACGAACCCGAGTATACTGTAAAAAGTGCAATAGATACTGTTTTGGTAAAGATTGCGTTGATAACCACGAGAAAGTGTGTGAGGTAGTCTACAAGTGCAATATCTGCAACAAAATATGTCCGAGGATAAATATCAAACATTTAGGTGGCTCCTTTGCCCATTGTAGGAAATGTGAGACATTTGTAGAATACGATGTCGAATTGAAGTGCACAGAATGTAAAAGCGAGTGCAAAAAAGAAAATGAAAACAAGTTTTACTACAACAACCTACACGAAACTGTACTTACTGAATGTGAGAAATGTGCAGAGGAAGTTGCCTGTTCAATAAAACTCAAGTGTCTAACATGTAATGGTAAATGTAAAAAAATAAACAAGCACAGGTGTGGGTACTCTATGTGTTGGAATTGCCAACAGTACGATAAGCCAGCTCAGCACCAATGTTATATGCAAGAAAGGAAAAACCGTGGGGGATACTGTATGGAAGATTGTATTTGTAATGGAACGGCAGAAAAGCAACATAAAAAATGCACTTACACAGAAAAATACTACTTTTTCGATTACGAAGCTGAACAAGACACCGGCGTACACACGCCAAACTTTGTATCCGTTTATGACTTTATTGGTGTTAGGCGGGCTTTCCTAAAAAATGACGAATTTTGTCAGTGGCTAATATCAGAAAACCACAAAGGTTTTACGTGTATAGCACACAATGCAAAAGGTTATGATGCGTATTTTATTTTACAATATTGCGTCAATAATGGCATTAAAATTAAAACCATTTACCAAGGGTCTAAGATTATGGAGCTCAAAATACCCACCCTAAGGCTTAGAATAATTGACAGCATAAACTTTATCCAAGGAGGCCTTGCATCCTTTCCCAAAACATTTGGACTAAAAGAACTAAAAAGGGGTATTTTCCACACTACTTCAATAAGAAAGAAAATCAAAATTACGTAGGGTCCATCCCAGCTACTAAATACTATGGCGTTAACACTATGAAGCCTGATAGCAGAAATGCATTCCTGGAATGGCACGCTGAGAAAGTAAAGGAAAATTACGTGTTTGACTTTAAGAAGGAATTAGCCGAGTATTGTAATTCAGATGTTGATATTTTGCTACGTGATTGTCTTGCCTTTAGGCAGTCATTTTTAGAAATAGCAAATATAGACCCCTTCCAATACATAACTATTGCCAGTGTTTGTATGGCTATTTACAGGTCAAAATTCTTTGAAGAAGACACGATTGCTGTAGTCAAAGGGCTAAAAAAGGAAATGTTCAGTAAGGAGTCTATAGCATGGTTAAGTTCGTTCCCTAATGTTCGACACGCATTAAACGGTGGCGAGGTCACAATTTGTAGAGCCAAAGTCGATGGGTACGACTATATGACTAAAACTGTGTACCAATATCATGGTTGTTTTGGCATACTATCAACAATGTAAACAATGAAACTATGCATGACTTGCTTACAAAAACTATAGAACGAACACAAGCTCTTAAAAATGCCGGGTACAAGGTTGTTGAAATGTGGAGCTGTAAATGGAAAAATTCTAAAGCTTATAAGGAAAGCCTAAACAAAACAAAAGATGTTGTAGAACCCCTAAACCCCAGGGACGCATTCTTCGGTGGTAGGACAAATGCCTCAAAGTTGAAAGTTTCTGGAAAAAAGCTGAGATATATAGATATATGCAGTTTATATCCAACAGTTATGTTTTATGACCGGTACCCTGTGGGACATCCCACTAAAATATTTAAGACAGAAATATACAATAAAGACTGGTTTGGTGTAGTTAAATGTAAAGTTCTTCCTACAAGAGGTCTTTATCATCCAGTCCTTCCTGTGAAGCTAGATAAGTTAATGTTTATCCTGTGCGCGAAGTGTGCAGAAGAAAAGGTCGGCCGCTGTAACCATAGTGATGAAGAGAGGGCGCTTTTTGGAACTTGGACTACTATCGAACTTAATAAAGCTCTAAAGAAAGGCTACAAAATCCAGAAAATGTATGAAGTATGGAATTTTGAAGAGAAAAGTAATGAGCTTGTCAGGGACTACATTAAAACCTTTATGAAAATTAAGCTAGAAACTAGTCCTTGGGATGGTGATTACAAATCAAAAGAAAAATATGCAAGGGTTATAAAAAAAGCAAGGCATAAAGCTTGATATTGACAAAATTGAACCCAATGCTGGGAAGAGGGCAGTGGCTAAAATATGCTTAAATTCTCTTTGGGGAAAGTTCGGTCAGAGGCAAAACATGTCACAAACAGAGTTCATTGATGACCCTGAGAGGTGGTACGACTTGTTATCAGATGATAAGATAGAAATAACTAATGTTATGTACATTAATGAGGAAGTAATTGAGGTAACATACCACTACAATGATTTCTATGTAGAAAATGACACATGTACCAACATATTTGTAGCAACCTTCACCACTTCCAATGCGAGAATAAGGTTGTACAACATGCTTGATAGATTAGGGGATAAAGTAGCTTATTACGACACTGACAGTGTTGTTTACATAGATGATGGAACAAATACTGTAGAGACCGGTTGTATGCTCTGCGAATGGACTGACAAATTCGTAAAAGATGATCACGGTATTGAATGGATAAGCACAGGTCCCAAAAGCTATGCGTACGAAACATATAAAGGCAAACAGGTTACCAAAATTAAAGGATTTACACTCAACCACGAAAATGCCAAAAAACTTAACATGAAGACAATGACCGACCTAATACAAGGTTTTAATAATAATGTTGTTATAAGCAATAACATGATAACAAGAGATACGAAAACAAAAAGCCTTGTAAATAAAAATATTGCCATTGAATTTAAAGTCGACTACGACAAGCGTTTCATCCAGAAAGAAGAAGACAACATAATTGATACACTTCCTTGGGGGTACTAAATATAATAGTGTACATATTATTTTATAGCTATTTACACCCTTGTTTTAACCATTATTTTATCCTTAATTCGTTAAAAAGTTACTAATAATTTTAGCCTTAAATTTAGCCATTATTCTGTCCATTATTTCTAAAAAAAGTTATTAGAAATTTTAGCCTTAACTTTAGCCCTTGTTTTATCCATAATCTTTTAAAAAGTTACTGGTAATTTTAGCCTTGTTTTAACCATTATTTTGAAAAACATCGTTAGAATTTTCAATGGTTAATTTTAGCCATTATTTTAGGTGTCTGTAGGATCAATTTGTGTTACGTTTTATAGGTGAAGGTAAGCATAATTATGTCATTTACATTTTAGAGTCATTTTTATGGTTACTTTTAACCCTATTTTATGAATCTCCTAAATTTGCATTACAGCGTCATGTAGACGATGAGGATAAAATATCGTTACAAGAAATGAAAAAGGTATGAAAATTTAAGTTATAATGACGGGAGTGGATACGTTAACCATAACTTTACATAGTTAATTTTTATAGATAGATTAACCATAACTTTTGATTGTGTTTCATGGTTACCTTTAACCATAATTATCTTGGTTACTTTTTTGGCAAGTTTAATGGTGACTTTTAACCAGAATTTAGAAAAAATTCTGGCAATTTAAAGGTTATTTTTAACCATAATTTTTTTTAATGGTTACGTTCTGCCATAAAGTAATACGAAATATTATGGCTACAAGTAACCATAATTGTTTGGAAGATTTATAATGGTTAAGATAACCATATGTTCGATCAATAATTTTTAAATGATGTTTAAGGTCACTTTGTCCATTATTTTTAATAGAATTTTAATGGTCACTTTTGACCACACTTAATTGTCTGTCCCATACCTACATCTATACTACTTTTTACATTTTAGATTTTGCAAAAACGACTAAACTACAAGGTCAATGACCTAACATTTGTTTTTATTTTTTAAATTTATAATTGTTTATTTATTTAATAGTTAATTTATTTTCTTAGCACAGGGCTAATGCACAAAATGGTCACTGCATGCAACGACTTGCACATATGGCATGCTAACCTAACCTAACTTGACCTAACCTAACCTAACCCACAGAAACCTCATTTAAAGATTTAATTTAATGCATGTAAGATTTTCTATGTTTTACATTTTAGATATTTTTATTTTAGATTTTAACATTTTAGATTTTATAGTATGCCTAGGAATTCAAAGCTAGTTTATCCCGGTCAAGATTGAATTCTATATAAATAACATGAGTGTTAATTTACACTATTTGTGTAATATCACGTAATTATGTAGACCTGATATTACATCGACATACAATTTAAAGCTTGATAAGTGAGGTGAGACAGGAGTGTTATTTTTATTACATGTATTTGCGACAGACGAGTTAACAGTTAATTATATTTTGTATACTAAACTTTAGGAGGTCAATCACGACCGTCTAAGATCGTTCATTATTATTGGAAGTTTCGTTTGAAGAACTTAAGGATGTATAATTGTAGATCATTAGTCATGTGCAACGATAGTGAGGGTCATGCTGTAATTTGAGAAAAATGCATACAGAAGAAATGTTAATAACAATCCGTTTTTGGTTATTGTTTAACATAGTGGATGATAATTGTTTAAACCTTATATACTGTTATATGAGGATTTGGAGAGCTATGGAGACCTCGTGCGAAGGAAGTTCCGCATTTTAAAGGGAAGTCAATGAAATGTATTGTTCTTTGATAAGAAAAGGCATTGATCATGATAAGAATTGTTGTATACAAGTAGTTCAGTTCATGTGAAGTAACGTTTTAGCTGTGTTGACAGAAGGGTTTTAGCGGAATGCAATTAGAGAACGATTGTCTACTCATGTTAATGATGAAAAATGAAAATCCACAGCCTGCTTCCAGTCTCCGACCGGGTCAGGAATGGAATGAATGAAGCCCCCATCTAGCGGCGAGGATATGAACTGTGCCGGCTGCCGAGGCCTGACGCACTCCTCTGGGGCAATGATTAAATGAATGACGGATGAAATGAAATGATAGTGGAGAGTGTTGCTGGAATGAAATTTTGACAGGGAAAACCGGAGGACCCGGAGAAAAACCTGTCTGCCTCCGTTTTGTCCAGCACAGATCTCACACGGAGTGACCGGGATTTGAACCACGGACCCAGCGGTGAGAGGCCGGCGTGCTGCCGCCTAAGCCACGGAGGCTTCCTCATGTTAATGATACCATTATTAAATTTTATTAAACCCAAAGTTATGTAATTACGTACAGTTAACCTTAGTCAGTCGACTGTATTAGACCGACAATGTAATGAAACCTATATAAGACGATGTGTGAGCAGTATATGAAAACTACAGAGTGTTAAAAAATGTTTATGTGGAAAAACAGTGTATATAATTAATTGAAAGTTGTATAGTAACTGAGAATCCAGAATCTTGAAAGTAACGTGTTAGCAACGTTAAATATTGTCTATTATTACGAACAAATAACTTGTAAATATTTTTCGGAAATGATTTAATTATTTAAATAATTTTTAATGGGATTTATGAATCGAATGTTTTGGAATAGCGTGTGTTTTGTGAGCGGATGCTTTTGTATGGATGATTGCCCACTGTTAACAGTGATTGTTGAACCGAATTGGTCTAGGACAATTACGGGGTATGAATGAAAGATTGTATAAAGATTTCAGAATGATTGTCAAAGGAATGTAGGAGTTATGAGCATTTTTGTAAGATCTGAATGTAAATTTTATACGTGTTTTTAAACGCACACAAGGCAGTATTCATACAAGCCAGACAGAATGATTCACCGTTAGGAGTGGAGTGCTTGGTGTTATATAATGTGAACAGGTGGCGAGTCACAGCTTTGTATAAAATGTAAATAGTTCCGAGCTCAACGCTATGCTAGCGTTCATTGATGAAGCAAGCCAATGCAGGTGCGTTTACTAGACGCGTGCCAATGAAGGTAACCTGTTGTCAGGAACGCCATGAATGCAAGAGCCCCTGTTAAACGTTTTCTTCACGTACAGTATGCCTAGGCATCTCAAACTTTCTATGCTTGAAATTTAAAACCCAGTAAATGTAGTAAGATGTGTTGTGGAAGAGAAGTGTGTATGATTGTGTGGTTTTATTTATTTTAGTAGTTAGTATAGTTTATTGTTATTTTGTTTATTAAATTAGTTTACTCTTGTTAATAAATTTACTCAGTTTGTTATATCTCGTCGTTAAATATAATGATTAGAGTATTGTGGATGTATTGTAGGCGAAGCTGAGTTCCCATTCCCCGAGACACGAAAGTAAAGGTAAGTGGGTCCCGTGTAGTTTGTTGCTTATCCACAATATTCTTGTAACTGCTGTATGTAAATCCCTAAAGACCATGTTGGAGCGATTTCTAATGAAGTAATTTGCCGGTGCTGTTAGAAATAGGCGATCCAGCTGGGGCAATGGATATTCCAACAGGCTATTTTCCGGATTTACGGGTAAAGTATGTCTATTCTCTTACGAATATTTTCCATTGTTTTCCAAAAATGGTATTGTTGAATAATTTGTACAGATTTTTTTCAAAATCATTTTTGGCTTGTTTTCGAAGGTTGTTATTATAATCAACGTATGCCTTTAGCCAAGGTCTTTGTTTAAACTTTAACACACGATGAATATTTACCAATTTTAATCCATGATCTAGAGCCTGTTTAAGTGCCATGTAGTGAACAACGTATCGCCTTCGATTTCCAAGATGTGGAATTAGTTTTTTCAGAGACAAATCTTTAGGCTGTGTACATTCAGGTAAGAGAGTTAAATCGTTGTGTAGATCATGAAAGTCAGATGGGTAATCAACATCAACGTCTAGAATGTATCCCACAGGATCGTCTTCCTTTAGTTTTTCTAGATCAACAGTATCTTGAGAATCCCACTGAAATCCACCATAAGGAAGAGAGTGACACATAGACCACCCATATTGGTTGTTGGCATCACCATAGGAAATAAACTGCGATGGTTTCTCAGAATCATAGGTTTCCATGTATTTATTGTGAGCTTCTGCATACCGATGAGACACCTGGCATATGCCGCCTCGTATTCCAGAATCGATTAAAATAATCTGATCGTAATTCTGTAGCAATTCCAGTTCAATTCCAGTGTAAAGGAGCATTGCCTCAAAACTTCAACCAGGTGAAGTAAAAAAGTGAGCAGCATCCACTCGGTGTGTTTCTAATGCTTTGTTTCGAAAAGTTTCAAAGCTGTCTGCAAGAAGGAGTACATCTGAAGTTAGGTAGAGGTCACTATATTCCCCTAGAGTTTTAATGTTAAACTGTTTCCAGACATTTTTGGCATGTTCATAGTCTTCTTGACTAACATCTCCGTGACTTAATTTGTTAAAGAATGCCTCTTTTGGAGGTAAACAAGTTTCACTTAACTTTTACCATGAATCAATATAGTCATAAAAATACCCCTTTACGAGTCATGAGCGCTGCATTTTCTTTCCCAAAGTACTTGTCTGTTTCAGGATATGATGTTAAGTTGGAAACCAAGTTTTGCAAACTACTCGGCATTAATCGAAATGTGTCCACAAATCGAAGCTTAACATTTCCTACATATTTGGTAAAGGGAATGCACTTTCCTTTGGAGTTAGCGATAATGTCCACTCTCTCAGTAGTACATCCCAATAGCTTTACAATGAAATTTGCGTTGTAGCCACTCATATTATGCAGTAATACACGAACGGGGATACGTGTTTTACACCTCAAATTACAGTTCTTATGAGCACTTCCACGGTATTCCCCTGTAATATGGCAATGGACTCGAACTTTCCAGTCCTGTTGGGTAAATGGATTTGGTCACAAATTACAGGTGTCAGAAGATTGGAACTCTGCTTCTTGATCCAGAGTTAAGGCCTTAGGAACATTGCAGCTGTAAAGGCGATCGATTTCATTAGCTATTGAGATCAAACAGTCCATAAACTTTTCTGCAGCTTCAGGTCCACGATAAATAACAGGTTGGCTTGGACGGTTTGTCTTGATGTGTTCCACAGCTGGCGAGGGTTTAACATATATACCAGAGCTCATAGGCATTGTATAACTTGCCTCAGAATTAGGTAGACATCTTTGATAAGGTAACAGTATATTTTCAAAATCTGCATAGATAACGTAAGGTATTCTCAGCATTTTTTTCCACATTTATGACAATGGGTGTTTAACCCTGGAACAGTACCCTTATTATCCAGTAACAGTAATGGTACAGTATCCTAGGGCAGTGAGTACCCCAGGACAGAAACACAACTCTGATGCATTCAAATAATGTATTACTAATAACTGCAATTACAAATGAGTGAAATCAACCCTGTAGCACAGAATACTTAAAATATTAGTGCTGTAAAATGAAAATAACTGTGTGAATATAATTGAAAACAAAAATATTCACAATATTTCAATGTTATTGTAGATATTTTTCTTTGATCATCATAATCATAATCACCATTTTCACTTCTCACGTTCACTACAAAACACCAAGCTATAATGTTTACGCACAAACCTCTTGCATGCAGAGCATACCACAGTGACCTTGGGGCCCTTGGATCGTGGGAAGTTGGAGCACTCAATGCCCTGGAGACACTGCTTTAGGTGTAAAGAGCTGTCACTGCTAAGATGTATACACATTGACTGAAAGACAGTCGAATTCAAGTAAAAGTCACAGGAGGTGGCCGCTATCAGGCATATAAGTATAATGTAATCGGGGAACGAAAATTCTCTGGGGCATTGAGTGCCCCACTGTACTGTTCCAGAGTTAAATAGGCATTTCAACCCTAGCAATGCCATGATGGACACACAAAGCTCTATGTTCTATTAATTTTTCCATTCCTTGTTGTCCATATCGATTATCAAAGTGAATAAAACACCGTTTAAACGTATATATCTTATGTCCATAGCGGGTAATCTGACGTCTTACAAGTTTATGAAAATCTCTGATAAAGACGTAGTGGTTCTGGCCCGAAGAAGAACTAAGCAGAAGGAAGTCACGATGGTCTTGTAGCTCTTGATCCACAACCTTTAAAGGGAACAGTTTGTGTCTTTTTCCAGTCCAAATACATTGATGGATATATCATTGGCTTTTTCAAATTTGGGAATGTCAGCTAGCAATGTAGGAAACGATATTATTGAAAAATCATGCTTGTTGTCCAGGTCCTTGTATTTACTAATGCGATGAGCATCTTTTTAAACCAGTTTTGCTAAAATGGCATACATTAAACACTTTTCATCTCTCAAATTTTCAGGATTAATGCAGGCTTTTCTTGCTTTTATTGTTGCTGGTAATGGAATATATGTGCTACCGCGCAAGGGATTGTACTTATTTATTTCCAATCGTACTCTTTCCACTGCTAACAAAGCCCAATTACTGCCTTTTAGCTCTGATTCTTCCATTCCTGTAGTTAACTTTGTAAATTGTGTTTCCAAGAAACTACTTAAGTCAGTTTCCAAAAATAGGGCAACAATACATTACCTACTTTCAATGGTCCCAGACAAAAATGGATATAGCTAATATGAAACGTGTTTTGAAGGTCGACTTAAATCCTAGTTCATACGTTGTGATACGTATAAGGATTTAATTCATACTTTAAAGAGTCCAAACAGCAAATAATACAAGCTATGCTGAAATAACTAGCAAAACACAAGTCGATAATAGTTAATCTTGTGGCTGAATGTAGATTCATTCATACGTCCACCAACGAAATTACAGATCGTGCTTCTAACACGAAATCAGGCCCTATTTGCAATTAATGCATGCGTATTATACAAAATGGAGACTAAGACCAATCCCAATAAGACAGAAGTGTGTGCATTTCATCTGTGCAACCGCATTGCCCACCATCAGCAGAAAGTGAACTTCTGCCAGCATTGAGTTAAGCACAATTTCAGCCCTAAGTATCTTGGCATCACCTTGGACCGTTCCTTAACCTTCAAGAAACACTTGGAATACACAAGCCAAACACTCAAATCGCGGAACAATATCATGAAGAAATTGGCTGGCACTGATGCAACTTCACTACGCACGACTGCCCTCTCCATGGTTTATCATGTAGCAGAGTATTGTGCCCCAGTTTATCACCGTAGTGCTTATACTAAAAAGATCGATGTTCATCTGAATGAAAGTAGAGGGTCATAACAGGTACACTGAGATCCACCCCAACTCCCTGGTTATACACTATCAGTGACATTTCACCTCATGAACTAAGACGACACGAAACAACAGTACGTGAGTGGAGAAAGCTACATCAACAAAATCACCCACAGGATCTCCCAATTCATGAAGTTCTTAATGATCTTCCCTCCACTTGTCTTAGATCAAGGAACCCAATATGGCATAACATACCTGACATAAATTCCACGGAACAATGGCGCCAAAACTGGAAGTCTGCTCCTGTGAAACATCAAGGTATTCTAGATCCTACTATAAGACTTCCGGGATTTAACCTGAAGAGAAACCAGTGGGTAAAGTTAAATTGCCTAAGAACAGGTCACGTCAGATGTAACGCCATGCTACATAAACAAAATGGGGACTTCATGATTCTCCTGCCTGTGACTGCGGAGCTCCTCTTCCAACCGTAGAGCATATTAGAAGTGGTTTTTGTCGGTTGTAGCGCCTCCTCCTCCCTCCTCCAAGATGGCGGCCGTAGCTTAACT
This sequence comes from Meconema thalassinum, assembly GCA_946902985.2. Classification (NCBI taxonomy): domain Eukaryota; kingdom Metazoa; phylum Arthropoda; class Insecta; order Orthoptera; family Tettigoniidae; genus Meconema; species Meconema thalassinum. The sequence continues at coordinate 6,210,759 of OX336393.1, read as the reverse complement.
TAGCCTAGCCTAACCTAACCTAACCTACGAGGTGTGATCAAAAGAAGTCCCAAGATGGCGGCCGTAACTTAACTTAACATAGCCTAACCTAACCTACGGAACTAGCCTATGCTAGTTAAGCTGACGTCATGCAATGCAAGAGTTGCAACTGAACGCTCGGCTACTCTGACCCTTTAGCCTACTTTCTCGCGAAATTTGCCGATATCTCACGAACGCATGGTCGGATCAACATGTGACGTCAAATGGCTTGTCTTAAAGCCCTCTTTATGTTGTTAATAGGTTAAAGTTTTTGAGAATGAGGGAAACAGACTTTTTGAGGTAAAACCATGATTTTAGACTTTTTATTATATCTCGCAAACCAATAAGGCTAGAGATGTGTACGAGGTGTCAAATGACTCGGGGGTGGTGTCCTATTTCGAATATAGTATTTATTTCTGAAATAAAAAGAACTTGACAAAGGGCCTAACAGCACTTTTATCGATATTTTTTTTTTAATTCATGAAGGGGGAAACTATTTTAGCCAGTAGCCGATAGCCAGCGGCAGACCTGGTCTGTGTGTAAAGCAGTGTGTTGTCCCATAGGTGAACTTATGCTTATAGCCTCTATACACTTACAAGATTTCAGTTTGATTGCTATAGTAGATTAATAGATATTGAGAAGTCTAAATATTTCGGATGATCACCATGTTGGATTTTAATATATGTAGGCCATAGAGTTATGTACTATAGATGATGATTATTGTGTACGTTCATTATGCAAATGTTGATTTCAATCGCATGATTAGAACACAAGAAATAAAAACTGAATTTTCGAAATTTGCACAGCCGCCATCTTGAGGTTATGCAAACAATTGAACTAAATTAGATACCAGTACATTACAATGTGTATTAAGATTTGTTGTACGATGTTTCATTGCGTTTGGATCATTAAATCGCGAGAAAAGTCTACTTAAAGCTTTCAACTTCGCTTGGCCGCCATGTTCGTTTTGCAGTTAACCGGTTATTGAAAGTCTCATAGATCAACTTTCATTAGTGCCCATTACTCCGTACAAAATTTCATGCTGATAGTGGTAATAGTTTCAGAGATATAGAATGCCGGTGAAATATTTCGCAAAACCACCATCTTGAGGTTATGTAAACAATTGAACGAAGTTAGATGTCGGTGCATTACGATGTGTATAAATATATAGTGTACCAAGTTTCATTGCGTTTGGTTGATTAAATCGCGAGAAACGTCTATTTAAAAGTCGCAACTTCGCTTGGCCGCCATGTTGGTTTTGTGGCTACCAAGTTTTCATAAGTCACATAGGCAAGCTTCTAGTAGTTCCCTTTATCACCGTACAGAATTCCAGGGTGCTATCGGTTATAGTTTCGGAGATATTGAATGCTGGTGAAGTATTTCGCACTGCCGCCATGTTGGATTGGTGAGACGTAACGAAATTTGAAGGGCACGGTCGTGGTCGCGCGGAATAGTGCTATGAACTTACCGAGTTTCATTTAAATCACTCCAGTCGTTTAGAAGTTATTAGGGGGACGCTCAAAAATCCTCTCACACACACACACGCTCACAAAGGCAGACACACGGACAAAAGGTGATCTTATAAGCCTATTTTTCATAAATGAAAGAGGCTAAAAATGACGATAGATATTTGTTGATTTTTTCATGTATCAAACATTGTCATTTGTTAATTTTCAATTTCCACTTAAAATGTATTTTTTATTTTTTTTTGTATTTTGTTGATATGAAAACCTGGATTTCCTATTTTGTTTAGTCCATGTTGAAAGTTTAGTTTTGTAAAACACACGTTTGCTGATTTCAAGTTTTTGAAATGGTCTTGATGGTGGAGCTTGGCCATGGTGATAGTGCACTCTCTTTTTTGTTTGTTTCCAAAAACGTAGAGGCCTACTACCACTACTACTGCAGGTAAGACTGCTTTTCAAAAATAATGCCTATCTACCACTGCATTTAAAAAAACTATTAAAAAACAAAACCACAGTATACTATTTACCATTTGCTATATACATTAATTTCCCCACCACCCTACCTTGCCGTGTTTGCTCTGGTCAAACGATCAATGCTACCTACACACAAGCTTTCTCTCTCTCTCTCTAGTCATACATTCACACAACCATACTTGTCTTTGGAAACAAATATATCCACGCTATTTATCTCCAAAAACATCCTTGACATGTGCACTCACTCTAAAGAACTTTTAATTTACCATTTACCATAACAAAAATATTGCTATTACTCATTTATTATATACAACAACAAAGAAACAAATAGCACATTTGTACAGCCTTCAAATGAAAAAAAAAACAAGAAATATTTTCCATTTACCATTTTCAAATTCCTAATCCAGTCAAAATTAAAATAATAAATAAGGTTGCACTGGCTTTAAAGAGCAAAAGGCCTAAGTGGTTACTACTATTTACAAAATCCACTATTTACAATTATGAAAACAAATATTTACAAAATACAAAATAGTAAATTTACTAGTTACAAAAAGCTATGTTTCTAAACGATCAAACACAGAAATCACACCTCCTCCTCGTGGTGATAACCCCATGGTAGACTGGTGAGCCGGTCATCCGTCCACACACTTTTGTTAACCGTTGAGGCGAGGATGCGTTTTCTCTGTTCCACAAGGTACAAATTATGGTTGCTGGATTGTATCCTACACTGTTTATGCAACATAGCTTTGCCAGTTTTTAAAACTGCTAGGTAATCGTCTACACATAGCGATTTTACCACTGCTCTGCCTACGCCTTTTTCTCTTCTGGCTTCCTTACAATCTAATGTGCGATAGGCATACATCTTGGAAGCCAAACCAACGAATTCCGTCGTGATGAAATCACCACATTCATCTTTTAACACCCATGTCCTTCTTGTATTTACGGGCAGCTGAAACACATTGTCAGTGCTATACGAAGAAGTGTCGAACCAGTCAATATGTTGCCTCATGACGTCATAGGGGTTGCAGTGGCGAATGTGGTAAATGCATGAGTCCGTATCCATATACAAAAGAGATACGTCCTTAAAATATTGTTTGGCAAACTCGTAGTGGAATCGATACATGACCGATTTGGAAAAGTCTAAAATGACTTGACCTAAATAAATGGGCTTATCCATAGTAACACTGGTCCTCCTCATTTCAATAGTGGGCAAATTATCATCAATAATTTTGATTGATTTGAAATTTGGCTTGGCAATGTACCGCCGGGCTCCGTAACGTGCTTTCCAGTCATTTACTAATTTAATGTTATGGTATTTGCGGACATTTTCCATGGACTTGCCATAGATACAGTTGTTCATCAATTTAAAAATAATAATTTCAAACTGTTGTATTGCCATTTGTCGGTGCTCTGTGTTGAGTTGCATGTATGGCATGAGCCATGCTTTTTGGGTGAAAGAAATACCCCTGTGTATTTTCTTTATCACTGAGCCTTGGGCTAGGCAATGCACCAACATTTGGATATGTAGCACATACCGATTTTTGTTGTTAAGTGTGCCCATGAGTTTTTTATTTTCACTTTACTGTTTGGGGGAACCATTCACTCTGGGCAGAATGGAAAATCAGCATGTTCATCATACAAGGATGACGGATATTCAACATCCACTTCTAACACATATCCACGGTCTGTTTCATGGCTGGCCTTGTTCACATCAAATTGTGACACTTGTTTCTCTGTCAGCCAAGCAAAACCTCCCCATAGGGCAAAGGCTGACTCATGGCATAACCAAACAAACTATTCACATCATAGTACATTAAGCACGATTCTGGTTTGTCTTGTGAATAACAGGGCATGTAAGAATTATTCGCTTTGGCATTGTGCTGGTTAAGCGACACAAAGCTGCCGTGAATGCCCTTTTCAAAAAATAAGACCTTGTCTACATCCGTGAGTAAATTCAATTCCACTTGAGTGTATTTCAAATCTGCATCAAACGACAGGACTGGACTTGTATAATAGTGAGCTGGGTCAAGACCAAAAATGTGTTGACATAACTCACAGAATTTTTGAAAGACATCTGTGAGCAGCAATACATCAATTTTAGGTAATGCATCGCATATTCACCTAGCGTCTTGATATCAAACACTCGCCAAACTTGACATGCATGTGCATAGTCTTGATCGGAAACTGTACAGCGTGTAAGCTTTGAGTAAAATTTCTCTTGTGGCGGGAGAGTTTTCTGCTTCAACACGTCTCAGCTGTTACAGAAATCATAAGGAAAATACCTTTCCGAATGCACAATTCAAAATACTCAGGATTTTCAAAATGCATTCTGGTGTATTTTAATTCCTTCTCATCCAAGCCGTTGACAAGGCTGTCTAGCGAGGATCCCTTAAACTTAAAGGAATCCAAAAATCGAATGCAAAATTCACCCAACCGCCTTGTCAAGGCTGTAAAAAGTTCATGGTTTTTGGGGATAATTGAAAACGACCCCTGCTGACATGACCCAATTCACGAATCAAAAACTGTATATCGTAATTTGCCAGATTGTGGAAAAACATACTGATAAATCGAGGAGCTGGGTAATTCACATTACACATTTTGTGGACAACTCCCCGAAACTCTCCTGTAAAGGTCAAGTGATCACAAATGGTGTCTTCAACACTGACCAGCGGCTTTTCACAAATATGGCATGTGGTGGCATGCTCATACAGCTGCTGCTGTTCTGGAGTTAGGCTCATGGGTATTGGGTGGTCCAGTAACTCCTGTACATTGTCTGCCAACTTAACAAGTTGGTCCAAAAACCATTTCGCACAATCGGGTTCCTTACGGGATTCATAATAGGAATTTGTGGGGTCATAGGCACACACCACGTTAAATCCTATAGCAAAGGGTTCATGTTTTTGAATTGGTGTGGTTGAACTGATGGAGGGATCTAGTTTGTATCTCGCCATGGGTGTGGTAAGAGCTTCAATATGTACATATACCACAAAAGGCACTGTGTCACGCTTGTGAATGTTCTTAAATTTCAACCCAGCGACCTTTCCTTGTGGCAATACTAGTCTCACCGCTTCCTGATGAACGCAATCTTCCCTATGTCGTTCCAAAAGCGTAAGGCTAACAAAATATTGTAGACAACGATCACAAATATGTGTTTTATGACCATTGCTAGATACTTGACTGCCTACCAATTTACCCAAATTCTTAATGAGGCAATAGTGATTCACCTCTCCCTGAGACAAATATAAAAGATGAATGTGGTGTCGTTTTGGTTCGTTTGAGGCATAAATAGGACCCACAAATTCATTACCATTAAGGCCATACACCATGAACGAAAAGTCCCGGTTATCTTGTTCAAACCTAGCGATCTGAGTTAAGTTCATAGGGAACGACATGCGAATTAAATTAATGTTTTGTTTTAAATAGTTAAATGCATCCTTTTACTTTCCCGGTCGAGAACCATGACGGTCTTGTGCAGGCCGTAAATATGCAGCCACCGACCAGAGGAAACATTTATCATCCTTATTTTCAATGTTAACCTCAGCCTTTTTCAATGCTATTGCTTGTGGAGTCTCAATAAAACTAGACCCAGCATTGAACGGGTTGAATTGACAAAGGTTAATTTGTAGGTGATGGATTTCGTCTAACGCAAGACCACTGGGTCCTTGTTGCAGTGTATCAAATTTAGCAAGAAGGCATTGACCACGTGGGTTTCATACCACTGTTCCAAATTGTGGGCTTTTGCATTTTACTGTAAATATAAAATGTTTCTTTATGTTCCGCGTCCTTCTTTTTATATACAAAATCACATACCAGTTCTGTATTCACATTTAAGGTGAACACCTGTGTGAAGTCATACTACATATCAACTTGCATTTTCTCACTTACGAACCAAACAGGATGTGACTTGTTAGCTTACATGTTGTTTCAGAAGGGGGTCGGCAATAATGTAATCTCACACGTGGTCACAAGTATTTCGCCAATTTCCTTTCATATCGTTACCAAATTGTAGTAGTAAGGACTGACGAGCAACGTCAGTTCAACACACTGCTTTACACACAGACCAGGTCTGCCGCTGGCTATCGGCTACTGGCTAAAATAGTTTCCCCCTTCATGAATTTAAAAAAAATATCGATAAAAGTCCTGTTAGGCCCTTTGTCAAGTTCTTTTTATTTCAGAAATAAATACTATATTCGAAAGAGGACACCACCCCCGAGTCATTTGACACCTCGTACACATCTCTAGCCTTATTGGTTTGCGAGATATAATAAAAAGTCTAAAATCATGGTTTTACCTCAAAAAGTCTGTTTCCCTCATTCTCAAAAACTTTAACCTATTAACAACATAAAGAGGGCTTTAAGACAAGCCATTTGACGTCACATGTTGATCCGACCATGCGTTCGTGAGATATCGGCAAATTTCGCGAGAAAGTAGGCTAAAGGGTCAGCGTAGCCGAGCGTTCAGTTGCAACTCTTGCATTGCATGACGTCATCTTAACTAGCATAGGCTAGTTCCGTAGGTTAGGTTAGGCTATGTTAAGTTAAGTTACGGCCGCCATCTTGGGACTTCTTTTGATCACACCTCGTAGGTTAGGTTAGGTTAGGCTAGGCTAAGTTAAGCTACGGCCGCCATCTTGGAGGAGGGAGGAGGAGGCGCTACAACCGACAAAAATCACTTCTAATATGCTCTACGGTTGGAAGAGGAGCTCCGCAGTCACAGGCAGGAGAATCATGAAGTCCCCATTTTGTTTATGTAGCATGGCGTTACATCTGACATGACCTGTTCTTAGGCAATTTAACTTTACCCACTGGTTTCTCTTCAGGTTAAATCCCGGAAGTCTTATAGTAGGATCTAGAATACCTTGATGTTTCACAGGAGCAGACTTCCAGTTTTGGCGCCATTGTTCCGTGGAATTTATGTCAGGTATGTTATGCCATATTGGGTTCCTTGATCTAAGACAAGTGGAGGGAAGATCATTAAGAACGTCATGAATTGGGAGATCCTGTGGGTGATTTTGTTGATGTAGCTTTCTCCACTCACGTACTGTTGTTTCGTGTCGTCTTAGTTCATGAGGTGAAATGTCACTGATAGTGTATAACCAGGGAGTTGGGGTGGATCTCAGTGTACCTGTTATGACCCTCTACTTTCATTCAGATGAACATCGATCTTTTTAGTATAAGCACTACGGTGATAAACTGGGGCACAATACTCTGCTACATGATAAACCATGGAGAGGGCAGTCGTGCGTAGTGAAGTTGCATCAGTGCCAGCCAATTTCTTCATGATATTGTTCCGCGATTTGAGTGTTTGGCTTGTGTATTCCAAGTGTTTCTTGAAGGTTAAGGAACGGTCCAAGGTGATGCCAAGATACTTAGGGCTGAAATTGTGCTTAACTCAATGCTGGCAGAAGTTCACTTTCAGCTGATGGTGGGCAATGCGGTTGCACAGATGAAATGCACACACTTCTGCCTTATTGGGATTGGTCTTAGTCTCCATTTTGTATAATACGCATGCATTAATTGCAAATCACTGGAGAGAATGCTTTCTCCTTCCTCAAGCGTGGAGGTTTGTACAGCAATAGGTAAGTCGTCAGCATAGCAGAATTTGTTGCCGATGGTGTCAGGCATGTCACTGGTGTATAAGTTGGAAAGCAATGGAGCTAATACTGAACCTTGAGGAAGACCATATTTTACTGAAAACGACTTCCTTGTCCTTTGTCCTTTGGTTACCTTGAAATAATGACTTGTCAGCATATTCTTCAGGATTGATGCTAGTTTTGTGCACGGTATATGTCTTTTAAGTTTAAGCAATAATCCGTCCAGCCAGACCGTATCATATGCCGCTGTTAGGTCGACAAAAACGACTGATGTCTTTAACTTCTTCTGGAATCCTGCCTCGATGTAAGATGTTAATGCCAATACCTGTTCACAGCAGCTACGTTGGGTTCTGAAACCCGCCTGGTATGATGGAGTTATATTATTACAATTCCCTGGATTCGATTCAGGATTAGACGTTCTATGAGTTTATAGCAAACACTGAGTAGGGCAATAGGTTGGTAGCTTGAAGGGACATCTGCTGGTTTTCCAGGTTTGAGGATTGCCAAATTGTGAGCCACTTTGAACTCTGGGGGAATGATCCCAGTATCCAGGATATCACTGAAGAAGTTCTTGAGCCATGTTCTTGCAGGTTTTCCGAGGTATCTTATGAACTCTGGGAATATGCCGTCTAAGCCTGATGCCTTCCTCAATTTCAGCATTTCAATAGGTGACTCGATTTCTTTGTCACTGAATGAATTGGAGAGAGAAGGTTGGTGTTTAAATTAGTAAGCTCTCTTTCTGTTTGATTCTTCAAGGCCATGTCTAATGGAATTTTATCAGCTCTCGATTTGATGTGTAGTGCCATATCCGCGGGTGTGATAACAGGTTCCTCTTTACATAAATTGGAAGCAGCTCCAAGTTTCCTCAGAAGAGACCATGCTTTCCTACTGGAGTGCGTGAAGCTCATTTGAGAAGTTAGGTCTTTCCACGTCTCCTTACTACTTTCATTCAATTCTTCCAATATATTTTTCCCCACTTCAGGATCACCAGTTTTTTGATAGTTCAAATATAAAGTTTGGGTGGATTTGTCCCAACATGGAATATATTGTTTCTTGAATCCTCGGGGAATGTTCTGCTTAGCTGCGCCGATGAAAATGCCTAAAAATCTCTTATAGTTCTCTGCCTTTGGTGGTATCCATCGTAAATTACAGTCCACCTCCGAGCTGTATTTGTCCCAGTTCGCCTTCTTAAAATGCCATCTTGGTTGATGAATTGACCTAATACCTGCAATTTCTAGGCCAATATTGATGAGTGTGGGTCTATGTTGGCTTCTTGGGAATTTCTAAAGGACTTTCCTTGTATGGTCTAGCGGGAGTTTCCTTTCATCTGTGGAGACAAAGACCAGATCAGGATTGGTGTCGGATTGCCATCTAGCAGAGTGAAACGTCTTAGTTTCTTTAGCATCAAAGCTGAGATAAAGATCTTGGCTATCACACCATGTAGCAAGATTTTCTCCATTTTCATTATTGTTTGAATAACCCCAAGTTGTATGACGTCTTTTGAAGTCTCCTGAGTAAACACCTGGTACGGTTAATGGAGGTAGTGGTGGGGTTGTGCTATTGGAAGAAGGTGGTTTGTAAACTGACATGATGGTTAGGTTATTTAGCTTGGCAGTAATTATTTCTATATCATTGATTTTTGACAGTTAACTTCTGAAAGATTGCAAAGGTTGTTTATTGCATACATAGCTGATCCGTGAACAGGGGAGAAAAGTCTCGCTATCATTCTGTATGCTGGAATATTTCCCCTCCTTTCCAAACCTTCTGTTATATGAGTTTCTTGAACTGTTAAGATGTCGATTTTGAGGTCAGTAGCTAGTTTGCTAAGGTATTCACTTTTATCCTTTGACAGGCCTTCTGCGTTAATTTGGAGAATGCGAAGCTGGTTCCAAACGTTCTAGTCAGTTGGCTCTGAGAAGTGCCTTTGGTATCCATAATTCTTATCTAATGTTGCCTTGATTGACCGTGAGAGATCTTAGATCTAGTTTGGTCGCCTGTTGTGTAGACTATTAGCCGTCCTGCATTAGCAGTCCGTTGCCCAGGGTGCACCACGTGGAGGTTGACTACACGTCGCACCCCATCAAATATAGTAATTTAAATTCATAAATCATAATTCATTGAAAACGTGAAATGCTTACAGTGATAAGAGTTGATCTATAATTCAGGTAGAAGGACTGCAGACGATTTTTTTAAGTAGTTCCTACTTTTGCTACTAAATGTTACTGTCCACGACACCTAGCTGCGGACGTGGCCACTAAATGCCATTGCATCTGGCTGCGAACGTTGGAACCAATATAGCGTTATCAAACTAACCTACAAATTTTAGCTTCCAGAAGTGTAGTTAATGGAAGTTTCTTTCTCATGCCATAAATCTAAGACTTGGGACCGCCGGCTTTACTTCCCCTCTGAAGGAAAGCATACTGGGGGATTTTTAACGCTCCTAACGACTTTGGCCGGGTTTGAACCCGCGATCTCGGGCATAGAAGCTCAGCATGCTACCAACTACGCCACCAAAGCCGCTGTCAAAATGCTAGAAGGGCTGTAGAATGTTTGATCATTGGAGTTGTTAAGAGAATAACAAACTGATGTTTGAAGGCTTGGATAGAGTAGTCATTAAAAACAGATATGTTCAAACTGTTGCTAGCAAACTAAGTAAAGAATTCCGGTAAGTGGCGTGGAAAAATGAAAGAAGTCAAAAGTCCCGTTGTTATGGTGGCGTTATCACGGTTCTATAAGGAAGTTGGAGAATCAAAGCCTGTGTTGAAAATTATGTGAAATTGCTAAGAGGTTAATGGCATGGTAGATGTGAGAATGGAGATGTTAATATCATGCTTATGAGGTAAACCGCGCACACTAACGCATGTGTTGGAAGGGGCTGCGTGGCTCCGTCTAGCGCGCGCACAGCTTAACTTCATCAGTCAGTTGTTAATGGACACCCATTCCACCTTTCGCTCAAGGAAGAAGAGCAGCTCGTAGATTATCAGGCAGACTTAACACTTCAACTGAAATATGCTTGTTAGCGAAGAAAGAGTACCCAGAAACAACTGGGAAAGCATTTTATGCCTTGTTAAATTTTTCTCCCTCCTACTGGTGCGAGCTGAGATTTTCGGCACTAATCAACATAAGAACAAGAAACACGAGACACTTCTCTCAGTTGACCAGGAAATGCATGAATTGAACTATTGCGTAAGAAGCGACAAGCTCAAGTTTCTCATGGAGAACTCAAACTTGTTGTAAGGTTTGTAACTAATAAATAACCTGTTAATAAGTTTAAGTTCTGGAACATTACTATTTATTAGGTGTGTCTTGTTTTTAATATTCAGTTAAATGCCATGGTTAAAGATGTATTTAAACACAAACCGGCACATTTTACATGAATCAACCAGTTCAATACACTCTTGAAATAAAACATCCGTAATAAATTCATACTTCCCATAACATAGGCTGCGTTTCCCTTTTAAAATTGCTATGCCGATTCTCTGCATAAAATAGGTTTTGGAACGAGAATCACCAGAGACTCCTCCTATTACTATTCCTAGCTTGTTTACTAGATTTATTGCGTCCTCACTCCAAGGACCCATTGAATCCTCAGCAAAGGCCTCAAAAATATAGTCCTCCATAAACTTCTTATATGTGTTATGCTTCCGTGTGACGGCGATCTCAGCTACAGTTCCTGCTTCTTTTGACGATGATGAGATATGGGAAGGAGCCAACGTATCTGAGCACGTTGCATCCAAAACTAGGCACGGAATTATGGTCATCCCATCAGGGCGTCCTAATTCCTGATGGTTCAATTATTTCAATTACTTATATTAGCAATATCATGAACCCCTCACCGGTCGAAAACCACTGAAATAGACTTTCCAATTATTACTGCAAATTCTTTCTCAGCGTGTGTCTCTGTGCTCCCGTAGATCAGTAGACATACAATGTAGGTAGCATTGTATAGCAGCCTTATTGAGGCCCAGCGTGTGTCTCTGTGCTTCCGTAGATCAGTAGACATACAATGTAGATAGCATTGTTTAACAGCCTTATTAAGGATTCCCTCTTGAGGCATACAATTTATTTACTCTAAATTCTTTTGTAAAGGGGCTACTTCCTTGTTACGTGGACCTGCTATATCCTAGGACCTCTTGTGATGGTACAGTGAAATATTTAAAACTACTTGTTCGTTCTCAATCCTTAAAGCTATTACTTTTATTAATTCATCACCAATCTCAGCATTTTCTCTTGTGCCACGGGTATCTTAAGGAGATTGTGTATAATAAGTTTTAGAACATAACCACTACCATCACGAGTATGTGATGGAGAGTATGGAAGTCATTCAGCAAATATTTTTCATTTCAACAGAGCCGTGTTGTACAATTACATAACATTCTATTTGTGTAAACAGTATATGTGATATGAAAAGAAACTAATTAATCCACCTTAACCCTAGGATGTGATAGAAGAAATCCCAGATGAGGAAAGCTATGCAAGTGGATATCATTTAAATGAGTAAGTGTACAGCATATAATAGAATTATTGTTATTTATTTTACTTTAAGATGGTTCTATTGTTTAAATCACTCTTAATGGTTCCGTATTGATGTGCTTAAATGGTTTTAATATGAATCATATAACCGCCTGAATCAATACTTCAATGAAAATAATTATTAATAAAGTTGTTCTTGGTACATGTTTAAGGGATTAATTAACAATTTTATTCCCTTCATCAGCCCATTGTAAAGCAATAACATAATCAAATTATGATAAAGCGTAGCACTGAAATAGAAAAGGTTATTTAACCTTTATATTATAACTTTTCTATCACACACATTTTTATACATCATTACATACCTATATTAACACACCCCACCGCTATTACTGTCCCCTACTATTTGATTTTCATTACATTTCCTAATTTAATTTCCTCTTTGCACGCTCCCTTCTTCCCATAGAATCTCTTTTCACAGTAGCGCTCCATTCAGATATACGTCCTTTTCCACAAGTAGTTTTGGACATGGCTACACAGATCATTTTTCTAATCCAAATTTTGACTTACATAAAATCAACAAAATTAGCTTGCACTATTTGTTATGTTTACTTAACTTAGCACCGTGTCGCCGCGCTGTCACTGTAGTAGATGTTTTTGGAGAGTTCTGGCACCTCCTCCTCCTCACCCTCCTCACGAGATGGCGACCACGTGATATTTTGTGAAGCAAAAAGGCTAGAGACTTGTGTGAGGTGTCAAATTACTCGGGCGGACACCCCCTTTCCTATGAAAAACTTACCTCCACCCCAAAATAAAACCTACCCCTACTGGGTGGGGGTTAAAGAGAAATTGTTTAGTAAACGTTGCTTTGCACATGCAACATGCATGCAGTTTAATGCTATGATGAAATTAAACGTTGTTGCACATGAAAAACATGTATAGTCCTGGATGCCACTATGATTTCATATTTTTGTTTTTTGTTTTAAGCATGCGCACTTTGTTTTTTTTAAGAGGGTAGTCTTTTTAAATAATGATTTTGGGATGAGTTATATTTTAAAAAAATTGAACCAAGAGATCGAAAACTAATAGGCCTTGCGCTTCTTAATTTCTTATGAACCAATAAGGCAAGAGACTTGTACGAGGTATCAAATGACTCATGTTGACGCCCTCTTTTTGAATGTATTTTTGAAATTTTGACAACCGGAACTGAACTAAACCGAACCGGAACCGAACTAAACCGGGATTTAACCAAACCGGTGAGTGGATGTGTTCCAGAGCAGGGGCTAATGCATACACCCAAGTACACGGGGTACATACAAATATCCTATGCAGTTTTTTATGGAGGATGAGATTAGCCTGTGATGTATGATTTTCAACAAGTCAACTCCTGCAGTGTATGACGTCACGTGAAGCAGGGATTACAACCGGATGCAAGGTCAGCGCTAGGTTAAGAAAGTGTGTGAAACATAATTCTTGCTGACGTAGAATGCCAGCGAGAAAAGAACTCTCCACCCGATGCAAGCTTTAGTGTTACAAAAGAGCAAGTTTGCGAAACATGATTCTTGCAGACGCAGGATATTAGTAATACATGAACTTGCCACCGGATGTAAGGTGTTGTGTTACAGGATGCAGGTGGGTGAAACTTGTTTCTTTCAGATGTATGATATCACGTGATGTAGGTGTTTATTATCGACCATGAGAAATGTAACATTGGCAGATATTTGAGGTGACGCAGGTCCACGCATGACATAGGTGTGTTTGTGGTATAAAAGGCTAGGGAGGGGGAAGACCTTTCTCACTTTGTACTTGAATCTCGTGAACGACAGTTGACATCGTGTTATCTCTACAGCTTACCTGTGTGTTGGAAGAGGACTTGAAAATACATTATTACTTTGGTAAGTGTTCTCTTATAAAATCATATTTTGTTGGTTATAAGCGCTTTTTTAAGTTCGAACGTTTACCACTAGGTGTCAGTGGCAGTGGCGTTTAGTAGCTTAAGTTGGAACTACTCGACAATTGTGTGAAGCTAAATTTGTTGGTTAGATTTGATTTGAGCGTGGCGCTCTATGGAAGTGAAACTTGGACTATTGGTGCAGCAGAAAAGAGGAGAATTGAAGCATTTGAAATGTGGTGTTACAGGAGAATGATGAAGATCAGATGGGTAGATAGGGTTACAAACGAAGAGGTATTAAGCCAAGTGGGAGGTGTGAGATGTTTCTGGCGACTGCTAATGAAGAGAAGAGATAGGTTGGTAGGACACATACTAAGACACCCAGGAATAGCAAGCTTAGTTATGGAAGGAAGGGTCGAGGACAAGAACTGTAGGGGTAGACCAAGGTTAGAATATGTTAAACAGATTCCCTCGGATGTAGGGTGTGGTAGCTATGTAGAGATGAAACGATTAGCTCAGGACAGGGAGGCCTAGAGTGCTGCACCAAACCAGTCAAAAGACTGAAGACTCAAACAACAAACAGATTTGATTAATGGTCCTTTTGACTGATCCCTTTGGACTGGTCGCTATGGACTGGCCCATGCATTTAACCAAGTTGTGTCAAAGGGTCCAGGGACCCGTCAACGAGGACCCGTCCACAGGGACCCGTCAACAAGGACCCGTCAACAAGAGCCCATCCAAAGGGGCTAGTCAACAGGGGCTAGTCAACAGGGACCAGTCAAAAGGGACAAATCAACAGGGATCAATCAAAAGGGGTTATCACCACAAGGTCTACTAACTACTATCAACAGCGCCTACTACCAATTGCGCCTACTATCCATTGCTCCTACTGTGAGTCGCACCTACTACCAATTGCGTCTACTATCAATATCGCCTACTACCAATTGCGCCTACTATCAATTGCACCTACTATTCATTGCGCCTACTATCAATTGCATCTACTAACAATTGCGCCTACTATCAATAGCACCGACTACCAATCGCGCCTACTATCTATTGCGCCTACTATCAACTGTGCCTACAACCACTTTTGCACCTACATTTCAACCCACTTTTGCACCCACTTTTGCACCCATTTTGCACCCACTTTTGCACCCACCTTTGCACCCACTTTTGCACCTACCTTTGCACCCACTTTTGCTCCCAATTTAAACTATTATTTATTTATTTTATTTTACTAGAGATTAGTTCATGCTTGATAAATGATATTAAATTATCAACGAATAGCTATGGTAAGCCATATGCATACTATAAGTATTGAACCCGAGGAGGTTATGCTGACTGGAATCGAACGTGGTTCTCAGAGACTATGATCTCAGTATAAAGGTTCCACCAGGGAACGAACCCGAAGTCTGTGGAGGGAGTTTTATTGTAAAAACCCCTAGAGAGAAGTGTATATTAAATCACTGGTGTGATTTCCGTTGCAGTGACATTATTTACTAAAATAATGAAGGGAAAAGGAGCAGAATACTGCATTATTAGACTACTTGGTGTAGGCTATACGAGGCTTGGAACACTGCAAGTGCAGAGTTGACATTTTTACAAATTGGCCCAGAATTGTGGGAGGTGTTCAGTGGAGCCTCGTCCATCTCTCTGACCTCGTTATGTCGTCTGGGAGAGGGTGAGGGCCTGAATAATGACCCAGTTCTTCCCCGACGGAGAATAGCATTGAGTTTGGTGGGGAGAGATAGCCAGGAAAATCATTGATTACTCGTGATTGGAGTAACGGATTGACTTGAGAGTTGTCCACAGGTGAATCTTTTGCCAAAAGGCTAATTTTAGAGCCTTTAATCTGCAAAATTGGTGCATATTTAAGGAAGTGCGGAAGGACCGTAGAACTATCATTGTTCGCGGCGAGTTTTGAGAAGGTTGCCTGGGATTCCCAAGAAGATAGCGTCCCCAAGCCATGGAGAAAGGAATTAATATTAATTAATTGGACGAGCGATTCTTCTGCACGCAGGTAGTTCTGGGATCTGTGATGACAAAGGAACCCGATGATCATGGTTTCGAGACCAGAATCACGCTGTGAGAGGAGCCGAGATGACGCGGGAAAATTTCGCCCTACTTTTCGTGGGAATCCAATATAAGGGAGTCGACCCTTGACGGAGCGCTCAGTCTGAAGTCAGTCTTACTCAGTTTTACGCAGTCATCATGCCAGGCGCACGCCAGTATTGCAGCCAGTCATAACGCAGTTTACAAAGTTGGACATAGTTTGTCACCGAGAGTTGAAAACAGTAATCGCTACACAGTTTTGTAAACAGTATGAACAATGTGTGTTCATTTAGGAAGCAACGTGTGAAATAAGTTGCAGAACTATTGTAAATAATAATCTATGTAAAGTTATGCACAGTGTTAGCGCAATGTGTTAAATATTGACTGATCGTATATGTGTAATTACGATGGAATGCACTAAAAGAAACGTTACGGAGCAGTTGGTAATGCCATAAGTATACCAAATAACCACGCTCAGGACGGTAGTTAGCATATTTATGCAACGCAGGGAGCTTACCGGAGGAGTATGGATAAGAACTGTTGGTGAATTCCGAGAGCAGGTAAACCAGACTTTCAATCAGGAGTTGATAGGAGCACGGGGGATGCCATCGATACCTGCAATTTTGATCTTTGCTAGGGAATTTCAACAATGAAAAGTGTATAAAGTGTCGTGTGTTATGTGTAAAGCATATGTAAAATATCTTTTAAAGTAGTGATTGAATAAGTGTTATAAAGTATCACATGTGTGGGAGCGATAGCTTCCTTAGAGAAATGCAACGTGCCGTGTTGTTAACGGAAAATATGTGTCATAAAATGTGTGTATTCAAGATAAATATGTCACGTTAAACCTGCAAATGGCAGGCAAACTGGAAGAATATGATTGGTTGGAGCCACCATAAGGAGCCTGTAGAGATATGTGAGTACCCCACAAATTATGTTTAATTAATGAACATAGGACACTGCATGTTGGTGATTTCAGTAAAGATGCCAGTAAAAATCAGATTAGGAGGTAGATCCTCCAGGTTTAATCATTATTGTGTTGATTTTAATAAAGTTGAGATGTTAATTTGCATCATTAAGTGGAGTAAGTGTTACCACTATCAATTAAGAATGGCAATCAGTTATGTAAATGCAACGAACACGATTGTTCGAGTTTTTAAGACGTTTAGTTGTGTCGGATTCTTGGTAATTTATGTGAAGGTAATAATAAGGAAGGATTCTTGGTAATTTATGTGAAAATAATAATAAGGAAGGATTCTTGGTAATTTATGTGAAAATAATAATAAGGAATGATTTTGGTCATTTATGTCAGTGAGATTAATGATAATAATAATAATGAATATTAAAAGCATGAATGAACGCATCAGGAAATAATAAACGTTGTAAGCGAGAAATAATTACGCTAATTGCAAGACTTATCGATCTAAGCAGTAAGATGATACAGTAAGATTACATTACGGTAATTAAGGAAAGTGTTCTATATCAGAATATTGGATTAATATTCAATAATTAGGCCAGGAATGAAAGAGCTTTTAGTGAATTGAATTTGCAGCTTATATGAGAAGCTTATAGAGTAAATTGATAGATTTCTCTTAATATTAGAGGGCGGAGGTCGTACATTAGTTAAAGGAGCCAGGTGGTATATTCTACGTATGAAATCTCCTATGCCGGGGGCATAGCGGAGATATACTTTGTGCCAGAGTTGTAGTGTTGGACCCTAGCTCTGATGAAGGATATAAATGTTCCGGGTTGGAATCCCTTGATTAGGTATGAGGCAAACGAGGACACCTCAATACTCTAATTGGTTCCCCGAGAACTTATTGTGAGTGATTCGGCTTATTGAAGCGAACCTCAAATACCGGCAGCATTTGGGCTGACCGCATATTATTTAAGACCACGGTTGCCTATGAGACTAATGTGTTGCGAACCCCGTACCTTCATGTTGAATGGACGTGTTGGTGCCAGTAAATAGTTTATCCTCGGGGCAGGAATAATTATAAAGCTCATTCACTACCTGTTTGCATACTATTCAATTAAGATCCTTTGGGATATATGTGTCGTTCGGACAACAGTATTTGTTTTGTAAATCTTTACTGCTTAGTGAGGAAAGCCTTCAAACTTGAAGCGAGGGGCGAGATAATTGTTGGAACCCCATTCCACAGTCTATTGTGTGCCGACCGCTCGGGTAGAGGGTCTGGGAGAGACGGTCAGATGAACCGTAAATACAAGTTGAAAGGAACAGATTTAGACCCTGTAATTGACATGTATTGAAATATTGTTATGTTGAGTAACGTAGCCATGTGGTTTAAGAACACATGGATAATTATAGATCATCCTGATGGTTCATTATTTTAGCTATCTGACGAATGGTTAGACGATGTATTTGCACTGTCACTGACGCCAAGTTAATGAAGTTGGTTACCAGATGCCACAGGCTACGCACGCAAGGTAGTCTTATTGTACCACCCGACACAGCTATAATTTAACGTCTTTAATATGAAATCACAACAGCATGCAGTGGGACTATATAAATAGTGGAGTAGGGGTAGCTTACATAAATATGGAGTTGCACGTAGTTTGCGGTGCAACACCAGAATAGGCTAATGCATGACGCATTTGGTGGGAAGAGAAAGATCAAAACACACACGGTACACATATTTGTCAAAACTAAAGAGGTTTAAGGAATAATTAATTTGTGAAATTAAAGAAGTCACATTGGATGACAGTAGTATGTCAATGTAAAAGTTGTTTGTGAAGTTGTACGTGCATCAGCGCACTAGAATATCTTTGTGAAGCTCACATAAGGGTAAAGCTTTGTGGTATGATATGATTTATTATGATTATATTTTTGTTCATATTGGTGGATTGTGGAAAGTAATTTTTGTTTGCTTTTGTTTTATGGTTATGGGGATTGTTTTATTTGTTAAAGCCATGATTTTATTTACTGGATTAAAGTTTTAGAATAGAGTTGTGCCTTATCATTGTAGAGTTGATACCTGGTAGCCTCAAATCCAAAATATGCACTGCTCAATTGGGGAGACGGTACACGCCTGAGACCTGAAGCTAGCTGGAGGCAGAAGCATATTTTCCATCGAGATTATACGCATGGGTACATGGAAAATGATGTCCTGTACAGTGATTTGAGCTATAGGTACAACTAAAGTCGGTCTATATCTAGTGCACACAACTCTATTAAAGTAATAATTAACGAAGTAGGCAATGACCGCTCCTAATTCTAGCTAAGCTCTGATACGCACAATATAAATTTTGATAATGCAATACGTCTTGTATGCATAGATTTATCATGGCGAGACTCAAGTGAGGCATTCGACAGTACAACCGAGACCTTGGAAGGTTGCTGCGATGTCTTAACGTGGACCACCTCCCATGACTATTCATTAATTCATTTATCATGTCGCCCCGGTGTGTGGGGCAAGGCATATCTTATATTTAACATGGCCCAAGCAACGTGGAGCGGTATTAATTCATTATGGAACCGCCTGCGTCAGTGCAATATGAGCGATCTTGGCATTGCACATGCATGGCATACTTGACATCATTGTCTCTTTTAATTATCATGGCGCCCAACGTTGCGTGGAGCTTATGGGATTTAGGGAAAACCCATAGATTTTTATGGTATTTCATGGGGAAAACCATAGTAATTGTTTTTTGCCTCAAACTGTGTTTGAGTGATTTTTGAGTTCAGTAGGCTTTTGATGTAACGCAGAATCTCTCTATTGAGAAGAGGATTACCCAAGGGTATGAGCGCTACATACCAGATCCACAATTTATCATAATATTATCAGGTTTTGTACAACTTCACAATATGTGTACAGTGTTTGATGTTTCTCTTCGAAACATATCCACACATTTTTCCAGGAAGCCTGCCTGCATATTTAAGTGTATTATTGTGAAAATGTCAGGTACGGAGGAAATCTTGCAGGTGATTGCAGGGTTGAAACAGCATTTTGATGTTGTTAACGAGCAGAATAGGCTGGAAGCTAAGGCTTTCCAGGACGGAATAAACGCTCGGTTAGATGATAACCAGAGTGAATTGAGCACTCGTTTAGATGCCAATCAGGAGGCGATTAATAAAACCCAGAGTGAGTTAAGTAACAGGTTAGATGCCAATCAGGAGGCAATAAATGCTAATAAGATTGAATTAAACAATAAGTTAGGTCAAATGCAAGAGGTTATTAAGACCGAAGTAACAGAAACTGTTGTAAGCATTGTATCGGAAATGCAGGTTAAAACAGATAAACGGTTCGAGGCCATAGAAGCCAAACTTGAAAGTAACTTACAAGCGTGTAAGCATGCTCAGGATGAAACCAACAGTAGGTTAGATGCGTTGGCTAACGACATTAAGGATATTCAAATCCAAAATGAGGCGAATCTCGAACGCCAAGCGAAACAATTTTCAGAGTTTACGAGAACGGTAGACCAGAGATTAGAGGAGAACGACTCTAAATGGGACCAGAAATTGAAAAGCTATGCTAGAGCAATTAACGGCGATCTCAAGAAACAGGACCAGAATATATTAGGTCAATGTCACGAAATAGGTGAGATCAAGGCTGTTGTTAACGAGAGTAAAGAACTGGTAGGAAAGATGAAGGGTCAGATAAGTAAAGTTCACCAAGAACTGGACCAAGTTCAGAATGACATTGTTGTAGTCAACAAAAGGCAAGAGGAGAATAGAGGTGAAATTATTAAGGTCCAGAAGGAAATGTCAAAGGTCAATGGACACATTCGAGAAGAAATCAAAGGATTGAGGGAAGAACTCGAAGTGAGAGAAGGCCAGAAGACAGAGGCAAGCGACAAGACCCTTGCTCAAATTAAGGAAGATGTAGAGGATGAAATCTCCCATATCAAACAAAGTCTGAAAGAAGACAAGAAGAAAATCTTTCAAGTAGCCGAGGAAAATCGAGATAGGCTTACAAGAATAGAGAAAGAAGTCATTACTCGTCTGGAAAGAGCAGAAATGCGCCACAGTCAAATGGAGACTAGGATAATAGCACAGGAGGAAACACTTCTGAAAGATCCTAAGTCAAGTGAAGGCAGCATAGAAGATATGAGGAAAACAAGGTGGGCAGACTTAGAAACCCAACCTATAATAAGGAATGCTACAGGCCCAGGGGAAAGTCCTTATATGACGCCAGGTGTACCAGTTGCGGCATCAACGCCACATGAAAACGCTATGCACACCCAGGTGATAAACATAATCAGGGCAAGCGAAGAAAAACCAAGGAAATTCTCAGGTAGCCATTGTAACATGACACCAAAATATTGGTTGAAGGAAGTGACTGAATATCTGAATGATGCACGAATACCACAGGAGCGTAGGCTACGTGCTATAGAGAAATTAACAGAGGGGGAGTGCGCATTATGGTTTCGCAGCTTCCGCTACACTTTCGATACTGTTGAGGAGTTTCGGGAGGCATTTTTGAAGAGATACTGGGACGCAGCGACCCAACAGAATTTACGGTTGGATTTATATGCAAAGAAATACAGTACCAACAATCCAACGAAGTACGCAGAATTCTTCATATCGCAGATGTGTCGCTTTAAAGAACTAGATCAAAAACCGAGCGAACTGGAGCTATGTATTGCTATCGCCAAGCAGCTTCCATACGAGATCCAAAGACTACTAATCTCGGCTAATGCGAAAACTGCTATGGAAATGGAGACAGTTCTAAGACAACTGGACCTCACAACAGCAAATACGATGCGTCAGAGTCGAACCGTGGAACAGGTACACGTGACCAACACGCAGACTGACCAACAGCAAGCTCCAAGGAACAACAAAGCTACGAGCACCGAAACATTAGATTCCTATGGACGGCAATGGGAACAGGAACCCAGAAGATGGCAGTCAAAGTACAAAGGGAATGCTAATAGAGGAGGAAGAGGTCGAAATTCGTGGAATAAGGCGAATACCAGGGGTAAACCGTACCAAAACAATGGAGGTAATAATGGCCAAGGAGGCAACAATAGAAATTGGAGACCCCAAGAAAGAAGAAGTAACTTCGATGACGAGGTAGAAGAACGATATCACGCTTCTTTGCGATACCTCGAGGAGAGGGGAGATGAGCCTCAGAAACAACAAGTCCGCTGGCAAGAAGTTATGCAGAACAGGACATCGCCAGACAGATATGAAGATGGAGCTAAGAGTTTGGAGCTACAACGCAGCGAACAGGAGAGAAGAAACTCCAAGGGGACGGGCGCTGAAGGAAAAAAAAAAACGCCAAAATTAGAAGAGTTCGAGACTGAGGGATGGAAGTCTGTTAACATCATCAATTGGATAGCCAAACCGGAAGAGCTAATTGAGGATACAGGAGGACCACAGGTCATGGTCAAGCGAGAATTGCCTATTATAATAGTAAGGGTGGCAGGATTAAAAGTAAGAAGTCTGCTAGACACAGGGTCAACAGTGAGCCTCATGACACAAGCCTTATATGATGAAATAGCCCGGAGAGAGAATATTTTGAAAATACCGATCTCTAGTGTCAAGAAAAAAGGGGTAATTCCAGACCGAACGATGATATGTAAATATCAGGTATTCCTAGATTTACAGATAGGAGGCTCTATTTTCTCACAGAGTTTTCTGTTAGTAAACAAATTGCCTTATAACCTACTTATTGGGGCAGAATTTATAAGGGAATACAGAGTGATAATCGACCTAGCACAGGACAGGGTTATGTTCCATGTGAATGAAGAAGCTGAAGGCTTGGAGGTCGCACTCAATGAGATTGAACCAGGGTCAAGTGAACAAGTATGGCATACATACAGAGACGTGGCTGAAGAAGAAGTGTTAGTTATTGAGCAGTTAGAAGAAGAGCTGAAAACACTAGCCACAGACCTGGAGAAAGATTTGGAACCCAAACTGGAAGATTATATTTCGGAAAAACTAGAAGAAGCGAAAATTGGGCTAAAAGAGAAGGAAAATTTAAAGCAGTTATTACTGGAACAGAAGGAAGTCTTTGATTCAAGACCCGGTCGTATAAAGAACTTCACTTATGCTTTTCAAGTCAGTGATTGGACACCATTTAGGCAGAAACCCTACCCTATAGCAGAAAAGCTTTATGCTAAAGTGAAAGAGGCAATTCAGGAGATGTTGGAGGCCGGTGTTATTGAGAAGACACCTACGCCTTATGTAAGTCCATTGGTAATTGTACCAAAGACAGACGGGACTGTCAGAGTCTGCCTGGACCTGAGACAATTAAATTTGAAGGTTATTCCAGAATTTGACCAAGTGCCACCTATTAAAGAGATCCTCAGGAAGTTCAAAGGGAAAACCGTATTCACAAATCTGGACATCACATCCAGCTTCCATCATCTTGAATTAGAGAAGAAAACTAGTCTGTGGACAGGATTTATGTTTGATCAACATACATATACATTTTTAAGGCTACCTTTTGGGTTGAAAACAGCTGGTTCAGCACTGATAAGAGCGTTAGATCGCAATCTATCAGATGAAGTGAAAGAGAGTACCATCAGATATGTAGACGACATTCTACTCACATCAGAATCTCTGGAGGAGCACATGAGAGACCTGAAGAAGTTGCTAGATGACCTTCGAGAAGCTAACTTTAAGGTTAATATCAAGAAATCGCACTTCTGTCAGAGGGAAGTCAAATTCCTAGGGCATGTTATTGATGCAAATGGAGTGAAGCCTAACCCAGATAAATTGGAGGTAATTCAAAATTTCCCTCGACCCACGAAAGTAAAGCACGTCCGACAGTATTTGGGAGTAATTGGATTATTTTCGAACCACTGCCCAAACTATACGGCGACAGTAGCACCCCTGCAGGACCTATTGAAGAAAGGCGGCAGATGGAATTGGACGGAGCAATGTCAGGAAGCATTCGTGAGGTCAAAACAAATGCTTTTGGAATATGTGAAGCTGGGATACCCAGATTATACCCAGAAGTTCATCATACAGACGGATGCATCACTTATTGGGATCGGAGCGATGCTATTCCAGGAAAATGTTGACCAGCCTGAAAAGAAAGTTTTTATTGCCTTTATAAGCAGGAGACTGAAAGCCCATGAGAAGAATTACACGATCACAGAGATAGAGTTGCTCGCAATTTTGTACGCGTTGCAATCTTGGCATAAACTCGTGTATGGCTTCCAAATAGTCCTCAGAACAGACCATAAAGCTTTAACATTTTTGTTAAAAACAGACTTGTCTAGCCAGAGATTGACAAGATGGTCCCTGTATATTCAGCAATTTAATGTGGAAATAGAATACTGTCCAGGGAAAGAGAACGTAATACCGGACATATTAAGCCGTTACCCTAGAGAAGAGGAAGCGTTAGCTGTCCAGATTGAGAATCGAGATCAGAAGACGTTGGATGACTTAAGGAATCTTACCAACCTACTTTGAGGGACGCTTAGCAAGGGGGACTGAAAGATACGGAGAGGCAGAGGCATTGGCAACAGATTATATATGGTATAATCAGATATTACACAAGTGGGATGATGTAGATCATACACGTCAAAGGATTGTGATTCCTGCATCTTTGCAGAGGAGATTGGTGTGGCTAGTACACAGAGCATTTGGTCATCCAGGGATAGATAAAATCTGTGCTCTGTTGAAGGAAGCATTTACTTGGCCTAAGTTGAGAGAAACGGTGAGAAATGCTATTAGGACATGTGATCTATGCCAGAGGGTAAAGCCAAATCCCTTTTTAATGAGGCAACGACCTATCCCGTTGTTACCGGAGAAGCCAAGGCAGTTATTGAGCATAGACAACTTTGGACCATTGCCTAGAGCACGTAGAGGCAATAGACACATTTTCGTAGCCATGGATGTATTTTCGAAAATGGTGGTATTATGCCCCATACAGAAGACAAGTTCAAAGCAGGTCTTGAAACGGCTGAAAGAGAGAGTTATTCCGATTCTTGGGAAGCCGGATAACATTCCCTCGGACCACGGAAGTTGCTTTACAAGTGCAGAATTTCGTCGAGAACTGGAAACTCTAGGAATTAGGCAGATTTTATCTACCATTCGCCATCCAGAGGCAAGTCCAGTTGAAAGAGTAATGAGAGATCCAGAAATACATGAAGATCTACTGCTCTGAAGCGAATTGGCGTTGGATTGAATTCCTAGAAGTAATTGAATACTGTATAAATAATACTGTACATGAGGCGACAGGTCAGGTTCCCGTGACCCTACATCTGGATCAGAGACCGGAGAGACCGTGGACTGGTGTCATTCCATTACCAGTAGATGCACAGCCAGGTCGAGAATTGAGGATCCAACGAACCTTCGAATATCTCAAAGCACAGGCGGAGAGACGTCAGAGAAGAAATCGTGCGAAGAGGTATCATAGACCGCTTCTCGTCGGAGAGAAAGTGTTAATAAAGAAACCCGCCAGTTCAGATCCAGAGGCACGGAAGTATAAAAAGTTCATGTTTGCTTACCACGGCCCGTTCGAGGTGATAAGAGACCTACAGAACAATGCATACAGGTTAAAGCATTTAGAAACTGGAAACGAGGTCGTTATGAATGTAGCCAATTTAAAAGTCTATTATCCGCCAGAAGAATTCGACGAACAAAAAGATGTATTAATAACGCACACCCAACTCAACGTGGAGAGCGAAGTCAGCCAGGCAGTCAGAACTGAAAGTTCGAGCGGCAAGATGGAACGAGAAGCAGACAGTTTGCCCAGTGGAAGGGACGAACAACAAAGATGCCAGTGTCTCCGAGAATTCTATGAAGAAATGGTTGCAGCGGCGAGAGAGGTTGAGGCAATAAATACGACCCTCCGCCTGGAGAATGAACAGCTTAGAAAGAGCGCAGAATGGAATGGGGAGCTGTACTAACCTACTCGCAGCCAGACGAGGTGAAGGACCCCAGATGTAAACACAGACAGTGATAGACAGTCAGCTGGTTACTTATAGAAAGCCACTTGCAATTGACTTTTATAAGTTTCGCAAGGGGAATATGAACCCGAGGAGGTTATGCTGACTGGAATCGAACGTGGTTCTCAGAGACTATGATCTCAGTATAAAGGTTCCACCAGGGAACGAACCCGAAGTCTGTGGAGGGAGTTTTATTGTAAAAACCCCTAGAGAGAAGTGTATATTAAATCACTGGTGTGATTTCCGTTGCAGTGACATTATTTACTAAAATAATGAAGGGAAATGGAGCAGAATACTGCATTATTAGACTACTTGGTGTAGGCTATACGAGGCTTGGAACACTGCAAGTGCAGAGTTGACATTTTTACAAATTGGCCCAGAATTGTGGGAGGTGTTCAGTGGAGCCACGTCCATCTCTCTGACCTCGTTATGTCGTCTGGGAGAGGGTGAGGGCCTGAATAATGACCCAGTTCTTCCCCGACGGAGAATAGCATTGAGTTTGGTGGGGAGAGATAGCCAGGAAAATCATTGATTACTCGTGATTGGAGTAACGGATTGACTTGAGAGTTGTCCACAGGTGAATCTTTTGCCAAAAGGCTAATTTTAGAGCCTTTAATCTGCAAAATTGGTGCATATTTAAGGAAGTGCGGAAGGACCGTAGAACTATCATTGTTCGCGGCGAGTTTTGAGAAGGTTGCCTAGGATTCCCAAGAAGATAGCGTCCCCAAGCCATGGAGAAAGGAATTAATATTAATTAATTGGACGAGCGATTCTTCTGCACGCAGGTAGTTCTGGGATCTGTGATGACAAAGGAACCCGATGATCATGGTTTCGAGACCAGAATCACGCTGTGAGAGGAGCCGAGATGACGCGGGAAAATTTCGCCCTACTTTTCGTGGGAATCCAATATAAGGGAGTCGACCCTTGACGGAGCGCTCAGTCTGAAGTCAGTCTTACTCAGTTTTACGCAGTCATCATGCCAGGCGCACGCCAGTATTGCAGCCAGTCTTAACGCAGTTTACAAAGTTGGACATAGTTTGTCACCGAGAGTTGAAAACAGTAATCGCTACACAGTTTTGTAAACAGTATGAACAATGTGTGTTCATTTAGGAAGCAACGTGTAAAATAAGTTGCAGAACTATTGTAAATAATAATCTATGTAAAGTTATGCACAGTGTTAGCGCAATGTGTAAAATATTGACTGATCGTATATGTGTAATTACGATGGAATGCACTAAAAGAAACGTTACGGAGCAGTTGGTAATGCCATAAGTATACCAAATAACCACGCTCAGGACGGTAGTTAGCATATTTATGCAACGCAGGGAGCTTACCGGAGGAGTATGGATAAGAACTGTTGGTGAATTCCGAGAGCAGGTAAACCAGACTTTCAATCAGGAGTTGATAGGAGCACGGGGGATGCCATCGATACCTGCAATTTTGATCTTTGCTAGGGAATTTCAACAATGAAAAGTGTATAAAGTGTCGTGTGTTATGTGTAAAGCATATGTAAAATATCTTTTAAAGTAGTGATTGAATAAGTGTTATAAAGTATCACATGTGTGGGAGCGATAGCTTCCTTAGAGAAATGCAACGTGCCGTGTTGTTAACGGAAAATATGTGTCATAAAATGTGTGTATTCAAGATAAATATGTCACGTTAAACCTGCAAATGGCAGGCAAACTGGAAGAATATGATTGGTTGGAGCCACCATAAGGAGCCTGTAGAGATATGTGAGTACCCCACAAATTATGTTTAATTAATGAACATAGGACACTGCATGTTGGTGATTTCAGTAAAGATGCCAGTAAAAATCAGATTAGGAGGTAGATCCTCCAGGTTTAATCATTATTGTGTTGATTTTAATAAAGTTGAGATGTTAATTTGCATCATTAAGTGGAGTAAGTGTTACCACTATCAATTAAGAATGGCAATCAGTTATGTAAATGCAACGAACACGATTGTTCGAGTTTTTAAGACGTTTAGTTGTGTCGGATTCTTGGTAATTTATGTGAAGGTAATAATAAGGAAGGATTCTTGGTAATTTATGTGAAAATAATAATAAGGAAGGATTCTTGGTAATTTATGTGAAAATAATAATAAGGAATGATTTTGGTCATTTATGTCAGTGAGATTAATGATAATAATAATAATGAATATTAAAAGCATGAATGAACGCATCAGGAAATAATAAACGTTGTAAGCGAGAAATAATTACGCTAATTGCAAGACTTATCGATCTAAGCAGTAAGATGATACAGTAAGATTACATTACGGTAATTAAGGAAAGTGTTCTATATCAGAATATTGGATTAATATTCAATAATTAGGCCAGGAATGAAAGAGCTTTTAGTGAATTGAATTTGCAGCTTATATGAGAAGCTTATAGAGTAAATTGATAGATTTCTCTTAATATTAGAGGGCGGAGGTCGTACATTAGTTAAAGGAGCCAGGTGGTATATTCTACGTATGAAATCTCCTATGCCGGGGGCATAGCGGAGATATACTTTGTGCCAGAGTTGTAGTGTTGGACCCTAGCTCTGATGAAGGATATAAATGTTCCGGGTTGGAATCCCTTGATTAGGTATGAGGCAAACGAGGACACCTCAATACTCTAATTGGTTCCCCGAGAACTTATTGTGAGTGATTCGGCTTATTGAAGCGAACCTCAAATACCGGCAGCATTTGGGCTGACCGCATATTATTTAAGACCACGGTTGCCTATGAGACTAATGTGTTGCGAACCCCGTACCTTCATGTTGAATGGACGTGTTGGTGCCAGTAAATAGTTTATCCTCGGGGCAGGAATAATTATAAAGCTCATTCACTACCTGTTTGCATACTATTCAATTAAGATCCTTTGGGATATATGTGTCGTTCGGACAACAGTATTTGTTTTGTAAATCTTTACTGCTTAGTGAGGAAAGCCTTCAAACTTGAAGCGAGGGGCGAGATAATTGTTGGAACCCCATTCCACAGTCTATTGTGTGCCGACCGCTCGGGTAGAGGGTCTGGGAGAGACGGTCAGATGAACCGTAAATACAAGTTGAAAGGAACAGATTTAGACCCTGTAATTGACATGTATTGAAATATTGTTATGTTGAGTAACGTAGCCATGTGGTTTAAGAACACATGGATAATTATAGATCATCCTGATGGTTCATTATTTTAGCTATCTGACGAATGGTTAGACGATGTATTTGCACTGTCACTGACGCCAAGTTAATGAAGTTGGTTACCAGATGCCACAGGCTACGCACGCAAGGTAGTCTTATTGTACCACCCGACACAGCTATAATTTAACGTCTTTAATATGAAATCACAACAGCATGCAGTGGGACTATATAAATAGTGGAGTAGGGGTAGCTTACATAAATATGGAGTTGCACGTAGTTTGCGGTGCAACACCAGAATAGGCTAATGCATGACGCATTTGGTGGGAAGAGAAAGATCAAAACACACACGGTACACATATTTGTCAAAACTAAAGAGGTTTAAGGAATAATTAATTTGTGAAATTAAAGAAGTCACATTGGATGACAGTAGTATGTCAATGTAAAAGTTGTTTGTGAAGTTGTACGTGCATCAGCGCACTAGAATATCTTTGTGAAGCTCACATAAGGGTAAAGCTTTGTGGTATGATATGATTTATTATGATTATATTTTTGTTCATATTGGTGGATTGTGGAAAGTAATTTTTGTTTGCTTTTGTTTTATGGTTATGGGGATTGTTTTATTTGTTAAAGCCATGATTTTATTTACTGGATTAAAGTTTTAGAATAGAGTTGTGCCTTATCATTGTAGAGTTGATACCTGGTAGCCTCAAATCCAAAATATGCACTGCTCAATTGGGGAGACGGTACACGCCTGAGACCTGAAGCTAGCTGGAGGCAGAAGCATATTTACCATCGAGATTATACGCATGGGTACAGTATATACATATATTGTTAAAGGAACCAATAAAATGGAACTGTTATTTGGCGTTGTTCAAAACATCGTTCAAAACAGTGACGAGGTGAGTTAAAAAGTAAAAGTAGTGCGGTCTTAAGTGTGAGTGATCATCAATGTAGTGTAAAAGATAAAACATCGTTGCTGTTTTAAAAGAACTCTTCAAAATGCTAAAACATTAGTCCGAAAAAAGATATTGCAGCTCAAGATAGTGGATTGTTTGCTAAAAAAGCATTTATCATCTCCTCAGAAAGTCATGTTAGGACAGTTGTCAATGTCTGAAAAACTCCCAACACTATCAAAGGCAACACAGACTGTGCAAAGTGTGGTATTGCAAAAGGATCAAAAAAGGACTATATAGTAATAATGATGATGATTCTAATGATGGTGATAATGGCTATTATGATAATGATGAAGATGATAATAATGATAATAACGCTAATGCTTTGTTTACCCCTAAAAATGATTTGTTAAATTTATTTACTGGAACAATCCCAGTAAGCTAATCCAGCGGTTTTAGCACTTGCATGCCTGTAAACAGGCTCAGCCCTTATTGTAATGAGTGCTATAAATAGAAAGTTAATGAGTGGACATGAACAATAAAAAGGATTGAGAAATTGGTATTTCATTGTATTCTATTTTGTAAAGTTCTATTTGTAGAGAAATAATAACAAGGTTTACCAGATCACAATGCCTTTCAATTGTAAAAATGTTGATAGCCATTTCATTTTTTCACACAAGAATATTTACAATGTCCACTTTACATTTTTACATTCCCCTTGTTTAGTTCACACATTCTGTAATTTTTTTTAAATCTTTTAATTTTAAAAATGGTGATAGCCATTTCATATTTTTTTCACACAAGGATATTAACAATGTCCACTTTACATGTTTACATTCCCATTGTTTAGTTCACACATTCTGTACATGTTTTAAAATATTTTCCGTAATATAAAAAGCAATCATTTTACACTAAAATGTATTACTTATGTTCTTTTTTTACTAAATTAGAATAGCCTAACATTATACATTATACTTACAGTTTTTACAAATATATTACAATATGAAAATACTACTACAAATAATACAATGCAGTGAACATCAGACTTAAGTAAAGCAATAGTCGCCAATGCGACTGTTTCCCCAAGCGAGAGTATCAAATGTGCTGGGTATAATGAATCGTTTGTTGTCTTCATTACTTAAAGCAACTTTGTTCAACAAATTAGTATACAGCTGATGATTTTTACTTCTAAGTACACACATGTTCTTATATAATATAGGTGGGTTACTGACTATACAGTTCTTATAATCACTTATATCTAACACTTTACTAACAACATTCTTCTTTACTCCTTTTAATTTTTTTATTACTACATCATCAATTGTCATATAGCTATATGATTTTGATTTTGTGCCTACAAATGTGTCTATAACAACACCTGCACATTCGTCCTTAAATTTACCAAGAACCTTTTTGTTTACAAGGGGTAAATGGTAAATATTATCCTTGGGATAATCACTTGTATCAAACCTATTTAGCTCAGATTTGATATCCTCATAAAATTATCAGTTTGAAACTCATAAATAAAGGAATCTGTGTCTGTATAGAGTAATTTAGCATTATCATGATAGTTCTTCTTTACATAATCATAGTGAAATTCATACACAAGTGTTTTTGACAATTCCAGAATGGTGTAACCCACATATATGGGTTTGTTGTAGGTTACTTTAAGGCTATTCATTTGTATTACAACTAAATCCTCATGAATAATTGAACAGCTATGAAAGTTAGGCTTGCTTATTAAGTTGCTCGCACCAAACCTTTTACCATCATTCTCCCACTTTGTTATCAGCTTTACATCAACTCGCTTATCAACATTCTCCATAGTCTTTCCAAAAGCACTATTATTCATGAGTTTATAAAAATCGTTTTCAAAAGCGTTTGTTGACAGTGTTCTTAAATTATTGTTCATATCAATATATGGCTTGAGCCATGCTGACTGACGGAATTGTAATACGCAATGAATTTTGGTGAATTTCAATCCATGTTCTAGACACTGTTTCAAATTTTGATAATGTATTACATATTTACATTTATCATTCACATTAGCAATTAACATTTTTGTTCGTGATGTGATGTATGGAGATTTCATATTCTCAGGACAAAATGGTAAATCATTATGATCATCATGTAACTCTTTAGGGTACTCGAGATTTATCTCTAAAATATATCCTATATCATCGTTATCATTTAGAGTGTTAACATGTAAGACATCAATTTCAGGTTGTGTCAGCCAGCGAAAATCTTTCAATGGTAGATATTGACTCATAGCCCAACAATATTGGTTATTTGCATCGAGGTAGACAATATACTTTGACTCTTCACAAGGGTTGTAGCTAGGCATGTATCTATTATTTGCTTTTGAATACCGTCCACTACATTGGCTTAATCCACCTCGAATTGATGATTTTATAAAATTAATCATGTCTATATCAGTCATCAGTTCTAAATTTACTTTCGTTTTTTTAACATTGAACTGAAACTTAAACCCAGGAGCAGTAAAATACTGACAAGGATCAAGGTCGTATGTTTTCATAAAAACATTCTGGAAATTTTCAAAAACATCTGCTAATAACAACACATCTGTCTTCAAATATATGTCTGAAAATTCACCTAAAGTTTGAATGACAAACTGTGTCCATACACGTTGTGCATGTAAATATTCCTGATCACTGATATGGCTTTTGTTTAAAGAACTGTAAAATGCATCTTTTGGTGGTAAAGAACACTCCTCAAGCCGTTCCACACAGTTAATATATTCATAGGGGAATATACCTTTTTGACGAATCAAATTAAAATCATCTTCTTTTGGAAAGACACGCTGAATGTCACAAAACTGATCTGATTTTAAATTACTAGCAAGTTTATCAAAACTACTTGGCATAAAGCGGAATGAATCTAAAAATCACAGTATAATCGTTTTCTTACTGTCAGTTTTGATGTTTTTTGTGAACGATATGTATTGTTCCTTATTATTTGCAATCACATCAATTTTCACATCTGAAGATCCAAATTCTCTAACGATAAAATGGTTTTCATATTTGCTACCGTTATGTAGAATGATTGGAATGAATTTAGTTACTCTATACTTTAAATTACATTCTTGGTGAGCAGCACCACGATATTTTCCTGTTAAATGGTCATGATCTCGAACCCTATCTGCATTTAAACATTCACCACATATAAAACAATAATTAGTTTCAGTTTCAAAACTCATTTGCTGTGATGATGTTAGTGGCTCCGTTGGAATGATAGTATTTAAAATAGAGGATATACGGATGGCATCTTTTTCAAGTCTTTCCATAAAATCTTTAGGTGCATCAGGTCCTCTATAGAGCTCAAACTTATTTAACGAGTCATCATAGCTACATTTAATATAATATGCAAAGCTAAAAGGTTCATGAATGTGAGTGGTGTTGGTAAAAAGTTTGGTTGGATTCGATGGACATGTATTAAAAGGTTTTAACAAAGCTTCAAAGTCAGCATATATGACAAATGGTACTCGAAGCTGCTTCTCAAAGTCTTTAAATTTTAGATTGTTATTTCCAGGAGTAGGTAATACCGTACAAACATGATTACAACCCCATTTTTGATGTTGTGCCAGTTGATCCTCTTTTCTAAAATATAGTAAACAACCATCACATAACCACTTTTTACCTTTGTGTTTTGATATCTGACTGCCAAAAAGTCTACCTAAATGTTTTATCCAGCAATAGTGGGCATTTTCACCTTCAGCTATGTATAGTAAATTAACATGAGCATCCTTTTTTCCTGAGTATAATATAGTGGACCTATTATACTCTTGTTTTCAATTCCATAAACAATAATACTTACATTGTTCAGCTCTTCAAAATGTTTAATGTATTTTATCTCCATAGGAAATTCCATTTCCATTAAATCGAAAACTGTGGAATAGTGAGGATAAGATGATGTTCTCTCCACAGCCTTTCCTGCTGGATGGAGAGCTGAGGTTACAGCCCATGCAAAAC
Organism: Meconema thalassinum; assembly: GCA_946902985.2. Lineage (NCBI taxonomy): Eukaryota > Metazoa > Arthropoda > Insecta > Orthoptera > Tettigoniidae > Meconema > Meconema thalassinum. The sequence goes on along the minus strand of OX336393.1, from coordinate 6,176,930 downwards.
ATGCATGGTCACTATTCATAACGTTCACAACAGCTTTTTTTTTCGTTTGATCCATGCAGGTAAATCAATGTATGATGATGCTCGAAGGGGATTTTATTTATTCATGTTGGTTTCTAAATAAAGTACTTCAACCAACGCCCAGCCTGCCTCTCTTTCCTGGAACTCTTCACTCTTCACAATGTTGGCACTTGCAATATCTTGATGCATATCACTGATGTTAGTTGATTCGCTAACAATTACGTTTTTTTTTAAGGATTTGATATCCGTAATTTCACCTTCACTCCCAGTTTTTACATAAAGTCCAAAAATTTCCAAATTCATTTTAAGTGTTTTTATGCTATACTAAAACATTATCTACCAAACCAAACACACTAGGTTGAATATTCTGTAAACATATTTCAATACATTGAGTTTTTTCTTTACTATGAAGTCTGTAACTAGCAATTCGACTTTTAAACGCACTACTAATTTGCTGAATATTCTCAGATTTTTTTTCATGGCAAGCGTTGTTTTTATGATTAATTCTGCGTAAATGGCCATCCATCATTAAAAAAAGGCACATCAATATTACTTGCATCACAATGCGTTATCAAAGTCCACTATTCTTCATTCTTTTTTGTTGTACAACTATTTTCACAATCATGAGAACGTTTACGCTTTTGAACATTACAATCATTCAAAGGTTCCGTGCTAGTTGAAGGTTTTGCAATTCTTAATTCATGTTGTTCTCCACGTACTTCAACCATGTGGGATTGATATCGCTTTACACCAGAAAAACCAAGTTCACAAACTGAACATGAAAAAGGTGCTGAACTAACATGCATTAAATTTACATGACGTGCAAGATTATCCTGTCTGTTAAATGTGGTAGTACAATAACTGCACACAAACAATTTAAGGTTATGCTTAGCATTTGCATGGCGTTGAAGGTTGTCAGGTCTTGAGAACTGTTTCTTACAGTCACCACACTTGAACAAATTACCTATAAAAGAAAGAAATCATAAATGTTAATAAAAGATAAAACAAAGTAAAATATAAATAGTTTAATTACAGTCCAGTCAATGGTCATGACAGGGTATTTAAATCGATCTTCTGTAAACTCCTAGCAAGTCTGACTTCATGTAGTTCTAACTGGGGTTACTATATACCACTGTCACTGACACCTAGCGGTGAACATTGGAACTTGATAGAGCGTTAATCAAATCTGTTTGTTGTTTGAGTCTTCAGTTTTTTGACTGGTTAAGTGCAGCACTCCGTGCCTCCCTGTCCTGAGCTAATCGTTTCATCTCTACATAGCTACCACACCCTACATCCGAGGGAATCTGTTTAACATATTCTAACCATGGTCTACCCCTACAGTTCTTGTCCTCGACCCTTCCTTCCATAACTAAGCTTGCTATTCCTGGGTGTCTTAGTATGTGTCCTACCAACCTATCTCTTCTCTTCATTAACAGTCGCCAGAAACATCTCTCCTCTCCCACTCGTCTTAATACCTCTTCGTTTGTAACCCTATCTACCCAAATGATCTTCATCATTCTCCTGTAACACCACATTTCAAATGCTTCAATTCTCCTCTTTTCGGCTGCACCAATAGTCCAAGTTTCACTTCCATAGAGCGCCACGCTCAAATCAAATCTAACCAACAAATTTAGCTTCACGCAATTTTCGAGTAGTTCCAACTTAAGCTACTAAACGCCACTGCCACTGACACCTAGTGGTAAACGTTCGAACTTAATAAAGCGCTTATAACCAACTAAATATGATTATATAAGAGAACACTTATCAAAGTAATAATGTATTTTCAAGTCCTCTTCCAACACACAGGTAAGCTGTAGAGATAACACGATGTCAACTGTCGTTCACGAGATTCAAGTACAAAGTGAGAAAGGTCTTCCCCCTCCCTAGCCTTTTATACCACAAACACACCTATGTCATGCGTGCACCTGCGTCACCTCAAATATCTGCCAATGTTACATTTCTCATGGTCGATAATAAACACCTACATTATGTGATATCATACATCTGAAAGAAACAAGTTTCACCCACCTGCATCCTGTAACACAACACCTTACATCCGGTGGCAAGTTCATGTTTTACTAATATCCTGCGTCTGCTAGAATCATGTTTCGCAAACTTGCTCTTTTGTAACACTAAAGCTTGCATCGGGTGGAGAGTTCTTTTCTCGCTGACATTCTACGTCAGCAAGAATTATGTTTCACACACTTTCTTAACCTAGCGCTGACCTTGCATCCGGTTGTAACCCCTGCTACACGTGACGCCATACACTGCAGGAGTTGACTTGTTAAAATCATACATCACAGGCTTATCTCATCCTCCATAAAGAACTGCATAGGATATTTGCATGTACCCGTGTACTTGAGTGTATGAATTAGCCCCTGCTCTGGAACACATCCACTCACCGGTTTGGTTAAATCCCGGTTTAGTTCGGTTCCGGTTTGGTTTAGTTCAGTTCCGGTTGTCAAAATTTCAAAAATACATTCAAAAAGAGGACGTCAACCTGAGGCATTTGACACCTCGTACAAGTCTCTTGCCTTATTGGTTCATGAGATATTAAGAAGCGCATGACCTATTAGTTTTCGATCTCTAGGTTCAATTTTTTTTAAATATAACTCATCCCAAAATTATTATTTGAAAAGCCGACCCTCTTACAAAAACCCCAAGTGCGCATGCGTAAAACAAAAAAACAAAAATGTTAAATCATAGTGGCATCCAGGACTACACATGTTTTTCATGTGCAACAACGTTTAATTTCATCATAGTATTAAACTGCATGCATGTTGCATGTGCAAAGCACTGTTTACTAAACAATTTCTCTTTAACCCCCCCAGTAGGGGTCGGTTTTATTTTGGGGTAGAGATAAGTTGTTCATAAGAAAGGGGGTGTCCGCCCGAGTAATTTGACACCTCGTACAAGTCTCTAGCCTTTTTTGCTTCACAAAATAGCACGTGGTCGCCATCTCGTGAGGAGGGTGAGGAGGAGGAGGTGCCAGAACTCTCCAAAAACATCTACTCACTGTCTTTCATTAAAATATATAATGAGTGAACTATTAATTAATGCTTTTATCTGCTACAACTATTTAACCACTAAAGTGAACTATTAACGGTTTTAGGAAGTTTTTTATTATTAACATTAACGACATATTTTTTTCGGAGATTTTGATAATCCGAACAGGGTCCGGTCACAATTAATCCGCATTATCGACGCTGTACTGTTAATCGATTTTGACGGACATTATTATAATTTCGTTAACTAAAGACATGTAGAGTTATCTTCTGTTTATGTCGATGATTTGTACAGTCCATTTCGAAGGCGTAATTTACCACTACCGGCGGCAAAATGTCCATATCTTTCATCCTGAGCAGCTGAGCCGAAAAATACTCTGAGTAGCGCGTGGGCTGTGAAGCGTGATACTTCCTGCTATACAACTCCATTCTCAGACTATGCTGTATTGACATGCTCTAATAACGGCGTAGAAATGCCTGTTTGAAACTATCCATGTCTTCAAAAGTGTAGCGAAAACTTCTGAACCAAGTCAAGACGCTATCCGCAAGTAATGTTTCTGTTACTCTGAGTTTCTTAGTCTCAGGAACGTTACTGTCTCTTAGGTAGTGCTCTAAATCTTTTAAGAAAGCTTTTGGCGTTTGTGACTCGTCATTATTGAATTTGCATGGGCGGTCCTCCTGCATTCTGATTATTTATACATACTGGGTAGCTGGGTTATTATTATTATTGTCAGCCGGCTGTTGAGGTGTCGAGGCGTGTCCTCTAAACGTCTGGAATCCATCGTTATTCTCGCTACCTGTAGTTGCGCGCCACGGACTATGTCCATTCATTCCTTCTACTTGAGTCTGGCTCGTGTTAAAGTTATTTGCCGTCCCGTTTGTTCCCTTAGTGCTATTGTGTGCTCTAAGTTCGAGAAGCATGTCTTGCTGTTGTAAAGATTGCATTTCCGTCTTATGAATCTTCCGTTCTTGCCCCTCTTTTTTCCTAGCAACTGCAGTTCGACCTCCTTTATCCTCTTCTGGTTCTCTTCCATTTGTTCTATGAGTTTGTTTCTGTCCTCTTTCCCGTCAATTCCAATCTGTCGGCATGTCTTATTTATTTCTGCTCTTATTGCCTCATATCTATCTTCCTCTTTTCTCTTCCCATCCTTCTTATCGCTTTCCAGCTGATCGAGCCTGCCTCCTATCAGTTCATTACTCTCGCGAATGCTCTCTTTAATTGCGTCATTCTCATTTTCCTGAATACTCCACCGTTCCGCTGAAGTCAAAGCTGCCTTGTCTATCTCTGTTCTGATCTCTGTCACCTCCTCTTCTATGCTGTGTAATTGCTTTGTCGCAGACTTAACCTCATTGTCCACCCCTTTTATCGTAGCTTGGATTGCTAACTGATCTAACTTTATCTCTTCCGTATTAGCGTTACATATTTCTTCCAGTTGTATGAGTTCCGCTGCCGTCTTCTCTTCACTGAATGCTATCGATTGTCTTAGGTTAATCTCCATCTGTCCTAACTGTGCGGTAGTCTCAAGTGTGATCTTAGCTATCTGCTCTGCAATCTGTTCCGTTAGCTGTGTATTGGTAATTGTACTTTGCTCCGCGAGTAATGCATTATTTATCCTACTTTGCTCAGCTATCTGTTCTGTGATACGTGCGTTGTTTATTGTACTCTGTTCCGCTATCTGTTCTGAAATACGTGCATTGTTTATTGCGCTCTGTTCCGCTATCTGTTCTGAGATACGTGCATTGTTTATTGCGCTCTGTTCTCTACACTCCATCTTAAATTGTTCAAACTGCTTCATTGTTCTAGCTACCGAACCTTCGATTATCGCTCGAATTTCTTCCACTGAAGCCATAGCCACAAAATATAAACACTTATTTGAGAAAACTGGGACATGCAGCCTCACGCTATCCACCTTCTGTAACTAGAAAATGAGTCGCTTAATCCCAATCTACGTTATTCCCATTAATTACTTTTATTTGCTTGAAGAGCTGCCACATTGAGTCTGCTTTCATGAATAAATTTTCAGTTTACCCTTCTGCGTTAATTTTAACTTCCCAGTCCTCTCAATAAAGTACTGACATGACTTTTTACGGTTCACGCCGTCCTACAAAATACATTAGGAGTTTGTTACTAATCAATCAATTATAAGGGTGCCACGAAAATACTGCTTCTACCTAAATATGCAAAATAAACTCAGCATTTTCGACTATTTATTTTAAAGAAACTCCTGGCTTTACTTTCCCCTGAATTACCGTTAATTTGGCCACACTAAAGGGCGCCATGATATGGGGCACTCTACCTCTCTTTACACGTCCTCAAGGTTTGATACCGCAAGCTCAATGCTCACCCTCTTGGATAAAGACCAACATGGGCCACCATGTTTTATCACAACCTTCACGCGGCATGTATACTTCAGTAGGATCCGGCTAGCTACTCTCGGACAATCTCCATCACTGTGATCCACTAATTAATAAAAGAAAACTGATATGCACTTGAATAACTACAGTGTTATCACCCAATCCATATGTACCCTTCAATGGCTCCTAGGATGCCGACTCTAGCTCGGGGTAATGGTCTGTTCGGTGTGGCTCTAACTTAATTTAAACACCCTAGGGATATCATCAAGGATCACAGGAGGCTTAACCTAAAATCAGTATGTCAGAGAACTCCTAATATAAAATAATTTATTCACAAAACAGCATCTCCCACTTGCTCCCATCCACAGACAATAAAACAACAAAAATATAATCCCTTAAATTATTCTGAACACAAGCTAAGATTCTAATCAACAAATCAAATTGTAAAAGATAAATTATAATCACATTGGCTGAAACCAGGAAAAGAAAATAATCTAATTCACTGCAGTCCACTGCTTCAAGTTCAAAAATAAAATGTCAACAGACTTAATTCATCAAAACTATGGTCTGAATAGCCCAGCCATTCTGTCAAAAAAATGCGCGCTCATGTTTACAATCGCAAAATTGGTTTTTGGGGTTCGGACATGCTTTCTCGTACAATCATCATTCTTCCTCACAAGAGTCCAATGATGAAGGCAATAGACTTATTCTAGGCCACAGGCATGTGTGCATGTTCTAGCTTATAAAACAATGGACTCACTCAGAGCTATGACTGCTAATTACGGTAAACCAAACAAGTCAATTACATGAAGCATCAAATAAACACACTTCGGTGGCCGATGCCCCGTTACTTTTAATAAACAAACAACTATAATGAATGCACTCAAGATGATATTACTAGACATGACATCGCTTCCTGAAGCGGTACAAAAAAAGAAACAAACCCTGGGGAGTTCGACTACTTTCCCTCACAAAAGAAAACAATACCATTCAACGTGGTTTCCCGACCTTGTGACAGACACCCTCACACCATAATAAACCAGCTGGGCAAGCAACGACCTTCGCTGCTCCTTTCACAATTCAGACGGCTGACCACAATCTTTATACCTGCTTTCCGTATGAATGCCTTGGGCTCGAGCTGTACAGTTACCTTTCCGACGGAGCTATAGTGCACTCTCATCAGACAATGAATTCAATCATTTCACTTACCAATTATATCATCGTAGATTCGCGGGAATTTCGCCTCCGCCAATAATTCACTTACCATTTATATCATCGTAGAACACGGGAATACCACTTCCGTCTTTAATTTCAGCTCAACCAAGGATCAACCTTTTCTGAATATTATATTGTCATCCAGCCGTTCCATCTTACCTTTCTTTACCTTGGTGTGGTCTTCAATACCTTAATACTGTTCATCTAATTTCAGTGTCACTACTGGTCTTTGTCACAATGTCAAGCTATCTCCCCCATACTAGCTTTTACGTTATGGTCGTGCGTAAGCACTATTAACCCAATTATTCCCTTAAATGTGCATTCAGCAAAGTTACTGAAACCCTCAAGCAAAACACAATTAAACAAAATTTGATGCTCATTTACGAATCTTACATTATAAAAACACAAAAAATCATAAATGATAGATATACACAAATTTATACAAAACATGCCTGCTGTGCCCAAAATACCTATTTTATCATAATTGCTTATGATCGAGATAAACTTATCCGACTCCCATGATGGGATGCGCTATCGCAAACATGCCCCATGCAATATCTACTTATCTCGTATACATCATGTTGGTGATGATCTGGTCCTTGATATCAGCCTTCTGGATCAATTGGTTCATCTTGCAAGGAGGAGAATTTTACACACGGTTTCCAAAAAAAATTCACCAAAGCAAAGGTCCACTGTGAATTATTATTATTATTATTATTATTATTATTATTATTATTACAATGCACGGTTCTCGCGTGTGTAGCTCCTACTTCCTAAAGCCATCATCAACCTACTCAATTCAGCTGATAGTTCATAGCTTCCTATCTCATTGATTTTGATGCTGATAGCACGTGTGGCTATCTCTACCATATAACTGTTTCGTACTGTCAACGATATGCACACTCGCGGTACTGTTCCTGTTCGCACTCGCGAATACCTAACGATATTCAAATGTCCCAAGATAGAACTGCTTATCCTTATAAAATTTTCTTAATTTCAGAACGCGGCAATCTTAGGCTCGCGCCTCTGCGATGCTCAAAGTAGAACTGTAGAACTTGTAAAAATTTTGTTAATATTCTAACGCAACGATCGTGGGCTCGCGCCTCTGCAGCGCCCAAAGTAGAACTGTAGAACTTGTAAAAATTTTGTGAATTTCAGAACGCAACGATCGTGGGCTCGTTCCTCTCTAGCGCCCAAAGTAGAACTGTAGAACTTGTAAAATTTTTGTTCATATCATAACGCGATGATCGTGGGCTCGGGCCTCTGCAGAGCCCCAAAGTAGAACTTGTAAAAATTTGGTAACATTTCAGACCGCAACGATCGTGGGCTCGCGCCTCTGCAGCGCCCAAAGTAGAACTGTATTCGCTGCGTATCCAGCTATTATTTATATGATTTCTCGAAGGAGTACTCGGAGTGGGGAGCTTTTAGAATTTTATTCTATAATAACACTCGCATGAATATGTAAATTAGCTCAATCGAACGTCCTCATTTTCAATGTCTCATGGCTTCTTTTAATCCAAAATCCGATCGCTGGATCCTTAGATAATGAGCTCCGTAATTCCCTTCATTGTTCCTTAATTTTGGCGGGATTTGGTCGCGTCTCGCGTCCCTCGCTGCTATTGGTAGTTTCAAATCCGCCCCCTAATTTCGTTTTAATTCTGGCAAAAATCACAGAATGACTTAATTTAAATTTTGATAATACTTCTGAGAGGCTGGGATTGTCTCCTATACGATGGTGTAATTCCTGTTTCTGCATTTTAATTACTTCTCTTCTGGATTTCGGCTCAAAATATCCGGGATTACATTTAATTTTCCAGATACATGCTCAATGTGTAGGTCAAACTGCTGTGCATAGATGGCCCATCTGTTGATGCGTTCACTTACCATGGTGGTCTTAAATAAGAAAGTCAGCGCCTTGTGATCAGTACGGATTGTTATGGGGAACCCATATATTAATCGACGCCACTGCTGTAATGCGTGTATGATAGCCAGAAGCTCCAGCTCTTCATCCATTGTGGTATTGAATCCTGCAACGACAGGTTCAGGGATGTTGTCACTAAACACCAGACCAGTCATGTAACCGTGGACAGGAATTAGAGGCGTACGTCAACGAAACATGATTCAACTCCTAAACATGACTAAACCTCCTTGCTGTTGGTGGCGTTCGTGGATGAGCTCTCCATTGGTTTTCACCCATACAGGAGGAGCATTCCAGTGTGGAGACGAGCCGTTCATGTATGATTTATTTTACCCCATGTACAAACGCTTCTGTTGTGCTGGAAAAGGATAAACTCGTTCACACAGAAGAGCTGTTTCTCAAAAATCTCCGACATGACAAACAAGTGAATGGGAGATCACTTCCTCGTATTTTATAAAGAAATCCTCTACAGTATTAGTACTAATGAAAATCGACCCAATTAACTTTCCGCTAGTACTCTGGTTTATCTATTATATAAAACAAAGTGTCCAGACTGACTGACTGACTGACTCATCATCGCCCAGCCAAAGCTATTAAAATTAGAAACATGACATTTTGGGGATGTGTTCGTTGTGAGTCGAAAATGTCCACTAAGGAAGGATTTTAGGATATTCAGGTTCTAAAGGGGTATTAAGGGGGTAGACCTGCATTTCATTGAATAACAATATCTCCCGATTGGTTTCATTGGGAGATGTGATACTCGGCATATAAACACATCATTAAATAAAAATAAGAAGACATGTGTCTGAGGGTTTTTCGATGTGGTGTATATTATGAGGTGAAAGGGGTGAAAAGTGGGGGTTGAAGGATTCCTAACGGAGCAAGTATCTCTTAAAAGACAGAGGCAAAAAGTATGAAACTCGGGGGGAAACATCAGCTTGAAAAATAACTAAATAGGTGTTCGACCGATTTTTCATAAATCCAATAAAAGGGGCCCATGGGGAGGGGTGAAATTCGGGGGAAAAAACGTCCACTAAGGAAGAATTTTTAGCCTACTTTTCACATTTTGCAAAAATGAGGAAAAAGTAGACTTATGAGATCGGGCAAATGTGTGTCTGTCTGTCCTTCTATCTGTCCTTCTGTCTGTCTGTCTGTCTGGCTGGCTGTGTGTGTGTCCCCCCCTATCAACTCCTAAACGGCTGCAGCAATCGAAACGAAATTTGGTAGGAGTAAAGATCTATACCTGAATATCTCACCGCCATATTTGAAAATGATGGCAGTGTTACCAACTGCTGAAAAATCGCAATTGAAAATTGAGCTCCATGTTGGATATCTTGGAAGGTATGAATGGGAGCTATTTCAAAATTGTCACACGTATAGATAATAATATTGCAGTTTAATTTCCAGGAGGCCATACATGGCAGTGTTGCCAAAATGATTATAAGCCTGCTGGTAAGTCCAAATTTTAAATGCATATAACTTCTACACTACCAATTGGATTTCAACCAAATTTCGTACGTGCTATGTGTACATAAACAGATATGACTGAGCGTATTCTTAAGAGCCACCAGGGCTGCCAACTGCTAATAAATGTTCTGAATTTTTTTAACCAAACACCCATATATCAGAAAGTATGCAAGCCGACAGCTTTAAACTAGGCACACGTATAGTACCTGACATTCTATATTAATTTGGAGTAACTTATATACGTCAGTGCTACAATCATGATTCTAAGCCTGCTGAGAGGTCCAACTTTAAATACATGTAACTTCTATACTATCATTTGGATTTGAACCAAATTTCGTGTGTGCTATGTGTACCATAACAGATATGACTATGCCGATTCTTAAGAGTAACCAGGGCAGCTAACTTTTAATAAATACTGTCTCTATTTTTGTTACCCTAACATCAATATATCAGAAAGTATGCAAGCCAATAGATCTAAACTTTTCACACGTACCTGGCATTCTAGATTAATTTGATGTAACTATTATAGGCCTACGCCAGTGCTGCCAACATGATTATAAGCCTGCTGAAAGGTCCAAATTTACAATGCTGTAACTTCTATACTTACTAATGGATTTCATTCAAAATTGACACAACAATAGATCATATTATTTCAGATTATTTTTGACCAATACATGTATGTCATTGTTGCCAACATGATTTTACACGCTGTTAGATCCAATGTTTAACTGCATGTAACGTCTATGCTATCCATTGGACATCAACCAAATTTTGTATTGTGTACCTTAAGAGATGGAACTAAGAATATATTCAGTCACCAGGGCTGCCAACTGTAGTTCTCTATTGGGCTACATTATGCCAGGTATACAGTATTTCGAACTAATTAGATTATTCGATATTACCAACTTAATTTCGTCATTATTCTAGATAGATCCATATAGATTAATCATTGGCATGAATCTTACATTTTAAGAATGTAGGTTCTTTAGTTCTTCACGGAACTTCTTGTTGGATATTCACTCATCATCTCCTAGCCAAACCTATTGCAGTTAGAAACATGACAGTTTAGGGATATGTTCGTTGTATGTCGAAAACGTCCACTAAGGATGGATTTTTGGATATTCATGTTCTAAAGGGGTGTTAAGGGGTTTAAACCTGCATTTCATTGAATAACAATTTCTCACGAGTTGTTTCATTTGGGGATGTGATACTCAGCATATAAACTAATCATTAAAATTAAGCAGACATGTGTCTAAGGGTTTTACGATGTGGTGTATATTATGAGGTGAAAGGGGTGAAAATTGGAGGTTGAAGGATTCTTAACGGAGCGTGTATCTCTTAAACGACAAAGGCGAGAAGTATAAAACTCGGGGGGGGGGGGGGATCAGCTTAAAAAATAATTAAATGGGAGTTCGACTCTTTTTTCATAAATCTAATTTAAGGGGCCCATGGCGAGGGGTTAAATTCTGGGGGGAAAGAACAGGAAAGAAAGTGTCCTAACTGATTGAATGACCCACTCACTCATCATCAAACTCAGGGGGGAAACAGCTTAAAGATAAGTAAATTGGTGTTCGGCCACTTTTTTCATAAATCCAATTTAAGAGGAAATCTGAAAGATAGATGAAAGAAAATATCCTGACTCATCATCGCCCAGCCAAAGCCATTTAATTTAGAAACATGAAATTTTGGGAATATGTTCGTTGTAAGTCGAAAACGCCCACTAAGGAAGGATTTTTGGATATTCAGGTTCTTAAGGGGTTTAAGGGGGAATACCTGCACTTCATTGAATAACAATATCTCCCGATTGGTTTCATTAGAGGATGTGAAACTCGGCATATAAACTCATCACTAACAAGTAGTTCAGTAAAGAACTATACAGCCTATTTTCATATATCCTACTCATGTTAATTGCCTCTATCAACAATCAAAATTTCAGTTTGAAGGTTGTGATAGATTCGTAGAAATTGAGAACCGTCTAAATATTACAGATGGTCGCTAGGTTGGATTTTTATTTATGTACTATTACATTAAGATTATTGTGTACGTGTGGTATTCAAACTTCAATCGCATGATTAGAACACAAGAAGTAAAAACGAGATTTTAAAATTTCTCACAGCTGCCATCTTGTGGTTATGCAAACAATTGAAATAAATTAGATGCCAGTGGATGAACATTTGTATAAGCATTTAACGTGCAACGTTTTACTGCACTCGGATGGTTAAATCGCGAGAAACGTCCATTTAAATATTTATATTTCGCGTCGCCGCCATGTTGGATTTGTGCTCACCAGGTTACTGAAAGTCATATAGGTGAACGTATGTTCATATCCTCTATGAACATTAAACATTTCAGTTTGATTGCTGTAAAAGATTCGTCGATATTGAGAACGGTGTAAATATTCCGGATGCTCGCCATTTCGGATTGTTATATGTATAGGCCATAGAGTTATGTAGGCCTACCGTTCAAGGAAGATTATCGCCTAGGTTCATTATTCAAACTTACACTTCGATCGCATGATTACGACACAAGAAATAAAAAATTTAATTTTAAAATTTGGCACAGCCGCCATCTTGAGGTTATGTAAACCATTGAACTAAATTAGATGCCAGTGCATTGCAATATGCATAGTCATTCACTGTACCACATTTCACTGCGCTCAGAGAGTTTAATCACGAGAACATTCTATTAAAATATTTCAACTTCGCTTGGCCGCCATGTTGGTTTTGTAGTTACCAGGTTTTTGAAAGTCTCATAGGTGAACTTCTAGTAGTGCCCTTTATCACCATACACTATTTCAGGGCGATATTAGTAATAGTTTCGGAGATACTGAATGCTGGTGAAATATTTCGCACAGCCGCCATGTTGGATTGATGAGACACAATAAAATTTGAAGGATACGGTCGGGGTCGGCAAAAATGGTGCTATTATCTTACCGAGTTTCATTGTAATCGCTCCAGCCGTTTAGAATTTATTAGGGGGGCCACACACACACCTCACACACACACACACACACACACACGGAAAAAGGTGATCTCATAAGCCTTTTTTTTCATCAAATGAAAATAGGCTAAAAATAAGAAGACAAGTGTCTGAGGGTTTTACGATGTGTTGTATATTATGAGGTGAAATAGGTGAAAAGTGGGGGTTGAAGGATTCCCAACGGAGCAAGTATCTCTTAAACGACAGAGGCAAAAAGTATGAAATTCGGGGGCAATAAATCAGCTTGAAAAATAACTAAATAGGTGTTCGACCGTTTTTTTCTTCATAAATCCAAATTATGGGGTTCATGGGGAGGGGTGGAATTCTGAAAAATAAATGAAAGAAAATGTCCTGACTGACTCACTCACTCATCTTCGCCCAGCCAAAATTATTGAAGTTAGAAACATGAAATTTTGGGGATATGTTCGTTGTATGTCGAAAACGTCCACTAAGGAAGGAATTTTGGATATTCAGGTTCTAAAGGGCTGTTTATGGGATAACGTTCATTTAATTGAATAACAATATCTCACGAGTGGTTTCATTTGGGGATGTGATACTTGGCATATAAACTAATCATTAAAAACAAGTAGTTCCGTGAAGAACTATACAGCCCATTTTCATAAATCCTACTTATGTTAATTGCCTCTATCTACATACAAAATTTCAGTTTGATTGCTGTAATAGATTTGTAGATATTGAGAACCGACTAAATATTTCGGTTGGTCGCCATGTTGGATTTTATATATGTAGGTCCTAGAGTTATGTACTGTTACATGAAGATTATTGTGTACGAGTAGCATTCAAACTTCAATCGCATGATTAGGACACAAGAAGTAACAAGGAGATTTTAAAATTTCGCTCAGCTGCCATTTTTCGGTTTTGGAAACAATTGAAATAAATTAGATGCCAGTGGATTAACATTCGTATAAGGATTTACTGTACCAAATTTCACTGGACTCGGATGGATAAATTGCGAGAAACGTCCATGTGAATATTTATACTTCGCGTCGCCGCCATTTTGGATTTGTGATCACCAGGTTATTTAAAGTCCTATAAGTGAACTTAAGTTCATAGCCCCTATGAACATAAAAAAATCAGTTTGATTGCTATAATAGATTCATAGATATTCAGAGCCGTCTAAATATTTCGGATGGTCGCCATGTTGGATTGTTAAATGTATAGGCCATAGAGTCATGTACCATTAATGGAAAATTATTGCGTAGGTTCATTATTCAAACTTTCACATCGATCGCATGATTACGACACAAGAAATAAAAAAATAATTTTGAAATTCGCAACGCCGCCTTCTTGAGGTTATGTAAACCATTGAACTAAATTAGATACCAGTATATTACAATGTGTATAAACATTTCCTGTACCAGATTTCATTGCGGTTGGAACATTAAATCGCGAGAAACATCTATTTAAAATTTTGAAATTCGCTTGGCCGCTTTGTTCGTTTTGTAGTAAACCGGTTTCTGAAAGTCTTATAGATGAACTTCTAGTAGTGCTCTTTATCTCCGTACAAAATTTCAGGGTGATACCCCTCATCGTTTCAAAGATATAGAATGCCGGAGAAATATTTCGCACATCCGCCATCTTGTGGTTATGTAAACAATTGAACCAAGTTAGATATCGGTGCATTACAATGTATATAAACATATACTGTACCAAATATTATTGCGTTTGGTTGGTTAAATCGCGAGAAACGTCTATTTAAAATTCGTAAATTCGCGTGGCCGCCATGTTGGTTTTGTAGTTACCAGTTTTTCAAAAGTCACATAGGTGAACTACTAATAGTTCCCTTTAACACCATAATAACATCCAGGGTGATATCGGGAATAGTTACGGAGATATTAATTGCTGGTGAAATATTTCGCACAACCACCATGTTGGATTGGTGAGACGTAACAAAATTCGAAGGGCACGGTCGGGGTCGTCCGGAATAGTGCTATGAACTTACCGTGTTTCATTGAAATCGCTCCAGCCGTTTAGAAGTTATTAGGGGGACACACACTCTCCCCTCTCTCTCTCTCACACACACACACACACGGACAAAAGTTGATCTCATAAGCCTATTTTCTCAAAATTGAAAATAGGCTAATAACCAGACATGTGTCTAATGCATATTATTAGGTGAAAGGTCTGAAACGTGGGGGTTGAAGGATTCCTAACGGAGCGTGTATCTCTTATACGACATAGGCGAGGAGTTTGAAACTCAGAGGAAAGCAATCAGCTTAAAAATAAGTAAATAGGGGTTTGACCGATTTTTCATAAATCCTATTTAAGGGGTCCATGGGGAAGGGTGAAAATCAGGAAGAAAAGCGTCTACTAAGGAAGAATTTTTGGATATTCAGGTTCTAAAAGGGTGTTAACGGGGTTAAACCTGCATTTCATTGAATAACAATATCTCACGAGTGGTTTCATTTGGGGATGTGATACTCGGGATATTAACTAATGACTTAAAAAATAGGCAGACACGTGTCTAAGGGTTTTTCGATGTGTTGTATACAATGATTTGAAAGGGGGAAAATGTGGGCGTAGAGATTTTTTAATTGTGTAATTTTCTAATGTGTACTTTTTTTCATAGGAATTTAGGTAAATAAATTTTGTGTTTAGTCAGTGTGTTTAATATACTGTTATATACTGTTAATATACCTATTTCCTATTTACGTTTGTGGCCGGAAACCGTGTTGTGATATTGAGCCTAATTTTATACATGCCATGCGACGCGACGTTGGGGAGATTTTGATATTTGTGTGCCATGGTTGTGCTATATTTTCTTTATTGTCTGATTGGTTACGGTCCTTACCGAATTATTATTGCGACACCTGGAATCACTGATACCTGGAATGGGGGCCCAACTTACCTTTGTTTCAGAGGTCCGGGTCGCTTCCGCAGCAAAATCCCTCCAGAAGACATGCCCCAACAGAAGAGCTCCAAAAGGGGTGGAAGGAAAGTGGAGAAGGGGACAACGCACAGGCTATTCAACAGACACCCCCCAATAACCGACAGAACTGCTGCCGGCGAAACAATGCCATAACAGTAGGTGAAAAATTTAAAATAAAAATTTAATGTTAAAAATTTCAAGAGAAAACACCTCCACCAGGAACAGAACATGCAGGCTTGCAAACAAAAAGACAAGGATTAAACTGAAATTTAAAAGGTTAAAAAGCCCAAAGCTTAAAATAAAATTATATATATATAGATATAATTAAATGACAACGGGCTGGGTAATTTACAAGGCAATGCAAAATCGATCCGACATGCAGAAGCTCAGGCCACGCCGAAAAAGAAAGGATGAAATTAAATTAAATAAAATAAAATGGGATTAGAAAATAAATAAATGTTATGCACGACGGCGGAAAACACAAGGACATTTACCAAAAATCACAAAATAAAAATCAACAAGATTACATTTAAAAAAAAATATTAAGCTAACACACAACACGTTTGCATTTCGATGCCGGCGCCAATGGACTGACATCGAGACCATCATGCATCACGGCATAACAACAAAACATGGCCACTAAAAACAAAAGGAAACCGCATGCCTGATCGAAATTACGGCAAACAATTAATAAAATTAAATTTAAGCATTAGCAGAAGGAAATGAACGGCGGGAAACAATTATGTCTAAATACTATTACAACAGTGAAAGGCAACGGATCAGACAAAAAAACGACCGACTAATGAACCAATTTAGGCCTAGTGTAAATAGACTCGTCTGGCCAGTACCATAATATTATAAGAAGAAACTGCCTTAGCTAGGTGCCAAATAATAAGTTAAGAAGAAAAACAGTAGTGTTCCCCGGACAAAAAATAGTTTAACAAACTTTTACATTTTCATAGGTGACATATCTATTCCAAGGTCAACCTTTCAGAACTAAAACAAACACTCATCACACAATGCAAAATAAGGAGCTCCAATAATTTAAATTAAATAAGGTTTCAAGACATACCTTAATAAGGCCTTTGGGGAGACACTGATGATAAAACAAACATAACACTAATAAATAATCTTAAAAAATGAAAACTGCCCAGATGGC
Organism: Meconema thalassinum; assembly: GCA_946902985.2. Lineage (NCBI taxonomy): Eukaryota > Metazoa > Arthropoda > Insecta > Orthoptera > Tettigoniidae > Meconema > Meconema thalassinum. The sequence goes on along the minus strand of OX336393.1, from coordinate 6,159,924 downwards.
TGCCGCTGGCCCATGCAACCATTGACACCAAACATCTTCAAGTTTTCTCCATTCCGGCGAAAATAAGGTAGATCATGCTTCAGGGGCGACAATCCCACTTCCTACCCACTGCGGTACACGTTTTTTGTAATGTAATTTCATTTCTTGGTGAGGCGAGGGCCACAGGCCCCCACCTCAATAGACAATCAAATTCACGATCACTCAGTTCAATCCAGACTGTCCAGTTATCGATGACAACACATAATGGCGCCGACAAGGAAGCCAGGCCCGCTGCATGCATGATATTTTGAAAATGTCCAATCACAGATTGACACATGAAACAACAATGTCATAATTTAGTAAATAATTTGGCGGTATCATGAATACACCGGCATTTGTTTCATGACGAAGAATATAATTGTCTTTCAATCAAGACTGGAATTGGATGAGTTGAATAAGGTACAACCAACGCATTCTATTGGAGAGAAACAGGAACCACTTGCAGACATTCCAAAGTCCGACTGCAGCTACCATCTCGTGGTCACAGGCGGAACTGAGCGACGAAGCGGTCGTTTCAAAAGGTCAAGAATTGCATCCAGAGGTAAATACATGTTTGAAAACTCTTGGGACGGGCACTTGCACGTAACAATTATCATTATTATTCAAAATTAAACGATAAATCAAACAGCATTCATGATTGAGACGCTGCTAAGTGCACTCTTTACAACTACAAATTTAGCGGGTGAAGCCGTGACGGGTAATGCTAATGAAGGTATCATCTACTTCCCTTGACCGTCTGTCATAACCTGAACCGTATTACAATATATTCCTACTAATTATTACAGACAAGAACGCCGGATCCTACTGTAATGAACAGTAACAAAGTATTTAATACCGTTAGAAAATATACTAGTTCTGAATTCGGTGGAAATTAAATCTGCACATTGTGCGTTATCTGTAATATTATTAATTCGGTGGAAATTGTCTTTACTAGCAACATATATTCCACAGTACAGAGAACCCCTACACGAGTACTACATGAGGAGTAAATCGTGGTAATTTCACACACATGGCAGTCCATTCTGACAATACGAATTATCTGTCTTCTAATAGCGGCCTGGATGTACAATCTTGTATTACCTGTGGAGCAATATTTAAACGAAAGGAACAGTTGAAAAGACACATGTTGATTCATAGCGGCAATAAGCCACATATATGTAAAACATGCGGAGCAAAGTTTACTCAAGCAGTGCACTTGAAAACCCACGTATTAGTTCATACTGGCGTTAGGCCATATTCTTGCAAATATTGCGGGAAGACATTCACTAATTCAAGCAAATGGAAAAGGAAGAATTTGATTCATACTGGAATGAAGCCATACACTTGTATTTTCTGCGGGGCTCAATTTTCTCAAGAGGGTTATTTAAAGGATCACTCTATAATCCATACAGGACAAAAACCGTACACATGTGGGATTTGTGGCGAAAATTTAATGTTAAACGAAATATGAAAAGACACAACGTAATTCATAATATCCAGAAGCCATATTCCTGTACTGTGTGCGATGCAAAGTTTACCCAGAGTGCTGGTTTGAAAAGACACATGTCCCTTCACAATTGACATAAGCCATTCTCGTGTAGAACTTGTCAAGCAAAATTTCCACCCAAAGGAGAATTGACGAGACATGTGCATATTCATAGTGGCAAGAAGCCATACTCATGTAGTACATGTGGAGCTAAGTTTGCTGTAAAGCGGTATTTGAAGACCCACTTGTTAACTCATAGAGGCGAGAAGCCATATTCTTCCGGTACATGAGCAATGTTTACTAGGTAATAAGGTATATTTTTAATCATTTTCTTATAAGGCATAGTCATATAGTATATGCGCAGGAGAGAGGTCGCAAATCGTGCGGAGGAATCAATACTGATGTTAATTTTGCTCTAAAGGGATATTTTAAATCACATGCCATTTTATGTAGAATGTGTAGAGAAGAAAAGTCGTGAAAGATATGAAGAAACTATCCCTGATAGGCTACTTCACAGTGACAAACGCCATGTTCGTTTACGAAAAACATGGCCCAAAATTAATTTCTTTGAAAGGAATCTTAGTGATCAATTAATAGGGGAGATTTCAATGCAAAAGTAGGAAATGGATCTGAAGGCAGTATTGTAGATCAATATGGGATTGGTGAACGAAATGAGAGAGGAGATCAACTTTGCGCATTTGCAGGAAAATGGGGATTTGTAGTTAACAACACATTCTTCACATTACCACCACGACATTTGTATACTTGGAAGTCTCCTGGAGATTCAGGTGAAAGACTTATAAGGAACCAAATTGACTATATTTTGATAAATCAAGGATATAGGAACAGCTGTGTCTCAATGAAAACATATCCAGGTGCGGACATTCATTCCGATCATATTCCTCTAGTTGGAGTTTTTAAAATCAAAATGAAAATGATTCTAAAGAGAAGAGTCATAAAGTATAATATGTGTAAATTAATTGAACCTTGAGTAAGATTAAATGTAAAAGAGGAGCTCAATGATGAACTTAGATCCCTATCTGATGCCTTATGTACCGAAGAGAAAATTAAAACATTAACTAATACTGTTAAATCTATGAAGAAAGATCACTTAGTACCATATATAACTAAAAAGAAACCATGGATGACTGAAGAGATTCTTAAAATGGTGGATAAGAGATGGAAAGCAAGGGGTAATCCTGATGAATATAAGAACATCAACAGGGAAATCAGGAAACAAATAAGATTAGCCAAGGAAAGGGAGATACAAGAAAAATGTAATGAAATAGAGATGTTACAATTAATACATGACAGCTTCAATGTTCATCGAAAAGTTAAAGAAGTGACAGAGAATTATGGAACTAGACAAGGAAATAGATTGGTCAATATTGAAGGAAAACTAATTGTTGGAAAATAAGAGTTTAAACGTAAGTGGCAAAGATATATAGAACACTTGTTTTATGATACTCGACAGGAGCCACCTCGAATAAATGGTTAAACAGGACCCCAAATTCTGGTAGATGAAGTACAAACAGCGATAAAAGCCATGAAGGATGGTGAAGCCACTGGCCCTGACAATGTGAATGCTGAATTTTTTAAGCTTTTGAATGAAGATAATGTGAAATGGTTGAGTAAAATATTCAACGACATTTACAATTCTGGGAACATTCCTCAGGAATGGCTTAATTCCGAATTCATCACACTACCTAAAAAAAAACGGAGCTAAGTTTTGTAGTGAGTACCGAAAAATCAGTCTCATGAATCACATGTTGAAGGTATTTCTGAAGATCATTCATCGCAGAATATACAAAATATGTGAAGAACACGTTTCTTCTACACAATTTGGTTTTAGAAACGCATTCGGCACACGTCAATCCCTATTTAGAATTGAAGTATTGTTTCAAGGGTGCCGTGATGTGAACTGCGATATATATGCCTGCTCTATTGACTATCAAAAGGCTTTCGATAGAGTAAGACATCATAAGATCATAGAAATTTTACAAAATATTGGCTTAGATGATAAAGATTTACGAATAATTGTGAACTTGTACTGGAATCAATCTGCTTATGTGAGGTTGGGTAACGAGAACACGGAAGATATAGATATTCTAAGAGATGTAAGACAAGACTGTATATTGTCTCCATTGTTATTTAACATCTATTCGGAATATATCTTTAAAGAAGATCTAGAGGATATAGAGATGGGAGTGCTCTTAAATGGTAACTGGATTATTAACATTCGATATGCCGATGACACTGTGATTTTTTCGGATATTCAAGAAAGCCTGCAACATATCATGGATAAAGTAATCCAAAAAGCCATGAATATGGTTTAGATATAAAGCTTCGGAAGACAAAAGTGATGGTCATTAGTAAAAACAAAGTCTCTGCATGCAAAGTAAATATAGATCAGAAACCTCTTGCACAAGTGCATACCTTGGCACTACCATAAAAGATCAGTGGGACCCTTCTGATGAGGTGGGTCGAATTGGAAAAGCCCGGACAACTTTCAATAAAATGCGGAATTTGTTCAAACATCATGGGCAGACAATGACTACGAAAATCAGGCTTTTGCGTTGTTATGTGTTCTCTACTCTTTATACGGTGCTGAGACATGGACTCTGACAGAGTCTTTATGTAAACGGTTAGAGGTCTTTGAAATGAGACTGTACAGAAGGATATTGCGGATACCATGGGCAGATCATGTCTCAAATGTTGAGGTTCTCCAAAAAATGAAAAAAAAAAAAACAACAGGAAAGTATTAACCACCGTGAAAATCAGCAAAATCCAATACCTAGGACACATCATGAGGAATACCGCCAAGTACCATCTCCTACAGTCTATTCTTGAAGGGAAAATACCTGGGAAGAGAAGTGTTGGACGAAGAAGAATACCCTGGTTAAATAATGTCACAGCCTGGACCTCAAAATCATCTACTGAATTATTCCGAGCTGCAAGTGATAGGAACGGCACAGCCAACACCCGGAACGGATAGGAACAAAAAGAAGAAGAAGAAATGACATACCCGTGTATGCAGAGCATAAACATCCTGTGAGGGATCAGTAAGGACACCTGGTAATTCATACGGGCTAGAAGCATTAATCATGCTCTACTTGCAAAGCAAGGGTTTCTCAAAAGGAAACGTAAAGTTCATAGCGGCCAGATGTCATACACGTGTGCTGCATACGAGCATAAACCATTGTATTGATACTAGACCTACACCGAATTCATCTGGTGCAAGCCGAAAATGTTTACTAGAATCCATGTTTCTCAAGCACATGTAAACTCATAGTTCCTATGCAGGGTAGAGTCAAGTTACTTCGTGATATAGCGTATTTCCTCTATCACGATGTACACACATCAAAAAAAGTTTTGCATCACCTCGGTTCCAAGAGTTCCGGAACCGTTAAATACAAAGGGAATAGAGATCAACACAAACAACATTTCAGCTCGTTTTATTGCTCATGAGACCCACACATTGCATGTTGTACCATCATACAGCTAGACTTTCAGCATTTGTGGTCCAGATTGCAGTACACACCACTACCTCTAATACCCAGTAGCACGTCCTCTTGCATTGATGCATGCCTGTATTCGCCGTGGCATACTATCCACAAGTTCATCAAGACACTGTTGGTCCAAATTGTCCCACTCCTCAACGACAATTCGGCGTAAATCTCTCAGAGTGGTTGGTGGGTCAAGACGTCCATAAACAGCCCTTTTCAACATATCCCAGGCATGTTCGATAGGGTTCATGTCTGGCGAACATGCTGGCCACTGTAGTCGAGCGATGTCGTTATCTTGAAGGAACGCATTCACAAGATGTGCACGATGAGGTCGAGAATTGTCGTCCATGAAGACAAATGCCTCTCCAATATTCTGCCGATATGGTTGCACTATGGGTCGGAGGATGTCATTCAGGTATCGTAAAGCCGTTTCGGAGCCTTCCATGACCACCAGTGGCGTACGTCGGCCCCACATAATGCCACCCCAAAACATCAGGGAACCACCACCTTGCTGCACTCGCTGGACAGTGTGTCTAAGACGTTCAGCCTGACCAGGGTGCCTCCAAACACGTCTCCGACGATTGTCTGGTTGAAGGCATATGCGACACTCATCGGTGAAGAGAACGTGATGCCAATTCCGTGGGGTCCATTCAGCATGTTGTTGGGCCCATCTGTACCGCGCTGCATGGTGTCGGGGTTGCAAAGCTGGACCTCGCCATGGACGTCGGGAGTGAAGTTGCGCATCATGCAGCCTATTGCGCACAGTTTGAGTTGAAACACGACGTCCTGTGGCTGAACGAAACGCATTATTCAACATGGTGGCATTGCTGTCAGGGTTCCTCCGAGCGGCAATCCGTAAGTAGCGGTCATCCACTACAGTAGTAGCCCTTGGGCGGCCTGAGCGAGGCCTGTCATCGACAGTTCCTGTATCTCTGTACCTCCTCCATGTCCGAACAACATCGCTTTGGTTCACTCTGAGACGCCAGGAAACTTCCCTTGTTGAGAGCCCTTCTTGACACAAAGTAACAATGCGGACGCGATCGAACTGCGGTATTGACCTTCTAGGCATGGTAGAACTACAGACAACATGAGCAGCGTACCTTCGTCCTGGTGGAATGACTGGAACTGATCGGCTGTCGTACCCCCTCCGTCTAATAGGCCCTGCTCATGCATGGTTGTTTACATCTTTGAGCAGTTTTAGTGACATCTATGAACAGTCAAAGGGACTGTATCTTGGATACAATATACACAGTCAACGTCTATATGCCGGAGATCTGGGAACCGAGGTGATGCAAAACTTTTTTTGATGTGTGTAGGTCCAATTCCGAAAGTTCTAATTTTTTACCAACAGATGGCAGTAGAAACCAGGAATCAAGGAGGACCTTGCGCTCTATCTTAGGCCAACTCAAAGACGTTAAACAAAAACATTAACAGAGAGTTGACACTTGAACAAGTGATGCGCATCCAGTGAAATCATTGGTGAGGATTTTAACTTCTTATAAACTGCCGCTTCATTGTAAAAGTTTCATCTTAACACCAGCCAGAGGTGAGATACAGACCATTCACATAAGAAACGTACATGCATGTAGTGTTGCGCATGCAGCAGTGTGTGTGGGCTTAGCAATGGGTTTGTTTTTCGTATGTTGGACGCTGAAATGGCGCCAAAACAAAATGAAGAGACTCGCTTCTACACAGCTGAAACACTTAAAGAAGCATTACGGTTGGTGAAGGAAGAAGTATGGACTTTATACAAGGCCAGTAGACATTTTAGTAACCCGTGGAGTTCACTAAAGGAGCATTACGGTTGGTGAAGGAAGAAGTATGGACTTTATACAAGGCCAGTAGACATTTTAGTAACCTGTGGTGTACAGTCAGTGCTTTAACCGAATGAGCAAAACTGGCTTCTGATTATTCAATCCTCACTTAAGGCCACGGCCGCTTCCCACCCAAATCCTGCTTCAATTACAAATATACACACTAGTACAGACATTACAGCGACACAGGTTATCAGACAAATTCTACACACACCCTAGTACGTACTGTGCACGCGCCAGCTCTGAAAACCTGGCAGGAATGTGGAGTGGAGTGAGGAAGCCAGTGATAGACGTAGCACTGTGCTATACTATGCAAAAACATGTTCTCACCTTTGTTGCTAATGGAGAATTCTGGTCTTCTTTTTCTGCCTCACTTTCGGAACTCGACTCTTCACATCCACTGGAGGAATCACTATCATCACTGTCATCATCCAGGTGTATCACTATGCTATCAATGACATCAGTGACAATGCCGTCCTCCTCCCAATATTCACCCTCTACTTTCTGAACACTCCTACAGTACCCTTCCCAGTCAGTATTGGTTACAGATGTTATCGCTTTAAGAGTAATATCTCTTAGTTTCTGAAGCGATAAATCTCGGTAACATTTCATTCGCGCACCACACGTTTCACCTTATTCCAAGCTAGTTCGATGGCATTCAGATCACACATGTAAGGGGGAAGGCGAACAACAGTATGTCCCAAGGATTATAAATGAGAGTCAATTTTAAACAATTTCTCTTTTGGTTTAACCACTTCTACTAATTTATATAGTGCCTCTTTCCTCATAGACTCGTCGTAAGTAACTCCTTTGTTGCGTAACCACGATATATCTGATTTCACAGAGTAATTTGTGGGTGGTTTTTCTATCTGTGTGCAGTGATAGGGTGCGTTATCTAACACAACTACAGATGAAGGTGGTAGATTGGGTGCAAGCTTCTCGGTGGCCCACTTAATAAAATTCACTCTGTTCATCTGCCCTTGATAATCGCCACTTGCCGTACCGGCTTTATAGATGAGAAGAACATTTTCTATGAATCCGTTTATACCCCCAGCGTGAACCACTATTAACCTATTACCTGAATTCACGTTAGCTTGTACTCCAAATACTTCCTCACTTTGCCAGCACTTTCCATAAGTTAAATTACTATCTATCCAAGCTTCGACAAGATAAATAATCTGTTGCCCACTTTCCCTGAGTTGTTTTATTCTCACTTGATAGTCGTGACGCAACGATACGATGTGAGGCCTTTAAATTAAAATCTTCCTCCGATTTTGAGATTTTTTCCACCGGAAACCGATTTGTTTTCCTACTTTTCGTAATGAAGTGTGTGACCAAGGAAACGTTATTTTGCCTTGTATTACAGGCAGCAGTTTTGGAATGGTAGGAACACGTTTTTCTTCCACATAAAACGCTTGAATAGCACGACGAATTACACATTTATCAAAATCATCAATGTTCACTACAGTGTGTGATGGCCTAGTATTTCGTCTCTCACCCGGAGTGGAACCTCGCCACTTTCAGCCACTGAGTTTTTGCATTTCCTAGTACGGGAAATGCAAATAAAAGGAAGTTTATTATCGACACTCAATAACAAGGAACAAACTATGTTTGGTGTTACACAACAGCTCAGTGCCTTTGACAATTGAATAGTGATGCTCATATAATCTACACTGATCACAAACAGCTTTTCTTACTTCCTTCCTCAAATAGACTCGTAACTTTTCCTGCACCAGACGTACCGCCCAGTTCTTCCTTTCAGCGTGGAACCGTACTTCAACCTACTTCCTAATGAAACATTACATCGAACTACTGTAATTAGCATGGAAGTTGCTCAAGTTTGCATACCTATAACTAAAAGTTTGAAAAGCAAAAGAGCTTAGAAGATAATAGCCTGCTTTTTCTTTAAAGCGCGAGGGAATTAAGAATCCGTATAGACCAATGGCCTGGCCATGTTGAAGTACCGGATCCCATGAGAACTCTGCAGTTAAGCAGCATAGAGCGTGGTTGGACTTTGGATGGGATGCCGGTTCAGTGGAACCGCGCGCTGTTGGCGAGATAAGGAGGAGCGGAAAGGACCTGGCCACCCTACCGCACGTAAACTCCGGCTGAGGATAGCCTCTTCGGAGGCACGGACCTGCCTTCGGGCAGAATACCAGTCATCTTCATAGACCTCTGTATCATTCTCTTGTATTTTGAAACAAAGAAATGACAGCTTACACCAAATGTCTTCTTTTTCATTTATAACAGCTCGTGATAACAATTTCCCATCAGAATTAGGGTGCTAATAAGCCTAAGTAAGCATCCTACCAACGAGCGCGCCATGTGGCTTGAGCGATGTTTGCCCCTTCTGTCTCCTCTAAGATCATCACAGCAATCCGGTTTTTGGATCTAGCAGCACTAAAACGTTCACTGGAACTACACTTGAACCATTTTTTTAGGTTGTCCAATCAAGAGTTCCTTCTTCCTCGACTCGTTCTGCCCTCAACTTTCCCTTGAATATTTTCTTGTAAAAGTCGGTAGGCCACCTGTCTCCTCTCATTATATGACCCAAGTATTGTAATGCCCTAATTGTGACACAGGTAATTATCTCCATATCTTTACCCAGACCACAATCCTAACTTGTGTATCGTCACGTCTGATGACAAGCTACTGTACATCCCCTGCCAATGTTGAGACAGGTCTTGACAGATTCCCCACACAGTCAGCACCGACCAGTTCTCCTTGAAATGGGCCACAGTATTCCATTAAAAAGATCATTTCAACATCCCGGATGGAACTTCAATAAAGCCAATTGGACATCATTTTCAGAAAACCTAGATAAATGTGTCGGTGGGATTCCTCCTACAAGGTCTAACTATAAGCGTTTTGTTGGAGCAATAATAACTACAGCGAAAAATGTATTCCACGTGGATATCGCAAGGAATACGTAACTGGATGGACAGAAGATTGTGAGTAACTCTATAGATAATTCTGTGAAAGTAATGCTCCCGAAATAGTTGATGAACTGCTACACAGCCTTGACGCTGCCAGACGCCTTAAGTGGACTACAACTGTTGAGTCACTAGACTTCAAAACATCGAGTAGACAGACCTGGTCTCTTCTGAGGAAGCTTGGTGGTGGAAGCCCACTTCAGAACATCGAGTAGACAGGCCTGGTCTCTTCTGAGGAAGCTTGGTGGTGGAAGCCCACTTCAGAACATCGAGTAGACAGGTCTGGTCACTTCTGAGGAAGCTTGGTGGTGTAAGTCCACGTCAACGTCCAAATGAAAACGTTATACCCAATGATATAGCATCTAACATCACGAGTTCCCCAAAATAGACAACATACAATCAGGGTTAAGAGGGAATTATCGGTGCTCAAATAAGTATGTCCATCAGACTCTGTATACTCTTCCCTATTTACTCCCGCCGAAATAACTACAGCATTAAAAGATTTGAAAGCAGGAAAATCACCAGGGCTTGATGGTGTTTATTCCGAGTTCCTTATTAACTGAGGAAAGTATGTAAGGCAATGGTTAGCTGAGTTTTATACAGATATTCTCCGGTCGGGTAATATACCATATGAATTTAAAAAAGCAAACATTATTGCTCTTCTTAAACCTGACCGCTATAGGCCCATTGCTAAGCTAAGTATGATCTATAAGCTTCTGGAAAGGCTGATTTATAATCGAATAAGCCATGTCATATTCGGAAATTTACCCATTGAACAAGCTGGATTTCGTTCCCAACGTAGTTCCACAGATCAGGTTCTTTCTCTGACAACATTCATAGAGGCGAATTTCCAGAAACACCAGAAGACATCAGTTGTCTTCATTGACTTAACGGCAGCATATGATAGATACTGTCTGGAGACAAGGTCTGATTCTCATACTTATTCGGACTATTCCATGTTTAAGACTTGTGAATCTTATCAATAATCTGCTCAACAACAGAAGCTTCCGGGTTATACTGGGGAACAAGATGAGCTCAAATAGGAAGTTGAATAATTGTCTTCCTCAAGGCTCTGTGTTGGCTCCTTTACTATTCAGCTTATATATAGCCGATATGCCAGACACCACTTCTAGGAAATTTGGATATGCTGATGATTGGGCCTTTACTATCGGCCACAGAGATTTTGAAATCACCAGGGATCTATCAATTATGGGCAAGTATTTCCGTGACTGGAGGCTGTGTCATATCTTTTGGGCAAAGATGCTACATTATGATTGTCATTTGTTTCTTTATTATCTTTTTTTCCACTGATGTAAAAATGAACTGTCATGGCATCCAGAAGTAACAATAAATTGTTCTTTTATATTGATATATTTTCCTTATAGAAAATAAGAATCTGCGATTCGTCGGTGAGCGTAAAATTAACATAAGTGGCGGACGTTTACAGGAAAGACATATCAATATATTTTAATTAAGGAGACAGCCCAACGTGAATTGGAACGAGCGGTAAAGCTACGTAAGGTAACACGGGCGGCGTTTTCGAGGCAGTTGAATAACCTCAAAGGTGAAATTGATGACGTCCAGATGACAGCTCATGAAAAGAGAACGAATGTTCAGGATTCCTTTTCTTTACTTCGTAAGAAGAATGAGGAGCACCTGCAGCTGGATGGTAAGGTCCTACGTCCAAAACTCGACGTCGGCCAAGACTTGCCAATGACTATCAACGTCAATTTCTTGATATAGAGGCGAGTGTTGAATATATTCTACCTCCAGGAGGCATCGCTCAAGACAACAGTCATTGTAGCAGTGTAGATATTGTGAGCAAGAGAAAATTCAAACTACCTAAATTGGAACTAAGAAAATTTGATGGCGATGTGAAACATTGGCTACAGTTCTGGGGCCAGTTCGAAAGGATAGGCAAGGATCCGGATATTGCACCGGAAGATAAGTCTCAATACTTAATGCAAGCTACAGTGAAAGGGTCTCCTGCTCGAGAAATTATTGAAAGTTTTCCACCTATTGGGGAAAATTATACGAAGACAGTAGAATGTTTAAAGAGCAGGTTCGGTAGAGATGATTTGTTGGTTGAAGTTTACGTAAGAGAGTTATCTTTAGTTCTTAAAAAATCCTCCACTCCTGGTGATGGCCTTAATGATAATTTGGAGTCACGCTTATGGTCACTTGAAATCTTAGGTGTTACAACAGATAAGTGTGCATCTATGTGGTATCCTTTAATAGAGTCATGTTTGCCTGTGGAGTTTCTTAGTGCAAGGCAAAGAAGTTCCATCTTTGCACACACACGTGATTCAAAAGATAGGTTAGACAATCTCATGATATTTATGAAAGGGGAAGTGGAAGCCGAGGAACGGATCAGTTTAGCAATTTCCGGTTTTGGAATCAAAGATAATAACAGGAGTAGAGACCAACCCAAATTGTCAAAGCACATTGGTACTGCAGCTGACTTGTTAAACACTAACCCAATTGAGGAGAGGAGAGGGTACTGTGGTTTTTGTGGAGGTCAACATGATGCCCTTAATTGTTTTAAAGCACACAAATTAGGTCTATCTGAGAAACAGAAGGTCCTAAAGGAGAAGGGTGGGTGTTTTAAGTGCTTTAAGAAAGGACACTGTGTCAATAAATGTAAAGCCGTAGTACGATGCATTATTTGTAGTAAGAGCCACCAAGTTCTAATGTGCCCTGATTTACCTCAGAATAAACAAAATATATCCCATAATAATGTCGAACTCAGGAAATCCGGGGGGAAGAATGAACAAAATACAAATTCACTAATATTTCTGAATATCCTAAAGTTATTTTGCAAACTTTGGTTAAAAAGATGAAAGGTATTGGCTCTCCCTTCTCTGTTAGAGCCTTAATTGACTCAGGATCCCAGAGATCCTATGTTAAGAAAGACATTGTTAAAAGATTAGGTTACACTCCAGTCAGAACTGAAACAATTAAACATGACCTTTTGGGGGAGTGTTAATGAACATTCATGTTACAAAGTAGATATTGAAAGCCTGGATGGAAAATATCAATGTAATTTTGAAATATTGGATCAGGTTTTAATCCCTTCGGTCAAGAAAGGACCTTGGTTGAATGAACTTGAGGAGGGGAATATCAGCCTAACAGATATTGGGGATGAGTCTAGGCCTGTGGACTTGCTGATTGGGGATGATGTAGCGGGCAGACTTCTGCTAGGAAATATTAAAGTTCTATCTTGTGGTTTGGTTGCTGTAGAAACAATTTTAGGCTGGATTTTGATGGGAAAAGTTCCACAACAATCTTCTGTTAACTTGGCAGAAGAAGTTACAGCTCTGTTTGTTAACGAGAGCAACGATGTCTGGAGCCTAGAAGCCATTGGAATCTCAGAATCAGCTGTTAAAATGTCCAAAGATGAAAGACAGCTTGAAATTAGAGATGATTTTCTAAGAGGTATTAGTGTAAATGATGAGAGACGTTACGAAGTTTCATTGCTATGGAAAGAAGATAGCTTGGCTCCTCCTAGCAACAGGGAGCTAGCTAGCACTCAAAAGGTTAGAATCTACCACTAGAAAGCTCCAGTCTCAATATCTTCTCATTTCATACGATGCAGTTCTAGCTGAGTGGGAAGAACTGGGAATTATTGAAGAAGTACCAGTCAAAGAAGTAGGGAATTATGGACACTACCTACCACATCGAGCGGTTATTAAGGAGAATAGCACTACCAGAGTTCGCCCTGTAATTGACGCGTCAGCAGGAGATAGAAGTGCTTCTTCTCTCAATCATTGTTTAGAGTGTGTACCCAATCTGATTGAACAGATTCATTCCCTGTTACTAAAATTTCGGGAAGGTAGATTTGGGGTGACAGCTGATGTAGAAAAGGATTTTCTACAAATAAGTGTTCGTCAAGAAGATAGAGATTTTCTTAAGTTCTTCTGGTGTGATTCAAATGAGTGGAAGAATATAAAGATATTTCGGCATCGGAGGGTGGTATTTGGATTAATATGTAGCCCTTTCCTTTTAGGAGCAGTTCTTGATTACCATTTGGACAAGGAAATGGAAGATTGTCAATATAGTAAAAAACAGATTTCAAGACTTAAACAGAGCCTTTATGTGGACAATGTTGTAACCAGTGTTGATACTGAATCAAAACTGAAAGAATTCATTGATGAAGCACGTGATGTAATGCAGGAAGGAAAGTTCAACCTCAGAGGTTGGCAGGCCAACAATGAGGCTTTCATTCTTGTAGGACAGACAGCGGTGCTAAATTTACGATGGGATTTGGAATCTGACACTTCATTATTAAACATGGAATGGTTACAGAACCAAGAATTGGGAGTGATCACGAAACGATCCATTCTGTCAGTTGCACAAAAGGTATTTGATCCGATTGGCATAGTTAGTTCAGTACCTCTGATTCCTAAATTGTTATTGCAAAAGATATGGCTAAGTGGTATATCTTGAGATGACGACGTTACTACTGATATTAAGGACCAATTTGTAACTTGGTATTCAAGCCTCTTTCTCCTGAAAGAGATGAGAATTCCACGCTGGTTTCATTATTCCAAGAACCACAGGGATGTCAGTCTACATATTTTTTGTGATGCTAGTGCACAGGCCTACGCTGCAGTAGTCTTCATACGACTACAAATTGACGGTGAGAGTAAGGTACACCTTCTTGCAGCCAGAGCATGAGTAGCCCCATTAAAGACAGTCACCATTCCCCGACTGGAACTAATTGCTGCAACAGTGGGAGCTAGATTAGGTAATTCGGTGCTAGAAGGACTAAACTACCAAGATGTCAAGTTGTATTTCTGGACAGATTCGACAACGGTTTTTAGCATGGATTCAAAAGGAAGAAACATGGACTGTGTTTGTCAACAACCGTGATAAAGAAATCCATCGGTTGACTTTACCTGAAATATGGAGATATTTTCCTGGCCACTTGAATCCTGCAGATCTTCCTTCAAGAGGTTGTCTGGCAGAAAAATTGTTAGCACTCAGATGGTGGGAGGGGCCAGAGTTTTTACGAAAGGACCGGCCAGAGTTGCCTAGAGAAGTTCCACCTGCAGAGGCAGAGCTGATTTTGCAAGAAAAGAGAAAATCAACACAAACAATGAGTTACTTTGTAGATAAGTCATGTGAGTTATGTAGCACCCCAAAACATGTATATAATGATCAGTGCAGGTACTGTACCCGTAAATTCGGGAAGATGCCTGTTGGGAATCCATAGCAAAAGCTGGATTTATTTATTCCTGAATGAAGCTCCGGAAAAATCCATCAGAAATTGCTCCAACAAGGTCTTCGAGAATCCACACAGTATTGATCAGTGGTATCGTGGCTACACAACAAATACACCCGCTCAGAATCACCTACCTTTTAGTTTTCTCGGGGTCTCTCGTGGCTTAGCTCCAAGCTATAAATGGTTCCGCGATACCACTGTTTCTAATTATACTTAAAATAAATCACTTGAGGACAACAAGAACAAACGAACTAGTAAATTTATTTAGCAATAGTAAACTAAATCTAATATTTAAACAATAAATAACAACAATTAATTAATAAAATAGCACACACTCTCATACGCACTCCTCTACTATAACAAATATAATATTGGCTTTACTGTGCTGTCAGTTAAATATAAACAAATTTTGAAGGGCTTGAGCCTACTGTAAGCATTTAAAACGTTTAAGACAAATACCTTGCGCGCCACACATTCTTGAAAAGCTATATAAAAAACTGGCACGCTTACTTGTAAAGCACCTGGCCACACGCTTTCAATGAAAGACCCACTTCTCTATCAGCCGCGAAGTCGTTTGTATTCAGAAGGCTGTGAGTTCTCCCCGCTACATAACAGACTGGCCTTTGTTGAATTAACGGAAATACACATGTTCCCTCATTGACTGTGGTCGATCTGTCCAGCGGATAGTCGTCGTGTTTGAAAGTTTCATTCTCTGGTTATAAAATCCTTCATATCTCACATACCTTTCATACAACACTTTCTGATTTAAACAGTAGCATCCATGCACACTCCCTCAACATTCATGACTGTCGGGGTTCTTCAGTCATTCTTAACAATAAAATCACTCATTCCAAAAACATGCATTCAGCAATACCCAATAATTCAGAAAACATCGAACGGTTAATATTTACAATATTGGATCCCTATGTTTAACGTTCTAAAGCAGAGTCATTGCTCTCTTTAAACAATAATCCTTCTCTCCCTTCTCTATATAAAATGTTCTTCACATATACTGTCATGAACATTTAATAATGTTACTATACTGCACACACTTGGTCATTATAGGTTTTCTAGACAAAATCAGTCCAATGCGTTCAATGATTTAAGTTCAAATGCCCGTAAATACTCAATTCCTTGTTAACAAAAGTTAATAAAGGTATTAGCAACACTCTGTGGACAATTACTTTCACCATATATGTTTCCGCTTACTAAAATTCTTGTCAATTTTGAAAGTCGTAGATTTATATACATGTAGGAGTTCTAAACACACTGACTCTTCTTCTATACATACTATGCCATGATCTTATCAAAAGAACTATACTTCAGTAATTTCACTCCAATGTGGTTGAACCTTCACATGAGTACACACATCTCTCCATAAACTCATATATCCACTGTATATGGTATAAAATAGCATCTACTATGTTGCACAATTCTTAACATAGCCATTGTTACCAACATATCTTCTGTAGGAACTTGCATTTTAATTACCAGCATTATATTCAGTATTGTAACACTCAATTACTGGCATGTTTGAACCCTTCCTTTAGTTCTAAAATATACTTCCTTGAAATAAATGACGACTTCAAACAAGTCGTATATGACCTCCGTAAGTTTACTTCATAAAGGATACTTAAATATCCACAGTGTTATTACATATACGATTAATAAAATATACTGTTCCGTACACCTTTCTGATCTAGCTTTAATTTACACGTCTATGTAATATCGGGCCCACAATACGACGCGACACCACATGAAGTCTATAAATAACCACATTTGTTATTTATCATGTCCCTTAGAAGTCTATCTTGACTAGGGTAAACCAGCTTCGAATCCCTGTTGTAAGATAAAAAAATATCTTCTATCACGTTATGTTTCCTAAAACAATTAAATGGTTAAAGCTCATAGCTTTGTCAAATAAAGTAAGGATTGTCACTTTCGCAATGTGTCTCCATTCGATACAACTAATGTTTATGAGAATGACTTCTATCACATCCTGGCAAATAATTCTTGTCAGAGCAATGTAAAGTTCATAGTAGTTATGATGATATTACAATATCATTCGTGGTTTCTTCTTCTCTTGATGACTTCTGTACATTAAAGATGTCCGAATTAAATTACTTAAAAAGAATTTAATTGGCATCTCCGACTAAAATAACGTCTACAGCCATAACTCGAAATAAAATTCAAATCGTTGAAAGTTAACATGACTGGTCTCAAACAAGGAATACTGATTCCTTAAACAATTAAATTATATCATTTCAGAAACTGATACGTAGAATAAAAATGAAAGACTGATGAAAAACGATCATCTCAAATGATCTTGCAGAATAAAATCTCGTTACACACACGAAGAATAAAAATATGTCGAAACATGGAAAGACATAAAAATTGGAGTAAACTGTTTGCTCGGAATGTCACTATAAATCTCTCAATATACAAGTAAATAATATCAGACGACATCTAGAAGTTCAATTGAAGTATTTTTGGGAAATTACTTAGTTGTTCCTCAATCCAAGATACTGAGTTGGACCTCAGTTCGATTCCTCGGACCAGCAATCTCTGATAAGGAAAGACGTTTCCTCTCCGGTGATCACCAACCTCCGTCTGGCCTCGAATGACATCCTTCTGGCATATTATTCTGGGTTGCCGGAATCTTTCCCTGGACATTTTGACAAATCTTCTTAAGTTGCGTCTTCTGTCTCCGTCATAGATATAGTTCAGTGTCATCATTGAGTAGAATCGTAGGAATATTCATATTAATAGTGAATGAAATATTTCTAGAGCTCGTAGTTGTTAAATAATTTTCGTGAAATGACGTGAATGCACAAGATGTAAGAGTACATAACGTCTACATTCTGAATTATACTGGTTAACGAAGCTCCATGTTGTATCTATGTATCTGCATCAAACAGGTCCCACGCGCATAATGTTCTTATCTCATCATCGTAACATCGTGATAAATATCGAACAAGTCCTGATGAACATTGGCAGTCATAGTGAAAATGTTTGTACACTACTCCAAAATGTAAGTAAAGACACTATTACTCACTTGGTTAATGTTCAATGCTGCCTTGCATCAACTAAAAGGCTTTTCACCTTCAATTTCCAGCATTTTTCTCTGTCACTTTTAAAATGCCTAAAACTTCAAAACTATACTACTTGTGATGCTTAAATCTGCACACATACTATTATACAGTTTGTACCGTCGGATAATTCAATTGGCTAAATTCTATTCTCACTTATCGCTGAGTTATTGCAATATTAAGAACTTGCAAACTATGCCTAGTTTCGAAGTGCGAAGATCTCCTATCTCGCCTCGGCGATTGCGCTGTCTCCACGAATGGTCTCACTACCGTACTCGTATAACGTTCGGGATCTCGGTTAACCCGGTGAACTCATCTACCTTCTTCGAAGTTTGTAGGAATAAGAGCCTCGATGCTTGCTTCTCCCTCTCCAAGTCGAGATTTTGGCGGCCATTTCTGACTCCCTCCATAAATTTAGCGCGCACTTTAACAATGCTTATTACTGCGTAATTAGACCTTTCTTCTCCTTTTAAAGTCTCTGTAATATTTTCCTTCAATTTCCTTCTCATTACCAATGAATAAAATATTCTTCTTGGGGCCTAAATGCATAAATTATCCAAATAATCTAGTTTCAGTTATTCCCGTCTTCCATAAGAGCTCTCCTCATTGGCTGGGGCTTATGTCCAATGACATAAATTATAACAATAATTATAATATTCCTTATCAAATTCGCTGTTGCTATGTCAATTTCAACCTTCTAGAAGCATCTATTGCGCAAGATATCGGAATCTCCCTGCCTTGCTTGCTACTGTGACAAGTTCCAGCATTTATATTGCTACCTGTATGTTAATCTGCTTGGAAAATATTCTAATTTAAGTCCAAAATAATTCAATTTTCAGGGGCAGTATCTCGATTTTAATTGGCATGGCATTACTTATATAATATTTTTCAAGCTATGGAAACATAATTCGGTTGGTTGCTTGGATCAAGAGTTTTATCCAAAATACGCGAAGAGCAATCCTTACAAGAGCTCGTGGAGAATTATAATGTGAGTAGATAATGTCAGCAGAAAGGATAGTCGCAGGATTGGTACAGGAAGAGTCATTCTCTTGAGAAAATGCCAAAGTCTCAGTAGCGTACATGTGTTTTGGGATGAGGAGGGACTTCTGAGACTGAAAACTGAAATCATTAATCGTAGTGCCAGTGAGTATTTTTGTACCCCTATTGTTTTGCCCTCAAACCATCCTGTGATGCATCGTTTGATTATGACTGAGTACAGAAAGAACGCTCATGCTGGTGTTCAAATATTATTAAGCATTTCGAGGGAACAGTATTGGGGTTTGAAGGCTAGGAAGACTGTTCGACATATCCTGTCAAAGTGTGTTATTTGTGTGAGATATGTAGGACGTAATTTACAGGCGCCCATTGCCCCTCTACCCAAGGATCAAATCAAAGACTCTGCGGTATTTGAGGTAATCGGTGTTGATTTGGCATGGCCGTTACATTTAAGAGATGGTATTAAGGCTTGGATTTGCTTATTCACATGTGCTGTATATAGAGCTATACACCTGGAATAATTGTCATCTTTGTCTTTTGAACATATTCTTCAGGAACTTCGACGTTTTGTTGCTCGTCGTGGAAGGCCAGCAGTCATTTATTCTGATAATGGATCGAACTTTGTGGGCACTTCAAATGATTTGAGATCCGTTGACTGGAATAAGATCGTGCAATGCAGCAGCTTTAAGAAAATTGAGTGGAAATTCAGTCCACCTTCAGCCCTTGGTGGAGTGGATTCTGAGAAAGACTCGTTAGAATAATGACGCAGATTCTTCGGAGAGGTTTAGGTAAAGCCCTTCTTACCTACGAAGAGCTGAACACTGTCCTGTGTGATACAGAGTCACTTATTAATTTTCGACCTCTGACTTACATTTCTGACTCGGACAGTGAGCTGCTTCATTTGTCACCAGCGTTATTTTTACATGATATAAATGAAACTGGAGTATCTGTTTGTGATGCTGTCGATGAGCATTCGCTCAATAAGAGACTGATATATCGACAGAAACTAATGATTGACTTGAGAAACAGGTTCAGATCAGAATACCTAGGACCTGATCCCAAGAAAGCTGAGGTAGGGGGCATTGTCTTGATAGGAAGTGACCATGCCAAACGCATTGATTGGCCATTGAGCCATGTTATGGAGATCATTCCAGGGAAGGATCATGTGACTCGTCTTGTATGCTTGAAAACAGTTACTTCATCACTACTCCGTCCCATTCAGAGAGTTTATCCTTTGGAGGTATCATCAAATTGGACTGACAATAGAAAGGTCCAACCACGATGTATATCTAAATCCCCTAATCCTCTGAGAGAATGGATGTCAAGAGTAACCACTAAAAGTAAATATACCAAACAGATTAGATTTATAATTATTGTATTTTGAGGTAATTATAATTATTTATGTATGGTTGAGTTGTTCTTCCAGCAATTCACGGTGTGAGGATGTCATATCTTTTGGGCAAAGATGCTACATTATGATTGTCATTTGTTTCTTTATTATCTTTTTTTTTCACTGACGTAAAAATGAAGTGTCATGGCATCCAGAAGTAACAATAATTTGTTCTTTTATATTGATATATTTTCCTTATAGAAAATAAGAATCTGCGATACGTCGGGGAGCGTAAAATTTACAGGCTGCAGCCTAGTGCTACTAAGGCAGAAGTTTCATCTTTCCATCTCAGTAACAGACTAGCCAATAGAGAACTGAATGTCTATTGTGGAAATAGTTTACTGTCACACAACAAATATCCCAAATATTTAGGAGTTACTTTAGATAGGACTCTGAGTTTCAGAGAACATCTTAACAGAACAGCTGCTAAGCTCAGATCTAGAAATAATATTCTACAGAAACTGTGGTACAACGTGGGGATCATGTGCCTCTACACTTAGGACTTCTGCCCTTGGATTGATGTATCCAGCAGCTGAATACTGTGCGTCCACCTGGATGAATAGTGCTACTAAGCTTGTTGATATTCAGCTCTACCAAACTATGCGCATCATCTCGGGGACGATTAGATGTACTCCGACATATTGGCTGCCAGTGCTAAGTCACATTCCACCTCCAAGTATTAGACGAGAACATGGACTTATGAAGGTGTACAGCGCCATCTGCAAAAGTCCTCATCTTCCCGTGCACCTTGATTTTCCTGATATTAGTAGGAATATACATCGCTCTCGCCACCCTCCTCTGACTACTGCACAAAGGCTCGTTGAAAGTGAGTTCAATGTGACTGCCCGTTGGAAGCAGTTCTGGTCGATCGCTGCCTCACCGGAACAACAAACTATGCCTTGCATCACAACCAAGCCTCCTGGTTTTGAGCTTCCTAGAAGAATTTGGTCCACTCTAAATAGAATAAGAACAAATTGTGGCAGATGCGCGGACTCTTCTCACAGGTAGGGGAACATTCCATCTCCGAAATGTACCTGCGGTGCTGATAGACAAACTATTCAGCATATTGTTCAGCCCCAGGTTCGATACGACCCTAGGACCTGAAACATATACACACCCAGAGGGGAATTATGGACATACGCCCCTGAATCTACAGACGGCTGCACAGCCACTCGAAAATCTTCACCATCAACTCAAGACAACAAGACCCACTTCTACCCAAATACCAATACACCATTTCACCCTACAAAAACTACCCCCAAAGGCTAAGCCATGAGCCTCAACCAACACATTTCATTTACACAAGCAGGCGCAGCGGTATTGCTGTCAGCCACGCTTACGACACATACATAAACATTTACACACAGAGCTCCAACAGTGACGACACGCCGAGTCAGCAGCTCGGGAACCCTTAAAAGGAGGGCCCGGCGAAAACCTATCATCTGTCGCGGCCCTCGGCTCTATGCTTCTCGATCCAACTCCAACGCATCGTCATCGCCAGGTGAGATAGAGTGTGCTCAAATCTCCTTGTATAGTTGTATTTATCCCTTCACACCCACGCTTGTACTTTGTAATACATTTGTTCTCCACTGAAAGAGACATCACATTAATCACTACTGATCAAATGAACACTTGATCATTAACCTACACTTGCACATTATTTAACTTTGTCTTTACATCCGTAAGCCAACCCGTTCCTTCCTAATTGCCCCTGACCGTGAATGCTAGAAAGTGCTTCGTCAGGTATTCCATTGTGCTCTCATAGTAGTAAGCCAGCCAGCCAGCCAGCTGCAAAGTGCCGACACTGCAAGCAAGCTCGCTCTTACTCACTCACATCTAATTGCTACTATTAACTGATAGCTCCTTTGTAATCGCGCATCCCTTGATAAGTAAGCGCACCTCTAGAGATTTATACCCCCATCACTTGACACCCCCTTACAGACACTTACATCTGCAGTTTCCCCCAACTACGGCAAACTTGTACATTTATACACCTCTGTTCATTCCATCCACCAACACGGGGTTTGAACAGATTGGTGGAGGCCGGGTACCACGCAAATTAAGGGTAGGGACTCATACACAACGAGCCTTCGTGGTAGATCGGTAAAAGTACCTAAAGAGCAGCCAAGCGAAATAACATTTTTTTTCATTTCTCAGATTACGCCCCACATTTTGTATCTATATTATCACAGGGATTTGCACTACTAAACCCACCCGCCCTCCCTAGGAAGAACCCTCAGATTTAATACACTAGAAGTCACACACACTTCTTTCCTACACACACGACTCAAGATGGCTCCCCTATACCGTTTAGCCATGCTAAGGAACATTGGGGAGTACCAGGACTTAATCGCCTGGCATAAGGTTTTCGCGACAAGGCAGGATTACCTACAGACATATCAACAGCTCCTGCACGCACAGTACATTCGCGTAATTAAGGCACTTGTCCGACCAAGGAGCACGGCTCAGAATAGGAAAATGAGAGCCAAAGTTCCCACCCTGCGCAGACAACTGAATCGCTCCCATTGAAGACTACACTCTTTACACGATGTAATGTTCCAACAGTATGATGCACTTAGGGAAGAACACAAATACATAGGGACTTGTGGGACAAAGGTCGCTGAGCAGGCCATACGCCTTAACAGGGAGTATGCCCAAATTTGGGATGACTACAGCGAACTCCAGGCCAATAACGCCATATTTGAGTTCGCAGCAGGGCCGCCAGTGAAACCCAGAGAGGACATCCACATTGACACCCTGACACAGCAACTCGCACAGATATCCATCTCTACACCTAGCAAAACACAGGGGAAGGAGTCTGTCGTGGCCACACCTCACAAACAGGCCAAATTAGGCTCCAATACACTGAAGGGACACTTACACACAGCCACACGTCCCGCAGCGCCAGTCCCAGAGGCAATTTTGCCAGACCAAAGGGCAAAACTCACACCAACCCCTTCAGAACAAGTACACGAGAAGGCGTTGCCGCCCACCCATCAAGACACACAATAACACACAAAAAGGGACCTAGAGGAACCCATATCATGGGCAGACGATACAGAGGACTTGCCACAGCAAGTTACGACCATACCTACACTTACACTGAGACAAGTCACAGGGGAAGGAGTCCGCCGTGACCATAGTTCAGAAACCGGCCCGCTCAGGCTCCGAAACACTGCAGGGGCATTCACACACGTCCACACGACCCCTAGCACCAGTTCAGAAGGCCATTAGGCCAGAACAGAGGCGTCAAACAACACCCACTCCCTTATTACACAACACAGAGGGGGAGGAAAAGGGCATGGCTCGTAGACAGTAGCATGCCACGCCGATCTCCAACACAACACACTCACAGACAATTACACGACCCCTACCACCAGTTCAGAGGGCGATTTCGCCAGAATGGAGGCGGACACGGACATGTGCACCCCCAGTGCAAATAAACAGGAGGGTGTTGCTTGCAACTCCTCAGGGTGCAAAACACACGCCTTTCAACACTGCCCAGGCGCGGACACAGAATACACGGGGCACGAGGAAGGTTTTATTACCCACTCCACAAGGCCATGTAGACTGGAGGGTACAAACTCCCACAAACACTGATAGGGTAGCGCAACGCGAACCCAGCCCCTCAGGCACAAGCGCGCCCAGGCCAATAACGAGGTACCATGGTGAACGTAGGCCTAGGTTTACTTTACTCGAAACACCCCAGGAAAATAGTATAGAGACACCCCAATGTATACCAGTGGCCTATGCCTTTATTACAGGGCGCAGTAATTCACCCCGTCGAGCAATAGTGCTCGGGCGGGGATAACAACATTCACCATGGAAAATCCACTCTTCCAATAACAAAAAAAAAGCGGCCTAGGAAAAAGGCAACTCACAGGGCATAATAAAATTGAAGCCATGGCCATAGACACAGTGATTGACAGGTACACGGACGACACCTCATAAACAACATAAATTACACACCCGCATAAAAACCTAGGCTCCCATACACGCACTGTATCCCATATGTCTTAGGATCATGCATGCACAGAAGGGTTATATTATATGTATATGTACTTACAGATCATTTTGTAGATGTCTTAAATAAACACCAGGGTTTGTATATAACAGACACTAATCTAACTAACAACACAAAAATACACACGAGTAGGTTCTTTTACCTGCAGGAAATACATAAATTAACACGGTAACACACAGAGAGAAAGGCAAGCCCTAAAACACAAACTACGAGGACCCCACCAAATTACAGGAAATAGAGACACCGACATGTAGCTTCGGCACACGATACTAGATGCCACACGGGTAGACATCGGTCACAGATGACATAAACACTACGCAACTCTAACAGATGTAGCGTCATCATGTAGACACGGCAAAGCGTTGGACATACAAGAAGTACGGGAGACATTGAAATCAGGGACACATAGTTGCCAGACATGCGACCAGAGGCCATGAGGTACAAGAACACAAACGCATAATGTACACAGACAAGAGACACCATGCTCAAAGGCGCAGACAATTATCCAACACAGTATAACACAGAAATATAGACGCGATAATTGTAGGTAGACGTAGGATCTTTTCCAAGGCATTCAGGAGATTAGATGGAGCAAAGTACACAACTCTCACCGTACACGTAGCCTCATCACGTAGACACGACAAGGAATGGTACGTAAACACAAGTACACGGGGAAAAACATATTACAATTAGTGTGGACAAACGGTAGAGCAATTCACGCAAGGTCACGACAAGAGTATTTTACATTTGAAGTCGCAACAGATGGGCAGGAAGCAAGCGCAGACAGCAGGCGTTATCGCACAAGCAACACGATACTGTTGCAATGTCAGCGCAAACGCGCACTGTAACAGGCGGCCAGAGCAAGTACAGCTCAAGTATAATAACACTACGGCCGACACAAACTCATTTATGATAGATTGAACAGCGCGCTACGGCCACAAATTAAAAGCAGTAGTTACCAAAATGCTCACAAACACTGTACACGGGGCATATTTTTACATACACATGCTGGTTTTACAATAATCACTAGGATGGCCGAAAGAGGGCATTAACGAACGCATAGAGATCCGTACCACATATTGGCGGGTCGCGTCAAGGCCACATGTCTAGGAAATACACAGGTACACACACAAACATTGTAGGTAATCTACAATCTCTGATAGAGTAAGCGCACCTAGCAAAAAGTTAGCCAATGGCAGCTAGGGGCGAGCTGTGGTACCAGAGGCCACACAATGACAGACAGAGGTACACATATTCTAGGGTCCGCATTATAGATAAGAACGGGCGGCCCAATAGATAACAGAAAGAGAGGTTGACCGACCGAAGATAAACCAAGTCAGATATACAGATCACTGGACGGCGGAAAGCATGCATTTACACAAACAGCGACACAAAGATGGATAGGTACAGGATACATTTTAGGAATATGGAACTACAAACACACCAAAACAGGCGTTAACACAAAGTGTGGTAAAACCACATTTCGACACTACACTCCGCGACGAATTAGTGCGGGACAGTCCAAGACGCACCAGAAAGCGGACGAGATAGGCTCCGAAGGAGGAGACGATAGGCAGATAGTTACAGGGCAAACAGATTAGTAAGGACAGATTCCGGAAAACAGCCCGGAGACGGGCATTTTTTGTGTAAAAACACACTTATCACACAAAAGAAAATACACCTGTACAGACATATTCCACAAACACGGGGAATATTAGGGAGCCGACATACACTAACATAAAGCGTGGTAAAACCACATGTCACAGGCCGAAAATGACGGATATTCAGTGAGGGGAGTAAAATCACCCCGGACACAGGCCGAGTAGGTTATCTAGGAATAGATAATAGATAATTGCACTAGGGCAGAGAAGTTACGGAAGCAGATTCCGCAACAGGCCTAGTAGCAGAAATTCAATAGATTAACACATTGTTTTTTACACAAACATATGGCGACACACGGACAGGGGATCGACAGCACGTTTTGTTGTCATTTCGTCATGAGGCTGGGGAAACCAGGAACACAAACATTATAAAACAAAATACCGGAAATCGCGCGACACACACACACACAGCGTATTCCTGCATGACGACACTTGGAACATGCGGAAGAAATTTTGCAACAGCGAACTAGGACGATACGACATAAACATGCTGACAGTAGCAGAAACAATACCAGGAAGCTACACATTTGCAACGCTGGATGTTTACACGGGAAGAGAGAACACTACTACATTATGTTGTCCTTAAATTATACACATGTTTGGAAGGCCAAGCTTAATTGTTGAGGCACACTATCTCAGGCCGACAGCTGATAAATCTTAAACATACATACAGCTGCGGTAAGAGACACATGACGACGTGTGGCGCATCAGCCCACGAGATACAGATAAGCGGCTCCAATATCAGAACACGCTTCATGCAGCAGGCCAGGCAGTAAGCGAGGCTTGAGGCAACACGCGCGCTACGGCCGCGGCCCTCTCCTGCCGCATGTAACCTGCACTTAGGGGAGCGAGGCAATTTCACACAAACACACAGACTACTTAAGGGCGGTTAAAAACAGAGTACATAGAGGAACAATCCACCCCCCCCCCCCTAATAATTTCTTTTTCTTCCCTAAAACTACTAAAAGCAATTATGCCATACCTTTCTATATTCGCAAGTCAAATGGTTATTATCGCGACATAGGGTCAAATACATATAAAACACACCCCATTTTTTATTTAGAAGGCCTAGCATACAACAGGCATTGTAGAACTGCTCAGCCCACGCGCAAAGGGACAGGCGAACTCCCGCGATAGGACAAACACTTTAATCATGGACAGAGACAAAGGGGGTAGTATACAGTAGATACATAAAGGTACGGCTACATTTAAAACAAGATAGACAGGCCTAAGGGCGTAACTATACCCCACCCACATTATAAGTATGGGACCAGACAAACCCGTGAAGGGTACAGCCGTCACCACAACTAGAGTTTACAGGGACAACCAGAGGGCGTTACCTAGGCCATATAAATATTTGACAAGACTAAGGGATGATAGGCCCACGGGCATTACACAGATTAGTATTTTGATAAACACTGGATGCTGTATGGCATCTCAACGATACATAGACGCTCAGCGAACGCGAGTTTAAACACCTCAGAGAGGGGAAGAGAACATAGCGCAGCCAAGAGAGAATGGCACATTATGAAAGGAGCACAGGCGGATAACGCACTCAGGATGGCTATAGTATAGCTTACGGGCAAACATCCTCACACCCTCCTTTCTATACATCCCAATACCTAACACTAACCTGCACAGACACACAGACACATTAAAACACCTACTCTACATTGAAAATTATACATAGGGGTTGATTAGACATTCCGGCTTTTTACCAGTACAGGTCTACTTCACCTTGTGCCATAATGCCCCCACCTGAATATTAGAGGTGGTTCGGACACCAATATTTAGCGCCGTATGCACATCTCTACATAGAGATGAGACCACATTGATATACTAACCAACATTTCAGTAAATAATCCCGCATGCAGAAGACATAAACTTATTACGCCCTAACACACCCCTTCTCCTCAAATGAGAGCAGACATGCGCTCATATCCATCTCGATGCATGAGATATCCCACCCACACACCAAGGGTTGTATTTTTTTTATCATACCTGCATGACATTTTCAATTTTGGACACCTGGCAAAATCTCACACCATCCACTCACAGTAAAAACATACCAATAGCATCACCGACTCTTGGCCACCATAAACATGGAGTCCAACGATGCTGTAACCGTTCCTTACCACGCTTCATCCCTTACATCATAAATAACACCCCATCGGACCCCACTAGCAAGGAACCCTAGATTCCTTGGTCCTACTAACATGTCTAGAAACATAACAAAGTATCAGCGCGGGAGATCCGATAAGGCAATGGAAGGACTAAAGCAGGCACTGCGTTTAGAATGCTCTACAACCCCAGGACACTAGAATTTTACCAAAATCACACTAATTGCTACACATACAGAATTACACTTCCCCAAATGATAAAAAGGAATCTGATGTCACACTAGGCGGTGTCAAATATGCACATAAGCAAAAACTGAAGCTCCACAGAGAGCCAGAACCGGGGAAACAACGGCAACAGATCCTGACCCGGACTATAGACGGAATTACGAAAGGTCGAAACGACGATGACTTAGTGCGGGACAACATCAAGATCTCGGCTGTGCCTAGCCTGCCCCCGTGTCGGAGAACGTTATGCCCATTATGGACTACTGTCGTCGAAACCAGACCTGCAGGGGAGACTTTTGACGTCTAGTAGGAGAATTAGCCAGCTCAGTATTGGACTCAGGAGACGAACCTAGAGACGACCAACTTGGACTAGACTCCTAGTTAGTCTGTAACCTAAGTAGAGTTCCTAAGGCGGGGAACTAGTCTTCCAGTCGTGTGAAGTGAAGAAGTGAGTCAGGGTTCAGCGGGACCAACCCTTGGCCACGCCAAGTCCTCATTCCGGAAAATGGGGCGAAGATAATTGACTTAATAATATGTAATGAATAATAAATGATGAATATGGAATGAATGCGGTCATTCGGTTACCGTGCCCACGTAGATGGAGGACAGCGAGTCCCCAGAGCTTAAATGGGATTTGCAGCGAGCACCCATAGATGTAAATTAGGAGTACGGCGAGCCCTCAGAGGGGCCTGGGCAACCCATTAATAAATATGAATGGCGAATAAAGCGGCTATAAGCCATATATGAGCGAACCTGCAGGCGACAATCGATATCCGCGCGGAAGTGTTTGCTACTCTAGCAACACAACTACACTGGCCTTCATACACGAACGCATTAGTTATTAAGGGGGGAAGTCGACAGTTAGACTTAAGGGAACGGAATCCAAAAGGGCCTGATGGTTTTGGAAACAACCGGTGTTTCCAAAATACACACTGGTGGTGCCCTGAGGAGGGAAACCTGCCTCAGGCGATCGTTCCGATCAAAATTCTAGTATGTAAGGCAGTTGCATTTGTAAAGCAACTTAGACTTAAGCAAATTTAATAAGCACTGTTGCGAAACAGTAGCTACAACCCATTTCGGCACTAGATTAAGGATCATTTCGGCATGTAAATAAAAATATTTTTTTTTGCAATAATTAGTAGTAACCTAGGTTAAGTACACTTTACATATATAATGATAAATCGGCACCATTTAGGGTAAGACCGATAATACATAATAGCCATATGCTATGCGAACGCGACATAGGGCGTTCGGCACCTGGCAACTAGACTTTACCAGGGTAGGACCGACAACACATTAAGGTTAATAGCCATATGCTATGCGAACGCGACATAGAGCGTTCGGCACCTGGCATCTAGACGTTATCAGGGTAAGACCGATAACACATTAAGGTTAATAGGAATATGCTATGCGAACGCGACATAGGGCGTTCGGCACCTAGCAACTAGACGTTTCCAGGGTAAGACCGATAACACATTAAGGTAAATAGGAATATGCGATGCGAACGCAACATGTATACGAGACGTCCGAAGAGGTCTCAAGGGCGATGGCACCGACGCCAACCCTTAAACAGCGCTGCACGATATGTGCCCACAATGTCTTGGCCACATGTGCTTAATTTACATGCCTATTCTTTCAGAAAAAAAGAGCTCCACCACTGCAGCAACGAGGGAAACCCAAAGGTCATGACGAAAGGTAAAGGTAAGGTGGACCACCGACGTCACATACACTACACACAATTGGAGTACACTGAGGAGACATACAATTACACAGGTACAAAAAAGGGCAGAATAAGTAGGCTAAGATAAGACACTAGCCGGCTTAGGTTAAGGTAGAATAATATAAGGTGCCAAAGGCAAACGATATCGGCATGCACCGATAAATGGTCTATTTGAATGACATAATATTGTTATGCTCTATTACAGATCACCCGAGCGGCAATATAATGCACGCAACCCCGTCTGGACATCACTAATATATTTTGTCCATAGGTCCACGACGAAGTGCACATACCTTTTGTAAATATGTGTTTCACACACACAAATGTAATACACTTTCTATAGCATAAACACGTACACACTGTAGCGATTTTAGTCGCGCCCTTAAGGCGACGGCGCCGCAGTCAGCAACGTCAAGTGACCGTGGGTCACCGAGCGATGCTGACGCAAACACACACAAAAAACGCTTAAATAATGAGCGGAAAACGATAGCCAGGAGAGAAGCAGCCTTGTGAGCGTCTGTCCTAGCCATCAAGGTGAATTTTTCCTGCCCACGGGGAGAAAGTCACGAGCGTATAACGGTTGAGCGGTTTAGCCACTAAACCGCAGGCACAGGTGAAGGAAATGCTGAAAGGTACGTACGAATCGGCGGATATTATGAGAAAGTAGGAGAATGGCAGATGAGAGCAACAGAGAAAGGTACCGAGCTCGTAAATGATAAGGTTTAGTAATAGAACTATGATTATTGTCACTATTGTTATTCTTATTATTAATATTGTTAGCATTACTATGCATCATTATAAAATGTGAATATGAATTTACTATTGCCACACATAGACACCGAACACGTTTATACACACATATGCACTTTCTTTCTTCTCTATTCTTGTAACAATAAATTGTGAAGGTGCCCTACTTCACCCCAACAGAATAAACCATTTAATACATATACCTTTAACTTTATACCCCGGGGCACCAGTTTTTCTATCACCTTTAATCTTTCATACAATTATACTTGATCCACACGACGTACATACAGGAAGCAATTTTTTTCAGCCAACACGAGGACGGCACAACCACCCGCCGAACAACTGTTTTTTCTTCCTGCATGGTACAACCAATATCTATATATATATATGTATGTACATGTAATTTTTTTGTTATGCAACATTTCAACATTTATAAGAAAAATAAGATAAAACTATGTTCCACTCCCTATACCCACCCCTTATGAGCACACTCTACACGACACCAGGTAAGGACAAGGAGAAGAAGACGAAGAAGAAGGAGGAAGACCCGGAAGAATGAAGAAGAAGTACGAAGAGGGTAAACCACCCCTAATTCTCGGTCCAGATCGCGAGGACTCGATCTAAGGCCAACAAGGTCTTGTTCAGCCCCAGGGTCGATACGACCCTAGGACCTGAAACATCTACACACCCAGAGGGGGATTATAGACATACGCCCCTGAATCTACAAACGGCTGCACAGCCACTCACACATCTTCACCATCAACTCAAGACCACAAGACCCACTTCTACCCTAATACCAACACACCATTTCATCCTACAAAACGTACCCCTAAAGGCTAAGCCATGAGCCTCAACCAACACATTTCATTTTCACAAGCAGGCGCAGCGGTATTGCTGTCAGCCACGCCTACGACACATACATAAACATTTACACACAGAGCTCCAACAGTGACGACACGCCGAGTCAGCAGCTCGGGAACCCCTAAGAGGAGGGCCCGGCGAAGACCTATCATCGTCATCGCCAGGTGTGATAGAGTGTGCTCAAATCTCCTTATATACTTGTATTTATCCCTTCACACCCACACTGTACTTTGTAATTCATTTGTTCTCCACGGGGAGAGACATCACGTTAATCAGGTGCGCTTGTCAGCTGTTTCCTAGAAATTAATTGTGCATCCATATGCGTTGTACGTTATTTAGTTATTGGAGTTTTAAGGGGCGGAACAGCTAGGTCATCTGCCCCTGTTCTACGTTAGTAAGAAGCCAGCGAGCGCGTGGCAAGTCTGGTAAATTTCGTAAGCGCGGGATCGCTGGATCGAATCCCACCGGTGTGCTTATTAGCCTACTTTCGATTTTTGCAAAAAATGAAAGTAGACTTATGAGATCACTACAGGGCGAAAAAAAAAGTGTCTGTCTGTGTGTGTGTGTGTGTGTGAGTGTGTGTACTCTGAATGTCTGTCCCCCCCCCCTATCAATCCGAACACGGTGAGCGAAAATTGAACGAAATTTTGTACAAAGGTAGCACTAGCAAAGGACACCTCAGTGTCATGTTTTATATCGCCGCCATCTTGACGGAAACGTAATGGTGGCCACACAAATGTTCAAAGCTTAAATCAAATTACGACTAACCTAATCATCCGATCTCTACCAAATTTTGCAACAACATACCTTTATGGGTGCAGCATCCTTTGACCAAACTAATAGGTCATCAGTCTAATAGTTTGCGGATGGCGGCCATCTTTGTGTGAAAATCGATTGCCCCTATTAATTCGAACACGGTGAAACCGAATGGAACGAAATTTGGTACAGAGGTAGTACTAGCAAAGGGCACCACAGTGTCATGTTTTATATCGCCGCCATCTTGACGGAAACGTAATGGCGGCCATACAAATATTCAAAGCGTAAATCAAATTACGACTAACCTAATCATCCGATCTCTACCAAATTTTGCAACAACATACCTTTATGGAGGGAGCATTTTTTGACAAATCTAATAGGTCATTAGCTTAATAGTTTGCGGATGGCGGCTATCTTTGTGTCAAAATCGATTACCCCTATTAATTCGAACACGGTGAAACCGAATGGAATGAAATTTGGTACAGAGGTAGCACTAGCAAAGGGCACCCCAGTGTCATGTTTTATATCGCCGCCATCTTGACGGAAACGTAATGGCGGCCACCCTAATGTTCAAAGCTTAAATCAAATTACGACCAAACAAATCATCTGATCTCGACCAATTTTTGCAACGTTATACCTTTGTGTACGAAAAATCTTTTGACTGAACTACAAGGTCATCAGCCCAATAATTTGTGGATGGTGGCTATGTATGTGTGCAAATTGATTCCCCCTATGTATTCAAACACGGTGAAACCAAATCGAACGAAATTATGTACAGACGTATCACTAGCAAAGGCCACCTCAGTGTCATGTTTTATATCACCGCCATCTTGACGGAAACGTAATCGCGGCCACCCAAATGTTAAAGGCTAAAATGTAATTACGACCAACCTAATAATCTAGTCTCTACCAAATTTTGCAACAACAAATCTTTATGTGGGAAGCATATTCTGACCAACCTGCTAGATCATCAGCCCAATAGTTTGCAGATGGTGGCCAAGTATGTGTGCAAATCGATTCCCCCTATCAATTCAAACACGGTGAAACCGAATTGAACGAAATTTGGTACAGAGGTAGCACTAGCAAAAGGCACCTCAGTGTCATGTTTTATATCGCCGCCATCTTGACGGAAACGGAATGACGGCCAACCAAATGTTAAAAGCTTAAATCAAATTTCGACCATCCTAATAATTTGATCTCTACCGGATTTTGCAACAACATGCCTTTTTGTGGAAAGCATCTTATGACTGACTACAAGGTCATCAGCCCAATAGTTTGCAAATAGCGGCCATGTATGTGTGCAAATCCATTCCCCAGATCAATTCAAACACGGTGAAACCGAATTGAATGGATTATTTTACAGAGGTAGCACTAGCAAAGGGCACCTCATATTCATGTTTAATATCCCTATAGCACGTTGTATTTCAACAAGCTACTACAACCAACATTCAATTATACTCCTTGAAAAGGACAAAGAGTTATAACAATACCCATGCATTTAGGAGAAAGTAGGCTATATGTTCTTTACTGAACATCTTGTTTTACTTTATGTGGTTGTGTTGTAAACATTGTAATTTGTTACAAAAGTAGGTGGCGTGAAAAATGTTTATTTTAAAGTGAATTGTAATAACGTGAGCGGGAATCATCGTGCGGGAGTGGACGTTTGTGACACCACATAATGTACAGTATCGGCATTGCAAATACGGTAGATTGGTCCTTTTTATAGCGCAAACTATTTCTTATTCAGATACATAGCATACTTACAACGTTCTCGAGGCCTTCGAAGTAATCTACACCGTTATGTAGCAACACGTTCCCAGGGATGAGAAAGCCGTTAGATGCCGTTAAGAGCGCCTGATCTCTGAAGGTCGCGGATGGAGCGGTCGGTGGTCTGAAGAACGTCATCCACTGTGCGAAAGCGGATCCCTCGAAGTGGTGCTTTCATTTCAGGGTTGATATCGTAGTCGCAGGGGCTGAGATCTGGAGGATAAGGAGGGTGGTAAAGCACTTTGAACAACTTAGTCACAACTTCTGCTGCATGTGGTCTTGCATTGTCATGCAGAATGATGGGTGGGTCCTCGCTTTCTTCTTAGGGCTGCTACCAGGTATGTTTGCAAAAATGCAAAGTAAAACTCTGCATTAACGGTACGTCCTAGGGGAACGGTATGCTTTATAACACCATCCCAGTCGTAGGCAACGATCAGCATGGCCTTCACATTGGTCCCGGTCGGCCAAACCGCTACTTTTCGCAGTGACCCGTGATGACGCCACTCATTTGATTGGCGTTTCAGCTGCGATTCATAACCTCTAGCCCAGGTCTCGTCGATAGTGATTATCTGCTGTAAGAAGGCCTTATCTTCTCGTTCAAAGCACTCCAGGTGCGTACGAGCTGCATCATATCGCAGCTATTGTTGATGTTCGGTCAAATCATGTGGCACCCACTTGGAGGCGATTATCCGCACTCCCAGCCGCTTCTTCAGGATTTGCAGCACAGTCGGAACCGTATCGTTGGCCAATTCACGAATTGTGGTATTTCGATCCGCCAGCACCAACACGTTAACGTTCTGCACATCGTCATCACTTACTGCAGGATGACCAGGCCGCGGCATATCTGTCACCTTTTCTCGTCCGTATTTGAAGGCCTTGATCCACCGTGCTACAATGAGCAATCCTCTTGCAATCCTTCGTAACACTGCTATGTTTTGCGACCTGTAGCGCATTCAACTTTCAACCAGCTCCTTTGATGTTGCATCGAAATCATTGCAGCTGTATTCCACGAGCGCGCGCTCAAAGCTGCGATCTTGTTATTGTAGCAGCACTCATGCATGGCGAGTTCATTCACACTGAGGGAAGGTGGGTATCTAAGCTACCTCATTATATTGCCTGGCTACATTTCACGGCATTGTTACAGCACTGTTGCCAATATTGAAAAAACAACTTGTATATGTAAACGTTTATACATTTCATATTTCACGATACGGTCACTCGTAGGCGTCGCGAATTTTATTTCAGTCGAACCGTCAAGCTGTATTTTAGTAAAGTCACGGAAGCTTTCATCATTTTGTTCAGGTCTCGCTACATGTTAACACATGGTCTAGTGTAGCATCATATTTATTATTATTATTAATAGCAATAATGGTAACACTAATAATAAGTTATTATTTTCACTCTTTGAACCCTGTTTCGCAAATCATAACTCAACCTGATATATTCAGATTGAAAAATCCACAGCCTGCTTCCAGTCAACCGATCGGGTCAGGGATGGAATGAATGAAGCCCCCATCTAGCGGCGAGGATATGAACTGTACCAGCTGCCGGAGCCTGTCACACTCCTCTGAGGCAATGATAAAATGAATGACAGCTGAAATGAAATGATAGTGGAGAGTGTTGCTGGAATGACATGTTTGACAGAGAAAACTGGAGTACCCGGAGAAAAACCTGTCTGCCTTCGTTTTGTCCAGCACAGATCTCACATGGAGTGACTGGGATTTGAACCACGGACCCAGCGGTCAGAGGCCAGCGTGCTGCCGCCTAAGCCACGGAGGCTAAATATATTCACATTATGGTACTTTATTATTGTGATTTTACTCTCATCACATTTCAACCTCGTTGGATAATATTAGTCCCATTATCTTTGTACTTGACGTAGCCCAAAGATCGACGTGATGCAGCCTCCCGCTAAACGCGATCCTCTAAGACTGTGCTTATTACTTTGCCCATTTCCTGCACTCTTTAGAATGGGGCGTGGTGGCTCAGCGGTCATGCTGTTTGCTTCTCACCAGGTTGGACCGGGTTTGATTGCCGGTAAATGCATGTGAGACTTTCGAAGTGAAATGCCATGTCCTGTGGTTCGGATTCCACGTTAATATGAGGTCTCGTGGGGTCGTTATCAACGGTCACGTAAATCTGCAAGCTTTATTTATAATCACTGGCACTCTAACATTTCTCTGTAAATTCTGAAGCGATGTTTGTAATATCCCGCGGCTGATCCTGTGAAACTGGAAATTTGAGCCCTCTAGTCACACTTATTATATTCATTCCTTAGGACATAGTTCTTGACGGGAGATAAATTTAACGCCTCTTATAAGCACTGTCGTTTCGTTTATTTGATATCTGTCAGCAGATATTAGATATTCCACAGGTCATATAACTGTACTTGTTTTTCAAATTCGATCATAGGTTTAGTAAAGTGCACAAAGTAGATACTAAGTTGAATGAAACCATGCGCTGCATAACTGGTACTGTAAAATCCACACCTTGCCACTGGTTACCCGTTCTTAGCCATAACCCACCACCCCACCTGAAGAGAAAGGAAGCTCTGCTGAGAGAAGCAAAGAAGATCCGGTCATCTCCCTTGTTACCAGTTCACCAGGAATTTTGTTACCCATCGCCACAACGACTTCGATCTAGGAGACCAGCAAGTGTATTGGCCGGCCGACTCTTGAGGGACAATTTTAACCTAAACCGGAGCTGGCAGGAAGAGTGGTCAAATTCCGCATCTGGTACTAATGCTCATGAGATAAATCAAACTCGGAAAATGAATGGATTTGACCTCCCAAGAAAACTATGGTGTCGCCTCAACAGACTGAGAACTGGGCATGGACGCTGTAATTTCTTGCACCATAAGTGGGGCTGGATGAATTATCAAATGTGTGAATGTCGTGAAGAGGATCAGACCATGGACCATAACATCCTGCGTTGCCCTCTTCATGCCTACTCAGGACGTCCCAGCGACCTGTTTCATCTATCAGAAAGTGCTGCTGTGTCGTTGAAGAACTTGGACCTGGACTTATGAATTCCTTGTTGTACTCACCATACGATTAAATAATAAATAGGTTTAGTTATCATCTGATTGGGGCATCTTTTGTCAGCCATATAACTTGGGAATCTCTTTTCTAACGTGATCCCATTAGTTGTCAGAGGCAGCGAATTTACGTGATCCTTGGTCTAAATGCGTAATTTCGATGTCAGTTAATTCATAACAACTTATCTCAAAATTATTGGTAATTTTCTCTCTTTTAAATGATATATTTAATGCCAATTTATAATGATAGTCTCTCTAATAATCATACTTGGGGTCGTGTCATGTATCTGTTTCTCTGTCATATTGTTGAGGCTTCTGTCGCAAAGAACTGAGATACTATTGTTTTACATCGACATCGGTAAACTCCCGTTCCTTCAAGTATCTGTTCTTATCTCTTCTTCATGTTCGCGAACGTTGCCTGCCTGTGGCGTACAGTTACATCCAATTAAAGTTGGATACTCACAAACTCTTTTATCTGCACATCAGAAATATGCTCATTTAACCAAATTATTACTCATATGACCTCAATGCTAAGTTAAAAAGGTCACAATACAGTTAAATCCATTTGATTCTCACATTTGGAAAATCTATTTCTTTGTCACGATCTTAAGTAATTGTCAATCATAAGTTGTGATAAATTGATGGGAAAATATACCACAATTAGAGGCGATATGTGTTGTACCGTGGCATAACGTTAGCTGACATTTTGCATCATTTATACCAAAAGAGTTAACTCAAGTAGAGCTTCCGCATTGCGCAAAACTGAAGATCATATAATTGATGGTCACTTTATATTTTCTAGGAACCAGAATTTGCTCAGTTACAGGCAATGCTTTCTTTACCTGACAACTAAACCGGAAACTGGTTATGCATAAGGCGCGTCACACGGCAAGGGAACGATTGAAAATAATGCTGTTTATTCATTTGAAGGGCTTAGTCATTGTGGTCATTCATCCCCGTGTACTTGGATGTGTATGGAAGTTTGACCACCAACCTCTGTTATACAGCTGACTCTATTAGTGTGTGTATTTGTAATGTACGGAATCGGAAGAAGGCAGCCATGGCCATACATTAGGAACTCTCCCGGCATTCGTCTCCAGTATAACGGGGAAAATACGGAAATCCAATTACAGGATGGCAGAGGTGTGCAATTTAATCCACCTGCTCTGCTGAAAAGTGGATGGGTTAGCTGGAGAATGCCTGACTCTCATCCATACAAATAACATGCGAAAGTAATAGCAGGTAGTTTATTGGGCTGCTCTAAATTGATATGATTTATTGTGCAAGGATGTAAGATTATTGTAAAGGAACACATCCACTCTTGATATTCTTAGGATGTGAAAGAAGAAATCCAGGACGATGAAAATGATGCATATGAAAGTCATTTAAATGTGTAACTGGTTGACCGTCTCTTTTGTTTATCACTAATGGAACATGTTGGTTCCACTATTAGATGTCCCTCTTACTGTGACCAACATTGAAATTAATTTTCTAACGGTCATCACTGAGATGTTTTCTGTAAAGCAGCCTGCATTTTTTCAGTCTCATCCGGTTTCACTTGTAGAAGTTTGTCAGTGTTCTATTTACAATCTGGATAAATATTAATATACCATATATGGAGGAAACTCACTTATTTGCTTGGAAACTACACTTATTACAGTGATGACTTTCATATGCATTCTTCATTCAGTTTGTTCTTGTTCCTGGAGATGGTTGTACTCATCCCAATATTAATTCAACAGATGGATAGTAAATAGCTTGCTTCTTATCCTTCTCGTCCTAGGATTTTGGAATGAATTCCATTCCATCGCTTTTCACTCTCTTTTAGTCCTAAGTATCTCACATTTTGTACGAATTCCATTCATTATTTCTCATATATTATAAGCGACAGAGAATATTGGTGTGGGAATTGTCAGCTAGTGGAGTATTTAGGAATAAGAGGTATATTGATCATTTGGTGTGTATGTTAAGGAAGGATAGGAGAGGATGACAATGGCCTAGTATAAGTTCACATAAGGAATAGGAAAAAGTGGAGTTCTCTCCAGATGTGTGCTTCGTCTTTTTTATACCGAATCAGAACGGAATATGGACAGGTTGCTTCATAACATGATCTAAATTTTGAGAATCTTGTCATAATGCATTATAGATTACAATTACATTTTGAAACAGTACATTTCCTGTAGCTTTTGAGCAATAATTAATGTTAAAACATACTGTGCTGAGATATGATTTAACTTGGCATGGATCATGAGATGTGACAACAGCGCAGCAAGACTATGTGGCCATCTCTACGTTCCGCCAAGCGTGCAATATGGTGATGCAAACCGTAAAACATTAGAATACCAATTGTGAAACATCACATTTCCTGGTATAAATTGAATATGAAGATATGTATAAGAAATGTTAAAAAGCCAACTGAATTGAGAACTCAAACTATGTATAAGATTTAGCTTAAATGAAAAAATGAAGGTCTCTTGAATAAGATTTGAATGTTTAATCGTGAAGGAAGCTCTCTTAACATACATCATGAATCTTTCAGTCATGTTAAACCTATACCCCAATGATCGTCGCTTCTAACTAGGTGCCAATATAATAATCATTTAATTAAAATTGAAAATGAGGTTGAAGTGGTATGCTACCTTTGATTATATTCTTCTTCCTGTATTGCATGCAATAGTCGACTGACAACGTCAAAGGGGCACATGCTTCTTTTTGCAATTAAAATAAAGGAAATGCCTTTTCATTGCAGCCAACCTAATGCAAATGACGACCTACCGTAATCAACAGTCAACTGGGAGATATAATAAATACAACATATGAACTATTTTGATCCAAGTATCTAACATAAATTATTGTATCGATATGCTTGATGACATCTAGACTACACTAAGGCCAACTTTTGCTGAGTTTCTCTCTGTTTACTACTGATTTGAAAGACAACGCAGCGCCAAACGTTCGAACTATGCCATTTAAATTCTGTCCGGAACACACTTGTTTTTGGCCAAATACGGCAAAATACTCTTACTCATTGGCGTGATATGAAGGATAATATGCTATTTCATACTGAAATAAACAAAAGAACATTCACTATCTATGTCGTAGTCAGTAGAAATTTAGTAATCCAAATAGCGTTCCATAATGAAAGATTGCTTCTCATCAAGTTAGACAGAACCTAGATATACAGTTCTGTACATGCCCACCTCTGCGTGGACACGTGATGAAGTGGAGGAAGTGTATGAGCAACTGGAAGAAATGCTGCTGAAGGTCAAGGATGAGGAAAATCTCAATATCATGGGAGATATGAACGCAGTGGTTGGAGAAGGCAGAGAAGATACCACGGTAGGGAACTTTGGTTTGGGACCCAAAAACGAAAGAGGAGACGGACTCATTGAATTCTGTCGACGTCACTCACTTGTAATCACAAATACGTTATTTAATCAACCAAAGAGAAGAAGATACACATGGACAATGCCAGGAAATGGAAATAGATTTCAACTAGATTATATACTAGTTAGAGAAAGATATCGAAATCAAGTAAAACTAAGCAAAAGCTGCCCTGGAGCTGATGTCGACTCTGATCATAACCTTGTGCTGATGACGAGCCAACTGAAAGTCAAAAAGAAAAAAAGAAGACCCACACCAAAATGGAACTTCGAGTAAAGCAATGAAAATCACCGAAGCTATTAAAAAGTTCAAGAAAGTAACTGATGACAAGATTGGTCCTGAGGGACTGATTGGACATAATATCCAAGAAAAGTGGGAAGAAATCAAGGGGCAAATAGTAGATGCAGCAGAAAGTTGTTTTTGAAAAGAAGAAAGAAGAATTTACAAGTCACCATGACGACTACAAGAAGATAAGAAATAAAATTAACCGAGAAACCAAAAAGGCTAGAGAACAATGGATTGAAGCGAAATGCAAAGAGACAGATGAAAACATGACTCAAGGAAATACCGAGCAAGCTCTCTCGGAAGTTCGTAGATAATTCCAAAGGAAAACAAAGCCCCTGAATACAATAAAAGACAACAATCGAAATGTGATAATAGAAGAGGATAAGATAACTACAAGACGGAAAGAATATGTAGAAGACTTATATGAAGGTGACATTGCAGATGACATTGCCATCATAGCAGATGATGAGAAAAAACTAGAAATTGCATTACATGAATTAAATGTTCAACTAAGAGTAAAATGTAAAATGAAGATTAACAAAGCAAAAACAAAGATAATGAAATGTAGTCGAGATGATAGTCAGAACAGTAATGTAGGGTTGGAAGGAGAAAGATTGGCCCAAGTAAATCTTTTCAAATACTTGGGAAGCATTATTACTTCTGATGGGAGATGTGAAAATGATAATCGCTCTCGAATAGCCCAGACTAAAGAAGCTTTCAACAAGAAGAGACGTCTCCTGACATCCAAAGCCATATCTCTAAAAGTCAGAAAGCACTTCATTAAAAGCTAAATTTGAAGCATTGCGTCCTATGGTTGGGAAACCTGGACACTTTTGAAGGCCGACAAGAAACGATTATGTGCATTTGAAATGTGGTGCTGGCGACGAATTCTACGGATACCTTGGACCCTAAGGTTAACTAATGAAGAGGTTCTAAGAAGAATAGAAGAAACTATCAATCTCACAGAAACAATTAAAAAAGAAGAAATAATTGGATAGGCCACCTACTCCGGCATTCACTATGGTGCATCACACTGCTTGAAGGGAAAATGGAAGGCAAGGCAGGAAGAGGACGACCAAGAGCAGAGTTCTTTGATGACATCGGAGGAAGATGTCCTTACCACCTGATCAAACAGCGGGCTCAGGATAGAAGACATTCATGCTACCCACCAACCACCAGGTTGAGGAGAGAAAGAAGAAGTGGTCAGTTACATTTTTAACCCTTGTCGACCATCCCCCTGAACGTAGTTTAATTGTGTCCAAATTTCCATACTTGTCAACCACCGAAAGGTCATTAAAAACAAATGCGGTTCGCAGAGTCATATTTAACACAAACCTGGCGTAAAGCCACATGACTGTGACGATAGTTTACAAGAAAGGGTTGTATGAAAAGCCATTTGCCAGTACATACTCGAAAGGGGCAACAATCACTCTAGATTTTATGTCGTAATAGGATGATGGTGACTTTGTGAAGCATATTTAGTTTCAAAAGTATGCATTCAATCAATGCGAGTGTTTAACTGAATTTGCCTAAATAATGCAGCCATATGAATGACAGTCTACGAAAACTGAATGACGTTTCAATATTGAATGGAGAAACAAACAATGACGAGTGCCATTCGGGATAAACATTCTTTGCAAAGACCTTTGCTCATATGTGCGACTTAATGCCGATGTGGATTTATATGTGCTACTGCTAGCTGTTTAACTGAGAATGCCTCTGAACATGTTGCACTAGTTAATTGCGTTCCTTCAATGTTTGCTACGGCGAATTGTTCCTCTCGGTTTACGCTTTTTAACACCGTGAACCACCGCGTGCCTCCTCAAGTGATGTGTAAATGAAAACCCTTTTTTACATATCTGGCAAGTGTACGGTTTTATACCACTGTGAACTATTAAGTGCCTTTTCAGGGAATTCTTCTCGATAAATGACTTTCCACATAGTTCACATGTGTATCTTTTGTGGCCAGTGTGCTTTAGGATGTGCCTGAATAAATTACTCGCCCTAGAAAATGCCTTTCCACATATTTTACAATTGCAACAGTCCTTGATACTGTGATCTATTATATGACGTCTCAAATAACCTTTGTTGTAGAAAGTCTTGTTGCATGTATCACAGTGGTACGCCATGTGATTATCATGAATTTTAGAATGTTCCTTTAAATCATCTTTTACTTTGAAATTCGCTCCACAAGTTTTACACACGTATGGTCTGATACCACCATGACGTAACAGATGTCTATTCAAGTTACGTTTTAATGCAAACTCCTGTTGGCATATCTCACAAGTGTACTTCTCGTTTCCAGAGTCTGCTGAATTATGTTTCTTATGAATAGCTGGATCCCATACTTCGGTGCATAGATTCCTAAGAAAAAAAAAACATATTTGATTCATCAAGATGACTGATTATGATGTGACTACTGAAACTTATAAAGATGGTAATTTCTGAACATTTAATAAATTAACATTTAAACTTTTAATTTCCTTAATGTTTACCACAAAATTAGCAGTCTTGGTGATGTGCT
The DNA here is from genome assembly GCA_946902985.2 of Meconema thalassinum. Taxonomy (NCBI): domain Eukaryota; kingdom Metazoa; phylum Arthropoda; class Insecta; order Orthoptera; family Tettigoniidae; genus Meconema; species Meconema thalassinum. The sequence continues at coordinate 6,116,357 of OX336393.1, read as the reverse complement.
TTACACTGTATTTGATCAAGTTGTTCAATGGGCCATCAACAAGCATATTAAATTTTAGCATTAGATTTAAGGGAGGGCGGATGAAAATTATTCTATCATTTCATATGATTGTTTTTTAATCTGAGACTTTTGATTTCATAACCAAATAACATGTTGTCGCACTTCATTAGTCTACCTACAACATTAGTTTCCCTTTTAGCTTTATTTTTATTATTTAAAGTTAAAATGTTGGCACCTACCCTCATGAAGTTACAATGCTCATGTCAGACCCTACCTGTTATGGGGAATTTTATTTTGCTTTGTTGGCAGATTATGGTCATCCAGTGATATGTTTTGAAAGTATCCATATTGACTTCAGAATACGTGAAATGTTGGGTTTGTTCCCAAAGTCACTGCAGTATTGGTGAATGTCAATTTGAGATGCTGGTGACATTGGCGCAAATCCTGTTAATCGGATGTTATATTTAACCTCAGTGTTCCTTCAAGCTGCCTATAAATAAGAGCTCTTCCCCTTGCAGTGTAATTGGACCCGAGGTTTATGAATTATTCTAATTAATTTCTCACTCATTCTCCATCATCTTTTTTTATAATTTTCTTGAGAAATAATCTTTCCTCCCTGAATAATGGGCATAACTTAGTAGGAATTCTATTTGTTTTACTCTTGTTTCACAAAGGCTCGTATTGTTCGTATCCCCCCATATTGAACGCTGGCCTCACAACGGCTTGGCAGAGTGTGCTGATGGAAACATGGTCTTGCTGTGCTGTTGCAACGTCTCATACTTCATACCAAGTGAGATCACAACACACTACAGCAACTTTTAAAATTATATTTAATCCCAAGCGCAGAAGAAGAAATATCTTCTGATAAATGTTGTTATTACATAAATAGTATTGATTTAACAAATTTGCAGCTGTCATAATCTAATTTTAATTTATAATTCATAATAGAAGGATTTCCGAAAATTAGATTATGTTGTGCAACAACCTATACGCATTCCGTCCAGATTCGACAATGAACATTCCTGATAAGGTATCAAAATCTGGATGAGGAAATTTTAATGCTGTACTCTACCAAGCAAATCGTAAGCCCAACAAATTCACAATAATTCGTGTTCCTCACATGCATTTAATGTGAGTCAGTTTGGTCATCTATCCTTCCTCAATACATACATACGAAATAGATTTTCTTGCATATTATAGATGATTCCTAGGAACTCCACTAGCATTATGTTACCTACAATCCCTCATGTTACAATGTGTCGCATTTAACACACTGACAACGAATGATAGATGGAACATTCATTGAACAAAAGACGAGAGAATGGAAATTACGAATTATAAATACCTACCACTGAAAGAGTGCAGAGCAATTGAATAGGGGCAATCCCAAAAGTCTAGATTAAGAAGTCATTAAACAAGACGTTTTCATGATATAGCAACCTCAGTACTCTATAACACCATTGAGGACCATACTCCAATAGTTTAAGACCAGTTCAAACTGTCCCTATTCCAACCAGCATAAGGCAAGAAGTAAAATATATACCTACTGTAGGTACATGACTGAGGACACCCATCCTTTGAGACAGGAACAAACTGTATGTTCTATTCATATAAAAGAGAACAAACTGTATGTTCTATTCCTATAAAAGACATAACTGGAACAAGTGTACTTCCATATATGAATCCCTTGTTATATGGACACTCATCCTGAGTTTCATTAGAAGACTACTCAACTTCCATCAGTGGGACTGGATGAGAATGATCAAATTACTGGCTGCGAAACAGGACGTATCTCAATGACGACATAGTTGAAAAATCAGGTTCAATGATGGTTACAGTAAGAGGAACATCTAATATGACATTCAAACTTTAACACACCCAACAGTTGTCATTCTTCATATCAAAAGAGAAGGTCAACTACTTACTCATGTACATGACTTCCACTTGTACCACCTTCTCCATCCTGGGTTTCTTCTTTCACATCCTAAGGAAAACAAGCCCGTTATAGTTTGGGTCCAGATGCTTCTCACATGAAGGAAATTTTTTCCAAAATATGGTAGAGATCCGATTAATAGTTCAGTCGTAAATGGATTTACGCTTCTAAGACTTAGGTGGCCACCATTTTATTTTGGTTAAGATGTTAGTTATTTGATTTTTAAGGGGCGGAACAGCGATGTCATCCGACCCTTTGGTTAAGTTGGCGGCGATATGAGGCATGACACTGAAATGTCTTTTGCCAAATTTGGTTCAGTATGGTTTTGTGTTGTTTGAATTGATAGGGTGGACAGACACATACACAAACACACACAGACAAGCACACGACCATTAGGCCCATGACATTTCATAGGTCTACTTTCAATTTTGCAAAAAATCGAGCGTAGGCTTATACAGTAAACCATTTGATAACGTGGAACAAAATTTATGAACATTTCAATACGGAATTGGAGAACCCGGACAAGAAAAGAATTAGAAGACTGGAAATGAACAGCAGCTATATGATGATATTTGTGAAAAGCAGGTTTATTTCAGAGGGGCCAGACTCCAATATGCTTTAGGCTGGAGATCCTATGTGGTGAACGAATCACAGAGAAAAGCATGTACTAATGGAAGATGGAAATAGTCTACCAACATTACTGGAATTCCATTCAGATTCCGTTTTAGCTTCTTATTACTCCAACAAGCCACATGAACCCTTCATGATAGTCTCTTCAAGCCATTTACAACTATACCTTGTAAATAACAGCCTTGCTTGCAGGAAAATTGCTAGATGTCACTAAGCAGCTGTGGCAATAAAAGTAACATATAGGGAGTCAGCCCACAGGCAGGTTGGATCCTCAAAAAGTACTGCCATAGGCAGCACTATAATGAGGCATACTAGGCAGGATGAGGTAGTTTGCCATTGCTTTCCTCACCGAATCCAAACAATAGAACCGACCCTATAAGAGAACCATTCACAGTACACTCAGGCACAAGTTGTGCCTTGTTGCTATTACTAAGCACCACCCATACCTCATTAGCGGTGAGTTAGCCGTTGTCGTTACGGCATGACTAATGGCAGTCGCTCACATCCGGGAGGCGAGGAAGTTCGAATCCCCCCGCCGGCAACCCTGAAGATGGTCTTCTGTGGTTTCCCATCTTCCTTCCAGGCAAATGCCGGGGTTGGTCCCTAACTATAGGCCACAGCCGCTACCTTCCAACTCCTCGCCCTTCCCTTCGAACTTTCCACCCCAACGGTACTTGTAGCTCACCCATTGCGTGTCCGTCTCGAAGCAGCTACAAAACTGGCAAGCCGAACATGTCCTTGGACACTCCCGGCACTAAAAGCCATACGCTAAAAAAAACTCAGTAGCATCCTTATAATCACAGCCATGAGTGAGACTGAGACATCGGTGATACTCTAGCCTGTGCCAACAGACACTGACTGTGCCCTGAATGTCATTACTCAACACCACCCATACCTCAGTAGCTTCCATTTAATCATAGCCAAGAGTGAGACTGAGACAGCGGTGATACTCTAGCCTGTGCCAACAGACACTGACTGTGCCCTGAATGTCATTACTAAGCACCACCCATATCTCAGTAGCTTCCGTATAATCACAGCCACGAATGAGGCTGAGGCATCGGTGATAATCTAACTTGTGTCAACAGACACTGACTGTGCCCTGAATGTCATTACTTAGCACCACCCATACCTCAGTAGCTTCCATATAATCACTGCCATGAGTGAGACTGAGAAAGCGGTGATACTCTAGCCTGTGCCAACAAACACTGACTGTGCCCAGAATGTCATTACTAAGCACCACCCTTACCTCAGTAGCTTCCATATAATCGCAGCCATGAGTGAGACTGAACAGCGGTGATACTCTAGCCTGTGCCAACAGACACTATCTGTGCCCTGAATGGCATTACTAAGCACCACCCATACCTCAGTAGATTCCATATAATCACAGCCATGAGTGAGAGTGAGACATCGGTGATACTCTAGACAGAGCCAATAGACACTGACTGTGCCCTGAATGTCATTACTAAGCACCACCCATACCTCAGTAGCTTCCGTATAATCACAGCCATGAATGAGGCTGAGGCATCGGTGATACTCTAACCTGTGTCAACAGACACTGACTGTGCCCTGAATGTCATTACTAAGCACCACCCATACCTCAGTAGCTTCCATATATTCACTGCCATGAGTGAGACTGAGACAGCGGTGATACACTAGCCTGTGCCAACAGACACTGACTGTGCCCTGAATGTCATTACTAAGCACCACCCATACCTCAGTAGCTTCCATATAATCACTGCCATGAGTGAGACTGAGACAGCGGTGATACTCTAGCCTGTGCCAACAGACACTGACTGTGCCCAGAATGTCAAGACTAAGCACCACCCTTACCTCAGTAGCTTCCATATAATCACAGCCATGAGTGAGACTGAGACAGCGGTGATACTCTAGCCTGTGCCAACAGACACTATCTCTGCCCTGAATGGCATTACTAAGCACCACCCATACCTCAGTAGCTTCCATATAATCACAGCCATGAGTGAGACTGATACAGCGGTGATACTCTAGCCTGAGCCAACAGACACTGACTGTACCCTGAATGTCATTACTAAGCACCACCCATACCTCAGTAGCTTCCATATAATCACATCCATGAGTGAGACTGAGACAGCGGTGATACTCTAGCCTGTGCAAACAGACACTATCTGTGCCCTGAATGTCATTACTAAGCACCACCCATACCTCAGTAGCTTCCATATAATCACAGCCATGAGTGAGAATGAGACAGCGGTGATACTCAAGCCTGTGCCAACAGACACTATCTGTGCCCTGAATGACATTGCTAAGCACCACCCATACCTCAGTAGCTTCCATATAATCACAGCCATGAGTGAGACTGAGACAGTGGTGATACTCTAGCCTGTGCCAACAGACACTGACTGTGCCCTGAATGTCATTATTAAGCACCACCCATACCTCAGTAGCTTCCATATAATCACAGCCATGAGTGAGACTGAGACAGCGGTGATACTCTAGCCTGTGCCAACAGACACCCTCTGTGCCCTGAATGTCATTACTAAGCACCACCCATACCTCAGTAGCTTACATATAATCACAGCCATGAGTGAGACTGAGACATCAGTGATACTCTAGCCTGTGACAAAAGACACTATCTGTGCCCTGAATGTCATTACTAAGCACCACCCATACCTCAGTAGCTTCCATATAATCACAGCCATGAGTGAGACTGAGACAGCGGTGATACTCTAGCCAGTTCCAACAGGCACTGACTGTACCCTGAACGGCATTACTAAGCACCACCCATACCTCAGTAGCTTCCATATAATCACTGCCAGCAGTGAGCTGAGGCTTTGGTGATACTCTAGCCTGTGCCAACAGACACGGACTGTGCCCTGAATGGAATTATTAAGCACCACCCATACCTCAGTAGCTTCCATATAATCACAGCCATGAATGAGGCTGAGACATCGGTGATATTCTAGCCTGTGCCAACAGACACTGACTGTGCCCTGAATGTCATTATTAAGCACCACCCATACCTCAGTAGCTTCCATATAATCACAGCCAGGAGTGAGGCTGAGACATCAGTGATACTCTAGCCTGTGCCAACAAACACTGACTGTGCCCTGAATGTCATTACTAAGCACCACACTTACCTCAGTAGTTTCCATATAATCACAGCCTGGAGTGAGGCTGAGACATCAGTGATACTCTAGCCTGTGTCAACAGACACTGACTGTGCCCTGAATGTCATTACTAAGCACCACCCATACCTCAGTAGCTTCCATATAATCACAGCCATGAGTGAGACTGAGACAGTGGTGATACTCTAGCCTGTGCCAACAGGCACTGACTGTGCACTGAATGTCATTACTAAGCACCACCCATACCTCAGTAGCTTCCATATAATCAAAGCCATGAGTGAGACTGAGACAGCGGTGATACTCTAGCCTATGCCAACAGACTCTGACTGTGCCCTGAATGTCATTACTAAGCACCACCCATACCTCAGTAGCTTCCATATAATCACAGCCAGGAGTGAGGCTGAGACATCAGTGATAATCTAGCCTGTGTCAACAGACACTGACTGTGCCTTGAATGTCATTACTAAGCACCACCCATACCTCAGTAGCTTCCATATAATAACAGCCATGAGTGAGACTGAGACAGTGGTGATACTCTAGCCTGTGCCAACAGGCACTGACTGTGCCCAGAATGGCTTTACTAAGCACCACCCATACCTCCGTAGCTTCCATATAATCACAGCCATGAGTGAGGCTGAGACATTGGTGATAATCTAGCCCGTGCCAACAGACACTGACTGTGCCCTGAATGTCATTACTAAGCACCACCCGTGCCTCAGTAGCTTCCATATAATCACAGCCATGAGTGAGACTGAGACAGTGGTGATACTCTAGCCTGTGCCAACAGACACTGACTGTGCCCGGAATGTCATTTCTAAGCACCACCCATACCTCAGTAGCTTCCATATAATCACAGCCAGGAGTGAGCTGAGGCATCGGTGATACTCTAGCCTGTGTCAACAGGCACTTACTGTGCCCTGAATGTCATTACTAAGCACCACCCATACCTCAATATCTTTCATAAAATCACAGCCATGAGTGAGACTGAGACAGCGGAGATACTCTAGCCTGTGCCAACATACACTATCTGTGCCTTGAATGTCATTACTGAGCACCACCCATACCTCAGTAGATCCATATAATAACAGCCATGAGTGAGACTGAGACAGCGGTGATACTCTAGCCAGTGGCAACAGGCACTGACTGTACCCTGAATGGCATTACTAAGCACCACCCATACCTCAGTAGCTTCCATATAATCACAGCCAGCAGTGAGCTGAGGCTTTGGTGATACTCTAGCCTGTGCCAACAGACACTGACTGTGCCCTGAATGGCATTACTAAGCACCACCCATACCTCAGTAGCTTCCATATAATCACAGCCATGAATGAGGCTGAGACATAGGTGATATTCTAGCCTGTGCCAACAGACACTGACTGTGCCCTGAATGTCATTATTAAGCACCACCCATACCTCAGTAGCTTCCATATAATCACAGCCATGAGTAAAACTGAGACATCAGTGATACTCTAGCCTGTGCCAACAGACACTATCTGTGCCCTGAATGACATTGCTAAGCACCACCCATACCTCAGTAGCTTCCATATAATCACAGCCATGAATGAGACTGAGACAGTGGTGATACTCTAGCCTGTGCCAACAGACACTGACTGTGCCCTGAATGTCATTATTAAGCACCACCCATACCTCAGTAGCTTCCATATAATCACAGCCATGAGTGAGACTGAGACAGCGGTGATACTCTATCTTGTGCCAACAGACACCCTCTGTGCCCTGAATGTCATTACTAAGCACCACCCATTTCTCAGTAGCTTACATATAATCACAGCCATGAGTGAGACTGAGACATCAGTGATACTCTAGCCTGTGCCAACAGACACTGACTGTGCCCTGAATGGAATTATTAAGCACCACCCATACCTCAGTAGCTTCCATATAATCACAGCCATGAATGAGGCTCAGACATCGGTGATATTCTAGCCTGTGCCAACAGACACTGACTGTGCCCTGAATGTCATTATTAAGCACCACCCATACCTCAGTAGCTTCCAAATAATCACAGCCAGGAGTGAGGCTGAGACATCAGTGATACTCTAGCCTGTGCCAACAAACACTGACTGTGCCCTGAATGTCATTACTAAGCACCACCCTTACCTCAGTAGTTTCCATATAATCACAGCCTGGAGTGAGGCGGAGACATCAGTGATACTCTAGCCTGTGTCAACAGACACTGACTGTGCCCTGAATGTCATTACTAAGCACCACCCATACCTCAGTAGCTTCCATATAATCACAGCCATGAGTGAGACTGAGACAGTGGTGATACTCTAGCCTGTGCCAACAGACACTGACTGTGCCCGGAATGTCATTTCTAAGCACCACCCATACCTCAGTAGCTTCCATATAATCACAGCCAGGAGTGAGCTGAGGCATCGGTGATACTCTAGCCTGTGTCAACAGGCACTTACTGTGCCCTGAATGTCATTACTAAGCACCACCCATACCTCAATATCTTCCATAAAATCACAGCCATGAGTGAGACTGAGACAGCGGTGATACTCTAGCCTGTGCCAACATACACTATCTGTGCCCTGAATGTCATTACTAAGCACCACCCATACCTCAGTAGCTTCCATATAATCACAGCCATGAGTGAGACTGAGACAGCGGTGATACTCTAGCCAGTGGCAACAGGCACTGACTGTACCCTGAATGGCATTACTAAGCACCACCCATACCTCAGTAGCTTCCATATAATCACAGCCAGCAATGAGCTGAGGCTTTGGTGATACTCTAGCCTGTGCCAACAGACAATGACTGTGCCCTGAATGGCATTACTAAGCACCACCCATACCTCAGTAGCTTCCATATAATCACAGCCATGAATGAGGCTGAGACATCGGTGATATTCTAGCCTGTGCCAACAGACACTGACTGTGCCCTGAATGTCATTATTAAGCACCACCCATACCTCAGTAGCTTCCATATAATCACAGCCATGAGTGATACTGAGACATCAGTGATACACTAGCCTGGGCCAACAGACACTATCTGTGCCCTGAATGTCATTACTAAGCACCACCCATACCTCAGTAGCTTCCATATAATCACAGCCATGAGTGAGACTGAGACAGCGGTGATACTCTAGCCTGTGGCAACAGGCACTGACTGTACCCTGAATGGCATTACTAAGCACCACCCATACCTCAGTAGCTTCCATATAATCACAGCCATGAGTGAGACTGAGACAGCGGTGATACTCTAGCCTGTGCCAACAGACACTGACTGTGCCCAATGTAATAACTAAGCACCACCCATACCTCAGTAGCTTCCATATAATCACAGCCATGAGTGAGGCTGAGGCATCGGTGATATTCTAGCCTGTGCCAACAGGCACTGACTGTGCCCAGAATGTCATTACTAAGCACCACCCATACCTCAGTAGCTTCCAGATAATCACAGCCATGAGTGAGACTGAGACAGCGGTGATACTCCAGCCTGTGTCAACAGACACTGACTGTGCCCAGAATGTCATTACTAAGCACCACCCATACCTCAGTAGCTTCCAGATAATCACAGCCATGAGTGAGACTGAGACAGCGGTGATATTCTAGCCTGTGCCAACAGACACTGACTGTGCCCTGAATGGCATTACTAAGCACCACCCATACCTCAGTAGCTTCCATATAATCACAGCCATGAATGAGGCTGAGACATCGGTGATATTCTAGCCTGTGCCAACAGACACTGACTGTGCCCTGAATGTCATTATTAAGCACCACCCATACCTCAGTAGCTTCCATATAATCACAGCCAGGAATGAGGCTGAGACATCAGTGATACTCTAGCCTGTGTCAACAGACACTGACTGAGCCCTGAATGTCATTACTAAGCACCACCCATACCTCAGTAGCTTCCATGTAATTACAGCCATGAGTGAGACTGAGACAGCGGTGATACTCTAGCCTGTGCCAACAGACACTGACTGTGCCCTGAATGTCATTACTAAACACCCCCCATACCTTAGTAGCTTCCATATAATCACAGCCATGAGTGAGACTGAGACAGTGGTGATACTCTAGCCTGTGCCAACAGGCACTGACTGTGCCCTGAATGTCATTACTAAGCACCACCCATACCTCAGTAGCTTCCATATAATCACAGCCATGAGTGAGACTGAGACAGTGGTGATACTCTAGCCTGTGCCAACAGGCACTGATTGTGCACTGAATGTCATTACTAAGCACCACCCATACCTCAGTAGCTTCCATATAATCACAGCCATGAGTGAGACTGAGACAGCGGTGATACTCTAGCCTGTGCCAACAGACTCAGACTGTGCCCTGAATGTCATTACTAAGCACCACCCATACCTCAGTAGCTTCCATATAATCACAGCCATGAGTGAGACTGAGACAGTGGTGATACTCTAGCCTGTGCCAACAGGCACTGACTGTGCACTGAATGTCATTACTAAGCACCACCCATACCTCAGTAGCTTCCATATAATCAAAGCCATGAGTGAGACTGAGACAGCGGTGATACTCTAGCCTGTGCCAACAGACTCTGACTGTGCCCTGAATGTCATTACTAAGCACCACCCATACCTCAGTAGCTTCCATATAATCACAGCCAGGAGTGAGGCTGAGACATCAGTGATAATCTAGCCTGTGTCAACAGACACTGACTGCGCCTTGAATGACATTACTAAGCACCACCCATACCTCAGTAGCTTCCATATAATCACAGCCATGAGTGAGACTGAGACAGTGGTGATACTCTAGCCTGTGCCAACAGGCACTGACAGTGCCCTGAATGGCATTACTAAGCACCACCCATACCTCAGTAGCTTCCATATAATCACAGCCATGAATGAGGCTGAGACATCGGTGATATTCTAGCCTGTGCCAACAGACACTGACTGTGCCCTGAATGTCATTATTAAGCACCACCCATACCTCAGTAGCTTCCATATAATCACAGCCATGAGTGAGACTAAGACAGCGGTGATACTCTAGCCGGTGCCAACAGACACCATCTGTGCCCTGAATATCATTACCAAGCACCACCCATACCTCAGTAGCTTCCATATAATCACAGCCATGAGTGAGACTGAGAGATCAGTGATACTCTAGCCTGTGCCAACAGACACTATCTGTGCCCCGAATGTCATTACTAAGCACCACCCATACCTCAGTAGCTTCCATATAATCACAGCCATGAGTGAGGCTGACATCGGTGATATTCTAGCCTGTGCCAACAGGCACTGACAGTGACCAGAATGTCATTATTAAGCACCACCCATACCTCAGTAGCTTCCATATAATCACAGCCATGAGTGAGACTGAGACAGCGGTGATACTCTAGCCTGTGCCAACAGACACTGACTGTGCCCAATGTAATTACTAAGCACCACCCATACATCAGTAGCTTCCATATAATCACAGCCATGAGTGAGGCTGACATCGGTGATATTCTAGCCTGTGCCAACAGGCACTGACTGTGACCAGAATGTCATTACTAAGCACCACCCATACCTCAGTAGCTTCCAGATAATCACAGCCATGAGTGAGACTGAGACAGCGGTGATACTCCAGCCTGTGTCAACAGACACTGACTGTGCCCAGAATGTCATTACTAAGCACCACCCATACCTCAGTAGCTTCCAGATAATCACAGCCATGAGTGAGACTGGGACAGCGGTGATATTCTAGCCTGTGCCAACATACACTGACTGTGCCCTGAATGGCATTACTAAGCACCACCCTTACCTCAGTAGTTTCCATATAATCACAGCCTGGAGTGAGGCGGAGACATCAGTGATACTCTAGCCTGTGTCAACAGACACTAACTGTGCCCTGAATGTCATTACTAAGCACCACCCATACCTCAGTAGCTTCCATATAATCACAGCCATGAGTGAGACTGAGACAGTGGTGATACTCTAGCCTGTGCCAACAGACACTGACTGTGCCCTGAATGTCATTTCTAAGCACCACCCATACCTCAGTAGCTTCCATATAATCACAGCCAGGAGTGAGCTGAGGCATCGGTGATACTCTAGCCTGTGTCAACAGGCACTTACTGTGCCCTGAATGTCATTACTAAGCACCACCCATACCTCAATATCTTCCATAAAATCACAGCCATGAGTGAGACTGAGACAGCGGTGATACTCTAGCCTGTGCCAACATACACTATCTGTGCCCTGAATGTCATTACTAAGCACCACCCATACCTCAGTAGCTTCCATATAATCACAGCCATGAGTGAGACTGAGACAGCGGTGATACTCTAGCCAGTGGCAACAGGCACTGACTGTACCCTGAATGGCATTACTAAGCACCACCCATACCTCAGTAGCTTCCATATAATCACAGCCAGCAATGAGCTGAGGCTTTGGTGATACTCTAGCCTGTGCCAACAGACAATGACTGTGCCCTGAATGGCATTACTAAGCACCACCCATACCTCAGTAGCTTCCATATAATCACAGCCATGAATGAGGCTGAGACATCGGTGATATTCTAGCCTGTGCCAACAGACACTGACTGTGCCCTGAATGTCATTATTAAGCACCACCCATACCTCAGTAGCTTCCATATAATCACAGCCATGAGTGATACTGAGACATCAGTGATACTCTAGCCTGGGCCAACAGACACTATCTGTGCCCTGAATGTCATTACTAAGCACCACCCATACCTCAGTAGCTTCCATATAATCACAGCCATGAGTGAGACTGAGACAGCGGTGATACTCTAGCCTGTGGCAACAGGCACTGACTGTACCCTGAATGGCATTACTAAGCACCACCCATACCTCAGTAGCTTCCATATAATCACAGCCATGAGTGAGACTGAGACAGCGGTGATACTCTAGCCTGTGCCAACAGACACTGACTGTGCCCAATGTAATAACTAAGCACCACCCATACCTCAGTAGCTTCCATATAATCACAGCCATGAGTGAGGCTGAGGCATCGGTGATATTCTAGCCTGTGCCAACAGGCACTGACTGTGCCCAGAATGTCATTACTAAGCACCACCCATACCTCAGTAGTTTCCAGATAATCACAGCCATGAGTGAGACTGAGACAGCGGTGATACTCCAGCCTGTGTCAACAGACACTGACTGTGCCCAGAATGTCATTACTAAGCACCACCCATACCTCAGTAGCTTCCAGATAATCACAGCCATGAGTGAGACTGAGACAGCGGTGATATTCTAGCCTGTGCCAACAGACACTGACTGTGCCCTGAATGGCATTACTAAGCACCACCCATACCTCAGTAGCTTCCATATAATCACAGCCATGAATGAGGCTGAGACATCGGTGATATTCTAGCCTGTGCCAACAGACACTGACTGTGCCCTGAATGTCATTATTAAGCACCACCCATACCTCAGTAGCTTCCATATAATCACAGCCAGGAATGAGGCTGAGACATCAGTGATACTCTAGCCTGTGTCAACAGACACTGACTGAGCCCTGAATGTCATTACTAAGCACCACCCATACCTCAGTAGCTTCCATGTAATTACAGCCATGAGTGAGACTGAGACAGCGGTGATACTCTAGCCTGTGCCAACAGACACTGACTGTGCCCTGAATGTCATTACTAAACACCCCCCATACCTTAGTAGCTTCCATATAATCACAGCCATGAGTGAGACTGAGACAGTGGTGATACTCTAGCCTGTGCCAACAGACACTGACTGTGCCCAGAATGTCATTACTAAGCACCACCCATACCTCAGTAGCTTCCATATAATCACAGCCATGAGTGAGACTGAGACAGTGGTGATACTCTAGCCTGTGCCAACAGGCACTGATTGTGCACTGAATGTCATTACTAAGCACCACCCATACCTCAGTAGCTTCCATATAATCACAGCCATGAGTGAGACTGAGACAGCGGTGATACTCTAGCCTGTGCCAACAGACTCAGACTGTGCCCTGAATGTCATTACTAAGCACCACACATACCTCAGTAGCTTCCATATAATCACAGCCATGAGTGAGACTGAGACAGTGGTGATACTCTAGCCTGTGCCAACAGGCACTGACTGTGCACTGAATGTCATTACTATGCACCACCCATACCTCAGTAGCTTCCATATAATCAAAGCCATGAGTGAGACTGAGACAGCGGTGATACTCTAGCCTGTGCCAACAGACTCTGACTGTGCCCTGAATGTCATTACTAAGCACCACCCATACCTCAGTAGCTTCCATATAATCACAGCCAGGAGTGAGGCTGAGACATCAGTGATAATCTAGCCTGTGTCAACAGACACTGACTGCGCCTTGAATGACATTACTAAGCACCACCCATACCTCAGTAGCTTCCATATAATCACAGCCATGAGTGAGACTGAGACAGTGGTGATACTCTAGCCTGTGCCAACAGGCACTGACAGTGCCCTGAATGGCATTACTAAGCACCACCCATACCTCAGTAGCTTCCATATAATCACAGCCATGAATGAGGCTGAGACATCGGTGATATTCTAGCCTGTGCCAACAGACACTGACTGTGTCCTGAATGTCATTATTAAGCACCACCCATACCTCAGTAGCTTCCATATAATCACAGCCATGAGTGAGACTAAGACAGCGGTGATACTCTAGCCGGTGCCAACAGACACCATCTGTGCCCTGAATATCATTACCAAGCACCACCCATACCTCAGTAGCTTCCATATAATCACAGCCATGAGTGAGACTGAGAGATCAGTGATACTCTAGCCTGTGCCAACAGACACTATCTGTGCCCCGAATGTCATTACTAAGCACCACCCATACGTCAGTAGCTTCCATATAATCACAGCCATGAGTGAGGCTGACATCGGTGATATTCTAGCCTGTGCCAACAGGCACTGACTGTGACTAGAATGTCATTATTAAGCACCACCCATACCTCAGTAGCTTCCATATAATCACAGCCATGAGTGAGACTGAGACAGCGGTGATACTCTAGCCTGTGCCAACAGACACTGACTGTGCCCAATGTAATTACTAAGCACCACCCATACATCAGTAGCTTCCATATAATCACAGCCATGAGTGAGGCTGAGACATTGGTGATAATCTAGCCCGTGCCAACAGACACTGACTGTGCCCTGAATGTCATTACTAAGCACCACCCGTGCCTCAGTAGCTTCCATATAATCACAGCCATGAGTGAGACTGAGACAGTGGTGATACTCTAGCCTGTGCCAACAGGCACTGACTGTGCACTGAATGTCATTACTAAGCACCACCCATACCTCAGTAGCTTCCATATAATCAAAGCCATGAGTGAGACTGAGACAGCGGTGATACTCTAGCCTATGCCAACAGACTCTGACTGTGCCCTGAATGTCATTACTAAGCACCACCCATACCTCAGTAGCTTCCATATAATCACAGCCAGGAGTGAGGCTGAGACATCAGTGATAATCTAGCCTGTGTCAACAGACACTGACTGTGCCTTGAATGTCATTACTAAGCACCACCCATACCTCAGTAGCTTCCATATAATAACAGCCATGAGTGAGACTGAGACAGTGGTGATACTCTAGCCTGTGCCAACAGGCACTGACTGTGCCCAGAATGGCTTTACTAAGCACCACCCATACCTCCGTAGCTTCCATATAATCACAGCCATGAGTGAGGCTGAGACATTGGTGATAATCTAGCCCGTGCCAACAGACACTGACTGTGCCCTGAATGTCATTACTAAGCACCACCCATACCTCAGTAGCTTCCATATAATCACAGCCATGAATGAGGCTGAGACATCGGTGATATTCTAGCCTGTGCCAACAGACACTGACTGTGCCCTGAATGTCATTATTAAGCACCACCCATACCTCAGTAGCTTCCATATAATCACAGCCATGAGTGAGACTGAGACAGCGGTGGTACTCCAGCCTGTGTCAACAGACACTGACTGTGCCCAGAATGTCATTACTAAGCACCACCCATACCTCAGTAGCTTCCAGATAATCACAGCCATGAGTGAGACTGAGACAGCGGTGATATTCTAGCCTGTGCCAACAGACACTGACTGTGCCCTGAATGGCATTACTAAGCACCACCCATACCTCAGTAGCTTCCATATAATCACAGCCATGAATGAGGCTGAGACATCGGTGATATTCTAGCCTGTGCCAACAGACACTGACTGTGCCCTGAATGTCATTATTAAGCACCACCCATACCTCAGTAGCTTCCATATAATCACAGCCAGGAGTGAGGCTGAGACATCAGTGATACTCTAGCCTGTGCCAACAAACACTGACTGTGCCCTGAATGTCATTACTAAGCACCACACTTACCTCAGTAGTTTCCATATAATCACAGCCTGGAGTGAGGCTGAGACATCAGTGATACTCTAGCCGTGTCAACAGACACTGACTGTGCCCTGAATGTCATTACTAAGCACCACCCATACCTCAGTAGCTTCCATATAATCACAGCCATGAGTGAGACTGAGACAGGGGTGATACTCTAGCCTGTGCCAACAGGCACTGACTGTGCACTGAATGTCATTACTAAGCACCACCCATACCTCAGTAGCTTCCATATAATCAAAGCCATGAGTGAGACTGAGACAGCGGTGATACTCTAGCCTGTGCCAACAGACTCTGACTGTGCCCTGAATGTCATTACTAAGCACCACCCATACCTCAGTAGCTTCCATATAATCACAGCCAGGAGTGAGGCTGAGACATCAGTGATAATCTAGCCTGTGTCAACAGACACTGACTGTGCCTTGAATGTCATTATTAAGCACCACCCATACCTCAGTAGCTTCCATATAATCACAGCCATGAGTGAGACTGAGACAGTGGTGATACTCTAGCCTGTGCCAATAGGCACTGACTGTGCCATGAATGGAATTACTAAGCACCACCCATACCTCCGTAGCGTCCATATAATCACAACCATGAGTGAGGCTGAGACATTGGTTATACTCTAGCCCGTGCCAACAGACACTGACTGTGCCCTGAATGTCATTACTAAGCACCACCCATGCCTCAGTAGCTTCCATATAATCACAGCCATGAGTGAGACTGAGACAGTGGTGATACTCTAGCCTGTGCCAACAGACACTGACTGTGCCCGGAATGTCATTTCTAAGCACCACCCATACCTCAGTAGCTTCCATATAATTACAGCCAGGAGTGAGCTGAGGCATCGGTGATACTCTAGCCTGTGTCAACAGGCACTTACTGTGCCCTGAATGTCATTACTAAGCACCACCCATACCTCAATATCTTTCATAAAATCACAGCCATGAGTGAGACTGAGACAGCGGTGATACTCTAGCCTGTGCCAACATACACTATCTGTGCCCTGAATGTCATTACTAAGCACCACCCATACCTCAGTAGCTTCCATATAATCACAGCCATGAGTGAGACTGAGACAGCGGTGATACTCTAGCCAGTGGCAACAGGCACTGACTGTACCCTGAATGGCATTACTAAGCACCACTCATACCTCAGTAGCTTCCATATAATCACAGCCAGCAGTGAGCTGAGGCTTTGGTGATACTCTAGCCTGTGCCAACAGACACTGACTGTGCCCTGAATGGCATTACTAATCACCACTCATACCTCAGTAGCTTCCATATAATCACAGCCATGAATGAGGCTGAGACATCGGTGATATTCTAGCCTGTGCCAACAGACACTGACTGTGCCCTGAATGTCATTATTAAGCACCACCCATACCTCAGTAGCTTCCATATAATCACAGCCAGCAGTGAGACTGAGACATCAGTGATACTCTAGCCTGTGCCAACAGACACTATCTGTGCCCTGAATGACATTGCTAAGCACCACCTATACCTCAGTAGTTTCCATATAATCACAGCCATGAGTGAGACTGAGACAGTGGTGATACTCTAGCCTGTGCCAACAGACACTGACTGTGCCCTGAATGTCATTATTAAGCACCACCCATACCTCAGTAGCTTCCATATAATCACAGCCATGAGTGAGACTGAGACAGCGGTGATACTCTAGCCTGTGCCAACAGACACCCTCTGTGCCCTGAATGTCTAAGCACCACCCATACCTCAGTAGCTTCCATATAATCACAGCCAGGAGTGAGGCTGAGACATCAGTGATACTATAGCCTGTGCCAACAAACACTGACTGTGCCCTGAATGTCATTACTAAGCACCACCCTTACCTCAGTAGTTTCCATATAATCACAGCCATGAGTGAGACTGAGACAGGGGTGATACTCTAGCCTGTGCCAATAGGCACTGACTGTGCACTGAATGTCATTACTAAGCACCACCCATACCTCAGTAGCTTCAATATAATCAAAGCCATGAGTGAGACTGAGACAGCGGTGATACTCTAGCCTGTGCCAACAAACTCTGACTGTGCCCTGAATGTCATTACTAAGCACCACCCATACCTCAGTAGCTTCCATATAATCACAGCCAGGAGTGAGGCTGAGACATCAGTGATAATCTAGCCTGTGTCAACAGACACTGACTGTGCCTTGAATGTCATTACTAAGCACCACCCATACCTCAGTAGCTTCCATATAATCACAGCCATGAGTGAGACTGAGACAGTGGTGATACTCTAGCCTGTGCCAATAGGCACTGACTGTGCCCTGAATGGCATTACTAAGCACCACCCATACCTCTGTAGCTTCCATATAATCACAGCCATGAGTGAGGCTGAGACATTGGTGATAGTCTAGCCCGTGCCAACAGACACTGACTGTGCCCTGAATGTCATTACTAAGCACCACCCATGCCTCAGTAGCTTCCATATAATCACAGCCATGAGTGAGACTGAGACAGTGGTGATACTCTAGCCTGTGCCAACAGACACTGACTGTGCCCGGAATGTCATTTCTAAGCACCACCCATACCTCAGTAGCTTCCATATAATCACAGCCATGAGTGAGCTGAGGCATCGGTGATACTCTAGCCTGTGTCAACAGGCACTTACTGTGCCCTGAATGGCATTACTAAGCACCACCCATACCTCAGTAGCTTCCATATAATCACAGCCAGCAGTGAGCTGAGGCTTTGGTGATACTTTAGCCTGTGCCAACAGACACTGACTGTGCCCTGAATGTCATTACTAAGCACCACCCATACCTCAGTAGCTTCCATATAATCACAGCCATGAGTGAGACTGAGACAGTGGTGATACTCTAGCCTGTGCCAACAGGCGCTGACTGTGCACTGAATGTCATTACTAAGCACCACCCATACCTCAGTAGCTTCCATATAATCACAGCCAGGAGTGAGGCTGAGACATCTGTGATAATCTAGCCTGTGTCAACAGACACTGACTGTGCCTTGAATGTCATTACTAAGCACCACCCATACCTCAGTAGCTTCCATATAATCACAGCCATGAGTGAGACTGAGACAGTGGTGATACTCTAGCCTGTGCCAACAGGCACTGACTGTGCCCTGAATGGCATTACTAAGCACCACCCATACCTCCGTAGCTTCCATATAATCACAGCCATGAGTGAGGCTGAGACATTGGTGATACTCTAGCCCGTGCCAACAGACACTGACTGTGCCCTGAATGTCATTACTAAGCACCACCCATGCCTCAGTAGCTTCCATATAGTCACAGCCATGAGTGAGACTGAGACAGTGGTGATACTCTAGCCTGTGCCAACAGACACTGACTGTGCCCGGAATGTCATTTCTAAGCACCACCCATACCTCAGTAGCTTCCATATAATCACAGCCAGGAGTGAGCTGAGGCATCGGTGATACTCTAGCCTGTGTCAACAGGCACTTACTGTGCCCTGAATGTCATTACTAAGCACCACCCATACCTCAATATCTTTCATAAAATCACAGCCATGAGTGAGACTGAGACAGCGGTGATACTATAGCCTGTGCCAACATACACTATCTGTGCCCTGAATGTCATTACTAAGCACCACCCATACCTCAGTAGCTTCCATATAATCACAGCCATGAGTGAGACTGAGACAGCGGTGATACTCTAGCCTGTGCCAACAGGCACTGACTGTACCCTGAATGGCATTACTAAGCACAACCCATACCTCAGTAGCTTCCATATAATCACAGTCAGCAGTGAGCTGAGGCTTTGGAGATACTCTAGCCTGTGCCAACAGACACTGACTGTGCCCTGAATGGCATTAATAAGCACCACCCATACCTCAGTAGCTTCCATATAATCACAGCCATGAATGAGGCTGAGACATCGGTGATATTCTAGCCTGTGCCAACAGACACTGACTGTGCCCTGAATGTCATTATTAAGCACCACCCATACCTCAGTAGCTTCCATATAATCACAGCCATGAGTGAGACTAAGACAGCGGTGATACTCTAGCCGGTGCCAACAGACACCATCTGTGCCCTGAATGTCATTACTAAGCACCACCCATACCTCAGTAGCTTCCATATAATCACAGCCATGAGTGAGACTGAGACATCAGTGATACTCTAGCCTGTGCCAACAGACACTATCTGTGCCCTGAATGTCATTACTAAGCACCACCCATACCTCAGTAGCTTCCATATAATCACAGCCATGAGTGAGACTGAGACAGCGGAGATACTCTAGCCTGTGGCAACAGGCACTGACTGTACCCTGAATGGCATTACTAAGCACCACCCATACCTCAGTAGCTTCCATATAATCACAGCCATGAGTGAGACTGAGACAGCGGTGATACTCTAGCCTGTGCCAACAGACACTGACTGTGCCCAATGTAATTACTAAGCACCACCCATACATCAGTAGCTTCCATATAATCACAGCCATGAGTGAGGCTGAGACATCGGTGATATTCTAGCCTGTGCCAACAGGCACTGACTGTGACCAGAATGTCATTACTAAGCACCACCCTTACCTCAGTAGCTTCCAGATAATCACAGCCATGAGTGAGACTGAGACAGCGGTGATACTCCAGCCTGTGTCAACAGACACTGACTGTGCCCAGAATGTCATTACTAAGCACCACCCATACCTCAGTAGCTTCCAGATAATCACAGCCATGAGTGAGACTGAGACAGCGGTGATATTCTAGCCTGTGCCAACAGACACTGACTGTGCCCTGAATGGCATTACTAAGCACCACCCATAACTCAGTAGCTTCCATATAATAACAGCCATGAATGAGGCTGAGACATCGGTGATATTCTAGCCTGTGCCAACAGACACTGACTGTGCCCTGAATGTCATTATTAAGCACCACCCATACCTCAGTAGCTTCCATATAATCACAGCCATGAGTGAGACTGAGACAGCGGTGATACTCTAGCCTGTGCCAACAGACACTATCTGTGCCCTGAATGTCATTACCAAGCACCACCCATACCTCAGTAGCTTCCAGATAATCACAGCCATGAGTGAGAATGAGACAGCGGTGATACTCAAGCCTGTGCCAACAGACACTATCTGTGCCCTGAATGACATTGCTAAGCACCACCCATACCTCAGTAGCTTCCATATAATCACAGCCATGAGTGAGACTGAGACAGTGGTGATACTCTAGCCTGTGCTAACAGACACTGACTGTGCCCTGAATGTCATTATTAAGCACCACCCATACCTCAGTAGTTTCCATATAATCTCAGCCATGAGTGAGACTGAGACAGCGGTGATACTCTAGCCTGTGCCAACAGACACCCTCTGGGCCCTGAATGTCATTACTAAGCACCACCCATACCTCAGTAGCTTACATATAATCACAGCCATGAGTGAGACTGAGACATCAGTGATACTCTAGCCTGTGCCAACAGACACTGACTGTGCCCTGAATGGAATTATTAAGCACCACCCATACCTCAGTAGCTTCCATATAATCACAGCCATGAATGAGGCTGAGACATCGGTGATATTCTAGCCTGTGCCAACAGACACTGACTGTGCCCTGAATGTCATTATTAAGGACCACCCATACCTCAGTAGCTTCCATATAATCACAGCCAGGAGTGAGGCTGAGACATCAGTGATACTCTAGCCTGTGCCAACAAACACTGACTGTGCCCTGAATGTCATTACTAAGCACCACCCTTACCTCAGTAGTTTCCATATAATCACAGCCTGGAGTGAGGCTGAGACATCAGTGATACTCTAGCCTGTGTCAACAGACACTGACTGTGCCCTGAATGTCATTACTAAGCACCACCCATACCTCAGTAGCTTCCATATAATCACAGCCATGAGTGAGACTGAGACAGGGGTGATACTCTAGCCTGTGCCAACAGGCACTGACTGTGCACTGAATGTCATTACTAAGCACCACCCATACCTCAGTAGCTTCCATATAATCAAAGCCATGAGTGAGACTGAGACAGCGGTGATACTCTAGCCTGTGCCAACAGACTCTGACTGTGCCCTGAATGTCATTACTAAGCACCACCCATACCTCAGTAGCTTCCATATAATCACAGCCAGGAGTGAGGCTGAGACATCAGTGATAATCTAGCCTGTGTCAACAGACACTGACTGTGCCTTGAATGTCATTACTAAGCACCACCCATACCTCAGTAGCTTCCATATAATCACAGCCATGAGTGAGACTGAGACAGTGGTGATACTCTAGCCTGTGCCAATAGGCACTGACTGTGCCATGAATGGCATTACTAAGCACCACCTATACCTCCGTAGCTTCCATATAATCACAGCCATGAGCGAGGCTGAGACATTGGTGATACTCTAGCCCGTGCCAACAGACACTGACTGTGCCCTGAATGTCATTACTAAGCACCACCCATGCCTCAGTAGCTTCCATATAATCACAGCCATGAGTGAGACTGAGACAGTGGTGATACTCTAGCCTGTGCCAACAGACACTGACTGTGCCCGGAATGTCATTTCTAAGCACCACCCATACCTCAGTAGCTTCCATATAATCACAGCCAGGAGTGAGCTGAGGCATCGGTGATACTCTAGCCTGTGTCAACAGGCACTTACTGTGCCCTGAATGTCATTACTAAGCACCACCCATACCTCAATATCTTCCATAAAATCACAGCCATGAGTTAGACTGAGACAGCGGTGATACTCTAGCCTGTGCCAACATACACTATCTGTGCCCTGAATGTCATTACTAAGCACCACCCATACCTCAGTAGATTCCATATAATCACAGCCATGAGTGAGACTGAGACAGTGGTGATACTCTAGCCAGTGGCAACAGGCACTGACTGTACCCTGAATGGCATTACTAAGCACCACCCATACCTCAGTAGCTTCCATATAATCACAGCCAGGAGTGAGCTGAGGCTTTGGTGATACTCTAGCCTGTGCCAACAGACACTGACTGTGCCCTGAATGGCATTACTAAGCACCACCCATACCTGAGTAGCTTCCATATAATCACAGCCATGAACGAGACTGAGACAGCTGTGATACTCTAGCCGGTGCCAACAGACACCATCTGTGCCCTGAATGTCATTACTAAGCACCACCCATACCTCAGTAGCTTCCATATAATCACAGCCATGAGTGAGACTGAGACATCAGTGATACTCTAGCCTGTGCCAACAGACACTATCTGGGCCCTGAATGTCATTACTAAGCACCACCCATACCTCAGTAGCTTCCATATAATCACAGCCATGAGTGAGACTGAGACAGCGGTGATACTCTAGCCTGTGGCAACAGGCACTGACTGTACCCTGAATGGCATTACTAAGCACCACCCATACCTCAGTAGCTTCCATATAATCACAGCCATGAGTGAGACTGAGACAGCGGTGATACTCTAGCCTGTGCCAACAGACACTGACTGTGCCCAATGTAATAACTAAGCACCACCCATACCTCAGTAGCTTCCATATAATCACAGCCATGAGTGAGGCTGAGACATCGGTGATATTCTAGCCTGTGCCAACAGGCACTGACTGTGCCCAGAATGTCATTACTAAGCACCACCCATACCTCAGTAGCTTCCATATAATCACAGCCATGAGTGAGACTGAGACAGCGGTGATACTCTAGCCTGTGCCAACAGACTCTGACTGTGCCCTGAATGTCATTACTAAGCACCACCCATACCTCAGTAGCTTCCATATAATCACAGCCAGGAGTCAGGCTGAGACATCAGTGATACTCTAGCCTGTGTCAACAGACACTGACTGTGCCCTGAATGTCATTACTAAGCACCACCCATACCTCAGTAGCTTCCATATAATCACAGCCATGAGTGAGACTGAGACAGTGGTGATACTCTAGCCTGTGCCAACAGGCACTGACTGTGCCCTGAATGGCATTACTAAGCACCACCCATACCTCAGTAGCTTCCATATAATCACAGCCATGAGTGAGGCTGAGACATTGGTGATACTCTAGCCCGTGCCAACAGACACTGACTGTGCCCTGAATGTCATTCCTAAGCACCACCCATACCTCAGTAGCTTCCATATAATCACAGCCAGGAGTGAGCTGAGGCATCGGTGATAATCTAGCCTGTGTCAACAGGCACTTACTGTGCCCTGAATGTCATTACTAAGCGCCACGCATACTTTAATATCTTCCATATAATCACAGCCATGAGTGAGACTGAGACAACGGTGATATTCTAGCCTGTGCCAACAGACACTGCCTGTGCCCTGAATGTCATTACTAAGCATACCCATACCTCAGAAGCTTCCATATAATCACAGCCATGAGTGAGGCTGAGGCATTGGTGATACTCTAGCCTGTGCGAACAGACACTGAGTGTGCCCTGAATGTCATTAGTAAGCACCACCCATACCTCAGTAGCTTCCATATAATCACAGCCATGAGTGAGTTTGCGACAGCGGTGATACTCTAGACTGTGCCAACAGACACTGACTGTGCCCTGAATGTCGTTACTAAGCCCCACACATACCTCAGTAGCTTCCATATAATCACAGCCATGAGTGAGTCTGAGACATCAGTGATATTCTAGCCTGTGCCAACAGACACTAGCTGTGCCCTGATTGTCATTACTAAACACCACCCATACCTCAGTAGCTTCCATATAATCACAGCCATGAGTGAGACTGAGACAGTGGTGATACTCTAGCCTGTGCCAACAGGCACTGACTGTGCACTGAATGTCATTACTAAGCACACCAATACCTCAGTAGCTTCCATATAATCACAGCCATGAGTGAGACTCAGACAGCGGTGATATTCTAGCCTGTGCCAATAGGCACTGACTGGGCCCTGAATGGCATTACTAAGCACCACCCTTACCTCAGTACCTTCCATATAATCACAGCCAGGAGTGAGCTGAGGCTTTGGTGATACTCTAGCCTGTGCCAACAGGCACTGACTGTGCCCTGAATGTCATTACTAAGCACCACCCATACCTCAGTAGCTTCCATATAATCACAGCCATGAACGAGACTGACACAGCGGTGATACTCTAGCCTGTGCCAACAGGCACTGACTGTGCCCTGAATGTCATTACTAAGCACCACCCATACCTCAGTAGCTTCCATATAATCACAGCCATGAACGAGACTGAGACAGCTGTGATACTCTAGCCTGTGCCAACAGGCACTGACTGTGCCCTGAATGTCATTACTAAGCACCACCCATACCTCAGTAGCTTCCATATAATCACAGCCATGAATGAGACTGAGACAGTGGTGATACTCTAGCCTGTGCCAACAGGCACTGACTGTGCCCTGAATGGCATTACTAATCACCACCCTTACCTCAGTAGCTTCCATATAATCACAGCCAGGAGTGAGCTGAGGCTTTGGTGATACTCCAGCCTGTGTCAACAAACACTGACTGTGCCCAGAATGTCATTACTAAGCACCACCCATACCTCAGTAGCTTCCAGATAATCACAGCCATGAGTGAGACTGAGACAGCGGTGATATTCTAGCCTGTGCCAACAGACACTGACTGTGCCCTGAATGGCATTACTAAGCACCACCCATAACTCAGTAGCTTCCATATAATAACAGCCATGAATGAGGCTGAGACATCGGTGATATTCTAGCCTGTGCCAACAGACACTGACTGTGCCCTGAATGTCATTATTAAGCACCACCCATACCTCAGTAGCTTCCATATAATCACAGCCATGAGTGAGACTGAGACAGCGGTGATACTCTAGCCTGTGCCAACAGACACTATCTGTGCCCTGAATGTCATTACCAAGCACCACCCATACCTCAGTAGCTTCCAGATAATCACAGCCATGAGTGAGAATGAGACAGCGGTGATACTCAAGCCTGTGCCAACAGACACTATCTGTGCCCTGAATGACATTGCTAAGCACCACCCATACCTCAGTAGCTTCCATATAATCACAGCCATGAGTGCGACTGAGACAGTGGTGATACTCTAGCCTGTGCTAACAGACACTGACTGTGCCCTGAATGTCATTATTAAGCACCACCCATACCTCAGTAGTTTCCATATAATCTCAGCCATGAGTGAGACTGAGACAGCGGTGATACTCTAGCCTGTGCCAACAGACACCCTCTGTGCCCAGAATGTCATTACTAAGCACCACCCATACCTCAGTAGCTTACATATAATCACAGCCATGAGTGAGACTGAGACATCAGTGATACTCTAGCCTGTGCCAACAGACACTGACTGTGCCCTGAATGGAATTATTAAGCACCACCCATACCTCAGTAGCTTCCATATAATCACAGCCATGAATGAGGCTGAGACATCGGTGATATTCTAGCCTGTGCCAACAGACACTGACTGTGCCCTGAATGTCATTATTAAGGACCACCCATACCTCAGTAGCTTCCATATAATCACAGCCAGGAGTGAGGCTGAGACATCAGTGATACTCTAGCCTGTGCCAACAAACACTGACTGTGCCCTGAATGTCATTACTAAGCACCACCCTTACCTCAGTAGTTTCCATATAATCACAGCCTGGAGTGAGGCTGAGACATCAGTGATACTCTAGCCTGTGTCAACAGACACTGACTGTGCCCTGAATGTCATTACTAAGCACCACCCATACCTCAGTAGCTTCCATATAATCACAGCCATGAGTGAGACTGAGACAGGGGTGATACTCTAGCCTGTGCCAACAGGCACTGACTGTGCACTGAATGTCATTACTAAGCACCACCCATACCTCAGTAGCTTCCATATAATCAAAGCCATGAGTGAGACTGAGACAGCGGTGATACTCTAGCCTGTGCCAACAGACTCTGACTGTGCCCTGAATGTCATTACTAAGCACCACCCATACCTCAGTAGCTTCCATATAATCACAGCCAGGAGTGAGGCTGAGACATCAGTGATAATCTAGCCTGTGTCAACAGACACTGACTGTGCCTTGAATGTCATTACTAAGCACCACCCATACCTCAGTAGCTTCCATATAATCACAGCCATGAGTGAGACTGAGACAGTGGTGATACTCTAGCCTGTGCCAATAGGCACTGACTGTGCCATGAATGGCATTACTAAGCACCACCTATACCTCCGTAGCTTCCATATAATCACAGCCATGAGCGAGGCTGAGACATTGGTGATACTCTAGCCCGTGCCAACAGACACTGACTGTGCCCTGAATGTCATTACTAAGCACCACCCATGCCTCAGTAGCTTCCATATAATCACAGCCATGAGTGAGACTGAGACAGTGGTGATACTCTAGCCTGTGCCAACAGACACTGACTGTGCCCGGAATGTCATTTCTAAGCACCACCCATACCTCAGTAGCTTCCATATAATCACAGCCAGGAGTGAGCTGAGGCATCGGTGATACTCTAGCCTGTGTCAACAGGCACTTACTGTGCCCTGAATGTCATTACTAAGCACCACCCATACCTCAATATCTTCCATAAAATCACAGCCATGAGTTAGACTGAGACAGCGGTGATACTCTAGCCTGTGCCAACATACACTATCTGTGCCCTGAATGTCATTACTAAGCACCACCCATACCTCAGTAGATTCCATATAATCACAGCCATGAGTGAGACTGAGACAGTGGTGATACTCTAGCCAGTGGCAACAGGCACTGACTGTACCCTGAATGGCATTACTAAGCACCACCCATACCTCAGTAGCTTCCATATAATCACAGCCAGGAGTGAGCTGAGGCTTTGGTGATACTCTAGCCTGTGCCAACAGACACTGACTGTGCCCTGAATGGCATTACTAAGCACCACCCATACCTGAGTAGCTTCCATATAATCACAGCCATGAACGAGACTGAGACAGCTGTGATACTCTAGCCGGTGCCAACAGACACCATCTGTGCCCTGAATGTCATTACTAAGCACTACCCATACCTCAGTAGCTTCCATATAATCACAGCCATGAGTGAGACTGAGACATCAGTGATACTCTAGCCTGTGCCAACAGACACTATCTGGGCCCTGAATGTCATTACTAAGCACCACCCATACCTCAGTAGCTTCCATATAATCACAGCCATGAGTGAGACTGAGACAGCGGTGATACTCTAGCCTGTGGCAACAGGCACTGACTGTACCCTGAATGGCATTACTAAGCACCACCCATACCTCAGTAGCTTCCATATAATCACAGCCATGAGTGAGACTGAGACAGCGGTGATACTCTAGCCTGTGCCAACAGACACTGACTGTGCCCAATGTAATAACTAAGCACCACCCATACCTCAGTAGCTTCCATATAATCACAGCCATGAGTGAGGCTGAGACATCGGTGATATTCTAGCCTGTGCCAACAGGCACTGACTGTGCCCAGAATGTCATTACTAAGCACCACCCATACCTCAGTAGCTTCCATATAATCACAGCCATGAGTGAGACTGAGACAGCGGTGATACTCTAGCCTGTGCCAACAGACTCTGACTGTGCCCTGAATGTCATTACTAAGCACCACCCATACCTCAGTAGCTTCCATATAATCACAGCCAGGAGTCAGGCTGAGACATCAGTGATACTCTAGCCTGTGTCAACAGACACTGACTGTGCCCTGAATGTCATTACTAAGCACCACCCATACCTCAGTAGCTTCCATATAATCACAGCCATGAGTGAGACTGAGACAGTGGTGATACTCTAGCCTGTGCCAACAGGCACTGACTGTGCCCTGAATGGCATTACTAAGCACCACCCATACCTCAGTAGCTTCCATATAATCACAGCCATGAGTGAGGCTGAGACATTGGTGATACTCTAGCCCGTGCCAACAGACACTGACTGTGCCC
The DNA here is from genome assembly GCA_946902985.2 of Meconema thalassinum. NCBI lineage: Eukaryota > Metazoa > Arthropoda > Insecta > Orthoptera > Tettigoniidae > Meconema > Meconema thalassinum. The sequence goes on along the minus strand of OX336393.1, from coordinate 6,087,589 downwards.
TGAATGTCATTCCTAAGCACCACCCATACCTCAGTAGCTTCCATATAATCGCAGCCATGAGTGAGACTGAGCCAGTGGTGATACTCTAGCCTGTGCCAACGGACACTGACTGTGCCCTGAATGTCATTTCTAAGCACCACCCATACCTCAGTAGCTTCCATATAATCACAGCCAGGAGTGAGCTGAGGCATCGGTGATAATCTAGCCTGTGTCAACAGGCACTTACTGTGCCCTGAATGTCATTACTAAGCGCCACGCATACTTTAATATCTTCCATATAATCACAGCCATGAGTGAGACTGAGACAACGGTGATACTCTAGCCTGTGCCAACAGACACTGCCTGTGCCCTGAATGTCATTACTAAGCATACCCATACCTCAGAAGCTTCCATATAATCACAGCCATGAGTGAGGCTGAGGCATTGGTGATACTCTAGCCTGTGCGAACAGACACTGAGTGTGCCCTGAATGTCATTAGTAAGCACCACCCATACCTCAGTAGCTTCCATATAATCACAGCCATGAGTGAGTTTGCGACAGCGGTGATACTCTAGACTGTGCCAACAGACACTGACTGTGCCCTGAATGTCGTTACTAAGCCCCACACATACCTCAGTAGCTTCCATATAATCACAGCCATGAGTGAGTCTGAGACATCAGTGATATTCTAGCCTGTGCCAACAGACACTAGCTGTGCCCTGATTGTCATTACTAAACACCACCCATACCTCAGTAGCTTCCATATAATCACAGCCATGAGTGAGACTGAGACAGTGGTGATACTCTAGCCTGTGCCAACAGGCACTGACTGTGCACTGAATGTCATTACTAAGCACACCAATACCTCAGTAGCTTCCATATAATCACAGCCATGAGTGAGACTCAGACAGCGGTGATATTCTAGCCTGTGCCAATAGGCACTGACTGGGCCCTGAATGGCATTACTAAGCACCACCCTTACCTCAGTACCTTCCATAAAATCACAGCCAGGAGTGAGCTGAGGCTTTGGTGATACTCTAGCCTGTGCCAACAGGCACTGACTGTGCCCTGAATGTCATTACTAAGCACCACCCATACCTCAGTAGCTTCCATATAATCACAGCCATGAACGAGACTGACACAGCGGTGATACTCTAGCCTGTGCCAAAAGGCACTGACTGTGCCCTGAATGTCATTACTAAGCACCACCCATACCTCAGTAGCTTCCATATAATCACAGCCATGAACGAGACTGAGACAGCTGTGATACTCTAGCCTGTGCCAACAGGCACTGACTGTGCCCTGAATGTCATTACTAAGCACCACCCATACCTCAGTAGCTTCCATATAATCACAGCCATGAATGAGACTGAGACAGTGGTGATACTCTAGCCTGTGCCAACAGGCACTGACTGTGCCCTGAATGGCATTACTAATCACCACCCTTACCTCAGTAGCTTCCATATAATCACAGCCAGGAGTGAGCTGAGGCTTTGGTGATACTCTAGCCTGTGCCAACAGACACTGACTGTGCCCTGAATGGAATTATTAAGCACCACCCATACCTCAGTAGCTTCCATATAATCACAGCCATGAATGAGGCTGAGACATCGGTGATATTCTAGCCTGTGCCAACAGACACTGACTGTGCCCTGAATGTCATTATTAAGGACCACCCATACCTCAGTAGCTTCCATATAATCACAGCCAGGAGTGAGGCTGAGACATCAGTGATACTCTAGCCTGTGCCAACAAACACTGACTGTGCCCTGAATGTCATTACTAAGCACCACCCTTACCTCAGTAGTTTCCATATAATCACAGCCTGGAGTGAGGCTGAGACATCAGTGATACTCTAGCCTGTGTCAACAGACACTGACTGTGCCCTGAATGTCATTACTAAGCACCACCCATACCTCAGTAGCTTCCATATAATCACAGCCATGAGTGAGACTGAGACAGGGGTGATACTCTAGCCTGTGCCAACAGGCACTGACTGTGCACTGAATGTCATTACTAAGCACCACCCATACCTCAGTAGCTTCCATATAATCAAAGCCATGAGTGAGACTGAGACAGCGGTGATACTCTAGCCTGTGCCAACAGACTCTGACTGTGCCCTGAATGTCATTACTAAGCACCACCCATACCTCAGTAGCTTCCATATAATCACAGCCAGGAGTGAGGCTGAGACATCAGTGATAATCTAGCCTGTGTCAACAGACACTGACTGTGCCTTGAATGTCATTACTAAGCACCACCCATACCTCAGTAGCTTCCATATAATCACAGCCATGAGTGAGACTGAGACAGTGGTGATACTCTAGCCTGTGCCAATAGGCACTGACTGTGCCATGAATGGCATTACTAAGCACCACCTATACCTCCGTAGCTTCCATATAATCACAGCCATGAGCGAGGCTGAGACATTGGTGATACTCTAGCCCGTGCCAACAGACACTGACTGTGCCCTGAATGTCATTACTAAGCACCACCCATGCCTCAGTAGCTTCCATATAATCACAGCCATGAGTGAGACTGAGACAGTGGTGATACTCTAGCCTGTGCCAACAGACACTGACTGTGCCCGGAATGTCATTTCTAAGCACCACCCATACCTCAGTAGCTTCCATATAATCACAGCCAGGAGTGAGCTGAGGCATCGGTGATACTCTAGCCTGTGTCAACAGGCACTTACTGTGCCCTGAATGTCATTACTAAGCACCACCCATACCTCAATATCTTCCATAAAATCACAGCCATGAGTTAGACTGAGACAGCGGTGATACTCTAGCCTGTGCCAACATACACTATCTGTGCCCTGAATGTCATTACTAAGCACCACCCATACCTCAGTAGATTCCATATAATCACAGCCATGAGTGAGACTGAGACAGTGGTGATACTCTAGCCAGTGGCAACAGGCACTGACTGTACCCTGAATGGCATTACTAAGCACCACCCATACCTCAGTAGCTTCCATATAATCACAGCCAGGAGTGAGCTGAGGCTTTGGTGATACTCTAGCCTGTGCCAACAGACACTGACTGTGCCCTGAATGGCATTACTAAGCACCACCCATACCTGAGTAGCTTCCATATAATCACAGCCATGAACGAGACTGAGACAGCTGTGATACTCTAGCCGGTGCCAACAGACACCATCTGTGCCCTGAATGTCATTACTAAGCACCACCCATACCTCAGTAGCTTCCATATAATCACAGCCATGAGTGAGACTGAGACATCAGTGATACTCTAGCCTGTGCCAACAGACACTATCTGGGCCCTGAATGTCATTACTAAGCACCACCCATACCTCAGTAGCTTCCATATAATCACAGCCATGAGTGAGACTGAGACAGCGGTGATACTCTAGCCTGTGGCAACAGGCACTGACTGTACCCTGAATGGCATTACTAAGCACCACCCATACCTCAGTAGCTTCCATATAATCACAGCCATGAGTGAGACTGAGACAGCGGTGATACTCTAGCCTGTGCCAACAGACACTGACTGTGCCCAATGTAATAACTAAGCACCACCCATACCTCAGTAGCTTCCATATAATCACAGCCATGAGTGAGGCTGAGACATCGGTGATATTCTAGCCTGTGCCAACAGGCACTGACTGTGCCCAGAATGTCATTACTAAGCACCACCCATACCTCAGTAGCTTCCATATAATCACAGCCATGAGTGAGACTGAGACAGCGGTGATACTCTAGCCTGTGCCAACAGACTCTGACTGTGCCCTGAATGTCATTACTAAGCACCACCCATACCTCAGTAGCTTCCATATAATCACAGCCAGGAGTCAGGCTGAGACATCAGTGATACTCTAGCCTGTGTCAACAGACACTGACTGTGCCCTGAATGTCATTACTAAGCACCACCCATACCTCAGTAGCTTCCATATAATCACAGCCATGAGTGAGACTGAGACAGTGGTGATACTCTAGCCTGTGCCAACAGGCACTGACTGTGCCCTGAATGGCATTACTAAGCACCACCCATACCTCAGTAGCTTCCATATAATCACAGCCATGAGTGAGGCTGAGACATTGGTGATACTCTAGCCCGTGCCAACAGACACTGACTGTGCCCTGAATGTCATTCCTAAGCACCACCCATACCTCAGTAGCTTCCATATAATCACAGCCATGAGTGAGACTGAGCCAGTGGTGATACTCTAGCCTGTGCCAACGGACACTGACTGTGCCCTGAATGTCATTTCTAAGCACCACCCATACCTCAGTAGCTTCCATATAATCACAGCCAGGAGTGAGCTGAGGCATCGGTGATAATCTAGCCTGTGTCAACAGGCACTTACTGTGCCCTGAATGTCATTACTAAGCGCCACGCATACTTTAATATCTTCCATATAATCACAGCCATGAGTGAGACTGAGACAACGGTGATACTCTAGCCTGTGCCAACAGACACTGCCTGTGCCCTGAATGTCATTACTAAGCATACCCATACCTCAGAAGCTTCCATATAATCACAGCCATGAGTGAGGCTGAGGCATTGGTGATACTCTAGCCTGTGCGAACAGACACTGAGTGTGCCCTGAATGTCATTAGTAAGCACCACCCATACCTCAGTAGCTTCCATATAATCACAGCCATGAGTGAGTTTGCGACAGCGGTGATACTCTAGACTGTGCCAACAGACACTGACTGTGCCCTGAATGTCGTTACTAAGCCCCACACATACCTCAGTAGCTTCCATATAATCACAGCCATGAGTGAGTCTGAGACATCAGTGATATTCTAGCCTGTGCCAACAGACACTAGCTGTGCCCTGATTGTCATTACTAAACACCACCCATACCTCAGTAGCTTCCATATAATCACAGCCATGAGTGAGACTGAGACAGTGGTGATACTCTAGCCTGTGCCAACAGGCACTGACTGTGCACTGAATGTCATTACTAAGCACACCAATACCTCAGTAGCTTCCATATAATCACAGCCATGAGTGAGACTCAGACAGCGGTGATATTCTAGCCTGTGCCAATAGGCACTGACTGGGCCCTGAATGGCATTACTAAGCACCACCCTTACCTCAGTACCTTCCATATAATCACAGCCAGGAGTGAGCTGAGGCTTTGGTGATACTCTAGCCTGTGCCAACAGGCACTGACTGTGCCCTGAATGTCATTACTAAGCACCACCCATACCTCAGTAGCTTCCATATAATCACAGCCATGAACGAGACTGACACAGCGGTGATACTCTAGCCTGTGCCAACAGGCACTGACTGTGCCCTGAATGTCATTACTAAGCACCACCCATACCTCAGTAGCTTCCATATAATCACAGCCATGAACGAGACTGAGACAGCTGTGATACTCTAGCCTGTGCCAACAGGCACTGACTGTGCCCTGAATGTCATTACTAAGCACCACCCATACCTCAGTAGCTTCCATATAATCACAGCCATGAATGAGACTGAGACAGTGGTGATACTCTAGCCTGTGCCAACAGGCACTGACTGTGCCCTGAATGGCATTACTAATCACCACCCTTACCTCAGTAGCTTCCATATAATCACAGCCAGGAGTGAGCTGAGGCTTTGGTGATACTCTAGCCTGTGCCAACAGGCACTGACTGTGCCCTGAATGGCATTACTAAGCACCACCCATACCTCAGTAGCTTCCATATAATCACAGCCATGAATGAGACTGAGACAGTGGTGATACTCTAGCCTGTGCCAACAGGCACTGACTGTGCCCTGAATGGCATTACTAAGCACCACCCTTACCTCAGTAGCTTCCATATAATCACAGCCAGGAGTGAGCTGAGGCTTTGGTGATACTCTAGCCTGTGCCAACAGACACTGACTGTGCCCTGAATGTCATTACTAAGCACCACCCATACCTCAGTAGCTTCCATATAATCACAGCCATGAATGAGACTGAGGCATCGGTGGAAAGCCACAGTTTACTCTAACCCGTGTTAATAGGCAAATGCAGTGCATTCATCAAGAGTTGACAAACAGGCCACTGCACCATCAAGCAAGTTTCTACAGTAGTGGCCATAAAATTATACTCAACAGAGAGATTCTATACACGTGTTTCAGGTACAACAGTGGCCATAATATTATACTCAACAGAGAGATCTATAGGAGTGTTTGCGGTACAGTAGGGCCATAATATACTCAACAGAGAGATTCATTAGGAAGGTTTGATGTACAGTAGTGGCGATAATGTTATACTCAAGAGAGATTTTATAGGAGTGTTCGTGGTCCAGTGTGGCCATAATACCATACTCAACAGAGAGTTTCTATAGGAGTGCTTGAAGTACAGGAGTGGCCATAATATTATACTCAACAAAGATATTCTATACGAGTGTTTGAGGTACAGGAGTGGCCATAATATTACAGTAGTGGCCGTAATATTGTACTCAACACTATAAGAAAAATGTATTTATAATAAACAGGGTAGTGTGAGCAACTTGTCAACAGTAAACGATACGCCCATGTCAGTGGCGTTCTAATAATTACAAAAATGGGAGCTTGAAAAATATTAAAAAACTTTCAGCTGTAGCTAAGTAAAAGATATTGTTCCGGTCTAATATGACAAATCCATGTTCCGTGATGCGGAACTTACAATGATGATCAATATTGCACCTTGTGTAACGACACAAAATTTGTGACTAACTCAAATCTTAGAAACGGATCGTGTAGAAACTTATCGAAAGTTGGAAAAACACCGAAGACGGTGACTAAGAAGAGAAAAATCGTACCTGATGACTGACATCAGAGTTACGGTTGCTAATGACTAACCCACCCATGACCATTCACCGTACAAAATAGAAGTTAGATCATGACTCACAGCTTAGCGACGATCACCTCACTCAAAAGAGAAGGATTGAAGGGTACTTCCATTCTCAGTGGTATCCAGGGATATAATCGCTGCTTCTCAAAGAGCATGGTTATCCACTCTGTTTCCTCCATGGCTGTAATGAAGATCAGATGGTCGGCGTTCTCTCCAATCCAATGGCTTATCATCCTCATGGTCAGGTTGAAGTAGTTATACCGCTGCAAGTGGCGTAGTTCTGACATCTTGTAGAAGTTGGAAATACGTTGAAAAATTCACTGCTTCTAGCATACTTTGGTAAATCTCACTGCCTTTACACTGATGTTTGCAGATTGTATTCAATAAAGGCCTTATTTGCTTTTTAAAGGATTTAGCGACATTTGCACATGTCTGCTCACAGAATTTATCACAATGAGTGAAAAATGCAAATCTGCCTAAATCGGCGTAATCTTTGTGTTGAAAATTCCCGCCTTTGCACGGCACGGTGAGTTGAAATATTATGCACGTGATTGTAACACAAATCGCTGTTAATGCACGTTTTATCGTTTTTGCTTGGCACTATGGTCGGCTATGCAGCGTAGAAATAAGACCATGTGCTCGATCACCAAAAACACGGAAATTACTATTTCCTTCACAAATATCGCTGTATTTGTTGCTTCACTTGCAACACACAATTCACAAGCACACTTTGTGCCGAAAAAAATACTGAATGGCGTCGGATTGCACTCAGATTACACTGAAAACGACTTCTTCAAAACCCAGTCCACTTGAACCTTCAAAATGCACGGCCGTGCGGTTCAATCGCACTATGGGGTTGTGTTTCCTCACGGAAGCAAGTGCTCAGGCTTCGACGGTTCCTAAGTCGTTTAGCAACTAATTACATTCCGTTCGCATCTCTTTGTCTTTAAATACCAAAAATTAAATATTAGCTCATAAAATGTGGCAAATCACGCTGTATGACTGGAAATTATATATTCAAGTTGCACATTAAAGAAAACATTCTTTAATCATGTGGAAATAATATGTGGAGCATTTCAATAAAGCCAAAAGTGCATCTGAAGCGGAGACATGCTTCTAGGATGCGTTCAGAGCTCTCTGACGTAATAATTCCTTGACTCTCATAAAAGTTATCACCAGCATGAGCAATTCGGGCTCAGTACCTAAAACACTCGTATAGAATATCTCTGTTGAGTATAATATTATGGCAACTACTGTACCTTTACCACTCGTATAGAATCTCTCTGTTGAGTATAATATTAAGGCCACTCCTGTACCTTTACCACTCGTATAGAATCTCTGTTGAGTATAATATTATGGCCACTGCTGTACCTCAAACACTCCTATATAATCTCTATGTTGAGTATAATATTAAGGCCACTCCTGTACACCGGAACGACCATCTTCCGAACTGTAATAACGCCAATAGCAACAAAAGGCCTTGCCATAATAATAATGTTATTTGTTCTACGTCTCATTTAACAGGAGCTGACAGATGTGAAGATTACCGTACAACCAGCTTGATCACTCATGCTTCAAAGATCCTGACTAGAATAATTTACAAGAGAATGGAAAGACAGATAGAAAGAGAGCTGGGTAAAGAAAGACCAGTCTGGCCTCAGGAGAAACGTAGGAACAAGGGAAGCTGTACTAAGTCTTAGGCTGATTTTGGAAGCTAGAATAAGGAAGGATGAGAACGTTCATGGCATTTGTAGACTTAGAAAAGGCTTTCCATAACGTTGATTGGAGTAACTTGTTGGACATTTTGAAAACGATTGGAATAAAGTACAGGGATAAGAGGGTGATCTACAAACTATACAGAAACCAGACAACAGTCATTCGTGATATTCAGAAAGGTGTAAGGCAAGGCTGCGACTTAGCACCCATACTATTCAATCTATACTTTGAAAAAGCAATGAATGAAATTAGAGAAACATTCAAAGTAGGGGTAAAGATTCAAGGAGAAATAATTTCAACTCAGAGATTTGCTGTTGACATCGTCATCTTGGCCGACACACAGGGGGACTTGCTGATGACATCGTCATCTCAGACGACACACCTGAGGATTTGCTGATGACATCGTCATCTCATCCGACACACCTGAGGATTTGCTGATGACATCGTCATCTCAGCCGACACACCTGAGGATTTGCTGATGACATCGTCATCTCAGCCGACACACCAGAGGATTTGCTGATGACATCGTCATCTCAGCCGACACACCTGAGGATTTGCTGATGACATCGTCATCTCATCCGACACACAAGAGGATTTGCTGATGACATCGTCATCTCCGCCGACACACCAGAGGATTTGCTGATGACATCGTCATCTCAGCCGACACACAAGAGGATTTGCTGATGACATCGTCATCTCATCCGACACACCTGAGGATTTGCTAATGACATCGTCATCTCAGCCGACACACCAGAGGATTTGCTGATGACATCGTCATCTCATCCGACACACCAGAGGATTTGCTGATGACATCGTCATCTCAGCCGACACACAAGAGGATTTGAAGGAGTTTTTAAATGGTATGGATTCTGTCTTGAGGAAAGAATTCATGAAGAAAATTAATGAAAGTAAAACAAAAATATTGGAATGCAGTCGAAAGAAATCATAAACCCCTATGGATGTCGAATTGGCAGGTGAAAAGCTAAAGGAAGTAGGTGACTTCTGTTACTTGGGAAGCAAAATAACCAGTGATGGACGAAGCAAAGAGGATATATAAAGTAGGTTAACGCACGCATGGTAAGCATTTCTACAGAAAAGGAATCTGTTGGCATCGAATATACTGTAGGTTTAGGTATTAAGAAGTCATTTTTGAAAGCCTTTGTCTGGAGCGTGGCGCTCTATGGAAGTGAAACTTGGCCTGTTGGAGCAGCAGAAAAGAGGAGAATTGAAGCGTTTGAAATGTGGTGTTACAGGAGAATTATGAAGATCAGATGGGTAGATAGGGTTACGAATGAAGAGGTATTAAGACTAATGGGAGAGGAGAGATGTTTCTGGCGACTGCTAATGAAGAAAAGAGATAGGTTGGTAGGACACATAGTAAGACACCCAGGAATAGCAAGCTTAGTTATGGAAGGAAGGGACGAGGATAAGAACTGTAGGGGTAGACCAAGGTTAGATTATGTTAAACAGATTCCCTCGGATGTAGGGTGTGGTAGCTATGCAGAGATGAAACGATTAGCTCAGGACAAGGAAGCTTAGAGAGCTGCATAAAACCAGTCGAAAGACTCGAAGACTCAAACAACCCTTTTAACTACTGAGGCTTTTAGAGACGCCGGAGTGTCAGAATTTTGCCCCGAAGGGGATCTTTAACATCCTAGTAACATCTTGTGACACGGCTCCCTCGCACTTGCGCACAGCTGACTGTGCCAGGAGGACACAGAGACTTCATAACACTAGACTAATTCAAGGCACGTTTTATGAGACAAGATAGGAATAGCAGCCCTATCATGGCTGATTAAAAAAGATATGAGGATATACTTGCATCTGCCAAACACAAAGGCATACGACAAAACATACTAAATACTAATTGAAACAGTGGAAAGAGGAACGCCATTTAGAATGAAATCCATACAACATATCCCATACTGACGGAAGATTGGAAACAGCCCAACTACACAAGCCATCACGAGATTTGCAGTACACCATTTTCAACTCAAGCTTTGCACCAATTGGGCCAGTCAAAAGTGACAATAAATTCGCAAAACATGACGTGTCTCTGATTTTTTAGTATGTTGTTTAGACCCATTAGGGCTATGTATACCCAAGTTTGCAACTCTCAAAAAGTTGTGGAAAAATGTTTACACATCAAAAACTTGTTTCAGATTCTGCTCTATACCTCCTAATCCATGTATTCTTCGTCGATAGTTATTCCATACATTTGTTACGAGCATTAACTGTTTAACAATTTAAGCCTAACCGGAGCTCTGTAGGTCAATTGGTTACCGAATTACGACACTTTGAAAATAGGCCAGTTTTTCAAAAAATTGAAAATTTTAGATTTATATATTTTTGGACCGAAACTGCGTCGAAACCATTGATCCTATGAGTAGAACTTGCTGAATATAAGTTGTAGGCCATTTAATTTGCTTTAAATTAAGTGCAGAGTTGGGTCTGTAAGCCTCGTAGTTCTCTCCAAATCTCAAATCAACCCATACAAGGTAAAATCGCATTTTTCCAGAAATGTTCCATAACATTTCCTCTCCTTTGTTTTTTGTTTTGGTAATGAAAAGGAAGACATATAATCATTTAAACGGTGAAATGTATTTTAATATATTATTAATAATATAATATAATAATTATATAATATAATAAAATAATAAATTAAACATAAGAAATCAAAAGTACAGTAACTTAATCAATCAATCAGTCAATCAAATTAGACACATAGTCAAACTCGTTGGCTTTGTTTTTGATGGCCCTGGGCCGTCACTTTCGTTGCTCTCTTATAGGTAGGTCTTCCACTATTGGTGGCTCGTAGCCTTCGTCCCCTGTACGTAGGTACTCCAGTATTGGTGGATCGTCAAGGTTGTCTTGAGGCTCGTCATCGTCATCCTCTTCAATGATGATAAGGGCAGCGTTCGGGCACGTTTCCCCTGAGCAGGTAGCACACATCAGAGAACATCTCTGCCTTGCTTTCAGACAAGTGCAGCAACCTCTGCACCCCTTCTTGCATTTGCAAGAGAGGAGTTTTAGGAGCACTGCGGGGTCAAGAGCTTGCCAACTGGTAATGGGGATGAGTCCAGCCGAGGTCAATTCCCAACCCCAGTCGGTGGCCTCTTTCTCCACCCGCAACCACTTTTGTACCTGGTGGTATGTGCGGTAGTGGTGATATGACGCAGCCTCTAAGGTTGGGGGCAAATGGGCCAGATTCGCTTTGGCGTTGGCTGCTGTCTTCACAAAAGTATGGAAGCGTACATCGTTGAGGGTGTCTGTCGTTTGGTCTCCTCCATGTACGGCAACTAGGCACTTGTCACCGGCTGCTGCGACTTGTTGGTGTGTGGCATCTGTCTGGAAGAAAACTCTTGCTTGGTCCACTAGGGCTTGATTTTGTCTGAAGTGGCCCCACATTTTCATCTTCCCTGCCAGAAGAGGGCAGAGGTGGTGTCGCACCCAGTGAATGCGTGGATGAAAAGTTCAAATCCAGGTGGTAGCTCCACTTCCCCTTGGTTGAAAACTGGTGGAGAATTTGACGCAAACCTCATCACCTCTGCCACTCTTCTGGAAGTATACGTTCGTTTTAGTGGAACCTAGAGCACAGGCAAATCCACATCCTCTCGAAAGATGATGACATGGTCATAGGAGGATTTTTAATTTTTTTGCAGAGCAGTCACGGCGATATCGCGGTCTGCGTCTTCTTTTGATATTCTTGTCTCAATCCCCTCGAGAGCAAAAGAAAAACAGAGAAGCTCAATGAGACGAACCTTGCTTTTGTCATTCGAGAGCATCTTCTCTTGGGGGACTGTGATGATGGTCGATGCGTCAAACACAATTTCCGCTGATGCTGCAGAATACCGTCGTGATCGCTCTGCAAATTTGGTGCTCTTTTGGGTGCCATCCTCAGGATACCCGTAGAAGACTACAAACACATTTCTCCCTAAGTGGTTAAATGTGTAGTTTAAGTAGCTTGCTGTGATAGCCCGTACCGAATCATTCCGATGCCACACGACTTTATGAAACAGGTGTCCTCCATCGACGACAGCAAATGTTTTTTCCTGCACACTGGCGTTCTCTGTGGCTTGAGTGAAGGCAGCGTAAAAAGCTGAGTTTGTGCCTTTACGCATCCCTTCGTCGAAAAATAGGGCCATTGGAAATGGAGCGAGCTCGTATGTGAAGTGGGCCTTCAACTGTAGGTCCGACTGTTTCATGATAAACATGCGCTGGAAGATGGTGAGTGGCTCGACATTGACTCTCTTCTTGTGGATCTTGATAGAGGTGGTAGGCGTTGCCAGACAGGACTTTTTCTTTCATAGAGAAACTAACATTCCCAAGCGTTTTTCCAATAATTCGGTTCACCCCTTTCAGTCCTTCTTCTCGGACAGTGTGGCAATTTATGTGGGGGCCACCTACAGTGCCACTGCTGATGGATACGAGTTTATCTATCGATGGGAACGGTGGATGGTTTTTGAACCATGCTTTCAGTTTTTTCACGTCAGAGGTATCTCGTGCAATTTGCGTAGGTCACATATCGACATGCTGTTCACATGTTGTGGAGGAAATATCCCTTCTACCTCTTCACATATATTCAGCATATATACCATCCGGCCCATCCAACGAGAGAGCACACTTGTAGAGATACCTCTGCCATGGGTTAGGCCACCCTGGCTCTTCATTGAATGCATCAATACTTGTTCAATTGTCAAGTAGTCCACAGACCTGACCAAAATTTGTCGTATCTGCGGATGTGAAGTACCGGTATACTTTCGTGAACAATTGATATTCGGTTGGGTACATTCGGCCTTGCAGAGTGCTCATATCTTGTAAATATAAACGAGCACTTTTTGCATAGAAGAAGTGTTCGGACGAGTGAAAAATTGGGAGCATTTGGACGATTACTTGCACGTGAAGGTTCCAATCTCCCATCCTTTCGGCTTGAATGAATTGCTTCATGAGTAAGGTCATTCGGAGTACCCAAAGTTTAGCGGTCGGGCCTTCTTCTTCAAGTTTTTCAAGGGCACTTTTGAATTTGGCAGTTACACTTGGAACATTTTCATTGTCTTCTGCCAACAGTATTTGTGACCTTTCAGTGCCAAGCAAGAGCCTCTCTGTCTCATGGGAGGTCATAGCTGCACTGAAAAAAGGAATATGAATTATACATTAGTTTTAAAAGTATAATTAACTAATTAATTAAATTTAAAAAAATCAATGGCATTAGCCCCCCTCCCGGACCACGGGGCCCAGGGCGGTCGCCCTCCTCGCCCTCCCCTAGATTCATAACACGTTTTTCATGTTTAAATCTCACTTCATGCAACAAAAAGTGGTTAGGTACATTTATGGAAAAATGCATTTTTTCTTATATGGTTTTCTTGAGATTTTGAGAGAACTACGAGGCATATAGACCACGCTCTCCACTTAATTTCAAGCGAATTAAATTGCCTAAAAATTATATATTGCAAGTGCTACTCGTAGGAACAACGGTTTCGGCGCAGTTTTGGTCCAAAGAAGGTCTAAAACTAAAATGTTCAATTTTTGGAAAAACTGGCCTATTTTCAAAGTGCGGTAATTCAGTAACCAATTGGCCTACAGAGCTTCGGTTGGGCATACATTGTCACACATTTAATGCTCTTAACAAACGTATAGAATAGCTTTCGACGAAGACTGCATGGATTAGGAGATATAGAGCAGAATCTGAAACAAGTCCAAAAGTTTCACGGTTTTTGGTGTGTAAAAAGTTTTCCACAACTTTTTGAGAGTTGCAAACTTAGTTATATATAGCCCTAATGGGTCCAAACAACATACTAAAAATCAGAGATACATAATGTTTTGCGAATTTAGCCATTTTTTGTGTCACTTTTGACTGGCCTAAATATATGATTTCACTACCCAAGTGAGAATTGTTATGTGAACTAAGTGAAAATCAATGTTCTTCATATCATGCAATTATGTGCTAAATATCATCACTAAAAAAAGTATGCAGTGGTTAATTATAGTTAAGTTATCTTATTTCTATGTTCACCTGAATATTCTTCACTTGCTATTTTGCTGCAATAAACATTTCATTCATTAAGCATATAACACGACCTATGAGCACAAAAAGCTACTCTGAAGATTGGATAACAAGGCACTTACATCTCCGTCACTTAATGAAGATTGCGTTTCTTTCTTCACATATCGGACAATATCTGTAGTCACGTTGTCAACAATAGTAATCTCCACGTTACCTTCCTTGATATGTGCAGCCTGCAGGGAAACAACAAATCGTTAATAATGCACCACAGGAGATGTAGCTCATGCACGTTGGGCATATATCATATTTTAAAAGGTGCGTTCAAAAAGTAACGAGCCGGAGGCTGTAATGCGCAAACCAGTGACAATATGGGCTAATCGTGGCGTGTGTAACGAGGTGTTGTTCCGAACAGAGTGTGGAAGATCACAGCCCGTCGCTAGAGGGCACGCGTGCACGTCACGTGACGATACAAAGCGCGAGCAGCAGCATGCATCAATCGTCCAACGTCGCCAGTCGCATTGCAAACAGTGACATGGAGGCGTCAAACGAAGAGCAAAGAGGTGTTGTTCGGTTTCTGACAGCGAGAGGAGTAGGTGGAACGCCATTCATCGCCGAATTTCACAAGTGTACGGCGAACACTGCATGTCCCTTGCGAGGGTCAAGGCGTGGCACAAGCACTTCAGGGAAGGACTGGTGTCGTTACCCGATGATGCCTGGTCTGGGGCACCCCCCTGCATTACCGATGACAACGTCCAGCTGGTTGATGCACTCATTACCCAGGACCGCCGAGTGACAGTGAACGCCATAGCCGCCGTGGTCGGATTGACCTTCGGAAGTGTGCACACCATCATGAAGGAACGACTGCACTTGCGGAAAGTGTGTGCCCAATGGGTGCCCCACAGTCTTCAACTACATAGGAAGCATGTCGAATGGCCTACTGTCTTGGTCTTGATTGGACGATTGATGCATGCTGCTGCTCGCTTTGTAACGTCACGTGACGAGCACGCGTGCCCTCTAGCGACGGGCTGCTACCTTCCCCGCTCTGGTCGGAACCACACCTCGTTACACACGCCACGATTAGCCCATGTCGTCACCAGTTTGCGCATTACAGCCTCCGGCTCGTTACTTTTTGAACGCACCTTATATATGATTTGGATTATTTCAAAACTAAACGAATAATTTAAAAAAAGTGATAATGCGGTGAAAATTATTACGACGTTCAAATTTAGCAGCGTTAATAAAGATCTCGTTACGGTATTTATATTTTTCTGACATACATTCACAGTTTGTAATATTTCCACAGCCGAATATACAAAAACATGAGCGTCCAGGATTCCAAATAGCACACAATCTTATACACATCGAACTTCTATCGGCGAAATCCCGTAGATTTTCATACACAATGAATCGTCCCTTGTTACATCCTTTGTTATTTCGGGTTGTGTTCTGATTTTGGAAATTCATCCTACGAAATTCTATGTTGGCCTTTCATGTATATACTGAAAAACGTGTCTCCGAAAAGAATGATTACTAAAACTTCGCAACAGGAAATACCCCCAACAAATAGTACGCCTTGCAATTTCACAAGTCATCGTACATCTTTTGGACATTAACACTGTAAAATTTGTATAAACTATATTTTATATATATGTCACAATATTATCAATTATTAACTGTTCATAACATCGGTATATTATGCACTAACCTGAACCGTTTAACTAAGGAAATGCGACTGTTGCATAGATCATCCCGTACGATTTGTATAACGTTTACACGTAAGTTAATATTTGTCTTTAATGTTTATATTAAATTAATAATAATATCAGGATTATATTCCTATTTATGGAACCGGTATTGTGTGAAAGCGATACATATTTATTTTTCTTGTGTTTTCATGGAAGCTTAAAGTACACTGCTCAACAGAAGTTTGGACTACCGCCATCAATTGTTCGCTGATGCTGCCATTGAGGAATGGGTCCTCTTATCCCCCGATAAACTTGATGGTCTCAGTCAGAGCAAGTCTCCTCTGTGTGCGGCGAGGACTTCTAAAGACTGATACTGATCATGAGATATAGATTTTCAATTTGTGTTCTTTTTTTCTTCAAAAGGGACAATTAAATCAAGTTTGCTTTGTTTTTGTACGTTTCATTGTTATCTAACCACGACTGTTATTTTCAGAAGGACTGATGCCATTTTTGAAAGCCTTTGTCAGGATGCTCCTATGGAAGTGAAACTTCGACTACTGGAGCAGCAGAAAAGAGGAGATTTGAAGCGTTCGAAATGTGGTGTTACAGGAGAATGATGAAGATCAGATGGGTAGATAGGGTGACAAACGAAGAGGTATTAAGACGAGTGGGAGAGGAGAGATGTTTCGGGCGCCTGCTAATGAAGAGAAGAGACAGGTTGCTAGTACACATACTAAAACACCCAGGAATAGCAAGCTTAGTTATGAAAGGAAGGGTCGAGGACAAGAACTGTAGGGGTAGACCAAGGTTAGAATATGTTAAACAGATTGCCTCGGATGTAGGGTGTGGTAGCTACGTAGAGATGAAACGATTAGCTCAGGACAGGGAGGGCTGCATCAAACCAGTCTAAAGACTGAACACTCGAACAACAATGTTTAGTTTGTTAAAAGTTATTGTACAACCCTCAATGGGTCACGGTGTTACAAACTCTTGTTGAGCAGTGTATTTTAAAATGTAGGATGAGTGATGTTATATTATAACCTAAATGTGTTTCTGGTGTTCTGCTTAGACTTTTAGTTCTCAGTTATGAGAGTCTCTACTTTATTTATTTATTTCCTTGGTATGGTAGCGTCTAGTCCTTCCACTTGACATTTTGTTGTATTTCAATTGACAGTAGACCGGCTACCATCTCATAATCCGTTACTTCGTTTTCAAACGCAGGGAAAACACTCAAAACGTTAATTCAATGACGAACGAATTTATTTACCTATATTGTAACCCAACTCAAAGTAATCTCTAGAAAGGAGGTGTTGAAATTTAGTTATGTTTACAACAGACTAACCTCTACTGTAAATCTAAGTTGGCAACAATGTGATCAAAAATATATTTTACTTTTATAAATTGGCAATTGTTTTAAACCAGAAGGAGAAGAAAAGCTAACGTCGAAGGGTATGTGAAAGATCGGAAGCAAATCAGCCATCAAAGTAGAGAAGTTTTTGATAACTCAAAAATATGCTTTATGCTGTAGAGTCAAAAGGTATATCGTCGACTTATCTAATATGTAATTTTTCAACTTGTATTTGAATGAGGTTATGGAAGCACACTTTAGGTTTACAAAATGTTCATAATAATAGAAGAAGATTGTAACTGAGAGTGTAAACCATTGTTGTATTATATCTTAGTTTGCCAGGCACATTTTGATAATACTTGCTGTTTAATTTGATGAATAAAACGTCTACATATTCAAAACGACTTAATCATTCATCCTCGCTCGGAGCCCAAGAATTTACAACAGGAGGTGGAGTGATCAAGACCAGAATTACCGGTACGCGAGGGAATCCCGTTTTGAATTTTGGAAACATTTGCAGACCGCAAACTTCTAATGGAGACATCATTCTCGAGAGAAAATTTGGTCAGTAATTTAAGAGATGTCACAAAACTAAATGCTGTATAAAAAGCTACATGCATACTACAGAGTAAAATCACTCTGCGAGAAATCAAACCGTTTTCAAGATTAAATGATGTGTATGAAGATAAGTACATTGTCCCATTTGGACAATAAGTCTCCTAGTATGATCTCTATCTCTCTCTATATAAAAATGAAAATTGTCTGTTTTTTTCTGAATTTCCACGGAAATTTGCGTTATTTGCGCGTTGCAGACTGTTTTATGACGGATGCGCGCAAATTTTTTTTTTTGTCTGTCTGTTTGTTTGTTTGTCTGTGGACAACTTTGAGTACATATAACTTGATGATGATGATGATAATTGTTGTTTTAAGGGGCCTAACATCGAGGTTATCGGCCCCTCATATAACTTGAGAACGGCTGGGTGGATCAACGTAAAATTTGATACAGATATCCATCAGAGGCACCACACTAATCATTGACGTAACTCTTCTCCGTACCTCTCATAAAAGGGGGCCTTTCCCCTTAAAATACATGCTGAAATAGGCGTAGAAGGACGACACAAAGCTTATTTTTAACCCCTCAATGTGTGAAACAAAACTCGGGGGCCCTAGGCCCCCGAAAACCACATTTTAAGGCCCTAAATCCAACGGTATTTGAGATATTCCCTGAAAACTAATTTCATTTAATTATCTAATGAAAGAATGCAAGCTGGTAACCATGGCAACAAAATCTCAGAGGACCATCTATTTCTGTAAGACGCAATGCAATTCCATTTATTACATTACTGTGAAGTTTGCAAACGGCTATACGGTTATCACGGAACCAAACTAAGCTGAAAAATTCATCAATACGTATAATGCGCTTAAGAGGGTCAAGGGGTACACTAGAATTTATTCACGCGATTTTCACGTGCGGGTGTGGTAAGGAAAGTTTTTATATCCCTATCCCTATATTGTATTTATTATTAATATTATCATTATTAATATTATTATTATATTATGGCATACAACGACGAGACAATGCTCATTTTATAGCCCCTCGGTGACAGAAACAAAACTCGAGGGTTCCCGAAAACTACATTTTAAGGCTCTAAAACCAACAGTTTCTGAGATATTCCCAGAAAACTAATTGAATTTAATAAACTAATGGAGGAATGCAAGGCGGCAACAATGACAACAGGTTCTCAAGAGAAGACATCCAACTTTCCATCTAATTCTGTAAAAAACAATTCCACTCCACTTATTACATTTCTGTGAAAGTTTTCAAATGGCTATAAGGTTATCACGGAACCAACTTAGACTGTAAAATTCAACAATGCGCTTAAAGGGGTCAAGGGGTACCCTAGATTTTTTTCACGGGATTTACACGTGTGATATGTCGTACAGAATTATATCCCCAAACAGCGACATTATTTTCAAAAATTCCTGAAATGAAATAGTATTTTTTGCGGCTATTAGGAATTTGGGCCATTGGAGGATAAAAAACCTAAATATTCATGCACCACAAGCCTTTATTATTTGTTAAAGGTGTCTTCCAGTGGATGGGGCTTTACACAATGGTGTGAGGGTCAGTCTTTATGTGAGGTGTATTGCGTTTCGTCTACGAGATTTTCAATTTTATTTTCACGGCAGGAAGTACACGTTAGGTGAATTTAGATTGAGCACATTCACTTTTTTTTCTACAAACGGGTTCATCGTAAGGATGATTTTGTTTGATCTGTGTGGTTGATATATCCATATTCAGACATCTGGTGATATGTTGTATACTCTGTGAGCTGCCTGAATAGGATTGACAGTTCTCACCTCGCCATGTGGTCAGTGAACAAGGTTGCCAAACAGTTAGAATAACGAGGATCACACTGTACAGCTGACCAGGCACTGACGCACGTGGGCTGTAATATTGCAACGCTGAGTATTATGACATCAACTACGCGAACATGGATTGGTCAAGATGCAGAGGGGTGATGACTGACGAGGCACTTCCGGCGAAATGGCAATCCTATTCAGGCAGCTCACAGAGTATACGTTGGTTGGTTGGTTCCTCAGTTTAGAATCTGCGACAACGCGTTCACGTAGCCTGGTGTACTTTGAGTGTGTGTAGAATCTGACTGATAACCGGTGTTAATTGTGATGGCTGTATTAGTGTGTGTTATCTGTATTTCAGATAAGGACTGAACAATTTCCAGTAGTTCCTACTTTTGCTACGAAATGCTACCGTCAAGGACAACTAGCTGTGACTTGGCTAATAGATGCCACCTCAACCGACACCTGGTGGCAAACTTTGGAACTAATAGAGCGTTTATCATATCTAACCAACAAATTTAGCTTCACACAACCTATGTTCTCATCTGGTACATGTTTCCTCAGCCATGGTACTCTCAGTTGGCACATAACACCATTAGGTGGGTGCTAGTCAATCAATTATGGCTGAGGAAATTAAGTTGTGTTGAATAGTGGAAAACCCTTACGCAATTATATTACATCAACACGGAAAATGAGAGTAGGTAGGCCTAGTAAAAGGCATTCAAAATAAAATACAGTTTAAAACTTGACCATTTCTACTGTTCAACTTCAAAATCGACATTCAAACTGACGATAACAAACTGTGTGACATTTTAAAGGTGAAAATCTTTTAAGAATGATCCATGGTAGGAAATTGAGTGTACAATCACCTGGTCTTCTTTAACAACTGCGCTCTCAATAATGAGTCTTGCATCTTCAAATACATCCTCAGGTTCTTCAACTTCCATCTTAAGCGGCGTATCAGAGAGTACCGGTAGCTGTTCATTCAAATTCTGAGAAGTAACGAACAAGTATGAGAAATGTAAAATGTATGCAATATGAGCTGTCAATTAATATTGCTACTATATTAATTAGTGAAATAAAACGCAAATATTACAGATCCTGGTTACTATTTGGAAGTAGGATTACATCACTCACGTAATTTTGGAAGTAGGATTACATCACTCACGTAATTTTGGAAGTAGGATTACATCACTCACGTAATTCCTCCTAATTACAGAAATATTTGTCTTGCACATCGGTAAGTTACAAACTTACCATTTCAAAGAACTCTTGTGGTTCACATTTGATGGATGGCTGGTCCTCCATAATCTTGAGGAATCTAGAAGATACACTAGTCCCTGAATATTTTGGAATATGTGTTACAAGACGACCACATCGAAGGTAAAACATATTTTATTATATTTTAGGACGAATTTATTTGAGAGGAAGATATTTATTATAATAATATTATTTGAATGCAGCCAATAGCCACACTGTAATAATATAGTTTTAGACATAGTGGTAAATGTATAGTTCATATAGCACTTAACCATTGGCGTCGCTAGGGTTGGTGTCACCCAGTGCGGTAACTCATGGTGTGACCCCCTCACGATACCCCATAGATCTCCTCCGAGTCACCCAGTGCGGTAACTCATAGTGTCACCCCCTCACCACACCCAATACACCACCTCCGAGTCACCCAGTGCCAAATAACGGAAACATACAGAATCCTTAGTAACGTTTATAAACATAGGTCCTATAGCCTATTTACAAAGGCAATAGAAGAAAAAATTAATTTAAAGTCGGTTGGTAAAAGATTTTAAGAAGTTAAGAACTAAGAACTACATAGAAAATATGTTAATTTTTTAATTGTTATTTTAACATTAAATTGTATGTCATATTAAATCTCGACTAAATCAAAGCTTTCCTTTCCTGGCCTTTAGAGCAGCAAGCTTGTTAATTACTTCATCGAAATTAACTCCTTTCGCTAAATCACTTTAAATTGATAATATTGCAAGATCAGAAAGCCTTAACTGTCCCATGGTAGATCGCAAATAGTTCTTTATAAACTTTAGCTTTGAAAAACTCCTCTCAGATGAAGCCACAGACACACAGATCGTAAGAAATAATTGTAGGCTCACTGAGAGATACGGGAGAGATTCTAGGAAGTCCCATTCAGCTATGAATTTCAAAACGTGAAGTACGGTACGCGTGTATTGAAAAGCTAGAAGCCCCAGAGCGGGCGATTCGTACGTTCTTCCCATAGGTTAGATTGTGTAGCCTAGCAGTTCTCGCAAGAATGTTCTGCAGGGCATATCTTTGTCCGTATTCTTTGATCTTGCGTGCGTGCTAAAAGAGTTCTTTGTAATAGCATGGAATATTAATATTCAACAGAACTAGCCATTTGAAATGATATACAGCTGATGGTAAAAGACTATTACTTGACAATTACAGTGAAGGAAAACTGGACGAGAATCCTACTACGTTGCTGAGGCGCATATAAAATTTGTGAAAAGTTCTAGGATGAACGGTGGGTGTATCAAATAGCTGAATTTTGAGAACAATGCCTTGATGGAAGTGCACGAGCGTAAATTGCGGGTTATGTTGCGTTCGATAATTTTTGAAATTGGAGATAATTGTGCAATATATATATACATAAGTATTTCCTGGAATTCCTTATAAAAAAAAAGAATGTAATCTTCTTAAAACTGGTGTGAACGAGTCTAGCAATCCAATGAGATGTTAGTAAACTTATGGCCACAGCTACCTCCTTCCTAACCCTAAATGTAAGTGTACACACTAGAACAAGCACTTCAAATCAGACAGCTTAGCCCGTAGACCCCACCTGGCATTACTAACCAATCCCCCAACTGCTAGTGACAGTACCTGACAACCTCTCCCTTCCTTGCTTGTTTTTAATCATTATTAATCAGTGAGAACCACGAGGTCATCTGCCCCTAGTGAGAAGCTGAAAACATATGGCATGGTGACATGGAATTTCACCAAAAATAAAATTTGAATCATAGCAATAACAAAATGGGATGGAATTTTCACCTAAACATGCTGTGTTGTCCAGAAAGGGGTCTTAAATGTCTAGCCAAAATCAAAGTGAGCAAGGTTGGCTTTGGCAATCCCTAGTACTGGGGATAATCTGAAGAAAGTTTATATGGTGAGGCAGTGAATGTTCTCCAATGTTCCTGAAAACTGCTATCTTGATTGGGGGCTTCAGGTCCTCTCATCCTATCCATGCTAATTCATCTTTGTTTGAACACTTTGCAAAAAGTCTATATGAGAGAAGAACCCGCCATGGTGCCGAGAGTACTAATTTGTGCCTCACTAGCATTAGGAGTGCATGGGTTTGAATCTCTACTCCACCATCCTGAAAATGGTTTTTGTGGTTTCCCATTTGCACCAGCAGGCAAATGCAGTGATGGTGCCTTTCAATAGGTCCACTGCCAATTTACTTCTAAAATCTCTTCTCTGACCAATCCTGAAAAGTAATAATAATAATGTTATTGGCTTTACGTCCCTTTTTACTACTCTGGCTTTTAGAGACGCTGGATTGCCGGAATTGTGCCCCAAATGAGATCTTTAACATGCCAGTAAAGCTACTGACACGGCTCCCTCACATTTGCGCACCCTCAAATGTCAGCTGACTGCCAGTAAAGCTACTGACACGGCTCCCTCACATTTGCGCACCCTCAAATGTCAGCTGATTGCCGGAATTGTGCCCCAAAAGAGATCTTTAACAAGCCAGTAAAGCTACTGACACGACTCCCTCATATTTGCGCACCCTCAAATGTCAGCTGACTGCCAGTAAAGCTACTGACACGGCTCCCTCACATTTGCGCACCCTCAAATGTCAGCTGATTGCCGGAATTGTGCCCCAAAGAAGATCTTTAACAAGCCAGTAAAGCTACTGACACGGCTCCCTCACATTTGCGCACCCTCTAATGTCAGCTGACTGCCAGTAAGGCTACTGACACGGCTCCCTCACATTTGCGCACCCTCTAATGTCAGCTGACTGCCAGAATTGGATCCTGCAAACTTGGGAACAGCTGGCGAGAACGCTACTGCTGTGCCACGCAGCCAGCGCATCCTGAAAAGCTATTGGCTGCATTAATAAAATTATAAAGGAAAGAAGATTGCACTCCAATAAAGATATCATTGACTCAGTGAAAAATGTTTATAGGAGGGACTCAAGTCCTTTGTAGACGGTTTTGCACAACAAGCAGTTGATGTGTATCTGTATGCCTACAGCAACTTACCATCCTCGCTTTTTATAATTGGGTTGTAATAGCTTTTTTAATCGACGGTCGACCTTGAAGGGACAGCATCCTGCCAGAATGAAAATGTGGAAGGAAAGAACTATCTTTCAAGCTGGATAGTTGCAAAAGAAAGTCTCCCTTCTGGTGACAAGGAGGAATGGCCTACATGAAAGGCTCTGAATAGACTTTGAATAGCAGTGAGTAGAATCAAGCTGAATCTGTAGAATAGGGGGTTTTCAACTGATTCATCCTTATGTGATTGTGGAGAACAGCAGACAGTTCAACATCTTTGCCAGTGTACCCTGTGTCCATCAAGCCCTTTTCTTTGTCACGCACGGTGGGGTAGTCACACATCAATAATCATTAGGTAATGCTAAATGAATTAGTGTTTTTTGTAATAGTAGCATTTGTTGAATCCAGACCAATAATTAATAGGTAGCCATATATACACCCCTGGTGGAGCACTCACACATCATTAATCTTTATACAGACCAGACCTATGCGAGCATTTTGTATCCCACATGTTAGGTAGATTTCATTAGAAAGCTAGCTTGCCACGGTGGGTGAGTGGTTATAGTGTCGGGCTACCAACCCCAAGATTGCAGGTTCACCCCTGGCCATGGTAAGTGATTTTTGAAGGCGACAAAAATCACGATACTCATGTCATACGTTGTTGGCATGTTAAAGAACCCATTTGAATTCAGTACGCCGTGTTCAATGACAAAATTAATCTCGGGATTTTCCGCCAACTCAAAGTTCCTCCATTCTCTACTTGAAAGCGCTGTAGTGTCAAGGAGTTTAGATATCTAACCTCCTTGACTTTCATAGCGTTCAAAGGAACGACGAAATTCGACATGCAAGCTACCCTCGGGGTGTCTATTAACAAAGCTTGCACCAGGCACCCGAGGCCATACGATATTATTATTATTAGAAAGCTAACTATTGCAATGGGTACCATGTTTCGACGTCCGGAAAATTTTGACATATCTTCGCGTTTCACATCCCCTAGACCCCAAAACCACCGTTAGTTCAAAAGTTTATATATAATTGATGTATATCAGGAATATTTAAATTGTTCGGCCGTGATAGGCCTAATTGGGTCTTTAAAACATTGTTAAATATTGGTCGTGCTTCTCTTCTGCGAACCTTGGGCCAGGTTTACAATATTGGTCTTTCTTCTCTTCTGCAAACCTTGAGCCAAGTTTAAAATATTGATCGTGCTTTTCTTCTGAGAACCTTGAGCCAGGTTTTCTATTAATTCGAAATGAAAGTAGAACGCTGCTTATACACTTACACCTGACATGAATGTGACTTTTACATACCTTGTGACCTTGTTTCATCTTCTGGGCGATATTACATATTGAAATTAGGATCCCTGGTCACTATTGCATCTCATATATGTGCTAAAGTACGTAAATATGTGTTTTTATTTATTGCTCTTTTAAAAACGGCTGCCATGTTCCAACAGCGCTTGCATCTTGTTCAACTGTCAACAGGCGCGCTCTAGCAGTACACACCGAGGCACACATATTGTTGCCAACATGTGGGATACTAAATAACTGTTGTAAAAAAAAACACCGGGATGCGTTATAGGCTGTAACCATTGTCAAAAACCACTGATCTGTACGCATTAGGCTGTAACCATTGGATTGGGTAAAGCGAAGGTTAGAATGGTTGAGTGTAGGTGTGGCCTTGGTCCCGCACAACTAGTGGGGCATGGTAGGCACGAAACCATTGATCTGGGCGTGTTAGGCTGTAACCATTGTCGAAAACCATTGGATTGGACAAAACGAAGGTTAGAATGGTTGGGTGTAATTGTGGCCGCGCGCAGCTATCAGGACCCGGTTGACTCAAAACCATTGATCTGGGTGCGTTAGGCTGTAACTATTGGATTGGACAAAACGAACGTTAGAATGGTCAGGCGTAGGTGCGGCCTTGACGTCCGGGTATCCTCTTGTTGCAGGTTATAGATAGGTTATGTTCTATCCTCCTAACTTCCACTTCACGATGCCACACGAATGATTCGCACTAGATAATGAACTGGACGCTTCTTTGTATTATATAGTACCGTAAGGGCGAGGTTGGCAGTACTGTTTTGATGATACTAGTGCTTAGAGACAGACCAGCGGGGCTAACAAAGTGACTCAAATACTCACGACCGCAACTGATGATTCATTTGGACTAATGGCAGCCACCGCTCTAATTTTGGCTATATGTCTTGATCCTATTTGGGATGGCTGGGTGGGTTACAGACTGTGGACGAGGAAACATTTATTAAAACATCATTCGCTGATTTATTTCTCATCGTTTGATAAGGTATTTTGGCAAATTCATGTACTGTAGAGAAAGTTATCGCTCGTTCTTCTTTCATTCAGTGCTACCATCTGTTAGAATACGTGCAAGAAGAGATTGCCGCAGAACGCTGCGCAGTTCTTCAGCAATGTTCGGGTGGGCTTGGTAGTGGCAGAACACGCCCCTCCCACTTAGCTCAGTAACTCGCTGGCAGCCGTTGTGAAGGGATCGTCTGCCCAGGCTTGGCTGAACTGTGACTGGGGTTCAAGTGAGATCTCAACGCGTGTGTGTAATGCCTTACACAGTAGTTACAACCTGAGCCAGGACACAGTAACCTATTGTTGCTGAACTGTGACTGGGGTTCAAGTGAGATCTCAACGCGTGTGTGTAATGCCTTACACAGTAGTTACAACCTGAGCCAGGACACAGTAACCTATTGTTGAAGATGAAGGAAACAATTGTAATTTAGGCCTAAAGTCGAGTATCCATAATACAAAATCCGATAGTAGTCTGCGTCTTTTGAAAGAGGTTGAAAGCCGACTCGTATCACCTTCACTGTCTTCCGTGATATTGGTGCTGACGTTACTAGAGCTGGGAAGGCGGTGCGGAGAACACAACGCTACCATTACGTCATGCCTCACTTCCATCCCACCAATCACAGTCAGTCTGTCTTGAGGATCTGAGCTAGTGCTAAGCGTAAAGCAGCGTGAGGGAGACAAGCTCGTTGAGGCAAGCGACGGTGTTGTCATACCGCAGGAACTCATGGCAGCAGCCTGCGGTGTGGGAACTCGGACATGGTGGACCTGTTGCAACAGTGGAAATGTATCTCTTTCTCTCTCTGCGCAAATCCCACAGAGCCGTCCGCCTTCCGGGCTGATGCGAGCTCTAACGCACTCTCTGTCACTGTCGCTATCGTCCCCAAGATTAATGATTATACGGTCTGGATACTTCATCCATTATGTGATCGCTATCAATGTACTTCATCTCAATGCCTCTTGTGTAACTACACCGACTCGGCCATTCTTCTTCTCCAGTTGACGCAATTATTTCCATAAGCAATGTTCTTGCGTCATCAAGTTTGAAAGTAACATTCTTTTCTGCTACATAATTTTTAGCACGAGCCCAATCATTTCGATAGGGTTCAAGTCAGGGTGGTAGACCCAATATCGTGTGTCCATAGTTAGCAAGTAGTCTGTCGATTTGATATGTCTTATAACATGGTTTATGGGATTTAATCAAAGCATACAGTTGAGGTTTTATCATCTCTGTAGAAAATGGAATACCCTTATCGGTCAACCAATCCTGCATTACTGTTTTTCGGGAAGATGATGTGAGTGCGCGCTCACATTGGACATTATGGTACGAGGCATTGCCAATCATGACTACAGAGTTGGGTGGCAAATTAGGAATTAATTTACCTGTCAGATATTGTTCGTAATTTCTATAGTCTATCTCATCGTGATAGTCTCCTCTTGTTTGGTTGGATTTGAAAACCAACAGGGGGCGTGGAGGCGCAGCGGTCAAGCTGTATGCCTCTCACCAAGGCGGACTGGGTTCGATTCCCGATCAATGCATGTGAGATTTTCGAAGAGAAATGCCATGTCCTGTGGTTCGGATTCCACGTAAAAAGGAGATCCCGTGGCTCATGATCTTGTGATTAATGGTCACGGTAAACTACAAGCTTGCTTTTTGAAAACCAACAAAGCATTTTGAATGAAACCTGCATCTAAACCGGCATGTACCACTATCAATCTATGCCCTTTCGAGATAAGAGACTTCAGTCCATGACGAGAACCGTCACTCCAAGCACTCGGCTTACTGTGCGAACTATGCAAATATGTCTCATCAGTGTGTAAACAACAATAGGCCTTCCCTGTTGTCTTACCGTCCGACGCTCTGTAAGAACTGCATACGTAGGAGCCTTATGTCAGGCTTCTCCATAACTATTCTACGCATGTCTTCCGTCTTCCTCCATCTAAAACCTAGGCCTCGAACTATCTTTCTTAATGTTCGTACACCACCTTTAAAATTTATGTCCTCAACCAGTTTCCTACGGATCTTTTCCAGCGTTGGCCTCTCGCCTTTGGTATTGTGAAAATTATGAATTGTACGCCTGACCACGCATTTATCCAAATCGTCTAATTCACACTTCTTGACAGATTTTGGCCTCCTCTTTCCAGGCGTTGAAATGAATCCACCTCACGACTTTCAATTTTTTTTGGCACCTTGAATTATATTCCGCACCGACCTTTCCGACACTCTGTTGCTTCAGCCACTTTCGTTTGAATTGCGCATATGTTGCCAATGGGATGTGTTTCGTTCTTCGTGAATTTATACAAATTATAAATAACTTCCCTAGTTTGGCTGTAAAGTTACAGCAAAACTGTGGTATTGCTAAGTACACTGAATATTATACACAATTTTCAAGGCTTGAGGTATACAATACATCAAACACACTTTCCGCTACGTAATATACATAAAATAGCTGTAGACCGTGTCTCGGAGCGAGCCGCATTGTTGAAGAATTGAGTGAGCCCGGTAGTCAGCATTCGGGGGACATAAAGGAGCCCCGCAATGACCATTAAAATACGCCGATCGATATCGGTTTCTGCGCATCGTTGAGTTTCGGCAAGCTCTTCTTGCGGGTACTCTACTACGGGAAACAAATTGTGAACCTCTCAGTCATAGTCCTATGCAATCGCATTTCTGTGTCAGTCCAGTCAATGGGTGAGAGAGGAATGCAATGTTCCTCTTGCTTACCTCCAGGCAACGACTTTTGTAAATAATAACTGCTATGTCACACCAGGGAGCCAAATTTCACCAAGGAGGGATCCTTTGTTATACAAGCAAATTTGCAGATATGTCTTTTGTTCATTTAACATCCACGATTGCATCTAGAGGTCCTTAGCATTCTACGCTTAGACATGAAAGGTTGTGGGTTTGATTCCTGACCTGGCTGTGAGGATTATCTTCAGTGACTCGGGGACTGGGTAGTTTTGACACTTTTAAATAATTTTATACTTATGATGAGCAGGCTGTTCTTTCGCAGAGCAAACTCACAAGAAAACTATATTACAATACTCAACTGCACATGCGCACAGGATACGCACTGCGCATGCGTCCCAGATGCAAAATTTCAGAGAGTATCAACAATATCTCATAGCTCACGACAGACTGCAATAATGCGCTTCACCGCGACTGTCTGGACGTAAATTACAGATGTAGTAAAGTTGGGTGAAACAAAGCTACTTGGTCAGACGATGGTATGGGCGAAAATTACTGCTTCTAGGCCTACTACAAGCAATGGGGTCTGGGGTGTAAGCCCCAGATTAGGTTTGTGTTTGTATGTAAAGCCGTATTCCATGTTCTCCCACTTGCGAGATAAGCGGCAAAACAAAATGCAAATGGAAATTTATAGAGCGTTTCAAACCAGCCAAATATAACCAACAAATAGCTACTGTCACTAACGCCTAGTGGTGAACGTTGGAACTTTATAGAGCGTTTCAAACCAGCCGAATATAACCAACAAGTAGCTACTGTCACTAGCGCCTGGTGGTGAACGTTGGAACTTTATAGAGCGTTTCAAACCAGCCAAATATAACCAACAAGTAGCTACTGTCACTAGTGCCTGGTGGTGAACGTTGGAACTTTATAGAGCGTTTCAAACCAGCCAAATATAACCAACAAGTAGCTACTGTCACTAACGCCTAGTGGTGAACGTTGGAAAGTAGGGGAGTGAGGCGGTTTCTGCCCCCCACCACCACTACTCCAAATGCGAGCCGATAACTCTCGAACCCGTGGTCGGAGATTCACGAATGAGGTGTCGTTGGACTCGAGCTGTCGGGGTCTTTGCTATGGACCACTCGTTTTATATTTGAAAAAAAAAAAAAAATGAAAATTTTTGTTTTTGAAAATAGATGATAGTTAAAAAACCAAACATGATAGAACGTTGGGCAATAGCTTAAACGAACTATCTTTATGTACTTTATTTTATAATAAAACGTTTTTTTGGAAAAAAAAAGGTCAATTTTAAAATTTTTATATTTTGTAAACTGAAGAGTTTACAAGAAAATTTTGTTTGACATAAATGAATGGTCCTGACCCCTTCTACCCGCAAAATAAATGTTAAGCCTCTAGGACTAAAACTGTGCAGTAGTGCTAGTATGACAGTTCTACTCCTCCCCCTACTTTCATATAAACTTTGGCGATATCTCCCGAACGCGTGGTCGCATTTTAACGAACGAGATATTGTTGGCGTTGGGATGACGTTCTCTTGGCTATGAATGTGTGGTGGTATTTTTAATTTTTGTTGTTGTTGAAAACTCTTGTGTTTTGGATTGGCGCTATTTTGGAAACGGTGAATTTCATGAAAAAGTTTGTTTGACGTTAATGAATGGTGTGTATGCCCTCTAGGTGCGTAGCAGGTTTCAAGGGTGTAGGAGGAAAAAATGATAGCCTACGTTCTCGCGAACATTGGCGATAATTGGCGAATGGATGGTTGGATTTTAACGAATGAGGTATTGATGGCGTTGGGATGACATACTCTTTCCTATAGACCACTCATTATATTTTTCAATTTTTTTTTTAAATTTTTGTTTTTGAAAGTAGGCGATAGGTTGAAAACCAAACATCATAGACCGTTGTGCCATGGTTCAAACGAATGGTCTCTATGACCTTTATTTTTTATAATAATACTTTTTTATTTTTGAGATTTTTTGATAACACTGAAATTTTGAATTTTTTACTATTTTGGAAAACTAACAAGTTTACAAGCAAGTTATTTTGACATAAATGAAAGATACCCAACCCCTCTACCATGAAAATAAATGTCAAGTCTCTAGGACAAAAACTATGCAATTTTTTTATTTTAAATAAAAGAGTATTTGTAGACAGAGAGCCGCTAGCGCTTGACACATGTTACAACGAGGCTATAACTGACCATGGTGGATACAGAAAATGGCTATTTCGACGGGGTGATGTATGGCAAAACGAGGGGTCGCTTTTCGATATTTTTTCCTATGACAGATGAATGAAGGCGAATATTTCGAAAATCCCTCATGACGATCTTTAAACATGTTGGTAAACGAGTCGCGTGTAACATGACAAATGATAATAATGCTATGAGACGAATAAAAAGCGGGAAACGTTTGATAGTTGTCATTAAGAACTTGCTGGAAGCCTCAACGAGAAACAGAAAAAAAATTGTTGAGGCTGGCTGGCTGGCCCGCCGACTGAGAGAGCCGGGCTAGCAGAATGTATTCTCTTATAATGTTTCAGAAATGTGAGCCAGAGCTGACAACAGGCCAATCGAAAGTTACAGTGACGTAGAGGTCACTTGGAGGTCGAACAATATTGCAACGACGTCAGAGAAATAATGCAGTAAGCGAGTATAACTCCTCCCCCTACCATTGCCATAGTCAATTGCAGAGCAAGAGCAATGTTAGCAGCTGTGGTAAGAGGAACTCAGGGCGAGGGGCTGGGCGAGGAGAGGATGGCAGGGGGTATTAGAGTGTTGATCATGTTATGACACAGAGTCAGTCATTATTGTTTTACACGTTACTGTGTTAACATAGGCTGTGTCTTATGTGTATAAAATTAATTCCAACCGTGTGCTCACCCCCAGTTTGTTACTATATTGGATACATTATATATTTGAGGTAAGTGTTAGAATAACACTGTTTAGTTTATTTTATGCTAATCAATGGTTAAATGATTATTGGTTTACCATTTGATTGATGGATTGTTATTTTTTGTTTTGTTTTAGATAATTGGCATACGTGGTGTTGGGAGACAGAAACCCCATTCCACTCGAACCTAGGAAAAGGCAAACGCAGGGCTTTTTACAAAGCAAGGTAAGATTTTCTTGTTATATATAAAACACCTGTTTTATTTTATTGTATTTATTTATTTATTTTGTTTATGAAAGGTGCTATTTGAAATAGATATACTCATGGTGGTTTATTTTATTTCTTTTTTTTAGTGTGTGTTGGAAAAGGCTTGTCCACTGCTGTGTGTTTGGGGCTATTGCTTACCAGGCAGTCTACGGCTGAAAACACTGGTGAGATTGTTCTTTTTATAAAAATAATGTATTTTCCACTGCTACTGATACATTAACTTGGGAGCCTCTCGAGTCCTGTTTCAAGTCACGTGTGTGCTCTGGCCGCACAGTGAATGTTAGAGAGAGTTTGATCCCAAAATGTTTTGAAATTTTTAAAGAACAAATTTTTACAGCGCAAAGGTTGCATACGGCTTTAAAGGTCAATACACAACTCGTGTGCGATTTCATTTATAAAAACAAGGACGGTGAGCATAAAAAATAATTTTATATTTGCAGTAAAATGGAAGAGCTTTTGATAGCCGATAATCTGAACGAGTGGTATCAATGCCATGTGGTCAATGCCTTGCTATCAAAATTTGATAAACTACAACAAGGACCAAGTGGTTTAGCGATAGACAAAATCCATTACCTGCATATAAACATGTGTCATTTCAACCCGTTGAATGCTGGGTCTAGCTATATTAAAACACCTCCAGCAATAGCTTCGAAAAAGGCTGTGGTGAATATTGAAAATTTTGATGATGAATGTTTTCTGTGGGCTGTGGCTGCGTATTTGCAGCCAGCTCAAGATCGTAATGTTATCAGACCAGCAAATTACAAGGCCAAGTTTGATGAATTAAAACAAACATTTAATTTAACGAGAGTATCGTTCCCTATGGACTTAACGGAAATCCATAGGTTTGAACAAGACAACCAGGACTTTCCGTTCATGGTGTATGGCCTTGATGGTAATGAGATTGTGGGTCCTCTTTATGCCACAAAAGAACCAAAACGACACCACATTCATCTTTTATATCTGTCTGATGGAGAGGTGAATCACTATTGCCTGATTAAAAGCTTGAATAGATTGCTAAGCAGTCAAATGTCTAAGGACAAGCGTCCAAAGCATATTTGTGATCGTTGCTTGCAATATTTTAAAACCCCTACGCTTTTGGAACGTCATAGGGTAGATTGAATTCCTCAGGAAGCGGTGAGATTGATATTGCCACAAGGGGACAAGACTGTGTTAATGTTTTAGGACATTCATATGCGTGACACTGTTCCGTATGTGGTGTACGCAGATCTCGAAGCTCTCACCACACCCATGCCGGGATGTGAACCAGATCCCACCATCAGCTCAACCACACCCTTTCTAAAACATGAACCCTTTGCCATAGGATTTAATGTGGTGTGTGCCTATGACCCCTCACAATCCGTTTACAAATCCCGTGAGGGGCCAGATTGCACCAGATGGTTTTTGGATGAACTTGTAAAGTTGGCCGACCATGTACAGGGATTACTAGACCACCCAGTACCCATGAGCCTAACTCCAGAACAGCGGCAGCAGTATGAGCATGCCACGACATGCCATATTTGCGAAAAGCCACTGATCAGTGCTGAAGATACCGTTCGTGATCTCTCACACTTTACGGGAGAGTTTCGTGGAGCTGCGCACAGCAAATGCAATTTAAACTTTCCAGCTCCTCGTTTCATCAGTGTCTTTTTCCACAATCTGGCAAATTATGACATTCAGTTTTTGATTTGTGAATTGGGTCATGTCAACAAGGGCTCGTTTACCATTATCCCCCCTAACCATGAGCGTTATACAGCCCTGACATGGCGGTGGAGCAACTTTAGCATTCGATTTTTGGATTCCTTTAAGTTTATGGCATCCTCGCTAGACAGTTTTGTGAATGGCTTGGATGAAGAAGAATTAAAAATACCAGAATGCATTTTAATGATCCTAAGCAATTTCAATTGTGCATTCGGAAAGGTATATTCCCGTATGATTTCTTCAACTGCTGGGACGTGTTAAAGCAAACAGAACTCCCACCTCAAGACAAATTTTACTCGAAACTAACACGCAGTACCGTTTCCGATGAAGACTATGCACATGCATGTCAAGTTTGGCGAGTGTTTGACATTAAGACGCTAAGTGTATATGCTATGCATTACCTAAAACTGGATGTATTGCTACTCACTGATGTGTTTGAAAAATTTCGTGAGTAGTGTCAGCACATTTATGGTCTTGACCCGGCTCACTATTATACGAGTCCTGGACTCTCGTTTGATGCCGCTTTAAAATGCACTCAAGCGGAATTGGATTTACTCACTGATGTAGACATGGTTCTATTCTTTGGAAAGGGCATTCGCGGTGGCTTTGTGTCGCTTAACCAGCGCCATACCGAAGCGAACAATGTCTACATGCCTGATTATTCACCTGACAAATCAGAATCGTACTTAATGTACTATGAAGTGGATAATCTGTACGGCTACGCCATGAGTCAGCCTTTGCCCTATGGAAAGTTTGCTTGGTTGACAGAGAAACAAGTGTCCGAATTCGATGTAAACATGGCTAGCCAAGAAACAAGCCGTGGATATGTGCTAGAAGTGGATATTGAATATCCCTCATCCTTGTATAATGAACATGCCGATTTTCCATTCTGCCTTGAGCAAATGGTTCCCCCTTACAGTAAAGTGAAAATTGAAAAACTTATGGGCACACTTGACAACAAAAATCGGTATGTGCTACATATCCAAATGTTTGTGCAATGTCTCGCCCAAGGCTTGGTGTTGAAGAAAATCCGTAGGGGTATTCCCTTTGCCCAAAAACCATGGCTCAAGCCATATATGCAACTCAACACAGAGCACCGACAAATGGCAACACAGCAGTTTGAAATTATTTTTTTCAAATTAATGAAAAACTGCATCAATGGCAAGTCCATGGAGAATGTCCGCAAATACCGTGACATTAAATTGGTGAATGTCTGGGAGGGGCAGTGGGGTGCCCGGCGGTACATTGCCAAGCCAAATTTCAAATCGATCAACATTATCGATAAGGATTTGGCCACCATTGAATTGAGTAAGACCAGAGTGACCATGGATAAGCCCATTTACTTGGGCCAAGTCATTTTAGACTTTTCTAAATCGGTCATGTATCGATTCCACTAGGAGTTTGCCAAACGCAATTTTGAGGGCGTCTGTCTTTTGTATATGAATACGGACTCATTCATTTACCACATTCGTCACTGCAACCCCTATGACGTCATGAGGCAGCATAGTGACTGGTTCGACACCTCTTCGTATGGCGCTGACAACGTGTTTCAGCTACCCATAAAAACAAGAAGGAAATGGGCGTTTTAAAAGATGAATGCGGTGATTCCGTTATGACCGAATTCGTAGGTTTGGCCTCGAAAATGTATGCTTATCGCACACTAGACTGTAAGGAAGCCAAAAATGCAAAAGTGTAGGTAGGGCAGTGGTAAAATCGCTACATGTAGACGATTATTTAGCGGTTTTACGCAATGGCAAAGCTATGTCCCATACACTGTGCAGTAAACAATCCAGCAACCATCATTTGTATCTTGTGGAACAGAGAAAACGCACCCTCGCCTCCATGGATAACAAACGTGTGTGGGCTGATGACTTGCTCAACAGCCTGTCCTGAGGTTATGATCACAAAGGGGAGGAGGTGTGATTTTTCTCTTTGTTCGTTAGGGACATGGCTTTTTGTAACTTGTAGATATAGTATTTTGTAAATATAGTTTTTTTTTTCATTGTAAATAGTAGATTTTGTAAATAGTGGCAACCCACTTGGACCTTTTGCTCTTTAAAAAAAGTTATATGCAACCTTATTTTAATTTTAAATATAACAGAGTTGGGAATTGGAAAATGGTATATAGTTTGATTCTTTTAAAGCTGTACAAAGTTGTAGTGTTTGCAAATATGAAATAAGTAATAGTAGTTTTAGCAGCTTTAGTTATTTATTTTTTGTAATGGTAAAATTTTAACTTAAAAAAGTTCTTTTGGGATCAGTGTGCATGTCGAGAATGTGCTTTTGGGAATAAATAAAGTGGTTGTGTTTGTTCCCAAAAAGACTGGTATGGTTCTGTGAGTAGAGAGAAAGCTGGTGTGTATGCATGACCAGAGCAAACACGGTGAGGTAGAGTGGGTAGGTGGGTGGGTGGGTGGGGGGAAATTGTTACTTATATATTAAATGGTCAATAGTCATTTTGTTTTCAATAGTTTTGTTTTCTTTAAATGTAGTGGTCAATAGACATTATTTTTGTAAAAACAGTCTTACCTGCAGTAGTCGTAGACCTCGACGTTTCTCAAAACACACATACACACATTGCAGCATTATCATGGTCAAGCACTCCAATCAACATTATTGACAAATCTCATCTTTCAACATACACCAAATTGAAAAATGTGTGAACAGCAAAATGGAAAATCCATGTTTCGATATCACCAAAATTCAAAAACGCAAAACTTGAAACGGACAATTTTAAAACCTGGAAAAGGCTATGTGTGAAATATGAAAATTGAAAAAACATGAAACGTTCATTGTGATCAACATTGTAATCAACAAAATGGAAAATCCATAACATGAAAAACACAAAACACAAAACTTAAAACGAACATTTTTAAAAACTGTAAATTGCAAATTGGCAAATGGCAATGTGTGAAAATGTGAAAATGAAAAATCAGCTCATCAACATCATGATTTTTTTTAAATTAATAAGAAACATCGTGTTCTGGTAAACCTTTGTTTTTATTTCATAAACTTAGGGATTGACAAAAGAGAAAATTAGAATACAAACAAATCCCAATTCCTCACACCTCAATTCGTCAATGTTTATGTCCATACATCATCAACTTTCCTTTCATAGCACTCATCACAATCAGCGCTGCCATCCTTTCACCCACTGAGGCATCACAGGATGTGAAACGTTGTTTAGCCTTCGTCAATAACAATTTATCTGCCACATGTCTTAAACCTGGATGACTATGGCGATAAGATAGATCATGTTCTTTGCATGCTTGATCCAAAAGATTAATGGGTACATCACCACGCTGCAAACGTTTATCAAGAAGAGTTTAAGGGCCACAAAAACGATAACCTGGAAGATGGATTTCGAAAGGTAAGTATTCAATCACTTTGTCAATGACGCCATTGCCAGTACAGGTCTGGCATATCCTTTTCCATCGATAGTAAAAAGGTTTGGTCTTCCTCCTCCTCTGTGGACGATATTTGTGTTTGTTGTTGTTGTTGTTGCTGCTTTTTCTCGCCATGACACCCGTGGAATGATTCAACAAAGTCTTTACACGGACATTTATGACCGTGATACAGTTTCACTAGCTGACAAGTCGCGCACTGACGCATAGACGGTATTTTTGCCATGGCCACTTGCTTATGGTGATCATAATCTGTACATGGTTGCAATTCACTCAACACAGGGTCTTGAGTCCATGATTTTGGTACATGTTGCCAGATTTCTTTCACCGCGTTGGCGGCCACATAATATATGAACGACATGGGCAGTGCCAAGAGCTCTTCTCGGGTAAAACTGTCTAGTTTCTTTCTGCATACAAAGGACTTGTCAATGGCTTTGTCCGTAGCATTGCCTTTCTCCAAGGTATCACGTTCTTTAGATGTTTACACGTTGCTTGTAGAAATCTCACTGGCGTCATTCACAGGTAATTCTTGAGTTATAATTTTGTTCAACAACTCCCAGCAGGCATGAGTGGTTAACCAATGAAAGAGATGCCACGCATGCGCTCGGGCTGTATGGATAATGTTGCCACAGGAACAAGTATCCATCAGCGTTTGCATGGATTGGCAGCCCAGGTCCATGAGGTCGATACATTGACAGTAAGACGCCAATAAATGGTTGCAACCATTCACGTTTTTCATTACCTTTCACAAATACCACATTGGCCGAGGACAAGTGTGCTTTCATGACGACGTCCAAATATTTATAGAAAATGGTTCCTTGATTCCAGTCTAGTTGCTTATGATTTTCAATCCACTGGGTTTGTTTGAGGTCTTTTTCACACAACAAATCAAAAGCATGGGGCGGTTTAAATACCAAATGCGTAGCTTGCGATATCCAAAACGTAGTACAATCGATAATTGCCCCTTGTTTAAATATAAATTTGTTGTCACCAATTTTAAACCCTTGGCAATCCACAATGAGTGTGCGCAACATGTTGCCGCTCGCCTGGACCAAGTTCAACTGACGACTGACTAACCATTGGCCACTAAGGTGTGGTCATGACATGGACTTACCTGCCATGCTAGTTTGAAAATAAAATTGAGGTTAGGGTAGGACAGGGGTACAGGAGAAAAATAAGAATTTAAAAATTACATCATTTTATTATCATAACATGTCTTACAGGCTTTTGTCATTTTGGGATAAGGACGATACCAACTGATACAGCAATATAGTCTCTTGTGTTTGTAACGTCCATAACACCGATGATGTCCCAATGCCTCTAAACTAGGCGTTTTTGACGGTGAGCTGCTCGCCGAAGCACCTTTGACACCATACAGTCCACACGTATCGTACCTTGTTTTTCTTTCATCACTCAGAAGCACGGGTGAGGGATAGCTTGAATGACAGGGTATATTTCCCACCTCCATTCTGCACAGGTAGGGTCAGGCAGGTGACCAGCGCTGATGTTCCTGCATGGGTTGATCGCTCTATTGCCATTGGTCTATGATGATGGGACAAAAGGCACATTTCACTTCATCTCTTGTTTTTAAATAGTAGAATTCAGCGGCCGCTAAGGCTTGAGGGTTTATAAAAGGCACCGGCCACGTCGCAAAGGTCTTGAAACGTTGTTCCTCAGAGTTTAAATTCATGGATGTGACTTCTCATGATGTTTTAAAGCAAGAGATGACTGAGCGGCTTGACGTGGGTTGACCTGTTATTTATACACTCGTCACTTGGTTGGACAGTGGATAATAGTTGACTTGTTTGTGATGAATAATCAAACAGTAGGCCGTCGTATTGGCTGGTACATTGTCATGCGTTTCAAAATCTAGTCGAATGTCAATATTGGATGGCTCGACAGACTCTTCCAG
Organism: Meconema thalassinum; assembly: GCA_946902985.2. Classification (NCBI taxonomy): domain Eukaryota; kingdom Metazoa; phylum Arthropoda; class Insecta; order Orthoptera; family Tettigoniidae; genus Meconema; species Meconema thalassinum. The sequence continues at coordinate 6,048,262 of OX336393.1, read as the reverse complement.
GTAAGAACAGTCAAAGAAAATCAGTGGCGCCCTTGCCTTAAACGCTTGGGGTAGCAGCATGGGACCGTTCTCTTTTTGATAATACGACCATCGAAATTTAGAAAACAAGTCGCACAGGGGGCCAAACTTAATTTTTGAAAAATCCAAATCCAGTCCTTCATAGGGAAACACAGCTCCGTTGAGGAAAAGACGTGCATTTCTCAATTGCAGATGATCAAATTGCGTGGCATCTTTGGTTTGTTGATACTTGCGATTCGTTTGAAAACCCACGATCATGTAGAGAGGTCTCTCTGTTTAGCGAGCTGTTTTTACAGACCAACTGTGTGTGTTGGTGGTGGCCAATAGCGGGTACTCATGGAGTGCCCAGCTTCTAAATTCCATGGGTAGAGGCATATCTCTCTTCACCATCTTGAGTATGTCCAGTTTTTTGCTATCGCCAAGGGTCACATGGGGCACTTTCCATAGCAAGCGTTTTAGTTGAAGTTTTGAATCAGCTCCCTTGAGTGCATTATTATCACTCCTGTCTCTCACCAGATAAAGCACTTGCCTTGCGTTGACCACAATGCGCTGGTGATCTTCGGCAAAGCCTAAAATCAGTTTAAGAGGTAAATATCCAGCAAAGGTACCATCGGCGTGTACCATCCAGTCATTGGTCGAGTCAGGGCACCAACCAGCCATGCAAAGTGTTTTACCTTCTTCCTCACTGTAAGAGGGATATAGTTTCATGACATTGGAAATACCCACATTTCGAGTGCTATCCACCACGATATCGTTAATGACATACCGCACCTCAGAAAAGAGAAAGGCCAAACCATGGTTGGCCAACTTCGATGTGGTGGGTGTAGAGCCATCGGCTTTGGTGAGCCGACCTTCGATCTGAATGACACTTTCATGCGGTAGGGTGTAAATATCTTGGTTGTTGATGACAAATTGAATTTCATCATTGTTATTGAGTTCAGGTGTTTGAGCTTGATAGGAATGGAGATAAATTCTTACCACTCCTGGTTGTTCCTCGACGCGGTTCGCTATCTCTAGGATAGAATTCATTATGGAAGTTGACGTGGTAACCCAAATGCTGTAAAATCTGCTTGGCTTTAGCTGTTAACGTGTATTCACTTGGCAAACAACTAACACCATTCCTAGACCGTGTTGTTGCTTTATACACAAACTTCATAGTGGCTTTAGCACCAACTTGTAAGTCACTGGTGTGGTAGAATCTAGATCAATGAGTTGTTGCTCTCTATTGATCAGTCTTAATGTTATATTACTAATACCATCGACAGCCACAGAATGAAAAAGCACCACTGGAGGGTTTTCACGAATAATCTAGCCATTGGGCGATGTTACAATAAAGTCATAAAGCGAATACGATGGTTCTTGATTAGTGTACACTTGACTAATAATATTACACGTTACCGACACATGATGGTCCTCAATGAATTTCACTTCATGATCCGATTCATGTTTCTTGTTGGGCTCCAACACGCGTGGTATAAATCCTAGTAATGGACCAATGGAATCGGGGCGTGTTTTAAAGTCAATTTTGAATGTAGAGAAAATACTGCAGCGATGAGTGTTGGTATTTCCTACAAGTTCAAACTTGGGCGTTCCATCGAGAAATGACTTTAAACCATATTCATTGATCAACACCACATAAATGTGTTCATAAATGTCATCGATCTTGTATCCACCAGAGTTCAGGGTGAGCACAGAATCATCATAGTAAAACTTGTTGTTCACATTTTCACGTATGTTGTATATTCGATTGTACGTTTCATGTGAAACAAGTCCCAAACCATAAGGTCGTTCACACAATTCGATAGGCGGGTAAAAGTCTAGGCTGACTTCGGGTCCACGGCCATGCAGTGTAAACGATTTACTTTCTGCCGACATACTGTTGACGTTTTTGCTTATTAAACACAAACGTCCACACTGTTGGCTGTTAAACGTTTGCTCACGTTTAACATTATAATATATCTTGATACTGTTTCCAAAATAGGTCACTAGTTCCATGGGCGGAGGCAAATTCCCAAAACTGTCCAAGTACCATACGATGTATCCCTCTTTTACATAAATGACATAATGCGTTCCTGGTTCTCGGTGATCATCCAAATTGACAACAGCACATTCCTGTTTCCAGGGACGTGGGCGTAATTGGTTTCGCGTAAACACACCTCGAAAATGAGAAAGCTTTAGTTGTTTAGCATAGCTTTCCACTTGTTCATGCGTCAAGGCATGTCTTGCTATGGTTGAGGTTATTTTTTTTTTTTAATATTTCGAAATGCGAAATCCCAAATCCTTGTTGATAAAAGGCTGGCTTTAAATTTCCAATTCTAGCCCCCATAGCAATCGCTTCCATCGTTTCATTATGTCGCTGCCTTTCTTTGAGTTGTTGCTTGCCCTGCTGCGCGGCTTTAAAAGTTTTCGCCACTGCACTGGCACCGCCCAAAAGTGAACACACAGCAGCCAAACTGGCAAATAATGCAGGTAAAAATCCTGCTCGTTTGGGGACGGGAATCACTCTCCCTTCTCTTGAACCCTGTCGCCGACGTTTTGGAATAACATGTCTCTGTGCTGCTCGAAGGGCTTTCCTTATGGTCAATACATTATTTCTTCTTTCGCAAGGGCTTGTCCTCGAATGTCGTAAGCCCAGGCTTTGCCAAGGACAGGGTCTTATTTTTAGTATTTTTAGTCTTTCCCACCACATACCTTTGTTTCACCATGATGATAATCACCAACAACCTTTCACAGGAATGTTTAAATCACAACTAACATCATATTGTTATTTCATGGCTGTATATTCCAATTTCACATAAAGTGGGAAATCGTTTATGGTTTTCTCGCTTGCTTTTCATCCCATGTCAACATGAGATGAAAGGATATTTCGTCACCTGCATGACCATTTCATGGTTATGGGGCAACATCCTATGACCATTTATCTTTATTTGTAAATGGTTCTCATCAGGTATGGCATATTTGATGTGAATGGTTCCATAATAGTGTAATCGATTGTGGCTTGAACCCGAAGCAAGCACATAGGTCAAGTGCTGGTCATGGACTAGCGGTAAATGGTTTCTGTCATTCACAGGTTTTTCATTTGTCAGATACACTAAAAATACAGATGGGATAAATTTCTAAAGCCTTTTCATTTCATAGGTCACGTAACGCTTGGTACAGACATCGTCTTCGTCTTGCGGGTCTTCCACGTGAATAATCCGATGGTGATTAGCGCTATAACCATTCACCGTAAGCTGAGGCACTTTGTCATAAAACTCATGCACTTTGTTATCCACATACTTTTTCGTAGTAACGTCTGTAGACACTTTAGGATGTTTTACATGGGTTAACCGCTCTCCCTTAAAGTCATAATCTCCCTGTTTAGTACGTGGCACTACAGACCTGTCCACATAGTGTTTATTAGCAAGATCTGTTTCTTGTTTAGGATCATGTAAGGGGACAGGCCTAGCTTTGGCCATCAACGCACGTCCAAAGACATCCATCGTCAACCTGTAGTACGAGTCTACTGTTTCTATGACAAGGCTCGGTGTCCTGAATATAGACAGCCTGCTAGCCTGTCTAAGCCTTAGTTGATATGAAGATTATTAAACAGCAAGAGTCATTCCCCTTTGGGGACATGGTTTCCCATCTCTGTCCCACATCACGTGAACAACGCCATGGTTCACTGTTTCCATCTTCCATTCGCTGCATCATTGTGGGACCTTCCGGCTGTGGAAAGACTAATCTTTTGCTAACGCTCATCACAGCGCCCAATGGTCTGCGTTTTCAAAATATTTATATTTTTGCAAAATCTCTCTACCAACCCCTCTACGTGTTTCTGGGTCAAGTCATGTCTGGACTACAAAAAGAGAATATGGGTTATTTCACATTTTCCACGCAAGAAAATGTTATTTCACCGGATGAGGTAAAGCCTGATTCACTCATGATTTTCGATGAAGTATCTACTGAACGTCAAGGCATTTTTCAAAGCTATTTCATCATGGGTCAACACAAACATACCGATTGCTTTTATATTGGACAAACATATTCTAAAATGTCCAAACTGTTGATTCGTGACAATGCCAATGTCATTGTTTTATTTCGCCAGGACGAGAGGAACAGTCGTCACATTTATAATGAATATGTGAATCCGGATATGACCTTTCAAATGTTTACTGAATTGTATGGCAAGTGCTGGAACACTCAACGTCATGCCTGTTTAGTGATTAACAAACAAAATGAACTCAACCAAGGACGGCATCGCTTAGGGTTTGATCATTTTATTGCTATTTACGGCACTGACTCATTCCCTGTCAAGTCATTTGTCAAGACACCATGGCGTTAGCAGAGAATCAATTGAAAAAACATATTATTAGAACAAAAATACTATTCGCCAAAAGTTTCGTCAATTGAAACGATCACGTGCAGATCATGCTATGTTTATTCAACAACATTTAGCACCTCCGCTAAAAGCCATGTTGAAATCCTCTTTAAAACCACCTTAAACGCAACCCACCGTTTCACAAGCCACTCATACGCTGCACGAGGACCCTGCGGAAGAGGAAGAGGAACAGGAAGATTTGACTAGTGTTAGCGAAGTTGAGGATGACGAGGAACAAGTGTTCACGCCTCGAAAAAAAGGCCGCACCCCTTGCAGAGTTTTTGAGAAAAAAGAAATCCTTGGCCATGGTCGAAACACCTTGCCCTTCCAGATCGTCTCCGTTTTCACAAGTCTTGGCCACCCCTCAAAATAAAGCTCAACTGAAAAACATTTTAATAAAATTTTATTGATCAACACAAGAACCCTATCTCATTGATCTATTTATTGGAAACACAGATACCACGTATGGTGTTCGATATGATGATAGTTTTAAAATTGGGGATTCATCCATTAAATTTGCTCGTACTAAAGCTGTCATTAAAAACATCAACTATAAATTGACGCCAGGACTGTTAAACTGCTCTTTCCTCGAACACCCTCATTCCATGATTATACTTCAGAGGACCTTGGCAAATATAAATCCATTTTATTGGATACCCATGCCCACAAAAGACAGTATGATCCTGCTCAACAAGTGAATGCCAATATATCTCAAAAATATAAAACCATAATTGCAAAAATGTTTCTCACCAGTAGAAGTACTCGTCGTAAAGTGTCCGCTTCGGGAGTGACATTTAAACCATTAAAACCCCTTGTGGATGTTACCTACTGGCACAATCCCAATAAGCTCATCCGGTGGCTACAATTGTTGCATGCTTCACGTCAAGCCGGCCACACCGGTCACGATTGGGAAATTCAAGAAATTGAACAAGAACTTCGAAATGCCAAAATTATTGTTTAAGCCCTCACCCATTAAAATGGGTATTGCTCAGGAGTTGCATCGCCCAGCTAGGCGTCACTATCCGTGACTCAAGGTGATTTCACGAGGTGTGGATGAACTTTGGCAGGCCGACTTGGTTGAAAGCATACCCTATGCTGGCGTTAACGACGGTGTACGGTATATGTTGACCGTCATTGATGTCTATTCCAAAATGGCCTTTGTTGAACCTGTGCGTCGCAAGTCTGGTCCACTAGTTACCAAGGCCTTTCAACATATTATTCAACACTCCAAACGTCAACCTCAGTTGCTACAAACCGACCAGGGGAAAGAATTTTTCAACAAGGATTTCTCCAGTTTTCTCAAATCTAAGGATATTCTCAATTACACCACGTACATTAATCTCAAAGCCAGCGTGGTCGAGCGGTTTAACCGAACATTGAAAACCCATATGTGGAAAGCGTTTACCGCTCAGGGCACTTATCGCTGGTTGGATATGTTACCAGATCTAGTGTCACGTTACAATGACACAAAATATAGAACCATTGGGACCAAGCCACGCCTCGTGACCAAAAATATTCAGCGACTGGATAAACTGTTTATCCCCATAAAAAACAGCAGATCCTAACGTCACCGACTGAAAATTGCGTATTTTTGTCGTGTGAGCAAATTTAAGTCTGCCTTCAATAAGGGCTACACGCCTCCGTGGGGGACTGAACTATTTCGAATTCGTCAAGTCAACATGGACAGTCCAGTCACCTATTTACTCCAAGACCTCAACCATCAACCCATAAAAGGTAGATTTTATCTCCATGAACTTCAAGAAACAGCATTTCCTAAACATTATCTTGTGGAAAAAGTGTTGAAACAAAAAGGAAATAAACTATATTTCAAATGGTACGGCGCTCCACGCTTCATGCATGTCCATATATGTTTCTCTTTCTCTCTCCACACCCGCGTCTCACTCCTTCACTCCATGATGACATACAACTCGTTCAGCTATTGGCTGTCATGGGTTCTCCAACTCCTCCCCTCACCTCTCCTCCGGCTCTCTGGCCCCTCCCCTTCACCACTCTGCAGTGGTCACGTGAGTTCCTGTTGTGTAAAGGTTTCCCTCCTTTCCCCTCTCTCCCCCTTTCCTATCTGCGGGGCCCCTGCCTGCTGCTGCTGCTCAGCTCGCCTGGCTAGCCGTTATCACCTTTATACAGAGTAGCCACATGGTTCCAACATGTTATCATATGACAACAGTGTTGTCAGCTTGACTGACATTCCATTCTGTTAGCCGACTAGCCATGCTTCAGGAAGATATTCTTTCCGTTCTGGCCGCCAGTCAGACATACATACATACATACATACAAAGCTTGTTCATCTTCATCTTAAAGTTCTTAATAACAACTATCAAACGTATCCCGCATTTTATTCGTCTCATAGCATTATTATCATTTGTCATGTTACCCACGATCCGTTTACCAACCTGTTTTAACGATCACCATGAGGGATTTTCGAAATATTCGCCTTCATTCGTTCGTCATAGGAAAATATCGAAAAGCGACCCCTCGTTTTGCCATACATCGCCCCGTCGAAATAGCCATTTTCTGTACCCACCATGGTCAGTCATAGCCTCGTTGTATCATGTGTCAAGCGCTACCGGCTCTCTGTCTACAAACACTCTTTTATTTAAAAAAATGCATATTGTTTTGTCCTAGAGACTTGATATTTATTTTCATGATAGAGGGGATAGGGATCTTTCATTTATGTCAAACAAACGTATTTGTAAACTTGTTAGTTTTCCAAAATAATAAAAAATTCAAAATTTCAGTGTTTTCAAAAAATCTCAAAAATAAAAAAGTATTATAAAAAATAAAGGTCATAGAGACCATTCGTTTGAACCATGGCACAACGTTCTATCATGTTTGGTTTTCAAACTATCGCTTACTTTCAAAAACGAAAATTTTCAAAAAAAAAACGAAAAATATGACGAGTGGTCTATAGGAAAGAGTATGTCATCCCAACGCCAACAATACCTCATTCGTTAAAATTCAACCATCCATTCGCCAATTATCGCCAATGTTCGCGAGAAGGTAGGCTATCAGTTTTTTTCTCCTACACCCTTGAAACCTGCTACGCCCTAGAGGGCATACCCACCATTCATTAACGTCAAACAAACTTTTTCATGAAATTCACCGTTTCCAAAATAGCGCCAATCCAATAAACAAGAATTTTCATTTTTTTTAAATACCATACACATTCATAGCCAAGAGAACGTCATCCCAACGGCAACAATACGTCGTTCATTAAAATGCGACCACGCGTTCGGGAGATATCGCCAAAGTTTATATGAAAGTAGGGGGAGGAGTAGAACTGTCAATCTAGCACTACTGCACAGTTTTAGTCCTAGAGGTTTGAAATTTGTTGTGCGGGTAGAGGGGGTCAGGACCATTCATTTATGTCAAACAAATTTTTTTGTAAACTCTTTAGTTTCCAAAATATCTAAATTTTAAAATTGACCTTTTTTAAAAAAAAATGTAAAAAATTAAAACGTTTTATTATAAAATAAAGTACATAAAGATAGTTCGTTTAAGCTAGTGCCCAACGTTCTATCATGTTTGGTTTGTTAACTATCGTCTATTTTCAAAAACAACAATTTTCCATTTTTTTTGTTTCAAAAATATAACGAGTGGTCCATAGCAAAGCCCCCGTCAGCTCGAGTCCAACGACACCTCATTTGTGAATCTCCGACCACGGGTTCGGGAGTTATCGGCTCGCATTTGGAGTAGTGGTGGTGGGGGGTAGAAACCGCCTCACTCCCCTACTTTGGAACTTTATAGAGCGTTTCAAACCAGCCAAATATAACCAACAAGTAGCTACCGGATGCTACTGTCAGTAACGCCTAGTGGTGAACGTTGGAACTTTATAGAGCGTTTCAAACCAGCCAAATATTACCAAGAAGTAGCTACTGCCACTAGCGCCTAGTGGTGAACGTTGGAATTTTATAGAGCGTTTCAAACCAGCCAAATATAACCAACAAGTAGCTACTGTCACTAGCGCCTGGTGGTGAACGATGGAACTTTATAGAGCGTTTCAAACCAGCCGAATATAACCAACAAGTAGCTACTGTCACTAGCGCCTAGTGGTGAATGTTGGAACTTTATAGAGCGTTTCAAACCAGCCAAATGTAACCAACAAGTAGCTTCCGGATGCTACTGTCACTAGCGCCTGGTGAACGTTGGAACTTTATAGAGCGTTTCAAACCAGCCAAATATAACCTACAAGTAGCTACCGGATGCTACTGTCACTGACACCTAGTGGTGAACGTTGGAACTTAAAAGAGCGTTTCAAGCCAGCCAAATATAACCAACAAGTAGCTGCTGTCACCAGCGCCTAGTGGTGAACGTTGGAACTTTATAGAGCGTTTCAAACCAGTCAAATATAACCAACAAATGTTCCTACACACTTAAGCCGATGTGCAGGAAAAAGTGAATATGCACATTTAATGTTGCCAGGTTAAAGGTTGAATATTACGGAGAGGAAGGTTGTGTAGAGCCGATAGCTCAATAAATGCGTTCTTTATTGTGTTGTTCATCTGATAGTGTAACACAATTCTTTACATTATAACAACCCACCTCCATATTTATTAAAGGTTCTTTCTCTTAGACGTTTAGTCCAATCAATCATCGCCACCGAATGTAATTATTCCTAAATAATGCTTTCCACTCAATCTCGGTATATTCAATAGTGAAGCGTAATATAACAGAGTATGTGTTTTCGAAATCACATTGCCTGCATATCCCATATATCTACCGTACACTTACAAGCCAGAATGGCCATTCTGTAGCTAATTACATGTGGATTAATATGTGTAACCCATCGTAAATGATGCCTATGTAGGGCGGAGTCGCCCTGTTTTCATCAATCATTACATCCTCGTACATCCCTGCTGTTTGAACTTCTCATTTCAGTGCCTCTATTCAATGAAAAGCTATAATAACAGTAATTACAAGTATAATATGCACATAGAATGATTGAGAGAAAAGAAACTTAAACAGTCGCAGTGCAAATATGAATTTCCATATACTGTCAATTAAACTGAAGAAGGACCAGGTTGTCTTTTGGCAAAAGAACTTACGTATGTGCTCTCCCCCAAGTACAAATGCTATTTCGGGCTTCAGATGAATTAACATATTTCTGCATATCACTCTTTAGTTCTTCCACATTTCCTCATCATTCAACATAATAAAAGACACACTGCAATATATTACTAATTATTATTTCAGACCATGTCCAGATACTTCAGATTCTGTTGTAAGGAAAATGTATACATTAAGAAATACAGGAAAGAATACTGCATCTGGAAGGATTCTTGTTTAGGAGCAACCATTCCGCGGATTCCTAAAAAAAAATTGTTCAATCATACTAACACATATGTATGTAGTGTATGCAAAGAAGAGTTTTCAAATTTGAGAATTTCGAGGAAGCACTTGTTAATTCATACTGGCAAAAAGTTATTGACAAGCGGTATATGCGTCGCTAACTTCTCGGGGGAAAATAATTTCAAGACTCACATGTTATTTCACAGTGAAAGTATGCCACATGCATGTACAATGTGCGAAGCAAAATTTGCTAAGAAATCATATCTAAAGAACCATATGTTAATTCATAGTGATAAAAAGCCTTATTCATGTAGTATGTGATATGCAAAATTTGCTCTTAAAGGTAATTTGAAGAAACACATGTCATTTCAGAGTGGTAAAAACACATTGCCTTGTAGTACGTGCGGAGAAAAGTTAGAAAACTTAGACTCATACGTCAGTTCACAGTGGCAAAAAACCTAATTCATGTAGTACTTGCGGAGCTAAGTTTGGTCTTAAAGTAAATTTGAAAATCACATGTTTTCTCACAGTGGTATAAGGCCATATTCATGTAGTGCGTGCGAATGAACATTTACTAGTAAGGAGCGAATAAAGATACATATGTTACTTCATAATGGGGGAATGGAACATTCATGTAATATGTGCGAAGCCAAGTTCCCTTACAAGGGAGGTTTGATGAGACACTTGTAATAACACAATGGGGAAAAGCCATATTCCTGTAGTACGTGCGAAACACGATTTACTCCAAAGGGTAATTGGAAGATACACACTAAACCTTACAAAGGTAAAACTGATCTCTCATGTAAGTCGTGCAATGAAAAGTTTCCTTTCAGGGGGTTTTGAAAACGCACATGCTACTTCATAGTGGGCGAGAGCCGGATTCATGTAGTATGTGCGAAGCAAAATTTTATCAAAAGCAAGCTTTGAAGACTCACATGTTACTTCACAGTGGGGAAATGCCGCACTTATGTAGTATTTGTGAAGCTAAATTTATCCTAAAACAAAATGTGAAGAGACATATGTTACTTCACAACCGACAATTTGAATTTGACAACACTGAAAATGGCTTCAAGCACCATATTGTTACTTCACAGTAGGGGTAAACCACATTCATGTAGTACGACCGGAAATATCGTTAGAACATACACAAGTTTCGTCCACATTCTTGAAGTACGAGCAGAGCAACAATTGCTTATAGAGATAGCATGAGACCATGTTACTTCACAGTCGTAAGAAGAACTGATTGATGTAATTCGTGCGACGTGAAATTTATTCATAAGGAAGTTTTGAAGACATGTTACCTCACATTGGGAATAAGCCGCAGTCATGTAGTACATACAAAGAAAAATTCACTCTGAAATCTCATTTGAATACACAAATGTTAGGTCACTCTGAAAAAACGCCACATTTATGTAGTGTGTGCGAAGGGAAGTTTAATCATAAGGGCTGTTCGAAATCGCACTATGTCACTACACAGTGGAAAATGTGGTACGTGCCAAGCTGTGTTTACTCACGAGATAAGTTTGTTACTTCACAGTTGGGAATAGTCACATTCAAGTAGTACTTGCGGATCAAAATTTATTATGAAGGGAAATTTTGATCATTGAGTGAAAAGCGATACTCAAGTTTTTCTTGCGAAGAAAATTTTTCTCAGTCAAGGAATCAGACGCACAAGTTACTTCACATTCATTTAGTACGTGTGAAGCAATATTTTCTCTAAAGGGAAATTTGAAGCGACGTGCATTACTTGACAGTGGCCAAAAGCCAATTCATTTTGGACGTGTGGAACAAATTTTACTTGCTAAGAAGACTTTGACACACATGTTACTAATTTGTGGTAAAAAGGCACATTCATCTAGTACGTGTGAACCTAAACTTACTTAAATGGGATGTTTTAAATCGCACATGTCACTTCACAATGAAAAATGTCCCATTCATGTAATTCGCGCGAACAGAAATTGACGCTTTAGGGAAAGTTTGAGACTCATACGTTACTGCACAACTGTAAAAAGTCATATTCAAGTGGTAAATGTGAAGAAAAACTTACTCGTAAGGAAAGTTTGAGGAGATGCATGAAACTTCGTCATACTGATATAAAACGCGCGAAGCAATATTCTCTTGAAAGAGTAATTTGAAGTCACATATGATACTTCCAGAGGTCAATATCCGTACTCTTGTACTTACTTGTAAGGGACTTTTGGTGAGTAATTTGTTACTTCACAGCGATCAAAAGCCACGCGCGAGACAAAATGTACCCAAGAAGGATGTTTGAAAACACATATGTTACATTAGAATGGTGAGATGCACACACGTTACCAATCGTATGATACTTCGCAACAGTCAAAAAGGCATATTCTTGTATTATAAACGAAAACTTGTATCTCAATGCGTAACCTAGCCATGTAAAGTTTTTAAGCCATTCTTTTCAGTGTTTTCTACACAAAACATTTGATTCGTAGCTCTCCTGCCGGTGAACACGACTTTGTTCAATAACTAGACGAGGTACAATGTGAAAAATATGTATAACTTATAACACTCATGAAAAAGTTAAGTGCATTAGAATCTTATCACTATTATAATGGGTCAGTTTAGGATTACGCGTTTCGACCTTCAAGCGGCCATCGTCAGATCCTGACCACTATGTTGAGGTTTAATTTAAGCACTTGTATACACTGCTCAAAGAAAGGCTTTGCATATTGCTATTAAGTGAGTTGTTTATTTTTTGCATGTAGTCACATTATAAACAATTAAGTGTACGTTCAAAGAAAAATAACACACAATCTGTTCTGCCGAAGAGACGGAAACACAAAAGAAATGACAAAAGTGATAATGTGGGGGTTGGTACACATGTATTTTTCATATTGGGGCGTATCAATACCGTGTAAGGCATGATTGCAGATGGCAAGGCGTACTCAGAACCAACGGATCCAACCTGGGTTGGGCAGATTATTCCACTCTTTGAAGGCAGGTTTGTTGAGAGAGTGGGACGGTCCGAAATTGTCCTCATAACATGCATGTGCAATACAGTTCATGTCCTCAGAATATGCGAGCCACTCCATTCTCTGTATGCCATGCATCTAAAGGAAATGTTTGGGCGAGCACTATCGTCCACTAGTGTTAGTTATTGAGATATTAAGGCGCGGATCTACGATGTTATCGGCCCCTAACCACTAGTGTAAAACCCTCACACACTGAGGCAGCGAAACCTGTATCAACAGGTTTGAGGATGCAGTCTCTTTACACCTGACCAGTCATGTTACCGTGGATAGCAAGTAGAGGCATACATGATCCTACCCTAAAACATGACTGAGCCTCCTGGATGAAGAGCTCATGAAATCTCTTACCTACTTGTCGCCACACTCGAATGCTTCTGTTGTATGGGATCAAACCACTAATAACCTCATCAGTAAGAAAGTACGCTTCCAGTCTTCCTGCTGCCATGTCCGATGCGTTGTTACCCCCTTCTGATATGGTTTCAGAGGAGGCACACCTGACATCATGCAGCCAATTGCCACTGTCTGACCAGATTCATTCCCTCAAGTGGCCCTTCGAAGAACGTGGCAGTACCAATGTGCTGAAAGCAACAGGTACCGAACCTCCCTGCGAGTGGTTTTTGCAGAGGCATCCAATTCTTTGTATATCATTAACCGTTTAGGGCTCCCTGTTGCTACACACACCACTTTAACTCACTCCAACACGAGCAGGAACATCCACTTGTCCTTTCTGAAGAAATGTTCAAGTTCGAAAAGCGTCTGTTGTTTGTTTACAGTGCCCTTGTCTTCCCCGTGCTCTTGGTACCTACTGTTCAAGTTATGTATTTATTGTTTAGCGCACGGCTCGTACAATGGTGTTATATATAGAAATAAAATGTGTACATATTTACATAACAGAAAACAAATAGTTCTGTAACGAACTATACAGCCTATTTTCATATATCCTACGTACTTATGTTAATTGCCTCTATCAACATACAAAATTTCAGTTTGATTGCTGTAATAGATTCGTTGATATTGAGAACGGTCTAAAATTCAGGATAGTCGCCAAGTTGGAATTTTATATATTTAGGTCTTTGAGTTATGTACTATCATGACGAATAGAAGGACCTAGTGAGAGGACTCCGCCATTATAGAACGGTAGTTGGTGGTCCCGCCGCTACAAGCACTGCAAGCGATTATGTCCAACACGTGTCCTGTTGTTCCGTCGAACCAGGTCATAGAAAAGTGCGGAGGAAGCTACTGTGTGAGATATTTGTGTGAATTAAATTGAATTATCTTTGATTTCAGTTCTTAAATTCAGTTCATTGTGTCTTGTGTACATCAGCATTTGATGTTTTGTGTAGGCCTACTTCAAACATATTTCTTTGTTAATATTACTGGTTTGTGCCATCATCATTCCGAGTCCAGCATCCAAGCAAACTGCACGACGCTGCTCCAAGCTCCGTCTTCTAACGCCAATTGACCAAATCGATGATATGCCAGCCTTGCCGGCCTTTCTACCAAGCCTAGTCCTCGATATCGCCTCGACTTCGATATTTCAAGCCATTCCACTACATTCCTATAGGCTTAATTTGCATCCCGCGTAGTAACAGTGCAGATTATGTCACTCCTCTACCATTCAAATATCCAACACCATACCCACCCTGTAATCATCCTAGACAAGCAACTCCTGTCTCCCTCGAGTTTTAATACAAGTTTAGCTCATCCCCTCACCCTACCAAGCAGCCAATAATTGATTATTTCAAGTAACTTCAAATTTCATCAGCGCACTCAACGTCACAGCTCCAACTGTATTTAAACTGGATAAATTTGAGTGACTGGTAAATTTGTTTTTGTCTTTCCTTATTCTCTGGTCGACCAAGATATTTGACTACTATCTCTCATCACCTCTTACTCATTACACGCACTTATACACTCACGAACACAAACATGTCGCGCATTGACACTAAACCCCGCACATTAACGGACCAGGGCATAGCATTCCTGATAACTCAGGACCCTGAATACCCTAAAAGCAGCCCAAATTATACCCCTGTCAATCCAAAAACACTAATTCCGAATGGGCCTGCCCAAAAACGAGATGGTACACTCGTTCCACTTAAACCAGCTTCACCAAAATCAGATTCCTCACTCTCTAACTCACCTACTCCCTCACCGGGCTACGTCTCATTCCCGACATTTGATTTCGAGAAAGAGCTGTGGTACGCTTCACCCAATGGCAGTAACCTTCCGACCACGATGGTCCTCATCCACCCACCTATAGGTATTAGCCTTTGTAAAACAGTCAGGCAAGCAGTAATTAACACGCTCAATCCCATAGCCCAATTTATTTCCCTCATTGAGGAATTAGGTAATCACCACATAGACCTCACTCCCTCTGAGGATAGTCATCTCAACTCTGTCACTATTGCTCTCAAGAGCCGCTCTGCCATTCCCCCATTTTCATTAATTAGATTCAGACCCACAATTCACCTTCTTTAGTCTCTCAATCTGCGGAAACTAAATTGCCTCAACATGAAACAACAAAAGTAACAGTCTGTATAGCCTACTCCAGGAATCTGTGCTTTCCGTAACATGTAATGGAGACCGTAGTACTTATTTCCGTGAATTATACTTTCCATTATGCCCTGCCTTTTAAAAGAGTATCAGTTACAAAGTAATTCGTTTCCCTTGGCATTATCCCTAAGACCAGCTGACCGGCAGCGTGGAACTTGCCCACTCTAGCGCTGCCAGGCGGGGCGCGCTTGAACTTGAGGAGTCCTCTCACTTTCTCTTTCATCCGTCATGGTACTATTACATAAGGATTATTGTCTGGGCGTAGTATTCAAACTTCAGTCACATGATTAGGACACAAGAAATGAAAACCAGATTTTAAAATTTCGTACAGCTGCCATCTTTTGGTTATGAAAACGATTGAAAAAAATTAAATACCAGTGAATTGAAATTTGTATAAGCATTTAAAGTACTAAGTTTTACTGTGCTCGGATGGTTAAATCGCATAAAACATCCATTTTAATATTTACTTTTCGCGTCGTCACCATGTTAAAGTTGTGCCCATCAGGTTATTGAGAGTCCCATAGGTGAAGTTATGTTCATAGCCTCTATCAACATACAACATTACAGTTTCATTGCTATAATAGATTAACACATATTGAGAACCGTCTAAATATTTCGGATGGTCGCCATGTTGGATTGTTATATACTTAGACCATGTTATGTATGGTTATATGACGATTTTGTGTAGGTTCATTATGCAAACGTTCAATTCAATCGCATGATAAATACCCAAGAAATAAGAATTTAATTTTAAAATTTCGCTTAAGGCATGTGAACAATTAGATGGCAGTGCTTTAGAATGTGTACTGTGCCATATTTCCCTGCGCTCATGTGGTTAAATCGCTAGAAAAGTCTCTTCAAATGTTTCACTTCTGCTTGGATTCTCTTCCTCTCTGCCTAAACCTTTCTCCTCTTCTTTTCAATCATCTTCCCTTAGGTTGTGTCTGAGCTCAATGTATTCCTCAAGAAAGCTGGTGTATTGTTCTTTAACGATGGGTTCTTTTTAAATTCGCTCTCAGTGGGCTTTGGGCTGAGAACTTAAGATCTGGGACGGATTAAGCGGCCTAAGCATGTGAACTACGAACCTTCCTTCAGTGATGACAAAGAACTGCTCAGTTGATGTTGGACTAGAGGAGTCAATAGTTTCTAATCTCCAGAATTGTTCTAAATCAGTACTGACGACATTACATCGAGAAGTGGGCTGAGAATTGTAATGAGGAAGTTGACCAGTTATAATCCAACCAAAATTTGTATCTCGGGTGAAAACATCGTGGCTAAATGCCACTTTTGATTGCGTAAGCTATTCCTGAAAACAAGATGTCAATAGTACCCTTAAGCTTAAAAAGGCGGTCGGCAAGCCTCATATAAGGAGGAATGTTTAAGCGGGATGTATCGACAGTGCGTATCATCGCCTATGCTATTCAGGACAAGACAATTTAATTTTAAGAAGGTGTTTCTCTGAGAAGTGTCTTTGAGTTGTAACTTAGAAAATTGTAAAGCCTGAGTTTTAGATCTATTAATGCTGGATACTTCGATGGATGTTGGTGTTACGGGAAGACCAAGTTTTTGATTAATGACCTTGACACGAAACCGTGTGTCGCGGCTAAGTCCAAAAGGCCTCTAGCACGAATGCAGTTACCCGACCTATTCTAGATCTCCACTTGAACAGTACTTGGGCACTGCGCCAAGACCTACCAACATCATCGGTTTGTATCGAGGTGGAAGGGGAAGTGGCTGATGACTTCGGTTTCTCATGACTATTAAGTAGTGTTTGATGCGGCTTTTGGTAATGAAAATAAAGTCTGGTCGATTGGCAATTAGACGCAGAATGTATAGTCGTTAGGGAATTAAAACAAATATGATGTTGGGCATTGAGCATCCTCCTTTAAACCCTGTCCTTCGAATTAGTTTCATAATATCTCGACCTGTACTTAAGACCTCAAGAAATTCACAGTTTGTACACTGTTGTTCTAAATTAAGTCAGGAATTGAGATGTGAGATATTATAAAATTGATGAAATTGTTTATGAGATATCATTTCATGTACAGACCGATGAATTTGTTTAACTTTCCGGCGGGCTCGTGGCAGCACTTATCTTGTAATAAATCAGAGTACTGTTATTTAAAGGGCCAAGGAGCTTCAGTATTCGTAGCTGCAATAATGGTAACACATTCCCCTAGGCAATTGTTGTTTTCCCTCTCACATCCAGTCATCAGTTACGGTCAAACCTGACGAGACCGTGCTGCACGCGCCCACTCATGCAAGTATTTTTACGGTTCGCTTATTGTTGTGGGTTATTGCGAAATGCCTTGCTACGAGTAGTTATCACAAATGTATGTACTGGAAGATCACGTGTTTTTATACATAATATCAACCAACCGTTATCGATAGTACAATCCTAACACTATTGCTGTATATTTACCTGTGTTTTTACTATTGGTTATATTTTTGGTACGTATTATATGGCAAAACTGTATTCCGAGAAGGAGAGTTTTTGACCTGTTAGAAGAAGAGCAGGGAGAAGAGTATTGAAGAGGACATTGATGGTTTAGATGTTGATGGCGAAGAAGAAGTGGTTGAAAACCAGGAGCATGACAGTGGTTCAGAAGTTTCAGAAGAGAAAGCTGATGAAGTGGAGGTTGATGGTGAAGATGAGGACGTTATGGTTTAATATTGGAATAGACAATGAAACTATTTGGTGCTGTAAGCCCATGCAAGCATATTCAAAAGTACCAGCGAAAATTATTATCAAAATATTTCCGTGCCCAAAAGGGATATGCAGAAATATTCTGACACCCATGGATACATTTCTCAAATTCGTAAGCCTTGACATAATTGATATCATTGTCAACTGCACAAACGATTTTATTGCTGCCAAAAGAGGCCAAGTGCAATACTCCAGAGATAGAGATTGTAAGGACTCGCGAAGAAATCATGGCTTTACTCTTAATTGGACTGAAACTTGGGAATCGTGCTAACTGCATGGAGTTAAGGAGAGACGATGGAACAGGTATGATGATCACAAGGGTGGCATTCAGTTACAAGCTCCTTCTGTTCTTGCTCCCATCAATCAGGTTTGATAATATGTCCACCGGAGTAGAGAGAGAGTAGAAGCTCGCTGCAATCAGAAATGTTTACATCTTCCTGGCTAATTGTAGGAATAATTATAGTCATGGCGAATTCACAATAATTGACGTGAAGTTGTTCCCATTTAGAGGTCGATGTAATTTCGTTCAATATATGGCGAAAAAATATTGGTTGGCATTTTATGGGCTATGCGATAGTAGAACATTTTACACATAACATTTCGAGCTGTTCTGTGGAAAGCAGACACCGGGACCTTGCGATGTCTCTGATAAACCCTACGATGTAGTTCAAAGACTTTCCCATGACATTCTACGTTGCAACAGAAATATCACCATGGGCAATTACTACACCTCTGCCCAATTTACTGACAACCTACTGGAGAATGGATTGACTATCATTGGTACACTCAAAGCTATTAAGAGGGAGATCCCTCCCGAATTTGTTACAAGATCACGAGAAGTTGTTTCATGCGTGTATGGGTTTCAATATGATAAAACGCTTGTCTCCATCCAGGTCAAACGGAAAAAATGCTTGCTCCTTCTATCGACTATCCATGGCTGGTGAAATAACGATTATAATTCAACCAAGGGAGGTGTCGATAAGATGTGCGCTTCGTCCTCAACTGCGCGACAAACAAGAAGACGGTCGCTAAGGATTTTTTCCAGTTTTTGGGATTTGGCTGGCATCATCACTCAATTGGTGTTTTTCCATAATAACCATGCATCCACTAAACATCGTCGCGATATCCTCCGTGATTTATCTTAGGAGCTTATGGAGCCATATTTGAAGATAAGAGCTCAGATGAACACTCTTCCTACTGTTTCTAGTCAAATACTGTGACCAACCCTAAACTTTGGCAGCTCCAGAAACATAATAAAATGTAGGACCATGTCATATGTGGGGGGGAGTGCAATCCTACCCTTGTCAGGTGCAATACATGCAAAAAGTGTGTTAGCAAAAAACACTCAACGCATACAGCGACATGTGAAGATTGTGCATAGAATGTCATGTACGAACTGTACAAAATATAGAAACTAACAAGATGTTCAGTAAAGAACATATAGCCTACTTTCTCCTAAATGCAGGGGTATTGTCATAACTCTTTGTCCTTTTCAATGAGTTTTTAACAAAAATTATACATCCGCCTTAGTCGATACAATACTGGTACATGTTTCCGGGATTAATTGCTTTTAACCCCTTCATTAGCCAATATCAATAGCACTACGCTACCAGGAGCAAATCTAATTATATTGACTAAGGCGGATGTTTCCCACAAAAGGGTATGTTGTTGCAAAATTTGGTAGAGATCAAATGATTAGGTGGTCGTAATTTGATTTAAGCTTTTAACATTTAGGTGGCCACCATTCCGTTTCCGTCAAGATGGTGGCGATATAAAACATGACACTGAGATGCCCTTTGTTAGTGCTACCTCTATACTAAATTCGTTCAATTCCGTTTTACCGTGTTTGAATTGATAGGGGGAATCGAATTGCACAAACGCATGGCCGCCATATGCAAACTATTAGACTGATGACCTTGTAGCTTGGTCAATGAACGCTTCTCACATAAAGGTATGTTGTTGCAAAATTTTGTAGAGATCAGATGATTAGGTTGTTCGTAATTTTATTTAAGCTTTTAACATTTGGGTGGCCGCCATTACGTTTCCGTCAAGATGGCGGTGATATAAAACATGACACTGAGTTCCATTTACGAGTGCTACCTTTTTTTACCAAATTTCGTTCAATTTAGTTTAACCGTGCTTGAATTGATAAGGGGAATCGATTTGCACACATACATGGCCGCTATATGCAATCTATTGTGTTGATGACCTTGTAGTTCGGTCAAAAGCTGCTTACCATATAAAGGTATGTTGTTGCAGAATTTAGTAGAGATCAGATGATTAGGTTGGTCGTAATTTGATTTAAGGTTTTAACATTTGGGTAGCCGCCATTACGTTTCCGTCCAGATGGTGGCGATATAAAACATTACACTGAGTTGCCTTTTGCGAGTGCTACCTCTGTACCAAATTTCGATGAATTCGGTTTCTACGTGTTTGAATACATTGGGGAATCGATTTGCACACATACATGGCCACCATCCGCAAATTATTGGGCTGATGACCTTGTAGTTCAGTCAAAAGATCCTTCGTACATAAAGGTATAATGTTGCAAAATTTGGTAGAGATCAGATGATTAGGTTGATCGTAATTTGATTTAAGCTTTCAACATTTGGGTGGCCACCATTACGTTTTCGTCCAGATGGCGGCGATATAAAACATGACACTGAGGTGCCCTCTGTACCAAATTTCGTTCAATTCGGTTTCACCGTGTTCGAATAGATAGGGGGGGTGGGACAGACATTCACCGTACACAGACACACACACAGATAGACACATAACTTTTCCCCCTGTGTTGATCTCATAAGTCTACTTTCATTTTTTGCAAAAATCGAAAGTAGGCTAAAAAGAGCCCTTTCCGAAAATCTTAAGGATTCGCTACTGTTACTGTTTTGAATGATTCTCTTTGATCATACACTTGATGTTTGCTACCAATTGTCTGCTATTCAATGAATAGTTCCATTTATTAGGATAGTCAGTGTATTGCAATTTTGTATGTTTTCATTATTTTTTCTTCTTGATTTTTCAAAAGGAAAAAGTTACAAAGTACTTAATAATTATTTTTGTTATCATTTAGTAACCACCTCACTTCATTTCCCAAGAAAATGTCATGAAATGTACATGTCAAAGATAACGGTAGACGGCAACTCCGGAAATCGGCACCAACCGGTAGTCGGGCCCGGCAGGGAAGGAGGCAAGGCTTCCTTGGTCGTCATCAAGCGAAAACCTTGCATAAATATTGCCACGTGGAATGTTCGTACAAAGCTTAGAGTAGGTAAATTAGAAAACATCAAATTGGAGGCAAAGGGTCACAGTATCAGTGTATTAGGATTGTGCGAAACAAGACTGCCTGATCAAGGGGAATTTCAAAGTGATGATTATAGAGTGGTGCACTCTGGAAGTCTCAAAGGCCAGGAGATGTCGCATTCCTGCTGGATAAAAAAAGCTACTACTGCTTTGAAAGATGTCATGGTAATAAATCAATTTATGGCAATACGACTCAAATCACTTCCTGTAGACACAGTCATTGTCCAGATCTATGCTCCTACGTCCAGTAGTGAAGATCAGGAAGTCGAGGAGATGTATGATGAGCTTGAAGACTTTCTTCAGGATCACACGAGAGCTAGTGACAATGTCATCATCATGGGAGACTGGAACGCCATAGACGGTGAAGGTTCTGAAAACCCATGTGTTGGACAATTTGGGTTAGGAAGAAGGAATGAAAGAGGCCAAAGGCTAATAGATTTCTGCAAACAAGAAGGATATGTAATAACGAACACCTTCTTTAAAGCCCCACCAAGACGCCTATATACGAGGAAGAGCCCAAGAGATCATTTTCGATGCCAAATTGATTTCATACTGGTGAAACATCGTTACAGAAATCAACCAAAAAAGTCTATGACTCTACCTGGAGCTGATGCCAACACAGATCACAATATGTTAAGAATCAAACTGTGGTTAAGGTGGAAACTGTTGAGGAAGACCAATAACAGACCGAAGTGGAACACCAGCTCTTTATGTGATGAACTTAAGCGTACAGAATTCAGAGAAGCTAAAACTAGGAAGCTTGGAGAAGACGATGCTTTGGAAACAGGCACATCGTCACAGAATATCAATACCAAATGGTTGACAATAAAGAACTCCATCACAGAGGCTGCAGAAGAAGTACTCGGAAAACCATCAGTCACTCCCAGACAACCGTGGATAACACAGGATATTCTTTTGTAGATCCAAGAATGGTGGAGACTGAAACAGGTCAATACAAATGAAGGGAGAATAGCATACAGAAGGCTTCAAAATGAAATAGATCGAGAATGTAGAAATGCCAAAGAAAAATGGCTTCATCAAAAATGCGAAGAAATCGAAGAACTGGAAAAACATGGATAGGGCAGCTTGGCACTAAAACAGCAAGGAAAACATGCCACTCACCAAAAATAACTCTAACCTCAGCATTGCGTGACAACCAAGGTTCAATTGTCACTGATGAAACACAAATAAGGAACCACTGGGAAATGTACATTAAGACTCTGTACAATGAAGAATTTGAGTACGTACATACAAAGGAGTCACATACAAGTTTAGTTGCACCTTTATCTGTGACTAAAAGTGAATTTGAGTTGGCAATGAGGTCATTACCAAATGAGAAAGCTCCAGGCATCTATAACATCCCTAGTGAACTAATCAAATCTGCTGGTGATATAATTAATGAAAAACTCTATGACTTAACGCAAACAATTTACGAAAAGGGTATTTGGCCATCTGAATTTCGAAACTCCATCATGGTCCCTTTACCAAAGAAAGCAAATGCGACCAACTGCAGTATGTACAGAACAATTAGTTTGGTTCCTCATGCATCCAAAATTATGATCCAAATCATAAGGAAAAGAGTAGAATGGGCGGTCTATGGCTACATCCAAGAAACATAGTTTGGTTTCCGTCGAGGAGTTGGTACCCGAGATGCCATTGGCATTCTTAGAGTCCTCGGAGAACGTATGATGAGCAGAAGCCGAAATCTGTATATATGCTTCATTGACTATGAAAAGGCATTTGATAGAGTTTCCTGGCATAAACTATTCCCATTATTAAGGAACATAGGAGTCGAAGAACAACTCATTACACTCACATGGGACCTCTACAATGGTCAAAATGCAATTGTACGTTTAAGAGAAGGTCTTACTAATCCAGTTCCTATCAGAAAAGGAGTAAGATAAGGATGTCCTCTCTCCCCAATTTTGTTTAATCCTTTTGGTGAGTTGATGATGGCAGAAGCTTTAGAAGACACAGGTTTAGGTGTGAAGATCAATGGAATTCCCATAAATGTAATTAAGTTCGCAGATGATCAGGCAATTCTAGCTGGTAGCCCATCTACTTTGCAGGCAATGTTGTCAAGAGTTGCATCATCGGTGCAGAAATACGGCATGAAAATAAACACCTCAAAGACCAAATGCATGACAGTCTCAAAACTTCCTAAACCTCTTCGAATAAAGATTAACAACTCAGACATACAACAAGTCAAATCCTTCACTTACCTAGGTCAAAAGATTTCAGAGGACGGAAGGTGCACAACTGAAGGTAAATGCCGCATTGCTCAGGCAAAACTAGCTTTCATGCAAAAGAGGAGATTACTGTGTACCAGTCGGCTTAAGCTTTCCCTCCGAATGAGAATGCTACATGCTTTTGTATGGACAGTTGCGTTGTATGCCTGTGAAACGTGGACAGTAAATAACAATGAAAAGAACCGTTTTGAAGCCTTTGAGATGTGGTGCTATCGTAAGATGATAAATGTGACGTGGAGAGACAGGATATCGAACAAAAGGGTTCTCGACACCGTGAACCAACTGAGATCAATCCTACGCACAATCCGTAAACGTCGTCTCGCATGGTGGGGTCACACAATGCGCCACTCCAATTTAATGAGAACTGTGGCAGAAGTGTTCAGCGAGGGAAAAATCCACGAGGAAGACCTAGAAATACCTTCCTTAAACAAATGCTAAACGACACACAAGCACAGAATTCAATGAAGGAAGCGGCAAATGACAGGACGATCTGGACATGTTTTTATGGCAACTGACCAGTCTTAGGACTGCAAACCAATGATGATAATGATGATTATTTAGTTCGCTTTAGTAACTGTTTTCTAGGCTGTTACGTTTGCAATTTCGAATTTAACCTTAGAAATAAATTGTATTCGTATGTTGTTTGAGCCTTCAGTCTTTTGACTGGTTTGATGCAGCTCTCCATGCCTCCCTGTCCTGAGGTAATCGTTTCATCTCTACATAGCTACCACACCCTACATCCGAGGCAATCTGTTTAACATATTCTAACCTTGGTCTACCCCTACAGTTCTTGTCCTCGACCCTTCCTTCCATAACTAAGCTTGCTATTCCTGGGTGTCTTAGTATGTGTCCTACCAACCTATCTCTTCTCTTCATTAGCAGTCGCCAGAAACATCTCTCCTCTCCCACTCGCCTTAATACCTCTTTTGTAACCCTATCTACCCATCTGATCTTAATCATTCTCCTGTAACACCACATTTCAAATGCTTCAATTCTCCTCTTTTCTGCTGCACCAATAGTCCAAGTTTCACTTCCATAGAGTGCCACGCTCCAGACAAAGGCTTTCAAAAATGACTTCCTAATACCTAAATCTATATTCGATGTCAGCAGATTCCTTTTTTGTAGAAATGCTTTTCTTGCCTGAGCCAACCTACTTTTTATATCCTCTTTGCTTCGTCCATCACTGGTTATTCTGCTTCCTAAGTAACAGAAGTCTCCTACTTCCTTCAACTTTTCACCTGCCAATTTGATCTCCATAGAGGTTTCTGATTTATTTCGGCTGCATTCCAGTATTTTTGTTTTAGATTTATTAATTTTCATCATGAATTCTTTCCGTAAGACGGAGTCCATACCATTCAAAAACTCATTCAAATCCTCAGGCTTTTCGGCCAAGATGACGATGTCATCAGCAAATCTCAGAGTTGAAATTATTTCTCCTTGAATCTTCACACCCACTTTAAATTTTTCTCTAATTCCCTTCATTGCTTTTTCAATGTAAAGATTGAAAAGTATGGGCGATAAGTTGCAGCCTTGCCTTACACCTTTCTGAATACCAGCTTCTCTCTCATGTCCTTCAACTCGAATGACTGCTGTCTGGTTTCTGTATAGATTGTATATCACCCTCCTATCCCTGTACTTTATTCCAATCGATTTCAAAATGTCAAACAATTTAGTCCAATCAACGTTATCAAAAGCCTTTTCTAAGTCTACAAAAGCCATGAACGTTCTCTTATCTTTCCTTATTCTACCTTCCAAATTCAGCCTAAGACTTAGTACAGCTTCCCTTGTTCCTACATTTCTCCTGAAACCAAACTGGTCTTCACCCAACTCTGTTTCTATCTGGCTTTCCATCCTCTTGTAAATTATTCTAGACAGGATCTTTGAAGCATGAGTAATCAAGCTGATTGTACGGTAATCTTCACATCTGTCAGCTCCCACTTTCTTTGGTATAGGGATGATTACATTCTTCTTGAAATCAGGGGGTACCTCACCTGTCTCATAAATCCTACACTCCAAGTGAAATAACCTGATCAGACCTTCATCTCCTATGCAGCGTAGCAACTCAATCGGTATATCATCTATGCCTGGTGCTTTGTTCCTGCTTAAGTCTTCCAAAGCTCTATCAAATTCTGATCTCAATATTAAATCTCCTTTCGCATCCTCATCAATTTCCTCCTCCCTTTCCATTACATGATTCTCAATCTCCTTTCCCTTATACAAACTCTCTATGTAAGCTTTCCATCTCTCAACCTTTTCTTCCCTATCTGTTAGAGGCTTTCCATTTGTGTCCTTAATATTACAGCACTTAGTCTTTTTTTCCCCAAAAGTATTCTTAATCCTTCGATAAGCTGTGTCTACTTTTCCTAATTTCAGACAATTTTCTATACCAGCACATTTCTCTTTCAACCATTCTTCTTTCGCTTCCTTGCACTTCTTGTTAACCTCATTTCTCAGACATCTGTATTCTGCTTTCCCCTTTTCATCTCTTACATTCTTGTGCTTCCGATTTCATCCATCAATTGGAGTATATCCTGAGTGATCCACGGTTTTCTACCTATTCTCTCTTTCCTACCAAGGTTTACTTCTGCGGATTTTGTTATTTCATTCTTCAAAAGTGCCCATTTGTCTGCAATTGAAGTTTGTTTAGGGTTTTTCATTAGTCCTTCCTTTATACTCTTCTTGAATCTTTCGTTTACATCCTTCTCTTTCAGTCTGTCTATTGCCCACCTTTTTGGCTTTTGACTTTACTTCAGTTTCTTCAACTTTAATCTGCATTTCATTACAACCAGATTGTCGTCAGAGTTTATGTCAGCACCAGGATATGTTTTACAATCCAAAATCTGGTTTCGAAACCTCTGCTTGACCATAATGAAGTCGATTTGGTAACGCCCTGTATCTCCTGGTCTCATCCATGTGTATATTCTTCTATTGTAGTTATTGAATAAGGTGTTAGCTATGACCAACTCATGCTCAGTGCAGAATTCTACTAGCCTGCTTCCTCGATCATTCCTTTCGCCTAATCCGAAATCTCCTACTATCTTCCCTTCTCTCCCTTTTCCTACCACAGCATTCCAATCTCCCATTACTATAACATTTTCATCACCCTTGATATACCTCAGAATTTCATCTATTTCTTCGTAGACCTTTTCAACATCCTCATCATCAGCTTGACTGGTAGGCATATAGACTTGTACCACTGTGGTGCAGGTAGGTTTAATATTTATTTTTGCTACAATAATCCGTTCACTATATTGCTCATAATATTCCACCCGCTGTCCAAGTTTCCTACTCAATATGAGGCCAACCCCTGCTTGGCCATTGTTTGATTTAGTGCTAATGACCCTATAGTCTCCTGACCAAAAATCCTGTTTTTCCTGCCTGCGCATTTCACTAATCCCAACCAAATCCAACCTCAACCTATCCATTTCCCTTTCTAAGTTTTCTAACCTTCCATTTCCTAGCAGACTTCTAACATTCCACGCTCCGATCCGTAGAATGTCAGATGTCCTATTTGTCACTTGTATTCGTGACCATTACAATTTTGCAGGCGTCAGGTCAATAAAGAGGGTGACTACCTCCTTTTCCCTTAAATAAGAGGGTGCTTTAGGGGTGCTGCTACGCGCCCGCTCGTGAGAATTCCAAACGTGTGCCCGCCGGAAGGTTAAGTAAATGTGTATACGCCCGCATTAAACTAGGGTGAGTTTTCACACAGTGGGTAGATTATTAGCTTGGGAATAACCTAACCCCCAAGGGAAGATGATAAAGAGAAGGAGATGGGTTTCGGACTGGAGAAAAAGGATGGAGAAATAGGAGGAGAGTCCTACAAAAGTTATACGTTTAACTTTAAATGTACTCAAAGGCGGTTGCCACTGCAAATCCGCTCTCCGATACCTAAAGTGGGTAGGGACCTGGGCAAAGCTAACTGGGAATGCATCTAGAACTTGGGCGGTTTGCAAGAGAGTGGCTTTAGAGTATTCCCTCTCAAGCATACATATGCCTACTATGGGTAAGGGTGATGGTCTGTCAAGACAAAGAGTAACAGATTTATGTTGTATCTGTTCAAAGGAGTTTGTTTTTAAACAAATAATTTGAAGAACGCCAATAATTTGAATCGGTTTAAATATTTTAGTTTTCAAAATTGTAGAATTCCTAAAGAGCGACCAAATGCTTCCAAGAAGGATAGTGATAAAGCAATTATATCTTGGGAAATAATTTTGGTAAGTGTACCAATAGTTGCATTTGGAAATGGCTAAGCATTCACCCAGCAAGGAGCCGACTAAAAGTTTAGGCAAGGAGAAACACTTATATTTTGAAAAACCAACCATCAGTGTTGGAGAGAATCTCCACAAGCAGGAAGCTGGCGTAGCGAGCTATGCTTGCCTTACTGGCCAGTTAGAATTAGCTATTAAAGCTAAGAGAGACTTTACCAAGTTGTCAACTAAGAGTTCTTGCTCAAATGCAACAAGTGGTGAAAGCCCTATCAATAGATTTATTTGCATTAAATGGGAAGAGTCAAGGAAGACAGGATCTTGCCTAACCGTTATGTTAGAGAAATGATAAATCAAAAAGGAACGATTGAATTTATTTAACAATGTTGGGTAATAGTTTTTTGACAAATATATAATTTAGATTTTGTAACAAATGGGGTTACAGACCTCCGAAAAACATCTAAAGCTTGCGCCAGGCAATTAACAATTCTTTTGGTTTCAAACCTTTATATGTTTTAAAAACTTCGCAATATTTTGAAATGGCGAAGATAAAATAAAAAATTTAAAGACAGTTGAAGTGATTAAAATTAGACATTAAATCAAGTACAAGGTGTGTACTTTAAGAAATTTCTGAGAAAATATCCTAGAACGAGTAACAACTTCGGAAATAACAATAACAAAAAACAGGAAGAATAAAATAGAAGTTTCTATAACTTCTTATATTCAAGCTGAATTACTTTTTTAGTAGTTATACAAATAGGGCAGGTCACTTACTGTGAAACCTGAAGAGAAAGTCGAAAGGAAGTTTCTAGACCTCTTATGTTAAAGTAGGAATCACGAGACAAATGGGGCAAGTTTCCCTTTCGTGAAACCTAGAAATAACTCACTTATGAGTTGAAAGAATTGTATTCCCTAATTAGAAGGGAGAAACAAGATAATTTGAAACGTGTACCAGACACGTAGTTATGCAGACATTAATTCTTTGTATATGGAGCAAAAACAAAGGGAGGGCACTAGTTGAGAGTGACACCTCATTGAAAAAGACCTAAAGTAACAATTTTATTATTTTGGTTTGTTAGTAAGGGGTTTGGGAAAGATCAAATGGAATTGAGGATATGTGTTCATGGCCGTATTTATAGTATTCAGATAAACGCGACGCGAAAGAAATGTTGAACAAACACTTTTTTTAACTATAGTCTGTTGAAATGGCTGAAAAATTCACTGTAGTAGCACAAAAGTTTATGGCAAAAAAAAGTTACTGCAATTATGGAAAATATCTAGTTACACAAGATAGGCGAGAGTCTATTGCTTGAGAAAGTTGTAGATTATCATTAATTGCGCCAGAGAAAATCCCAACGGAGGAAGAAAAATTAGCTATTGAGCAGTAATTCATAAGGAAGATTCCTTAGTTTGAAATAGTATTCCCACATGTGAGTGGAAAATACATGACGGTATGACTGGTAGATAGAGTGCAGATTCTGGAAGGTTCCAGAGCAATCCTAACTGAAGAATAGGGCCAAAGTAATTCCAGCGGTGGAACGAGCTATGTATTTTATAGATAGTGGGTAATTCAATGGTATCCCACGTTGTGAGAAGATCTCTCATTTAATAAGCATAAGAAATGCTGCTTCCTATTAAGATTGGCTTAGACAGACAAAAGCTCAACATCGAAAATCCCGCGAAGGATGATTATTGCCCCAAATATAGTAATCTCACACTGCCTATAAAATGATCGTTAAAAGCATGTAGTTATTAAAAGACGATGAGAATGAGGTTAAAACCTGAAGTCGGTACTTATCTTTGCTTCATGGCGAAGGTGAAGTTCCCTTCGACGGTTGAGATTATAGTTTCAACATGGCGTGGAATTAAAGGAATGCCTCTTTAGTTGAAGAGGAGAGCTCTAGTTGAGCTTTCAACTGACTGAGTCGACTGCCGACGTACAAGTGAGACACGCTCAGCGAAGTACAGAGGGACCAGGGAAGGGAAAAGAGTGGGGGTAGGAAACAAAAGGAATACATATCAGAATAGACAACCTTACAAAAATAAATGTTTTCTTGATGAAATGGTCTTCAAAGAGTTGATAGTAGGCGACACTAGAGCAGCCTGGTGGGTGAAGAAGTAGACGAAGTTCTCTTGATCACGGAGATGATAGCTGGCGATGGCGACGAGATCTGGTGGCCAGATTGCTAAGGAAGTCCTCTTGTACAGGGAAGAATTGAGGAACTTCAGAGATTCGCTGCTAGATGACGCTAGGTGGGTCATGGAAGATATACATCTAGAACAGACTCACAAGTAACATGAGAATCATAAAGAGCAAGGAGAAATTGGAAGATCACTGTTAATGTTTGAGAAGAAGGAAAGAAAGAATTACAGCAAAGAGCAGTAAAAGTATACTCTATCTTATCGTGTATTCCAAGAATACACCACACAGGCCGCAGAGTGACATCATCAGTACTGTACCCGTTTCCGGGGAAAATATGCCCATATAACATCACATGTTTGAGTCTTCAGTTTTTTGACTGGTTTGAAGCAGTTCTCCATGTCTCCCTGTCCTGAGCTAATCGTTTCATCTCTACTTATCTACCACACTCAACATCCGAGTGAATCTGTTTAACATATTCCCACCTTGGTCTACCCCTACAGTTCTTGTCCTCGACCCTTCCTTCCGTAACTAAGCTTGCTATTCCTGGGTGTCTTAGTATGTGTACTACCAACCTATCTCTTTTCTTCATTAGCAGTTGCCAGAAACATCTCTCCTCTCCCACTCTCTTCATACCTAATCGTTTATAACCCTATTGTAACATCACATATTTTCCAAGAAATAGTGGGGGAATTAAAAAGCAACTGTAACGAAACGAATGTGTCTGAAGTCTAGTTTGAGAAACGGGTGGCACGCGATAGAGTATCTCTGGGATAAGTAAAAAGGGGCACCATGAAACAAGAATTCACAAAAACACATTTCTGGTGAAGCCTGCATTAAAGAAAAGAAATATGAAACACCACAGATCGGATAAGATAAAAAGGAAATTAACCTTGATTTATTCAAGATTTTGTTTGCATGTATTCCTAGAACAAAACCTGTCTACGATCCCGACGGCAAAAGTAAACCCTATGTTATGGTGAAATGTACTTTCCAAAACTTGCCCAATGAGAGCGTCTATCAGAAGAAAATCACAGGACCAAAAAAAGCTACAGTCCACTTAAGTTCCTTCTCGTCACTCCAGATATTTGTTGTAGCACACGACACAATAAAATGTCCCTGAGCGACCAAATTTAATTTTACTGTACATTAAATCAAAGTCATGAAATTCTCTAAACAATTTGTCCTATGATTGATAAGTTTCTAGCCGAAGCATAATTACGCACACTAAAATATATATATATGTCTGAAATGACTTGCTCACATTCATTGAAGGCTAATAATTGAATAGCCCATCCAATTAGAAAGAAGTAGTTCCGTGACGATCTAAAGAGCCTACTTTTCTTTGAATTTATGAATTAATCTAAAATGTTATGATCTATTATTGTGCCAATGAAATCCATTTGTCAGTACAGAAGTTACATGCATTTAAAAATCGGACTGATCTGAAGGATTGAATAATGTTGGCAGCACTGACGTATATTAGTTACCCCAAATTAATTTAGAATATTAGGTACTATACGTATGCAAAGTTTAGAGCTGTTGGCTTGCATACATTCTGATTTTTAGATATTACGGTAA
Organism: Meconema thalassinum; assembly: GCA_946902985.2. Taxonomy (NCBI): domain Eukaryota; kingdom Metazoa; phylum Arthropoda; class Insecta; order Orthoptera; family Tettigoniidae; genus Meconema; species Meconema thalassinum. The sequence goes on along the minus strand of OX336393.1, from coordinate 6,016,837 downwards.
AAATATATAGAGAGAGCATTTCTTTACAGTTGGCAGCCCTGCTGGCTCTTAAGAATACGCCTGTTCATATGAGGTATGGTACAAAGGTCACATACAAAATTTGGCCGATATCCATTTGTTAGTATACTAGTTACATGCATTGAAAATTTGGACCTATCAACAAACTTAGAATCATGCTGGCAGTACCGACGTATACTAGGTACTCCAAATTAATGTAGAAGGTCATATACCATACGTGTGCAAAGTTTCGAGCGCTTGGTTTGCATGCTTCCTGATATATTGGTATTAGGATAAAATAATAGAGAGACCATTTACAAACAGTTGGCAGCCCTTGTTGCTCTTAAGAATACGCATAGTCATATTTGTTATTGTGCATATAGTACATATGAAATTTGGTTGAAATCCAATTGATAGTGTAGAAATTACATGCATTTAAAATTAGACTTATCAGCTGGCTTAGAATCATGTTGGTAACACTGTCATATATGGCCTCCAGGAAATTAAACTGAAATATTATTATCTATATGTGTGCCTATTTTGAAATAGCTCCCATGCATACCTTCCAGGATATCCAACATTGAGCTCAAATTTCAATTGCGATTTTTCAGCAGTTGGTAGCACTGACATCATTTTCAAATATGGCCTTGAGATATTCTGGCATAGTTCTTTACTCATACCAAATTTGGTTTCCATAGCTGCAGCCGTTTAGGAGTTGATAGGGGGGGACACACACACAGCCAGACAGACAGACAGAAGGACAGACAGACACACATTTTCCCGGATCGATCTCATAAGTCTACTTTTTCCTCATTTTTGCAAAATGAGAAAAGTAGGCTAAAAATATATATAATTATAATATACATATAATTCGTTGAGGCCACCTAGGACCACGTCTTGCTAAACTTGGCAATAATCTTCGCTTTCTTCTGAGCCCAGAATTCCCTCATCCTCTGTGAGTGGGCCATCTTGCGCTCCGCTGTCCAGGTGGTACCTTGTCTTCTTTTCGGTCTTCGTGTCTCATCTCGGGTTAGCCCATTAGTCAGTATCTTTTTGCGGACGAGATCTCTATTGAAGGCGTCATCAGGAGTAGTGAGGTAGTAAGACATCTACCCATAAACGCGTGTGTGCTTGAATACGTATGGCTATGCTGCAAAGTCGATATGAGGGGAAGGAATAGGGTTAGAGGGGACTGCTTGGTGTCGGTTTCTGCTCTATCTTAAGGTGAGGTTATATTTTTAATAGGTGGACTATTGGAAACGTTTTTTTTGTTTGTTTAAAAACCTGTTTTTTGACATTTTTTCTGATATTTTGGGAATAGATGATGCGATTTTGAAGTGTGACATGTCATTTTTTTTCGTGGCGTTGCCCTGTTTAATAGGATGCCTGTGGTGAGAATGAGGAAGACCTGTTTTTTCACATTTTGCTGATATTAGCTGAACCCATTTGCGGATTTGGATGTGGGTGGTAGGGATGATTTGAGGGTGATGTTCTCTTTGGCATGAGGTGTGAAGAGGGGTGGAGTTTTTGAAAATGAGGGAAACGGGATGGATTTTTTCTTGAAAAAGTGAGTTTTTGGAGTTTTGTAGCGGAGAATCGAACCCGAGGTCTTTACGGTGACACCGAAGCCCGCTAGCCACACGAAGGGCAGAGCCCGTAATTTTTTTTTGTAAAATGAGGTAAACTCATTTTGGGGTAAAACACGATTTTTGGAGTTTTCGTTATATCTGGCAAACCAGTAAGGCTAGGGACTTGTATGAGGGGTCGTAGCACTCGGGGTGACGCGCCGTTCTTGAATGTATTATTACGTTTTGCCAAAAGGGCCTGAGTACACTTTTGTTAATATTTTCTGAAACAATGATGGGGTTGTGACATATGGAGTATCCTAGCACTCGGGGTGACCCGCCGTTTTTGAATGTATTTTTTTTTGTCAAAAGGGCCTGAGTACACTTTTGTTAATATTTTCTGAAACAATGATGGGGTTGTGACATATGGAGTATCCTAGCACTCGGGGTGACCCGCCGTTTTTGAATGTATTTTTTTTTTGTCAAAAGGGCCTGAGTACACTTTTCTTAATATCTCGCGAACCCATAAGGCTAGGGACTGATATGTGGGATCCTAGCACTCGGGGTGAAGCTCCGATTTTGAATTTGTTTCAATTTTTTGTTAAAAGAGCCTAACCACACTTTTGTTCTTATCTTGCGAACGAATAAGGCTATGGATTTGTATGGGGGGTCGTAGCACTTTAGGTGACGCCCAGTTTTTGAATGTATTATCAATTTTTGTCAAATGGGCCTAACTACACTTGTGTTAATATCCCGCGAACGAATAAGGCTAGCAACTTGTATGAGGGATCGTAGCACTTGAGGTGACACCACGTTTTTAAATTTATTTATTTTTCTTTTCAAAAGGGCCTAACTACACTTTCAGTAATATCTCGCGAACCAATAAAGCTAGGGACTTGTAGGAGGGCTCGTAGCTCTTGAGGTGAGGCCCCGTTTTTGAATGCATTTTTATTTTTTGTCAAAGGGACCTAACTACACTTTTGTTAATATCTCGCAAACCAATCATGCTAGTGACTTGTATGAGTGGTCCTAGCACTTGAGGCGACGTCCCACTTTGGGGGTGAAACTACACCCAAAAATTGAAAAATCGATACCTTGGAAACTAAGAACCCTAAAATAAGGTGTGATAGCCCACAAAATAGGTCATGACATAAGCTTTTACCCCCGATAGATCATTTCACCCCTTAAACAGTAAATAGTGATCTTATAGGGAAAAATATGCCAAACACTTAAACATGATAAATGAACCTAAGAGCTTTCGTTTTTGATGAAAAATAGTAGGAGTGAAAGATACCCCAAATTTGAAAAATCGATACCTTGGAAACTAAGAACCCTATAATTATGCGTGATAACTTAAGAAATGGGTGACATACGCTTTTACCTCGATAGGTCATTTAACCCCTAAAACAGTAAACGGTGATGTTACAGGAAACAAGTATTTCCGTGAAGAACTAAAGCCTATTTCCATATATCCTACTTATGTTAATTGCCACTATCAACATACAAAATTTCAGTTTGATTGCTGTATAGATTCGTAGGTATTGAGAACTGACCAAGTATTTCGGATGATCGCCATGTTGGCTTTTTATGTATGTAGGTCTTAGAATTATGTACTGTTACATGAAGATTATTGTGTACGTGTAGTATTCAAACTTCAATAGCATGATTAGGACACAAGAAGTAAAAACGAGATTTTAAAATTTCGCACAGCCGCCATTTTGAGGTTATGTAAACAATTGAACTAAATTATATACCAATGCATTACAAAGTGTATAAACATTTGCTGTACCAAGTTTCATTGCGTTTGGTTGGTTCAATCGCGAGAAACTGTAACGTTTTCGCCCCTCTTGGGTGCACAAGTGTAACTGTTTCTGGGGTGAGTGATGAAGAACCACGCTTTGCTGCCAAGTGTAACGCTTTCCTGACGGGTGCTTACCTATGACTTCTACGCCTAAGATTGATTTAATAATTGGGCGCCAATATGCCAACATCAAGTTGAAACCTAAAACTTATATTTATATCAAACCCTAGCTTGCGTAGAACACAAGAGATACTCTTCGAAATCAGACCGTGGTATGATTGCATCATTAACCCTGATAACATTTGCATTGGGAGATGGGTTTGTCTTATATATATAAAGCTACATACTGGAATTAAAGATGGCATGTTGAATCCAATGAGTTTAATAATCCAAGAAACAAGACTGTGGTCAATTTAATAATAATAATAAAAATGGAGCTTAAAGATTTTACCATTACCACATGGAAATTACGTGAAATTGGATTCGGATGAATTTACTGAATTTACGATTATTACCAAGCTAAGAAGTTACTGAATTTACGTAGGAAAAGAATGAAAAGAGAGAGATTGCGTATTTATGCGACAGTTCCGCTCACCATTGGAGGTAATTTCTCCCTCGTATTTGTTGCTTCAAGAGAGATTGCTGTAGATTCTTGGTCGGCGTCATCTCCTTCGTTTCTTGACGTTGTAGCTAATTAATATCAAAGTGTTACTACTGTTAGTGGAGGATCTAAATCCCACAGCAACTTACACGGTCTGGCTATTCACAACAGCTCATATAATACCCATGACGAATTGGTCAGTGGAATATACCAGTAAAATGTCGTTCACCTTGGAACACAAGAAATAAGTCCGAAGACGAATGCGAAATTATAATGTTCAAAGTAACGGTCTGTCCATTACTGAACCAAAGTAATGAGTAAGTCCCCTTCGGACAAAAGATATAAAGTTAGTCCTCTCTTCACGCAGCGCGCTCACTATATGCACTTGACACGCTTCCCCTTCCAACGTCCAACTCCTCAATCTCCCGCCTAGCCTGATGACCAATCACCGTGCGTCTTCATGCCTCTCAACACAGCTGGATGTAGGCCGGCCTCCTCTTGATTGGCTGAGACCCCAAGCGCTTCCCTCCACCTTTAAAGTTCATTGCTCTTGCAGTGATGCTTCGATGTACAATTTCCGTTTCAATACATATCGCCTTTTTAGTAATCCGCACTGTTGAAGAAGTTCCCTCTGGTTTTGACATCACGTTGTTGTTCTCCACGGTTATTCTTGGATCCGTACTTCCCGATGGCGCAAAACTCTCAACTAGCCCTAACTGAATATAAAATCCGAACTCTCCGCAATCCAATAATTTACTGGGATAATGGCTATCGGAATAATCCGATTGATAGTGTTTTCTAATTGATAGAAAACCTATCTGTATTGTTTATAAAATTTAAAAAAGCTCCAAAATAAAACATGACGTTAATAATAATAATAATAATAATAATAATAATACATTTTGAGGTTTTGAAACCATTTTTCAGTGTTGCCGAAGTAAACAAAACTTTGGTGCTTTTTAGTCGGCCAACACGAATGTACCAATCCTAATCCTGAAATAAATTGGGGGCTGCGTGGCGCAGTCGGTAGAGGCGCTGAACTTCTAACTGAAAGGGAGTAGGTTTGATTCCCACCCAGGTAGTGGACTTTAGAAACAAAACTACCACTTTCGGAAACGCAAATGGCCCTGGGGTTTACTCAGCCTACACCAGAAATGAGTACCAGGGTAATCCCTGGGAGCAAAGGCGGCCGGGCGTGGAGCTGACAACTCCATCCCATCCAGTGCCGATCCAGCTCGCATTACATTTAACACAAAATATTTATGTGCCGTAAATGTCACTATCTCACTGAGTTACTATAAACCTACTTTTACCTAACACCAGCACTCCATCTCTCTCATGTCATTCAAACAGCAGTGTACAATCCGGACCAGTCACTTTCTCACGATCCCGACCTAGTTTACGCCACTCTTAAATGATACTTATGTACTAATAACATTGAGGTCACCTACCTCACACACAAAATACCTCAAATTCATACTCATAGATCTTATATGGCGACGTCATAAACAGAAATCACGTGTGCTGTAGTGTATGAATTTCATGAAGGACTGTCTCGCCTTCTGATTGCCCATCTTTTGCCACGTGGACGCCTAAGCAAACGTGCCCTGTACAAGCGCTGCCCCATCTCTCGGAGACAAATGGGACCCCACCAGCACTGCCAAACTTTGGCCGTGGTGTTTCGAGACTCTCAACAGCATCCTCCAATCCCGACATCTTTCCCTGTCCCCTAATGTGACCCCTGGTACGCCTGCCTGGAAGTCCAGAACTCCCGCACTCCGAATACAACACTTACTCATTTGATAGGCTGGCTCGCCAGCTACACTCTCTAACTTCATGAAACATACTTCCGAAGACTATTGATATTATACGTCCCGTATAATCGGTTTGCCTTACCATCCTCCAGAACATATGCTGTTTTGCCAATACGTATGGAAACTATAAAGTTTCTGCGTCACTTGCTTCCAATATAGCCAGTGGCTTCCTTAAATTAACGTCATCACGTTGCTCTACTATCATATTTCTCAGTCTGTAACGATGCCCTGTTGTTACTGTCCACACATGCACATAATAAAATACCTTCCTCTGCTTTGACAACAGGATTATCCCTACATAAATTCGTGTCCCTTGAGAGCATATCTGCAAGTATATTATATTTACCTTTAATATATTTAACTGTGAATTTGTATTCCTGCAGTGCAAGAATCCACCTACTAACTCTGTTAGAACTGAGTTTACAAGATCTTATATAAAGTAGTGCATGGTGATCTGTATGGATCACAAATCCCCCCCAACTAAGTACAATCTAAATTTCCCTAAACTGAAAACAATACCTAAAAGCTCTAACTCAGTAATAGTGTATCTTTTCTCTGCTGCTGTATGTCCTCGCGTGGCTAAAGATACAATGCACCGATTACCCTCTTCATCACTCTGACACAATACTCCTGCAACAGCTATGTGCGAAGCATCAGTCATTTCCACATATTCCTCATCATTCAAAGGATATTTCAGCACTACAGACTTCTCAAAACCTTCCTTCAGCGCTCGAAAAGCCTCGTCATGCTTGGACTCCCATCTCCACCGATTACCATTTTTAAGCAAATCCCTGAATGGTTCTACCAACCCTGAGTATTTAAGAACGAACTTGCGAAAAAAAGTTACAAATTCCAAGGTACGATTTTAACTGTTTAACATTCTGTGGCACCTCTGCAATAAGTAATTTACTAACCCTACTTTCCTCTGGTGTCATACCTCTACTAGACACTCTATGACCTAAAAATATCCCTTCTGACTGGCAAAATGACGACAGACAGTTTCAAAGTGAACTCTGCCTGATCTAACTTCTGAAATACAATATCTAAATGACGTAGATGCTCCTCAAAACTGCGTGTACTGATTACCATATCATCAATGTTAATGGTAACAAACTCTCCTGTGTCATCACCTAATGCGATGTTTAATGCTCTGATTAAAGCATCTGAACTATTCTTTAAACCATAAGGTGCCCTACAAAATTGATAGAGGTTATACTTATGACTAAATGCCGTAAAAAGTCTGTCCTCATATTGAAGTGGCACTCGTCAAAAACTGGAACTCAAATCTACACAAGTGAAATACTTCTTACCCTCAAATGTTTGCATCAATTCCTCTATTGACATGGACTTCAGCTGGTCTGAACTGATTCTACTGTTAACTAAACGAGCGTCTAAACAAATACGGACTGTACCATCTACCTTCGGTAATTAAAGAATTAACATATGGACTGTTGGAGTGCTCAATAATGCCATCTTCAAGCATCTAGTTAATTTGTGCCTCAACTGAACTCTGATAAGCGAAAGGCACAGGATATCTATGTCCCGTGAATGCTGATCTATCAATAACGTTCAATGAATGTGTATAGCAATTGGCCATACCTATGTGATCCTCAAAAACTCTCCTATTACACAATAACACATCATCGAGCAGAACACACTGTTCTTCCTCTATATTTCCCTGAAATGCAGCGTAACGTAACGAGTCCTCTAGACGTCCGTTCGTAATCAAACTGCCCACAAAATTACAAGATTCCCGCTCTACGGCCTGAGATATCTCATTTAAAGTACAAATGACACCTACAACACTACTTCTCTGACGTCGGTCGTTGAACGCTACTTCTACTTCAGAATCATCCCATTTACATTTCAAACGTCCTACCTCATAACATATGTTCCCAGACACTCGACTTAGCCAATCTGAACCGAAAATTACATTGAATACTAAATTTGGAATTACAAGTCAAATTTGATTTTCTACATGATTATTACTTTCAATGTCCACTAAAACTTGCTTGGATATAACTTTAGACCTCTTGCCAACAGCTATAATAAGAACAGTGCTTTTAATTGGAATCTCCTCAAAATTTACTCCAGTTCCTTTCATTTTATCGTAAAATGCACTACTTATGCAACTTTTCATCGAACCACTACCGATTAAAACATCCGTGTGCGCCTTGGACACGTTAGGTTTAACAATGGGGCTCTTACTAGTCTCCTCCTGAATAATACCTTCATCATTTAGTTCAAGTAATAATTCACTTCTTACATTTAGGTCATAGGGTTCCTGTATAAGTGTATGGCCCGGACACGTTACAGACTGAGATTCTGACCTTACATCGCAGTCTGAGTCGCGTTTTAAGTACCTCTACTGCTTGGTGTAGCACTACCCACTACGGCCCTGGTCTGGTTGTTCTGGGTTGTATTGTCGGTGTTACGCTGTTCATTATTACCACCAGGCTATCCTGTTCCCTGATCTCTGTTCTGGTTGTAATTACCATTATTTCCATAATTCCTCCCTTGATTTCCCCTGAAACCATTGTTCCTACCTTGATTTCCTCTGCAATCGTTATTCCTACCCTGGTACTGCGTACCATATCCATTTCCTCTGTTCTGATTCTGATTGTTATTATTATGATTCCCCCTATTTTGGACATTTGCCCCTCGCCACTGTTCCCATGAACTTCCTGATTTCTTACTTCATTAGGCCTATTATTATTATTATTCGGGTTCCTATTGAAATTCTCCTCGTATCCACCTCTGCCTAGTGCATCGAATGTGCTAAGTTCTCAACTTGAGAAATAGATTTTACAATTTGGATACAGGCTGCTTCCTTGATCCTGTATGGAAAGTGCCTAAGTAAAAGCCTAACCACATCACTTTCCTCTTGGTGGAGTTTGCCCCCAAAATTCCAACTCATAGAGGCAGAACACTTGGATTTAATTGTATTGTGGGGAAGCATTGAGACTGAATGGATCTCACACATGAACATATGCTGTATAACAATATAGAATTTATTTCATTCATTTCATTCATTTATTTGCAATGGGGGGTGTGTCCCCCGGTGGCAATTTGGATATACATAACAAATACATAATTATACATAACAATACATAATTATACATAACAATTCAATAACAATTATACAACAATTAAACTGGAGTATTTACACAAATAGTCAGTCTTTTCTTAAACACACCTATATGTTTGGGAAAAGGCTCTAAGACTGCGGCAGGTAGAGAGTTCCAGTTATCAATGGCACGGTTTACAAAAGAATATTTACCATAATTTGTTCGCTGTGGTCGGCCCTTAACTTTGAAAGGATGATCGCTCCTACCCATGTAAGTGGGCTTTCCCAATCGTTTGCTAAGCTCACCCCATGCTGGTTGATTTGTATACGTGTTGTACATAGCGCAGAGTCTAGATTTCATCCTCCTAGCCTCCAGTGATTCCCACCCAAGTTTCTTTAACATACGGCTCACACTGCTCCTGGGATTAAAGTCACTGAGCACAAATCTAGCGGCCTTTCTTTGTACCATTTCCAACTCATTGATGAGCCCTACTTGATATGGATCCCAAACCGCCGAGGCATATTCCAGAATAGGTCTTACAAGTGACAAATAGCCTAATTCTTTAGCAGAGGTACTAAAAATTATGGTGCAATAAACACTCTTAATAAATAACAACAATAAATGATATGCATTAATAACCACCAGAGACACTTTAAATTTTTGTTAAAAAGAGTTCTTTGAAAAATTTAACTTTAACCGCTTTAGACTTAAAGTTGTAATTAAAATGTCTTAAAAATTAATAATAAAACACTTAACTTATCTATGGTATAGATTTATGTTGAGAGTATGTCCGCAGAAAATCTTTCCTCATAAGAAGGAATGCAGCCAAAACAAAGTAATGTGTTTCCAAGGAGCAGCCTCAATAGGCAACCCACTCAACACACTTGAGAAGGTGAAATCACTTTTGTCGTGAACTTTAGACAGCTGGAGCTTGTTGACAAACACGGTTTGCAGTGACTGACAGCGGTGCGTAGTAGCCTTTGTTGACATACTTTGCTTAGATTTTTATCTGCAACGAAGTATTTCTGAGGTTAATTTTGCTAATTGCACTTCATGGCATGGACGATGTTTCTTGCGAAGACTTGTTGAGAAAGTTGAAGAGTAGTAGCCCCAGAATGTCGGCAGAGCAGTGGCCTAGACATCTTGGCCGAGACGCAGAGTAGACGGCAGAGCAGTCATGAGAAGAGAAATCTGCCCTTCGAAGGAGACTCGAAATATTATAGGCCCAGCGTGGCCCGTACGGTCGTGGCCGAATAATGGTTGAAGAATAGACGAAGAATGGACATCACCAAGAAGATGACTCAGGGTTATATAGGGGCAGAATCCCACCGAGCAGACACGTGACCAGTAACACCGCTGTTATTGGCTGTCCAAGGAATTTGACGTCACGAGCATGAGGTGGCGATAAGCATGGAGCATTCAGAGCTCAGTGTGGTTGATGCGGTGATATGGTGCGGAAACCTTTAACACTTAGGTGAGTAGCTTTAATATCTTATAAATGGGTGGTTAATTACAATGTTATGCATATCGATTAAACAATTAATACACTTCCAAATAAATAATTATCATTCGAGGATCTCGGTAACAAGAAACAAATTTGACCGGCAAATGGGCTATAAGCTAAAATTGAAATATCACGAAAAGTGATCATGCTCCGAGAACTCCGAATGAAAACAAACAAATTAATCAGTCAAAACAAACATAGACAACAGACCAGGAGTAATCTAAGACTCGAAAGGCAAAACAGAGATAGCAGAAATAGGTCTGGTGTCAAGACCTTTATTAGTTAAAACATCAACAACTCTGAGGTGTTTATCACGGCCAAAGTGGCAGTGAATAACTCTGCCCAGGTTCCACACGAGAGGCGGAGATGGGTCTCGAAGAAGAACCATGTCCCCCACTCGTACATCTGGTTGAGGAAGCCGCCACTTCTCACGCCTATTTAGCAAACTGAGATACTCTAGCTTCCATCGGCGCCAAAAAGAACAGCGTAAAGATTCTATTCTTCTCAAAAAGATAGGTAGGCCAGGATCACAGCGTCGAACCAGCAAAGAAGGAGTAGCAGCTAGAGAACAGCCAATCAGGAAGTGACTGGGTGTTAAAGGTAAAAGATCCTTCGGATCGTTAGAAAGAAGGGTCAGAGGTCTAGAATTTACGATACATTTGACTTGAATCATTCTTCTTCTTCTTCATCTTTTCCCGCTCATGCGGGGTCGACGTTTTTGGCAAGTCTTTTCCATTTCCCTCGGTCCCAAATGGTGTTTTCGGTTAACTGCTTTTCTGCGAAGTCTTCCCGCACGCAGTCCATCCATCTTCTTCTAGGTCTGCCTCTCTCCCTCCTGCCCTCCAGCTCAAGATCCAGCACTCTTCTTCCCACATAGGTCTCATCCCTGCGCTTAATGTGACCATACCAGAGCAACCGCCTTTCTTGAACTTTCCTTGATGCTTGGGTTACCTTGACACTTCCTCGTATGAAGCTGTTCTTGATGTGGTCTTTCCTAGTAACACCACACATCCATCTCAGCATTTTCATTTCGGCTACATCCAGCCGTTTATTTTGCGACTGTACTATTGGCCAAGTTTCTGCTCCATATAGCATGGCAGGTCTCACCACACTTTTATAGGCTCTCCCCTTTACTTGGACATTTAGTCTCCTGTCACAGAAGACACCAGACAACCTTTTCCAGTTTAACCAGGCAGCCTGAATTCGGTGGGTAATTTCCAGGTCTAGATTGCCATCGTCAGATACCGTTGATCCAAGGTACTTGAAACTATTACTTGCTTGGAGCTGATTTCCGTCCATCTTCACACTGGCATTTCCCTTTCCACCGAGGCACATGTATTCAGTCTTATTCCGGCTGATTTTAAGATCCCTGTCCTCTAATGCTTTTCTCCAGTGTTCTAGTTTAAGTTCGAGTTGTTCTTGATTAGTGCTACATAGTACAATGTCATCTGCAAATAGCATGCACCAAGGAGCAGGTTCTCTAAGGCTTTCAGAGATAACATCCATTATCAGATCAAAGATATAGGGACTCAGTGCAGATCCTTGATGGAGACCAACTTCAACTGGTATGGTTCCCGTTAGCCCTACACTGCTTCTAACTTGCGTCTTTGCCCCATGGTACATGTCCTGGATAATGCGCACATACTTCTCTGGTACTCCCTTGAATCTCATGCATCTCCATACTTCTTGACGGGGGACACGATCATAAGCCTTCTCTAGATCTATGAACACCATATGCAATCCTTTCTTCTTTTCCCTGTGTTTTTCCATGAGCTGTCTCAGAGAAAAAATGGCATCTGTGGTTCCTTTCCCTGGCATAAATCCAAACTGTTCTTCTGCTATTGTTGTCTCTTGCCTAAGCCTACCTTCAATGACTTTTTCCCAGATCTTCATAGTGTGCGACATGAGTTTTATTCCTCTGTAATTTGCACAATCCTGAATGTCCCCCTTTTCTTTATAGATGGGAATTATGGTACTCTTCCGCCATTCGTTGGGCATTATTTCCTCTTGAAATATTTGTTGGAATAGGCTCAGCAACATATCTATTCCCTCTTCTCCCAGGCATTTCCAGGCCTCTACGGGGATTTCATCGGGGCCCGTTGCTTTTCCACTTTTCATTTTCTTCATAGCAGTTACAATCTCTACCCTGCAAATGTTAGTTGTTAAATTATAATTTTGAATACCATCTTCAAACACAAGCCTTTTATTCTCCTCATTAAGCAGCTTTTCAAAGTACTCCTCCCATCTCTTCTTAATTTGGTTCTCATCTCGAATTACCATTCCTTGTTCATTCTTTATTTGCTTGATGTGGGTAAGATCTTTTGATGCTCTGTCCCGTGCCTTAGCAATTCTGAAGAGCTTTGCCTCGCCTTCTTTGGTCTCTAGATTTTCGTAGACTTCATTCCATGCCATTGCCTTTGCTCTTCCAACTGCTCTTTTCGCAGCTTTGTTTGCTTGTCTGTAGTGTTCTCTGTCTTTGGTCATTCCAGATTCTTCCCAGGCCTTCTTGGCTTGTTTTTTCGCCTTGATCGTATCCTGGACCTCATCATTCCACCACCATGTTTCTTTATCAAGTGGAGCGCCTTTCCCAGACGTCTTACCCAGAACTTCCACACCAACTTTCCTGATAGCCTCAGCATTTACTGTCCACCATTTCTGAACTCCCTCCACTGAATGTGTTTCTTGGAGCACCTTGTCCTTGAATTCACTTCCCAAAATTGGATCCTTTAATCTCCACCATTTGATTCTTGGAGTCATTTTCCGTACTGCTCTTTTCTTCATGCCTGTGCATTCATAGTCCAGCACCAGCACTCTGTGCTGTGGAGTCACGTCTTCCCCTAGTATGACTTTGCAGTTCTTTACCTCCTTCAGATGTATTCTTCTGCACAAGAGGAAATCTATTCGGCTTTCCCGTCCTCCACTTTTGTATGTCAATAGATGCCTCTCGCTTTTCTGGAAGAAGGTGTTACAAATTGCCAGATCTGAAGCCAAGGCAAAATTTACCACTCTCTCGCCTTCTTCATTTCTCGCATCAAATCCCCAACCTCCATGTACTCTTCTCATTCCTTCTTCTTCGATACTGGTTCCAACGTGTCCATTCAGATCTCCACCCAAAAATACTTTTTCATTTGCTGGTATGCTGGAAAGTTCTTCTTCCAGGTCTCTCCAGACGTCATCCTTTTCTTGCTCTTCACAACCAACTTGTGGAGCATAAGCAGCTACAATTGTGAACTCCTCCCCAAGGCTTGAATCATTAAAGAATCATTAAAGAATTAAATTCCTCATATGAAAGTATGGTAGACCAAGAGTTTTCTTGAGCTGTCTCTTAGTAAGTTTTATACAAGACTCCCATCGGCCTCCATGATGTGGAGCATAAGGCGAGGTGAAATGCCATTTGAACCCTTTAGAATAGGAAAAGATGGAAATTTTTTCTTTAGCAGAAGGGGAGCTTCACACTTTCTCCAGAGATCAGAAGCACTAACAAAAATTTTTTGTATTATCGGAAAAGACTTCAGATGGAACACCCCTTCTTGCAGCAAATCTAGAAAAGGCGGCCAAAAAATAAGATACAGAAGCATTCGTAACCAACTCGAGGTGGATAGCTCCTGTCACCATACATACGAACAACGAGATGTAAAGTTTACCTAAGATTTTGCGCTTAGATGAAGAGGGATTGGTCTGATATACGAAAGGACCAGCGTAATCAACCCCAGTAAGAGCGAAGAGCTTACTAGGTTCCGAACGAAATGCAGGTAAATTACCCATAATCTGCGTGGCGGGGCGTGGTTTAACCTTAAAGCAAGGTATACACTTTTTGACAGCAGAGGAAACCTCACGAACGTCATTAATGACCCAATAGAAATCACGAATTGCACAGAGCAAGGTGCGAGTGCCCGCATGAAGGTGTTGATAATGAATGCTTTGAAGGAAGGATGATGGGATGTTTTTTCCCATCCTCACAACTAGACATAGCTAATCTTCCACCCACTCGTATTATACCATCCTGGTCTAAAAAAGGAGTGAGTGGTGAAAGCCTGCTAGACTTGGGTAAGTCCTTACCACTTATAAGAGATTGCTTTTCAGGAGCAAATACTTCCTGCTGTACAAGCAACAAAATCTTGCGAGTAGCAAATTCTAAATCTACTCTGGTGAGAAAGGGTTGAGGCTTCAATGGTTGATCAATTACAAAATATTTCCACCGGAATATATAAGACACTACACGAATCAATTTATCAAATGAAGAGTACCTCTGAAAAGGCTAGTAGAAGTAGAAATAAGACGCGACGTGACAGGATAAGCACGGGCATCAGGTACTTCTTCTGCAAATTGATTAGCTAAGCGAGGCCAGCAAGATGATTCCTGACTAAGCCAGGGAGGACCATTCCAGTACAGGTCTGAAGAAATCAATTTTTTAGGCGTTCAACCACTTGATATTATGTCCGCAGGGTTTTGACGGCTAGGAACATGCCTCCATTGTTCAGCATGGGAAACATCATGAATCTTAGAAACGCGGTTTGCCACAAAGGTATTCCAATGAGAAGAAGAATTGGAAAGCCAAGCTAGCACAATAGAAGAATCGCTCAAAAAAAAAAAGAAGCTGGAAAAATTTAATTTTGAACTGACATTTAGTTTAGTAGCTAATTCTGCAGCCATTAAAGCAGAACATAATTCTAATCTAGGCAACGATAGAGTTTTAAGTGGTGCAACTTTTGAATTTGTGCACTCTAAATTAGAAAATCCAGGAAAAGTAGCTGAGGAACGTCCTACTATGTATGTACAGCAGCCATAAGCCCGTTCTGAACTATCAGAAAATACATGCAGGTCATACTGGTGGCATAAGGGATTAGAAATTAAAAGGCGGGGTATAGAAACTTTGGAGTGACCCAGCAAACTACTGCGATACTCTAACCATTCTTCTAAAAGAGGGAAGGGGAGTTTTACATCCCAGTCAGATTTTAATGACCAAAGCTTTTGCAGGAAAATTTTTGCAACAATAACGTTAGGAGCAATATATTGCAAAGGGTCAAAGATTTTTGCGATTTCTGACAGAACTTGCCTCTTAGGTGCAGGAGGAGATTCTGACAAATGTACCTGATAAGAGAAGGTATCAGAAGAGGGAGACCAAAATACACCCAATGCTTTTACGGCCGTTTCACCAGTAGGAATAGCAACAAATTCATTAATTGGGACCTCTGGAGAAAATTTTGATATTAATTCAGTAGAATTTGAAGTCCATTTATGGAGCGAAAAACCACGTCCCAGGAGCAGGGATTTCAAATCTTCGCACACAAGGAGTGCTTCAAAAATATTAGGGAAAGAATACAAGAAATCGTCTACATAAAATGCCGTTTTCAATGCCTCAGAGGCCAAAGGATGATACAGATGACCATCTTGTTCGGCTAACATGTGGAGAGACCGAATCGCAAGAAAGGCTGAAGGCTTCAAGCCATATTTCACAGTCTTCAATCTAAATATCTAGGCCTGCTGATTGGACCAATGTTTAATTACATGTAACTTCTATACTATCAATTGGATTTCAACCAAATTTCATATGTGCTATGTGTACTATAACAGATATGACTATGCGTATGCTCAAGAGCAACCAACGCTGCCAACTGTTAATAAATGCTGTCTCTAACTTTTTACCCTCAATCAATCAATGTCTAAAGGCAATGCAGCCAATGGCCATATATTTTACCCTAATATCAATGTATCAGAAAGCATGCAAGCCAACAGCTCTAAACTTTGCACAAGTATAGTGCCTGACATTCTAGATTAATTTGGACTAACTAATATACGACAGTGCTGCCAACATGATTATAAGTCAGCTAATAGGTCCAATCTTTAAATACATGTAACTTCTATACTAACAAATGGATTTCATCCAAAACTGGCACAACTAGTGATCATAATATTTCAGATCATCTCTGATCAACACATGCTTGACATTGTTGCCAACATGAATTTAACGCGTGCTGATAGATCCAATGTCCAACTGCATGTAACCTCCCTGTTATCCATTGGACTTGAACCAAATTGTGTATTCTGTACCTTAAGTGATGGATCTAAGAATATATTCAGTCACCAGGGCTGCCAACTGTAGTGTTCTATTAGGCTACACTATACCAGGTATATGTCGAACAAATTAGAAATTTCGATATTACCAACATAATTTCGTCATTGTTCTAGATATATTCATATAGATTAATCATTGGCATGAATCTTAAATTTTAAGAAAAGTAGGCTCTTTAGTTCGTCTTGGAATTTCTTGTTAGGATGCGAAATTGGTTTGACAAGATTGTGGCAAGGAGTATGAGGTAAACGTTCAACGACTGGACCAAACCTGGAAGCTGTCAAGTGATTCACTGTATTGTTCCTCAATTTCAATGATTCATTCTAACACTGCATAAAGGCTTTACTGCCACTTGACCTAACTATTCTAATATATCTCCAAATTCCAACCGTGACATTTATTACTATATTATTTCTTTGGTCCTGTTCGTTTCGATTACATAAGTAGTTCTCTGTCTCCAGGATTACTTGCTAGGAGCCATTGTTTGTAAGCCTTCTTTTAATTTCACAAGCAGACTTCATTATGTCATTCCATCAGTATTTTCGCTTGTTCCTGTCTTTACACACTGTTGTCCCAACACATAGGACTACCTTTGCTACTTATAGTTCTGCATCTCTGTATCCAGACCAGTCTGTCTAATGTCATGCAATTCTTTACCATATACTCTTTGGAATTAATCCATATATTTCTGCCTAAGTTCCTTATCCTGGAAGTTTTAAACCCTAATCCGTCTGCAAACAGCCCTCACTTTCTGCACTTTAAGTCTAACTATGCTCAGTTCACAGTAGAACAGTTTGTGGTCTGTTTCATTGAAGAAGAAGAAAACGGAATACCCTTCAATTACTTATCAATTTACCAAATTCAAAGTCAGTAATGATATAGTCTATTACTGACCTGGTTCTTCTACCCTCCCTTGTGTATCTGTGAATCTCCTTATGCTTCGAGAATGAGTTCGCCACAGACAACCCCATGCTAGCACAGAAGTCCAATAAACATTTTCCATTGGTGTTTGCTTCCCTATCCTCACTCCACTTACCCATAACCTTCTCATACTCCTCAATTCCATTTCCTATGCTAGCATTGATATCTCCCATCAGTACTACACTATCCTTACTGTTAACTCTCACTACTACATCACTCAGTGCCTTATAAAGTCTATTCATCCTGATCCGCCCCTTCACATGGAGTGTACACTGTAACAATCCTGACCGATTTCCTGACATTTCCAAATCTATCCACATTAAACGTTCATTTACGTACGGTACCGGTACCTTACATAAATTATGCGAAGCTCCAAGGTTTTCCGGACATACAGCTTTACTCCCCACTTGGCCCTGCATCGTTTTACACCTGACAGGTGTACCTTGGATCTCCTATCTCCATTTCTCTGAACTTCACTAATCCCTAGAATATTCAATCCCATCCTACTTGCTGACTCAGTTAGCTCGGCTTTCCTTCTTCCATAACCACCCTCGATATTAACAGCACCCTATCGAATACCAGTTCGATTGCCTGTTCGTTTCCAAGGAGTCCCTAATCTATCAGATGAGAGTGGGAGTCCATCTTTCCCATAGGTTCGAGGCTTAATCAATTCCTTTTTGGCACGTTTAGAGATTACAATTGAAGCGAGTCGCTAGCCTTACTTACGCAGGGCACCTGAGTTTCACCGCAGGAAACAAACAAGTAAGTTGTTGATCACAAGGAGGGCCACGACTCAAAATATGCCCAAGATATCCACTCCTTTTCGATAGTAACTGCTATCCTGACTGTCAGAACCACTTACCAGACCACTCAGCCATTGCCCATGGTTCACGAACTAGGACGTGACTACACCATAAACCATATAAAAGAACAACATGATATGTATCATTTTATGTCCAATCGATTGAAGCCCTATTTTGTAAAATCGAATCATACATTAAAAGATTCTAGGTATTTATCTAAATTTAACGGGGAAAAATAAGTAATATGTAGCAGTTATTTTACTGAGATTTTATTCAGAATAACTAAACATATAGACAGCAAATAAAGTGCTTAAGACCCATCTTTATGGGAACTTATTTCTTTATTTTAACACAGAATAATTTCCCTATGTTTAACTAGACCGTTTAGAAGCAACCTATATATAGTATGTTAAGTTAATTTACTATAAATTTAGAAGGATGATGTTTTCGGGGCATTGTTGAATAATGTAGGAATATTAAATAATGATACAGGATATCTTTTGTCCGAATAAACTGCTGCTCTCTCAATCACAAAACACCAACACAGAATTAGGAAACGGGCAAGGAGGCGATATATCTACTTCTAGTACTTTCTCAAGACTAGTCTACTGCAGTCTGACTGGAAGAGTCATCGACTCAGCGCGCAAAAGAGATTTTCCTTTGCGCTGCACGGTAAGTAGAATGAAATGCTGCGTAAGGGAATGAGAACTCGGAATGAGAGGTGCGATGCTAGGTATTAGGGGGGGGGATGAGGCTCGGTGCTTGTGCGTGCAACTGTTAGTGCGGGTAGCCTATCGTGTAGCCTGCGTAGCTACCGTTTTGTCGATTTGAAAAGTACATACGTCACGGATATATCAATAAACCGTTTCTTTCATCAAACATCCGAACTGCTCAGAATTAGAGCCTCTACAAATTGAATAAGTTTGAAGTTAATATATATTAAAAAGATACTGAAAGATGATCCTTTTATGAAAAATGTTGAATTTCTAAATGTTGAATACAGTAGTTTACAATGAAGCTACTATTACAAGGGTTATTGCACAGAAATTTCGAAAATCTCCGGTTATTAGTTTTGTCGTGACATATGAACCTTTAACCCTCAAAGTAGACACTTTCAAGCCATGCCCTGAACAAACGAACAGTCCATATTTTACAAAAGTGGCATATAACAAGTCCCAAATACCTATATAACAGATTAAGAAATACAAATAAAATTAAATGATTTTTCTATTTTTCGGTAGCACAGCCTTAATATCGGAGATTACAGCAATAGGAAACCTTCGAAAATTAAGCAAGACAGAGGTGAGATCTGTTTGAATAGCAGGACCACATCGCAAGGTATCATTTAAAGGTACTCCATTGGAATCTGGTGATGAGCCATTAAAAACTACTCTTATATTGTCTTGTGTTAAAGAATTTTTCCATACCGGGTGATGATTTAGATAAACTATTTCCTTAAATGATGGCCAATTTCTTCTGATTTAGAAATTACCTCCATGTGATGGGATGATTCGTATTCCTCCATAAAGGAAGCATACTGAGTTTTAACAGAAGCATCTTGTTTGAACCGATTTTCAATAGCAAATAGCGCCCTGAGTGCTCTGGAATGCGAGCCCATAATGGCGGGGGGATTAGGAATACGTGGAAGAGTTACTATCAATCTGCCTTCAGCAGTACGATCACTGGTTTCCTTGTATAACTTTTCACAAATTTCGTTAGAAGAAGAAGTCGAAGTAGCCTGAACATTCTCAAGATCCCAAAACCTAGTCAGCTCTTGACTTCAATCGGCACCAACATAATAACCATTGGATACGATATATTTGACCAGTAGGGATCCAACCAAAATCAGTTTCGCGGAAGAAAACATTAGGAGCAATTTTTACTTTATTGGAATGTAGACATTGCCAAACCACGCTTGAGCTGAAAAGAAGCTCTACGGGCGAAGCTCTGTTGAAATGAGGGTCAGCAAGCTGGAAAAAATTCGGGATATTCCAACTTTGAATAGGAAAAGAAGTGCAGGGAATATTGTTGCCTATGGACTTGATAATCAAACAATCTAATTGCAACTGCCTGCCAAGATTATTAGAGTCCTTCAGATCCACTTTAGCATAGCTTAGGGATTGCGATTTGGAGTAGTGTATTCCTGTAACCTGTATTGGCGTAGGATGTTTTGGGAGACCTAACTTTTGCACCAAAGATTCACTAATGAAATTATTAGTAGCGGCATTGTCTAATTATCCCCTGACAGATATCCATTTCCCGTAAGCAATTTTCAATTGAACCTGCACGGTAGATAATAAAGTCTGAATTTTACCAAGCGAGGTAGAGCTTTGAGCAAAAGACTGCGCACTATTTTGAGAAGTCTCAGATTTAGACTTGGTATTGGAACTGCTTGGTCCTGATAACCGTGATCTTTCATGTCTGTGCAAAAGAGAATTATCTAGCCTTACAGTGAAAGCATAAACGTTGTGAACGTCAATTGTTTAACATACGCGTTCCTGACAAACAGTTAAAACAATGTTTTTTATTCGTAATCAACCTTCGTCTTTCATCCACTGATAAAGATTTTAATTGATCACAATTATATAAATTATTCGATTGCTGACACAGACCGCACGTTTGCATTTGGTTAGGAGACCGAGCATCAACAAGGAAGAGCATGTGATCTTAAAACTCATAGATTAGAACTGTTAACCTTGTCATTTGAGAAGGCTTTTGAATCTGAAATCCAATTTTTTTGATTAGCTATGGCAGAAAAGACTTGGCTTCTAGCCTTCAAAATGTTAATACTTGCCTCACAAGTGCATTGCAAATGTTGGGAAAGTTCTGTGTCCCAGGCCTTTAATATACTTGCATCTAATCTTGCAGAAATAAGGCGAACTCGAAATAAATCCCAGTGATTTACAGGTTGGTTTAAATTGGACAATGCTCTGACGTGAAGCTCTGCAGTGTCAATCAACTTACGAAGCGATAAGCTGTTGTCTGCTTGCACGTTAGGTAACTCGAATCAGCTTTGTATATGGCGTTGAATGGATAAATGAATGTTCCCATATCTATCCTTAAGAAGATCCAGAACGACTTTATAATTATCACTGGTTAAAGAAAGTGCTTGAATCAGGTTAAGTGCGTGGCCTTGAACTGCCAGTCGCAAGTAGTGAAATTTTTGATTAACCGGGATAGAAGTATTCTCGTGTACTAAATAATTAAATAATTCAAAAAATGGCTCCCATTCTATGTCCCCACCAGAGAATTTGGGTATTTATAATTTGGCTAATATGATGCGTGAGGCTGATGTAGAACATGCTGCAGAAGTTTGATCTTCTTGTTTCTCTTTTAAAGATAAAGCCCTAATAAGCAGCTTAGCTTCAGCAAATCCCTGATAGTATAATTTTTCAACTTCTAACCTATCACTTTGCCGGTCCAGGTGCCGAGTTTCTATGCTGCATTGTATCTCATCATATTTCTCAAGGGCTTGTTCATAATTCATAAGCCTCTGTGAAATTATGTCAAGATTACGCTCCTGGGTTTCAAGCTCCGTTAAAAAAGGACGAAAACGTGTGAGCTTACCCTTATAAGAGGCTCTGGCGTTGCTGAGTTTTTCATCAAGGTTAGGCATGTTAAAGGTTGTTTGTTACTGACGCCAATATTGTGAATACGAGTACTGGAAGCCAGAGGGTGACAGCTTGCTAGGTAGTAAGGCTTAGTCTGATGCAGAAGAAACCGGCTTTGCTTACAGTTTTCTCCTCCTCCGCTGAACATGCGCGCCTCAGGCTGAAACATACAATCTGAATTATTGTTGGAATACAATAAACAAAAATTCTTAATGTTTAGTGTAAAATCCAAGATGTGAAACTTATGACATTCCCAGGGTGCAACAAATATATTTCCCGGGTTTCGGCACCTAAAGTATGGTGGAGTTTGCCCCAAAAACTCCAACTCATAGAGGGAGAACACTTGGATTTAATAGTATTGTGGGAAAGCATTGAGACTGAATGATATCTTAATATTGGGGTTGAATGGATTTCACACTTGAACATATGCTGTAAAACAATATAGAATTTATTTCAATGAACAATCAAAATTATGGTGCAATAAAAAATCTTAAAAAATAACAACAATAAATGATATCCATTAATAACCACCAGAGACACTTTTATATTTTTGTTAAAAAGAGTTCTTTGAAATATTTTACTTTATCGACTTTAATTTAAAGTTATAATTAATTTGTCAAAAAATGAATAATAAAACACTTAACTTATCTTTGGTATAGATTTATGTTGAGAGTATGTCCGCAGAGAATCTTTCCTCATAAGAAGGAATGCAGCCAAAACAAAGTAATGTGTTTCCAAGGAGCAGCCTCAATAGGCAACCCACTCAACACACTTGAGAAGGTGAAATCACTTTTGCCGTGAACTTTAGACAGCTGGAGCTTGTTGACAAACACGGTATGCAGTGACTGACAGCGGTGCGTAGTAGCCTTTGTTGACATACTTTTCTTAGATTTTTATCTGCAGCGAAGTATTTCTGAGGTTAATTTTGCTAATTGCACTTCATGGCATGGGCGATGTTTCTTGCGAAGACTTGTTGAGAAAGTTGAAGAGTAGTAGCCCCAGAATGTCGGCAGAGCAGTGGCCTAGACATCTTGGCCGAGACGCAGAGTAGACGGCAGAGCAGTCATGAGAAGAGAAATCTGCCCTTCGAAGGAGACTCGAAGTATTATAGGCCCAGCGTGGCCCGTACGGTCGTGGCCGAAGAATGGTTGAAGAATAGACGAAGAATGGACATCACCAAGAAGATGACTCAGGGTTATATAGGGGCGGAATCCCGCCGAGCAGACAGGTGACCAGCAACACCGCTGTTATTGGCTGTCCAAGGAATGTGACGTCACGAGCATGAGGTGGCGATAAGCACGGAGCAGTCAGAGCTCAGTGTGGTTGATGCGGTGATATGGTGCGGAAACCTTTAACACTTAGGTGAGTAACTTTAATATCTTATAAATGGGTGGTTAATTACAATGTTATGCATATCGATTAAACAATTAATACACTTCCAAATAAATAATTGTCATTCGAGGATCTCGGTAACAAGAAACAAATTTGACCGACAAATGGGCCATAAGCTAAACATTGAAATTTCACGAAAAGTGATCACCTCTTTCAAACCATCCAGATATTTACACTTTAACACTTGCCCTAGAAAGTACTCCGTCATAGTGTAATTACCTCTCGGGTTATATTTCCCATAAACGACTCCCTCACGATACTGCGACTGTATAACCTCATTCCAAAATTTCTCACAGAATTAAACTTAAAATATGAAATGTAATCAAAATTATCCCTATATACAGCATACCAGTTTCTTACCTCTCCTACAAACGATTGCTCTAAAATCTCAACTACTTGACACCACTCATTACTTCCTTGTTCTAACCCCTCCTTAAATTTGTTTTCTATAGCATTCATTAATTCCAAGGGACAACCCTGTCGATAGCTGAACTTTCCCAATTCGATTTTCCGGTGTGCGTTATTAACATATACAGGCCTACTCTGACTAGTATCCTGCCAGTCAACGGTGATGAGCGAGACCGCTCACTGACACAGCAGACAGTTGTAGGATATGACCAAGTGATTCTTGGACGTGGTGAAAGTATGTAGTTAACATGGTCATGTATTAAGGATGGCCGCTTGCTAATGATTATTATTACAGTAAAGTGTTTAAGACACACGCGTTTTGATTGCTAACACACATAGTCCTGCTCGCTGGAGACTGAATACGGTACCTAGCCAGAGGCCTTGTGAGAGCTGTTGTTGGTGCTGATAAAGCAGAAATGTCTACGTAGGCACGAAGTGCGATATCAGCATACTTGCCTCGTGGTGGCTAGCAGGTGTTACGTTTAAGCAGAGAGACCGCCATTTTGGTTTTGAGACAGTAGGACTACCGATGTACAAGAGGCAGCCATTATGGTTCTTTATTAAAAACATAAATCTAGTATAAGTTACGCGAATCTTATTCAGAGTGAGGAATGTGGGGAGGCGTGGGAAAATGTGGGAGACAGACATGAGTTCAAGGTCAGAATGCTGAGAAAATGCAACTCTCTTTGTTGCTAAGCAGACTGATCAGGATTGCGCTAGTGATGCACTGGCCGTTTTAGCAAATAGACGTATACAGTAGAACTCTGAACTGAACTTTGGATGAAAATTCCTTTTGTTTTCAGTAAGTACCTATGAATGATTATTTTATCAAAGTAATGCTAATGAACCTTAAATATGTAGTTATTGATAAGATAAGTAATGATTTTTTATTTGTTTGCAGATAACCGGTATAGCTATCATGTCTGAGAAAGAGGCCATTACACTTTTGAGTCCACTAGAAGAAAACAGCAAGAAGCCAGTACAAGTCAAGGTAAGAATTTTTTTAAAATCTAACTTGTTTAATTTTTTTGTTTGATATTTTTCATTTTATGTATTAACCTGAATTTAGGTAATTATAGCGGTTTATTTTATTTATTTTTAGAAACTTGGAAAGAAAAGCCTTACCGCCCTAGCAGTCACTGAAAACCCGAGACGCAGTAGAGTGCAACCATTGTTTCCAGGCAGTGAACTATTGAAAACTCAGGTAAGCCTAACATAAAATGCTATTCCATTTAACCACTAATGAAAAAACCATAGACAAAAAAATATTCATTACCTGTACATGACAGGGACGATGATTGCTTTCTTGATTAATGACTTATGTATTGGCAACCAGTACAATACCATATTGGTTGTTTACCGGGAAAATTACAAGGCCATGTTGGATTTTATAAAAAACAAAAAAATTAAATTCAACTGACATGTCGTTTCCTATGGACTCAACGAATATCCACAGGTTTGAACATGATAATTTGGACCAAATGACATGACATTCATTATTTTTTGTTTATGTATTGGTTAAAGGGGAATGTAAATGACTGCAGCTTTATAAAAAGAAAATAAGTACATGGGTTACTGTTAGTGCCGACATACAATTTATTATTATTAAATATTGATGGTGTTTTTTTCATTTAATGTCAATTAATGTTAAAGTTTTATTTACAAGTATTGATTGATTGATTGAGTGATTGGTTATTTTGTTTGTCTTTAGGTATGGTCATGCGTTATTAACGTAGTGAAAAGACCTGAGTTTTCAATAGTTCATTGCCTGGAAACAATGGTTGCACTCTACTGCGTCTCGGCTTTTCTTTCCAAGTTTCTAAAAATAAATAAAATAACCCGCTATAATTACCTAAATTCAGGTTAATACATAAAATAAAACAAAAAATATCAAACAAATATTTTTACAAGTTAGTTATAAAAAAATCTCACCTTGACTTGTACTGGCTTCTTGCTGTTTTCTTCTAGTGGGCTCAAAAGTGCAATGGTCTCTCTCTCAGACATGATAGCTATACCGGTTATCTGCAAACAAATAAAAAAATCATTAATTACCTTATCGATAACTACAAATTTAAGGTTCATTAGCATTACATTATTAAAATAATCATTCATAGGTACTTACCGAAAACAAAAGGAATTTTTCTTCCAAAGTTCAGTTCAGAGCTCTACTGTATACGTCTATTTGCTAAAACGGCAAGAGTATCACTAGCGCAATCCTGATCAGTCTGCTTAGCAACAAAGAGAGTTGCATTTTCTCAGCATTTTGACCTTGAACTCGTACCTGTCGCCCACATTTTCCCACGCCTCCCCACATTCCTCACTCTGAATAAGATTCGCGTACCTTATACTAGTTTTATGTTTTTAATAAAGAACCAAAATGGCTGCCTCTTATACATCGGTAGTCCTACTGTCTCAGATCCAAAATGGCGGTCTCTCTGCTTAAACGTAACACCTGCTCGCCACCGCGAGGCAAGTATGCTGATATCGCACTTCCTGCTGACGTAGACATTTCTGCTTTATCAGCACCAACAACAGCTCTCACAAGGCCACTGGCTAGGTACCGTATTCAGTCTCCAGCGAGCAGGACTATGTGTGTTAGCAATCAAAACGTGTGTGTCTTAAACATTTTACTGTAATAATAATCATTAGCAAGCGGCCATCCTTAATACATGACCATGTTAACCACATACTTTCACCACGTCCAAGAATCACTTGGTCATAACCTACAACTGTCTGCTGTGTCAGAGAGCGGTCTCGCTCATCACCGTTGACTAAAACGTTGAAGATCCCCTTGAGGGTAAAAAAATCTTAGCACACATTTTCAAATATTCGCCTTCATCTGTCATGGGAAATATCACAAAACCAACCGTCATTTAGCCAGCCTCAAGCGGATTTTTCTTTCTTGGCTGCCAGTCAGACATACATACAAAGCACGTTCTTTAAGTTCTTAAAGACAACTATCAAACGTTTCCCGCTTTCATTCAACTCATACAATTATTATCATTTGTCATGTTACCCACGACCCGTTTACTGACATGTTTTAAAAATCGCCATGAGAGAATTTTTGAAAATATTCGCCTTCATTCGTTCGTCATAACGAAATATCAGAAAGCGCTCCCACGCTTTGTTGCTCCGTCGAAATAGCCATTTTCTGTATTCACCATGGCCAGTCATAGCCTCGTTGTAACATACGTCAAGCGGTACCGGCTCTCTGTCTACAAACACTCTCTATAAAAAATAATAAAAAGGTAAGAAGTTTCAAAATGCATAGTTTTTGTTCTACAGACTAGTCATTTATTTTCATGGTAGACGGGGTAAATACCAACCGTTCATGTCAGACAAACTTTCTTGCCATTTTTCCGTTTCCAAAATATAAATATCAAAACTGAACATAAGAAAAGTTTTATTATAAAAAATAAAAGACATACAGGCAATTCTTTTAACCTCATAGAACACCTTTTAGAATGTTTGGTTCTCGAACTATCACCTACTTATAAAAACAAAAATGTTCAAAAAAATATTTAAAAATATCATTTGTGGCCCAGAGCAATGCGCCCGTCAGCTATTTTCCAACGACACCTCATTTGTTAAAATCCGATCAGGCGTTCGTCAATTATCGCCAATGTTCGCGAGAAAGTAGGCTATAATTTTTTTCCTCCTACACACTTGAAACTTGCTGTCCCCCTAGAGGGCCTAGGGTCCTTTCATTAACGTCAAACAATCTTTTATCTAAAATTCACCGTTTCCAAAATAGCGCAAATCCAAGAAACAAAAATTTTCAAAAAACATTTTTAAAATACCAGTGCACATTCTTAGCAAGGAAGATGTCACCCCAACGCCAACAATACCTCGTTCGTTAAAATCCAATCATGCGTTCGGAAGATATCGGCAAAGTTCGTAGGAAAGTAGGCTGTGACCCAGAACTATTCTTGCACTAGTTACAAAACACAATTTTTCGTCATAGAGAGCAAAAATTTATTTTGGGGGTAGATGGGGTAAGGACCTTTCATTTATGTCAAACAAACGTTTTTGTAAAATTCCTAGCTTCCAAAATATAGGAATTTCTAAATTGGACTGTTTTCAAAAAACATGAAAAATAAGAAAAGTTTTATTATAAAAAATAACGGACATAAAGACCATTCGTTTCAACCATGACACAACGTTCTATCATGTTTTGTTTTTAACTATCGCCTATTTTCAAAAATTAAAATTTTCAAAAAAAAAATTGTGAAAAATTAAACGAGTCGACCATAGCAAAGAGAACGTCAGCCCGAGTCCAACGACATGTCGCATGCCCATGGTTTCACAAAATATACATAAATGGTCAGCGTAGCCGAGCGGCTCGTGTCACTATTTAGAACTCTCACTGCTCCCCAACTTATGTGCGCCTTGTAAACTCCTATGATAGCAAAATTGGCTTCGCATATGCTACATTCGAATAGTACCTATCAGGGACCCGGAACAGAACGTAACGCGGGACGGAACTCTTGTTTATTGGAACGGAGAAATTCCGTTATCTCCAAGGTTATTTCCAATTTGTAACGTTACCGCTGTCTGTTCCAAGCGTAACGTTACCGTCCTGGAACGGAACGGAGTCTGAAACCAGACCCGGTATCTGGAACAGTGGAACGTTAGCCGAGCCTGTACCGGTACAGCGTATTGGAGACGGGTGGAACGTTACGTTGTCCCGTACCGAAATGAACAGAGGAATATCCGATACGTTACAGTTCGGAACGTTCTACTTATAATAACGGAACAAACAGACGGAACGGAACGTTACAAATTTAACGGGATTGTATTGTTACAAGGCTGCATTATGACGTCTCAAGGTCAAGCAGAAGGCGTGTGATGTAGCTGTTATTTTTATTGGGATGACAGCGTTAGTGGTAAAATCACATCCAAACACGGTGCATGCATTTACTCACTCAATCCCATTTTCCCGCTCACCTCACAGCACGTCAGCCTTCTGTTTCAGCTAATGTAGAGATCCTGTACCCCAAAAGAAGCTGCTCGACTCCGTCCCCTCGCTGTGATCGGTTGATCAAAATATCTTTGGGATACCGTAAACGATTTTGCGGTAGGGCAATGGGCAGAGCACAGTGCTATCAAGCGGTTCCATGGCACCTTTTCCGTATATAACTAAGTATATCTAAGTTTCGGGAACACCGTAGTGTTTGTTTGTACTTCAACGTTGATTATCAGCGAGACATGAGGTTTGAGACCACAAGCTGCCTGGAGTTGGAGAGGCGAGTACAGACGATTCTCTAGTTTAATAAAATTTTGGTTGGCTTACATATCATTGACAATCATTTCATGTCTCTGCTTTCAGAATAAGGCTATATTATGACTACCCACATCGTCACTCCAAGAGGACAGCGAAATACTTATTATTGTTATTGATGTGTGAGATCTTTCCGCTCGGTTGCTGGATAGTTTCGTGGGAGTGATTTTGAAAATTGGGGACGGAAGTGGATCGGAACGATCGAGCTGGCAGTGGTGGATCAAACGGAAGTATGCACTGCCCGCTCGATCGATCAAACGGAAGTGTACTAGCTGGCAGTGGTGGACAACGGAAGTATGCACTGCCCGCTCGATCGATCAAACGGAAGTGTACTAGCTGGCAGTGGTGGACAATGGAAGTATGCACTTCCTGCTCCCTCGATCGAATGGAAGTGTGCCCTAGCTGGCAGTGGTGGATCGAACGGAAGTATAAGACGCACTGCCATCTCGAACGATCGATTCAGCTGGCACTGGTAAGAGAAACAATCAGCGCGCGGTGTCGAAAATGACGCTCTCTCGGCCATGTGGAATGTATATGACATACTGAACGGAAAACGCTCATGCGAACTCTGGTGTCAAGTGATTTAAACAAATGACATGGTACATGTTCGAAGTCTTCGTATCAGTATTTAAATGGTAAAATGCCTTAATATCAAACATTGTAAGTAGTCGGCATTGCATTGGCATAAGGCATTTTAAACTCAATGTCACTCAGGAACATTATCGAAACAAGCAAAATATAAATGAAACTTAATTCCGTAATGCAGTATTATTGGAACGTGGAAATAAGTCACCATCTTGTGCACAATATTTGCGTAGTTGAAATAGCCGTGGGGTTATTGCGTATGACTGTGATTCTAGAGATCTTGGGTTCGAATCCTGGGCGGGGTAGATATTTTTGCTTCCAGATTATCATTTTAAACGATATTTATCATATCAATATGACTCATTTTAACAGAATCCATATGAAATTACGTGTTGGTTTGTGAATCAAGAGGACCTGTTTATAAGGAATTTAAGGTTATGAGCGGTGTCGCGTCTATTAATCTAGTTGATCCATAACGTATTCTTTATTTAGGCTAGTGCTGGTGGAAGCTACAAATCATCTAATAATATGAGTTCCGTATTATAAACTACAATATATGTAAAACACTCCTTTTTACAATAGATTAATATTTGTGCCATGCTATTATTATTTTC
Source organism: Meconema thalassinum (assembly GCA_946902985.2). Classification (NCBI taxonomy): domain Eukaryota; kingdom Metazoa; phylum Arthropoda; class Insecta; order Orthoptera; family Tettigoniidae; genus Meconema; species Meconema thalassinum. The sequence goes on along the minus strand of OX336393.1, from coordinate 5,986,799 downwards.
ATAATTATTAGTCAATAATGATTATTATTAGTAGGCTATACTATTATTACTATATTTTTTATTTTTTATTATTCTAGACAATTGAGTTTGTCCAGCAACAGAGAGACTACCTTCTACTATCGGGGCGAAATACATTCCTCACAGCTAGTCTATTATTAGGGACCGGATTCTTAGCTTCTTACCTATTTTTCCCACACTTCTAAATACTTTTACGAATCACACTGAAAAGAGCCATATTCATGAATTCCGTACTACCTAAAAAAACTTATTGATACGCGAGTACATAAAAATAACCAATTGCAGTCTTGTACCATTTATTGTAGTATATTTCAAATTTTGTCCATAATTCTTGAAATTAAATGTGAAGATAGTGTTTATTCCTAGCTCCAGTTGATTGAAAGCAATCCTACCTACCGGAAAAATGAAATAGTTTCAGCACTTTCCAGCTTATATATTATTGTTTGGTTATTTACCGAGGGAAAAGTGCGAATACATCTCTTATTATTCCCAGGGTCGCCTCCGTAGCGTAGCGGTCAGCATGGTTAGCTGCCGCCCCGGAGGTCCTGAGTTCAATTCCCGGCTCTGCCACGAAATTTGAAAAGTGGTACTAGGACTGGAACGGGGTCTACTCAGCCTCGGGTGGCCCAAATGAGTAGAGGGGGTTCGATTCCCCCTCAGCCTTCCTCGAAGTGGTTTTCCGTGGTTTCCCACTTCGTCTTCGGGAAAATGCCTGGATGGTACCTTCTTCAAGGCCACGGCCGCCTCCTTCCCTCTTCCTTGTATATCCATCCTAACCATCCCTTACCTTCCCTCATGAGGCCCCAGTTCGCTTTGCAGGTTATGCCGCCTGGGCGAGGTGCCAATGCCACCTCACCAGTTGTATCCCTTCCGATTCGATGTTCCTCGCTCTAGGACACTGCCCGTAGAGGCGGTAGTGGTGAGTTCCCTCACTGAGTCCATGGGTTCCACCAACCTGGAGGGTAAACGACTGAAAAAAGAAATATATATATATATATATATATATATATACCCAAGAATCCAATATTGTAAAGAAACAAAATTATTGGAACGAGATAGAGTGTGAAAATCACCTCTGACATCCTTGGTTTAATTGTAATCCCTAAAAGTGTAAAGTTATCGGTGATAATTTGATTACGCATCATTATTTAAAATATTTACTCTTTCGTTGCAATCAGATTGTCTACTAACAATGAGGCATTAATTTTAAGCCTTATGTAATGTATGTCAACTTTCGCTACCCTTTAAACATAAGAACCTATTGTAAAAACCCATTCTACCTAATAAAAACCTAAAAAGAACAATTTTATGTTTTTGAAAACCTAAAATGACAATTTTAAAAACCACCCGAATCTGGCCCCCATTTATTATATTCTGATGGTTGGGTGTTAGAGCAGCGGACTCCGTACTGGGATAAACGCTAGGAAAGAAGAAGAAGGTTGGGTGGTTTCATAAGTAAGAAAACAGAAACATGGAAACAGAAGAGTGGAATAAGGCAAACTTCGAGCTGCGACACGTTTTCACGAGGACCTCGGCTCATGGGTTTGATCACAGATTCTGCGCAGAGAGAGGATACCACACCTGTACCATATGTGGACACGGTATCATATACTGTACTGACCAGCTAAGCTAGGACAAACTCACTAACTTTCTATGCTCAGAATGAAAACTTGTAACATTCACCGTATTGTTAACATCTGTACGCATTGTGTTTAAGAAATATTGTAATAACTCAGCAAAAAAAATTGTATTAATTGTCCGCTTTGAAACGACTTTACCACATTTTCCAAAATGATGGAATGGGATGAAACCTGGCAAATTTATTCGCGGAATCGCATCCATACAATTTAGCAACGTTTTAAGATCTTCTACCCTTGTTAAATTACGTCATAATTGACCCCCTCTAAGCGTAGGAAAAATGAGAGGTTGTGGTAAATGCGATAGTACTGCGGAATTTCGGCTAAGGAGTGTTGGAACTTCACGGACTTGCTGTTGTATATAGTTACACCTCCGGACGGAGGCACCCGTGTTCACCTTAGGACCTCCGTGTAGATCTAAACGAATGTCCTGACGCGGGACTTGCCACGGAGGCACCTCGCTAGTTGTCCGGATCATACAGGGACCCACAGCCACTCCTATTTCAGTACTCGAGCTATCGAGTCTAATACCAACCGGCCGAGTGGTTCGAGTCTGGTTGGCGTACCTCTGGTGGTATTGGGTACTGACGAGCGCTCGATAGCTCGGATATTGAGGCATTTGACGCGCATTGGTAGTATATGCTAAAAGCATAAGTTGGTGTCGATAATTTAGAGGTGGAACACCAGATTCGGTGAGTAGGCTGGGAATCGGGTAGGTCCGGAAGGCACCGGTAGCCAGTCTAACTCCTCTATTGTGGATACTGTCCAGCATTTTCAAGTTTGCCGGCCTCTCTGAACCGTATGCCGCAGAACCATAGTCTAGCCGGGACACGACGAGGGCTTGGTAGAACCGTAACAGCACCGCTCCGTCAGCCCCCCACGTAGTGCTACTAAGAAACATGAGCATGTTCAGTTTCCTGAGACACGTCGTTCTTAGTTGCCATATATGGTGCTGCCACGTTAATGAGCTGTCAAAATTGAGCCCCTGGAAGCGATAAGTGTCAACCAACGGCAACGCAGCATCCCTGAGATGTAGTTCAGGGTGTAAGTGTAGCCTTCGGAGCCGACAAAAATGGACGACGGAGGATTTCGCTGATGAAAACCGGTCGTGATCCCACCTGTCGACCCGGTTAATAGCTAGCTGCAATTCCCGTTCCACGATTTACATACTTCCAGAGCTGTAAAGCAGAGCTAAATCGGCTACATACAGCGATGGAACTATCGTGGACCCGGTGGCGGTAACAATGCCGTTTATGGTAACCTCGAACAAGGTGACACTCAGAACAGAACTCTGAGGAACTCTGTTTTCTTGGGTATAATATTGCGATATAATCTACCGACCCTTACACGGAAGAGTCGGACGGACATGAAATTCGCAATGAAAGTCGGTAGATTACCACGGAGTCCCCACTCATGAAGGATCTCGTACACCATATGGTGTCGTAGGCAATTCGGAGAAATGCCTCCTGTATGGCGCTCGCAAGTCGCACCAGATGAGCGGTGGTGGACATATGAGAGTGAAATCTAGACTGGTACTCTGACAGGAAGCCTCTCTCTTCCAGGAACCACTCCAGTCGACGGTTCACCATCTTCTCTCGCAGCTTACATAGGGCATTTGACAGGCAAATGGGCCTATAGCTGCTGACACGTTTGGGATCCTTTCCAGCCTTGGGAACCAGTATCTCGATCCACTCTCGCCATTGAGATGGAAACTGCCCATCAATCCATATACGATTGAAGAGGACCAACAATTGCTTTATACTGAATTCGCACAGATGTTTTAACATTTGATTCTGTAAGTTATCCGGTCCGGGAGCCGTATCCCTACACTGCGCAGTTCCCAATCAGGACTCCAAAGCAGCAGTGGCAAAGGACAAGGGGTGAGCCTCCGCCTCCCGCTTCAGAGTCAGAAATGTAGGAACAGGATGCATCACTGAAGTGCGATCCAATACTGCTGGCAATGGCGAGTTGGTCCGTGATGATGTCTCCGATGATGGAGACTCCGTGTGCCATCAATGATGTCGGGAGTCCGGAGATCCGACGAAGCTTAGTCCACACTTGAGAAGGAGGAGTATGTGCCATCATCGACGACACATACTTTTCCCACGTCGTTTTATTACTCTCCCGAATCAGATATCGGGCGGTTGCACGCATCCTTTAGAAGGTGATAAGGTTGACCATGGTGTTTTGCCTCCGATAGCATTTGAAAGCACGTCGACGAACTTTAAAGGCTGCTGCAATCTCGGCTGTCCACCAAGTGACAAGTTTCCGGTGGGAGTTGCCGGAGGAGGAAGGTAAGTAGTGGAGTAGTGACAGTTCTAACTCACCCGGCGTTGCTCGGGTGGCGTCCATGTTAAATAATTAATATTTGGTGAACCCATGGTCGGATGTTGACAAATGAGGTGTCGTTGGACTCGAGCTGACGTCTTCTTTCCTATGGACCACTCGTTATATTTTTGATTTTCAAATTTCACATGGACTTGCATTTTGTCACGTACGAAGCAAGACAGGATGTCACTGGTTTAGCGTGCATGTGGTTTCACACATGTTCACATGCCTTTCGCTCTTCCCTGCCACCACAATGGTCAGATTATTTCCCTTTGAAGCGTCTTGGTCATTTTTTTCCATTGCACCTGTTGTCAAGTCAGATCAGCGCCTTCCAATAAGCTCAAATGACATTCACCTCTTGCTCGTCTGCAAGTTTGTTTTCTGTACTCGCTTCGACCAACATAGAACCAAGTTCTCATCACGTTTACACGTTAAAGGTAAAATGTGAGAAAAAATGCACGCTCGCTCTGTCATACACCGACCCGCCGAAATAGCAATTGCTTTATTGAACACAGCCACCATGGTCAGCGACGGGTTCGTTGAAACACACACCCAGCAGTATCGTCTCTCTCAACCACCACGCTCCATAAACATTATCAACAGTTAACGGTAAATAATTTTTTTTTCAACATGTATGGCGTTAGGCCCTTTGTGAATTATTTTTTGAAAACAAATATCTACCACATTTGAAAGGGGGCGTTAGCCCGAGTCCTAGGACACCTCGTACACGTCTCTAGCGTTATTGGTTCGTGAGATATCGGCAAAATCACAAAAACACGTGTTTACCCCAAAATCGAGTTTCCAATTTTATTAAAAATTATAACGAGTGGTCCATAGCAGAGAGGACGTCACCCCGAGTCCTTGGACCTGTCGAACATGCCTCTAGCATGATTGGTTCGCGAGATATTAAAAGCACATGACCTTTTAGTTTTGGTCTTTTATTTAAATAAAGAGCCTATAGGAAAGTAGGGGGCATCACTACGAGTGCTAGGACACCCTGTATGTTGAAATCCCATAATTGGTTAGCGAGATATCAGCTTCGGGGCCGCTACGAGGAGGGCTCAATAAGTTAGTAAGCAGCTCCCCTGTTACCACACTACTACAAAACACAAATTTTTGCTCTAGAGACTTGAAATTTATTTTGGGGCTAGAGGGCATAGGGACATTTCATTTATGTCAAACAAACTGTTTTGTAAACTTCCTAGTTTCCAAAATATAGGATTTTCAAAATTCAAGTGTTTTCAAAAAAACATTAAAAATAAAAAAGTTTTATTACAAAAAATAAAGGTCATAAAGACCATTCGTTTGAGCCATGGCACAACGTTCTACCATGTTTGGTTTTCAAACTATCACCAACTTTCGAAAACAAAAATTTTCTAAAAAATCAAAAATATAACGAGTGGTCCATAGGAAGGAGGACGTCAGCTCGAGTCCAACGACACCTCATTTGTCAACATCCGACCATGGGTTCACCAAATATTAATTATTTAACATGGACGCCGCCCGAGCAACGCCGGGTGAGTTAGAACTGTCACTACTCCACTACTAAGGTAGCTTATTGTTTCCTCTGCAGCAGGTAATATACCATTCGTTATGAGAATGGTATGATCATACACACTCTCAAAGGTATTGAACCCTTGCAAAGAAGCTTATGAGACTCAGTTTCGGGGGGGGGGGGGTGTAACATTACATTGCATAAGTTGTTGTTAAAGCGCTTCATTAACATGCAGGGTAACACATAACAAAATAACATGCAGGAAGAAGTGAATACCAGGGTTAATACAAATGAATTTAATAACAGATGAACTATTTACAAATAAAAATAAACAAACAAAAACTTCCAAATGACTCCCACTTGTATTAATTACTGGCTATAACTAGGCCTAATCTCAGGAGAGATTATAAATTGGACCAAATGTCCCAAATACTTCAATGACATTGTGTACGTGTGCGGCTGTTCTACATGCTTAACGATGAGTACAATAAATGCGAGATTCGTCACCATCCGGTAAACCTTCAGAGGACGAATCTGCATTGTTTAGAGCTAGACAGACGCGGGGAACCAACTATACACTACTTAAATTAATTCGACACTTCAAACACTAAATAAAACAACAAATAATTTCCGCTTGAAATTGGAATCAAGAATGCCGTAGCAAAAACATTAATGCCTAAAATTAGGACTTTTCAAAATCAACACAAGTAAATTAACACGTGACCAACAAAAGAAATACACAAATGACCGCCTGCCATTTTTACAAGTAAATACAACTACACCACACGGGTGTCACAACAGACAAACTAACATGACATGAGTCATAGAAAATCACTAGGCTCAAAGCCAACATTTACATCATTAAAACAATATTCCATTCATACGATATGCGATAATTCGTTACAGACATGGCGAACTCCCCAATCAATTATGGTCCATTGACCATCACAAAAGAACAGGTTTGCTAATGATAGCTTACAGGGGTCAGTCGGTCAGCTGGACTCCCTAACAATGAGTCACCGAACCTAGACGGGCGCTAAGTGGAAATCTGCACATCTGTCAACTCACGTGTCAATAACCTCGACCTGCCGAGGCATGGGTTCGAGTCTCGAAGAAGCGTGCTCCCAAAGCACAATATATACGTGTGTGTGTCAGAATAAAATATCTCAGCATTTCCCCTAGGGAATCCAAGAATCAGCACTGGACAAAGTACAGTAGCCTCCATGAGCGCTCTGCCTTTCCATCAAAATACAACAACAATATAATGAGGGCGGTAGCACCACCTACCCCTCATCACGAAGAATTCAATACACACACCTGACACAAGAACACACACAGAATCACACGTATGGGTTTGACAGAAACCTGAAATAAATGACATAGATATTTTCCACCAGCTTGCGCTTCCGTTCTAGTCCGTGACTAAAGAACCTGAAAGGACTCAAAAAATGCTAAAAATTTTAGAACTGAAGTGTTCTACAGTTACATCTTAATTTGTTGCGCTCGGCAACCCTAGTATGAATAATAACCTGTTCATAAAAACATCTTACAATAATTACCTCCCTTTCCTATAACAAAAATGAACTTTAATAAAGGACCACTTATCGAATGTAACGAGTTTGGCATTCGCATGGATAAAATCAAATACACGCGCCGTGTACACTAAATATGACTCCAAAGAAAAAAATATACAACAAACATATTTGGCCACGCGCCAACGTACATTTAAAGATGATAGTGTCGACACAGAAGAAAACAATCTTAACACAAGAAAAAGAATGAATGAACTATTTGCAACGTTCCCGCGCCTTATCAAACTACATATTGAGTAAATCAATTTTTGTACATCACCGTTTTAGCTTGCAGAACATTAACCTCCATCCCGGCGCATTTCCCTACGGGAATTCTAGCCCTCCATCGTCGACGTCGTTGTAGAAGCGATGCACATCATCCCATCACATGACCAAACGTCGGACATCTTGGCGTAGCTTCTTGGACATAAATGTACAATGTTAATAATATTGCCTAGCTATAATCGCTGTGAGCTACTACTTTCACTCACAAATATGTCCTAATGCTATTACTGATCGTAGACATGCCCTATCTTAGCATTTGCTTAACACACGCACAAATATCACCCAAAAATATAATACAAAATTTTACATAAAATTACACACTTCAAACTCATCGTAACTGGCTTGAAAACAAGTCTTTAACCTGTCTATCTTGCAACCCTTATCTCGCCTAGAGATCTCCACTGCCACACGTGAACATTGCTCCCTTGAGCATAAAGTGAAATGTTAGTAAAGTATGCTCATTAGAGCTTGAAAATCGTAACGCAGAGTGACGTGAACGTTGCTCACCAGAGCTCAATAAAGTTGTCTTCTAAACAGCACCTCACCGATCAATTTATTGGAAACTGACAGAATGAGGTAGAGTGGGGAGAATTTGTAAAAATAATTTGGAGTTTTCACCTCACAAACTTGGGACTAGTATCAATCTTCATCATTTTATCCAAACGTCTCAGTGCACTTATGCGGAATTAATTAGGATCGGCGGTTCTTTAGATATGCGTTTCCGCGCCTTTTTCCAGGGTACGCAATTCACCGCGTGGCTTTGGCGTGGTCTCTTCTGATTGGGTGATTCAATCCTGGATCGGTTGACACTTTACTCATGACACTCCCATAATGACTCCAATTTAGGTGTGCGATGGTACAAAATTTGTCCTTGAACTCGGCTTAACCGGTCGTCTTCAGGAATAACTACCAAGCTTGCTTCTGTTGTAATCGTTGCAACACACTACCTTGCCTTCCCTTTGTCAATTTCAACATGTACTGCCTGGGCATCAGTAATAATAATAATAAAATCATGAAGACTTATTCATCGATAGATTAAAAAGGGTTCATTTATCCTCAGCAATGTTTTGAAATTCGAAGCAAGTGATTGATTTGGATTTTAAAAACAATATCCACAGTAGTAAAGATAACATCTCTTAAGTACATCACTCGTCTGCCTGATAGTACATTCCACTGACCCACTTGGTGTGCGCGCTCCACGCTGCAATGTCATTCACACGTCTCGCCAGACCTCCCCTCTCACTCACATGATTACAACTCCTGCCCGAACAGCTGTCCTGTTTACAAACAAAGCTCGCTCTCCCCAGGTACTACATGGCCACGTACATTTGAGTGTAGACTCTCAAATAAAATTTTGCAATAATGATTCTGCACTCATAGTCCTGATTATTCGTCAAATGGTTCCCTTCTGTAATACTGCTTGAGATTAGCGCTATTGAAGACAGATTTAGCGCCAGTGCTCAATTCTTCAAGTCTGTAAGCATTGTTACCCAAATTCTTAATGATGCGGAACGGGCCAATAAATTTTGGACAGAATTTTGTAAATACTTTGTTTTTAGGATCAGATATCGGTGGTCTTCGAACAAGCACTAGTTCCTGTTCCTGTAATTCACGATGAAATTTCTTTCCTCGGTACCTCCTCAGTCTTCGGTCCGCTTGGTTCCTCATGTGCTCTCTTGTTCGCTGAATTCGCAGCTCATGTGCTAATAACGGATCCCTTGGGCATGGAATAATCTTGTCCCAACATCTCTCATGCAACCTGTTGTGGTGTACAATTAGTGGGACTTGACCTGTCGACTGGTGCTTTGTAGTGTTCATGCACATCTCAATATCTCCTACTTTGTCAACCCACTAATTATGATCATTTGGAATCATTACTCGGTAATACTTGGCAACACAGCGAATCGTTCTCTCGTTCGGATTTCCACAAGGACGGCGAATGCTCGACTGAACATATTTTATCCCTAGGCTCTCTAGACCTTGACTAAAAACATTGCTCGTAAAATAGGTACCATTGTCCGATAAGATGAATTCCGGCTTCCCAAGCATCGGAATGACTTTGTTCTGAATTCTGCTGATCACTTGCTTTGATGTCATCTTCTGGATTGGACATAATACTACCATCTTGGAAAACACATCGACACATACAAGAAGGTGTCGGCATCCTCGTTTTCCCTTAACTAGAGGGCCAAAACAGTCGATAGCGACCAGCTCGCATTGCTTTTGAGGTAATAAAGGTTTCGGCGGTTGTTTCAAAATGAAGTTATTGGATTTAGTGCGCTGACACGCGTCACAAGTTCTGATTACTTCCACAATGATGTATCGCATCTTAGGCCAAGTAAAAGTTTCCCCTATTGTCGCTTCTGTTTTGTCCGTGCCGATATGTGCTAGGCTTTCGTGGACATGCCACGTCAATCCTCTCTGTAATGATGCTGTAACTAGAATTCGCAGTTTGGTGTGATCCTCATCCACGTACTTATGCAAAAGGTTATTCAAGTAGTGAAATTTCGCTTCCTTGGCACGGGATTCTCGATATTCAGGTGAATCTGGCTGTAGTTCCTTCTTGTAAAACTTGATCATCATCATCATCCATGGGTCCTTTTCTTGTTCCTTTTGAATTTCTTTCAGCTTGTCCAAAAATTCACGAGCCTTAGGTGTTAGTGCTATGTGGTGAACATCCGCTGCTATCTCGTTCTCATCTTCAGGATTCCTGCTTAAAGCATCTGGTATGAGGTTCATCCTTCCAGGGCAATGTTCTATGGTAATGTCGAACTGCTGTATGTAAATGGACCAACGCGTAACTCTTTCACTTGCCATCGTCGTCTTGAATAAGAATGTCAGTGCATGGTGGTCAGTTCTGACAACAATGGAATATCCGAAGATCATCTTGCGCCATCGTTGAAGTGAATACAAAATCGCTAGCAACTCAAGCTCTGTCACAGTGTAGTTCCTCTCGTGCTTCCTCAATTTACGGCTCGTAAATGCCAAATATGATCGTTTCTTGGGTTCATCAGCGTCCTCTAGGTACAGCATGACGCCGATCCCAATCAATGAAGCGTCTGCCTGAATAACAAATTCCTTCTCGAAGTCTGGATACCCTAGCTTCACACAATTCTCCAGTAGGTCTTTCGTGGCTCTAAAGGACCTGTCGCACTCCTCATTCCATGACCATCGATTTGATTCCTTTAGCATCTCTTGCATCGGTGCTACTGTTTCCGTGTAACCAGGACAATTCTCCTTAAAGAAACCTGTCACTCCCAAAAATGCTCTCACATGTTTTACTTTAGTTGGTGTGGGGAATTTCTTGATTGCGTCAATTTTCACCGGATTTGGTCTCACGCCTTCAACATCAATTATGTGACCCAAATACAGAATCTCGCTCTGGCAAAAGTGCGATTTCTTCAAATTAATTTTGAAATTCATTGTTCTCAAGTTGTCCAATAGTTTGATTAGGTTTACCAAGTGTTCCTCCATTGTTTCAGATGCAATAAGTATGTCGTCAACATATCTCGTAGTGAAGCTCTTGACCTCGTCAGTCAGATTCCTGTCTAGTGCTCTTATCAATGCACATACAGCTGTTTTTACACCAAAGGGCATGCGAGACCAGATATAAATTTGGTTATCAAATAAAAACCCCGTCAATAGTTGGGATTTTTCCTCAAGTTCCAGATGGTGGAAACTATTCGTTAGGTCGACGCTAGAATATATCTTCTTCCCACGGAAGCTCTTCAATACATCATTGATCCTTGGTGCTTGGTCATGCTCAACTAGCAGTTTACTGTTTAAAACCCGAGCGTCTAGGCATAATCTAATTGATCCATTTGGCTTGGCCACAGCCAATATTGCATTTAAGTATGGGGTTGCTGCTTTTCTTATCATGCCGGAATCTAATAAATTACTAATAATGTCCTTTACCTGAGCAAAATGTTTCTCTGGGATCCGGTACAATTTACTCTTAAATGGGGTCCAATCGGTAACTTGCATGGCATACTGGAAATTTAAAACTTTTCCAGGAATTGTGTCAAAAGCTCCTTTATGATATCTCAAAATTTCTTCTAATTTTCTTCTGTCAGGTTCCCCTACTATTGCCTCCTTAAGTCGCTCTTGAAGTAAAATTTCAAATTCAGACCCGCTAATTTCTTCTTCAGCCAAATGTACCCAAAGTTCCTGCAAAATATCTCGACTGTCAATTTCAACCACTGCTGTCTGGCTTACTCGTCCCTCCGTCAAGTTCTTATCTTCGATCGCCTCATTAGTGCATTCTTCAATGACCCAAGTATTCGCCTCTCTCTCTAGTGGACTTTCTTCCATGTTCAGACCCACATGACTCAACCCCTCGACTTGTTTGAAACTCACAGTGTTATTATGTAAGTCAATTATAGCATGAAAATCACAGATGAAGTTGGCTCCCAGAATGACATAATTCATCTTTGGTATCACGATGAAAGTTTGTGAAAATGTGTGGTTTAATATCTCCAGGTCTAAATATGCTTGGTGCTTGCAAACTATGGCCTTGTCAGGAATGACCCCTCGGACTTTCATTAATGGTACAGGCATAGTTGGAACGGTTTGTTTACTTCCAATTTCTTTCAACAATGCTTCCGTGACTAAGCTCACCTGGCTACCCGTGTTGATCAGGCACCTCTCTCTAATACCTCCAAGACGTGCATAAATAATCGGCAATTGTCTGATTACATTCTCTCGGTCCTTCACCACTTCCTCCAGGCAATCGTCCGGAAATGCTACCCACTCTTCTATGTTTGCAACAATCAACTCCTCCCGTTCCCTGGTGTCCTCCGTTCTCAGGCTATCTGATTTTGGTTTAATCGTGTTTTTTTTAATCCTGGGACCCATTCGTTGAGTTCCGCCGGTTGTTATCACGTCTCTCCTGCTGCCGTAATAAGCTTTCCGCCCCAGCTCCTTGGTGATTATCAGGGCTTTGCCTATTTGCCATCGCTCGCCCCCACTTCTCTTTCTCTGTTTCTTCGGCATTTAACTCGTCCAAATATTTCTGTGATTCGGCGTACCGCTCGTTCCAATCATTGCGATAGTCTCCCTGATTATCTTGCCGATAATTCCTTGTATTGTTCCACCTGCCATCTCCGTTCCTTTGGTAAGGTCTACCCTGCCTTGGGTTTCCCCTCCAGTTAGTATACTCTCGCTGGTACGTCCACTGATTGTGATTGTTCTGATTATTATTATTATAATTATCACGGCGATTCTGGAAGTTTCTATTGTTGTTATTGTATTGGTTTCGGCCATCAAACTCCTGCCGTCTGGACGTAAATTGTGTTCCGGTAGACTGTGTCTTCGTTTGATTATCTTGATTGGGATTATTTTGATGCCCTTGAACAACTTCGGCTGTGTTTACACACGCCATGTTCCGTCTCCCTGTCTGCGGACTGACCATACTCGTCTCATCCAAATGGCGGAGTTTCTCCTCGGCCTGAACTGCGGTCTTGATATTACCAGCCACTAAATACTGCTGAATATTCATTGGAAGCTGATTACCGATGGTTAAAACCATGTTTTCCTCTGAAGGGGGGTCGTCAAAATCCCGGAATTTTACCAGCTGTTGGCTGAAGAACTCGGAAAACCTGGTGGGATGTGTGCTGTGATATTTCCTGGTGTATAAATCCATCCTCAACCCCTGCTGCAATGAAGGCCTCCAGAACTTCCTCAAGAATGCCTCTTTAAATTGTGCCATGTCATTAAATGTGTACTTGAAACTCTGGAACCAAATTAAACTTTGGCCCTCCAAAAATTTTCCAACCAGTCGCAGCTGTTTTGCGGGACTGACGTGTTGGTCGTTAAAGTAGTCATCCAGCTGACGCAAAAATGCCTTCCGAGTAGATCCTGAGTTCTCCCTGAATTTGTCGGGTTTAAAGTCGTTTCCCCTAATTACTTGTATCACTTGGGCAGGTGCCAAGCCGGGTTGTGGAGTTGATGTCTCCCCTCTGTAGTTTTGGAATGTGTCGCACGTTATCTTTGGACTCTGACCTCGGCTCGTATCCTCAGCCAGCTTCAAGCCCACCGGACTTCCAATACTTCCCTGTTTGCCTACTGTGTTTTCTGCAGAGAATAAAGTAGCGTTTTCTAAGGACCTTATCTCGTTCTTAATTATGAGATCTGAGTGTTCATGGAGTTTGGACTTCATGTTTTCCTCCAAAGCCTGCATCCTAGAATTGTACTCGCCTAGCCGCTTTAAGATCGTCAGCCTATCTCCTTTAGTTTCATTCACCTGCTGTTCCCAATCTTTCCGGATCCTGTTATTCAAACTACTAATTTTTTCTTCACTCCTTTCCTGATTCTTCTCAAGCTCTTCTCGTATTTGCTCTTGTATCGAATGCTGGTTTTTAATTAATTGTTCTCCTACCTCTTCTCGTATTTGCTCTTGTATCACCTGCTGGGTTTTAACTAATTGTTCTCCTATCTCTTGTATCTGCTCTTGGTTTTTAGTTAATTGGTCTTCCAAGTTTTAGCACAAGTGCATCCGTTCTTTCTCCGTTTTTCTTTCAAGCTTGTCGAGTTCCTTTATTAATTCTAGTACATTATTATCGACTGAATTAATCTGCTCCTGTATGTTTTCGTTCTTCGCCTCCATCCTGTCGAACTGCCCCTGTAATTCATCCTGCGTACTTTTTATTCCAGCCGTGTTGTTTACGCATGCTGTCTCAATCTGTTTCAATTTTTCGGCTACCATTTCATCTAATTGTACAAGTTTATTTTCGAATTTAGATTCCAACTTCTTAATCTCTCCTAATTGCTTCGAGTTATTTTCCGCTACCTCACCTGCCAGTTTCTCTAATTCTACCGTAGTACTTTGGTTTATGTCATGGGTGATCATCTCTAACTGTACTGTTTGTATTGTTGCCTGCTCTGATAATTTATGGTTTAATTCATTTAATTGTTTATCATTATGCTCTCGCAACTCGTGTAATTGTTTGTCGGTATTTTGACGCTACTCGTGTAATTGTTTGTCGGTATCCAATTTCTGGACCTGTAATTGGACCGTAATGCTACTGTTCACGTCCTGTAATTGTTTGTCACTGTGCTCCCGTAACTCGTGTAATTGTCTATCACTGTCTAATTTCTGGGTTTGCAATTGCGTCGTAATGTTACTGTTCATGTCCTGTAACTGTTTATCACCGTGTTCACTCATTTCCTCCTTCATGTTCTTTAACTGTTCTTCCGTCTTTGCAGACATTTGCAGAGACATCTGCTCTAACAATACTTTGATCTCTTCGATGCTAGCCATCGCACAACACACAAATATATACTCAGAGAAAAGCAGGGTCATGCACTGGGATTTCAGTCATACACACGCACACATGTCTTGATATTTAAATACTACTGATTCTAATTTAATAAAAATTTCAGTAATCAAACTTTTACTGAATAATGACTCTTATTTCCAAACACAAATAACTCCCTTGTGATCTGCTTTTAAATTCCTAACCAACAGAATTTACGAACAACACCAACTAACCGAAGTTAATTAAATGTAAAATAAGGCAACACCTTCCTGCTTTGACTGAGTTCACTAATATGCAAATTTTCTAATTTTATGCCGGGCGCCAGAACAAGTTAACAACAAATACAATATCAACTTCTAACCATGTTCAATATTTCTAACTTTAAGAACTCAGTGATTTTATTAATGCACATGGCGGTACAACTTCGCCTCAATTTACTGAATTTACACTTGCCCGCTTGACCTGGCATTATTTCTCAGCGAAAAAAGCATGAGATCAGCAAAGCAACAACAACAAAAATCCCCACTTGGGCAGCCATTTTTGATATATGAACCCTTGCAAAGAAGCTTATGAGACTCAGTTTCGGGGGGTGCAACAGTCCATTTCGTAAGTTGTTGTTAAAGCGCTTCATTAACAAGCAGGGTAACACATAACAAAATAACATGCAGGAAGAAGAGAATACCAGGGTTAAAACAAATGAATTTAATAACAGATCAACTATTTACAAATAAAAATAAACAAACAAAAACTCCCAAATGACTCCCACTTGAATTAATTACTTGCTATAACTAGGCCTAATCTCAGGAGAGATTATAAATTGGACCAAATGTCCCAAATACTTCAATGACATTGTGTACGTGTGCGGCTGTTCTACATGCTTAACGATGAGTACAATAAATGCGAGATTCGTCACCATCCGGTAAACCTTCAGAGGACGAATCTGCATTGTTTAGAGCTAGACAGACGCGGGGAACCAACTATACACTACTTAAATTAATCCGACACTTCCTACACTAAATAAAACAACAAATAATTTCCGCTTGAAATTGGAATCAAGAACTGCCGTAGCTAAAACATTATTGCCTAAAATTAGGACTTTTCAAAATCAACACAAGTAAATTAACACGTGACCAACAAAAGAAAAACACAAATGGCCACCTGCCATTTTTACAAGTAAATACAACTACACCACACGGGTGTCACAACAGACAAACTAACATGACATGAGTCATAGAAAAACACTAGGCTCAAAGCCAACATTTACATCATTAAAACAATATTCCATTCATACGATATGCGATAATTCGTTACAGACATGGCGAACTCCCCAATTAATTATGGTCCAATGACCATCACAAAAGAACAGGTTTGCTAATGATAGTTTATAGGGGTCAGTCGGTCAGCTGGACTGCCTAACAATGAGTCACCGAACCTAGACGGGCGCTAAGTGGAAATCTTCACATCTGTCAACCCACGTGTCAATAACCTCGACCTGCCGAGGCATGGGTTCGAGTCTCGAAGAAGCGTGCTCCCAAAGCACAATATATACGTGTGTGTGTCAGAATAAAATATCTCAGCATTTCCCCTAGGGAATCCAAGAATCAGCACTGGACAAAGTACAGTAGCCTCCATGAGCGCTCTGCCTTTCCATCAAAATACAACAACAATATAATGAGGGCGGTAGCACCACCTACCCCTCATCACGAAGAATTCAATACACACACCTGACACAAGAACACACACAGAATCACACGTATGGGTTTGACAGAAACCTGAAATAAATGACATAGATATTTTCCACCCGCTTGCGCTTCCGTTCTAGTCCGTGACTATAGAACCTGAAAGGACTCAAAAAAATGCTAATAATTTTAGAACTAAAGTGTTCTACAGTTACATCTTAATTTGTTGCGCTCGGCAACCCTAGCATGAATAATAACCTGTTCATAAAAACATCTTACAATAATTACCTCCCTTTCCTATAACAAAAATGAACTTTAATAAAGCACCACTTATCGAATGTAACGAGTTTCGCATTCGCATGGATAAAATCAAATACACGCGCCGTGTACACTAAATATGACTCCAAAGAAAAAAATATACAACAAACAAATTTGGCCACGCGCCAACGTACATTTAAAGATGAGAGTGTCGGCACAGAAAAAAATCTTAACACAAGAAAAAGAATGAATGAACTATTTACAACGTTCCCGCGCCTTATCTAACTACATATTTAGTAAATCAAATTTGTACATCATCGTTTCAGCTTGCAGAACATTAACATCCATCCCGGCGCATTTCCCTACGGGAAATCTAGCCCTCCATCGTCGACGTCGTTGTAGAAGCGATGCACATCATCCCATCACATGACCAAACGTCGGACATCTTGGCGTAGCTTCTTGGACAGAAATGTTCAATGTTAATAATACTGCCTAGCTATAATCGCTGTGAGCTACTACTTTCACTCACAAATATGTCCTAATGCGATTACTGATCGTAGACTTGCCCTATCTTAGCATTTGCTTAACACACGCACAAATATCACTCAAAAATATAATACAAAATTTTACATAAAATTACACACTTCAAACTCATCGTAACTGGCTTGAAAACAAGTCTTAAACCTGTCTATCTTGCAGCCCTTATCTCGTCTAGAGGTCTCCACTGCTACACGTGAACATTGCTCCCTTGAGCATAAAGTGAAATGTTAGTAAAGTATGCTCATTAGAGCTTGAAAAGCGTGACGCAGAGTGATGTGAACGTTGCTCACCAGAGCTCAATAAAGTTGTCTTCTAAACAGCTCCTCACCGATCAATTTATTGGAAACTGACAGAATGAGGTAGGGTGGGGAGAATTTGTAAAAATAATCTGGAGTTTTCACCTCACAAACTTGGGACTAGTATCAATCTTCATCATTTTATCCAAACGTCTCAGTGCACTTATGCGGAATTAATTCGGATCGGCGGTTCTTTAGATATGCTTTTCCGCGCCTTTTTCCAGGGTACGCAATTCACCGCGTGGCTTTGGCGTGGTCTCTTCTGATTGGGTGATTCAATCCTGGATCGGTTGAAACTTTACTCATGACACTCCCATAATGAGTCCAATTTAGGTGCGCGCTGGTACAAAATTTGTCCTTCAACTCGGCTTAACCGTTCGTCTTCAGGAATAACTACCAAGCGTGCTTCTGTTGTAATCGTTGCAACACACTACCTTGCCTTCCCTTTGTCAATTTTAACATGTCCTGCCTGGGCGGCAATAATAATAATAATAATAAAATCATGAAGACTTATTCATCGATAGATTAATAAGGGTTCAGTATCTTCGGCAAAATCCGCACGTGCTCTGAAGTTGGCGAATCAGCCCGACAGAGAAGCCATCAACTTGGTAATTCGATGGCCATCTGGTTCGAATGAGTAACGATAATCTGGAAAAGGCCACCGTGTACACCCTACTGTAGCAGGGGAACCAGCGCACGACTGCACAAGGTGATATCGACAATTGATTAAGTGCCGTGGGCAATAGAGAAGTGCGTAGGTTCCCCTGTGTTCAACAAATACAGCTCCAGCCACCTGATCAGTCTCTCAAAATTTCTCCCTCCATCACTAGTGTTAGTGGAGCCCTATATGGTGTTGTGGGCATTAACATATCCCAGAAGGAGAAAAGGGGGGGGGGGGGAGCTGAGAGATTAGATCCACCAGCTGGTTTTAATCCAGTTGAGAATCAGGTGGTATGTACACGTTACATACTGTTGCCATTACTGGCAACGAAGTACGAACTGCAACTGCTTCTAGCTGAGTACGCAACGGCACCTCTTCACTAAATAGGCTAGAGTGGACGAGAATGCACACGCCACCGACGGCCACTGCTCCATCAATCGGGTCTTCAGAGAAGAGTTTGACGCATTATTGTCTCATGTCCAGGACGAAACCTGGATTCTTGAAGACAGACAATGGTTGCCGAAAACGAAGATATTAATTGACGTAACTCATTGAGATGACCAGGATAGCTATTACAGTTCCATTGAAAGTAGAAGTGGGTCTTCAACTTACGCTTGACCGTTTGCCACCATTCCCCATCTCTAGTTGGAGATGATGGGGCAGGAGAGCACATCTCAATCTCCACATCTCCGTCCAAAGACGAAGAAAATGGAGCGTGCAGTACCCTGGATGGCGCGCGATCTTCACGAGTCTCGCTCTTGGGGAAGAGCGAGAGCGGTGTCGAGGGACTTTCTCCCGGTCCGAAGATTGGGTGTCTGTCCCCGACACGTCCCGAAGAGATTTCTTTCTTGATCGGCGCTGACGTCTATTTGGGAAAGTAGATGGTCGCTTCCCCATAGACGCCAGTTCCTTACAAAATATGGCCGCTCCTACTGACACCGCCCCGCTGGTGGTGGTGGGAGTGGGATGGCCAGCAGATACCTGAGCAGCCCTGTCTCTAGGAGAGAAAGAGAAACGGCACTGAAACAGTCCTCTCTCCTCCGCCGATGTATTTTCCTATTTGTAGGCGAGTTCCTCCATACGGATGAGTTTGGCTTCAGCCGGCTTCGCTCCCTTGATGGTCGTGGGAGCGAGAAGGTCAGCAGAGACAGTAGCCACTCCGTCAGGAGGAGGGAGAGAGAGACGGCGACGAACCTTCTCTCTCATCTCCACTACAACTTTTGTCATATCGGATGGACTGGAAGAAGGACCAGCCCTGGTCGGCAAACTCTTCTTTCCCCTGTTAACTGGGGAATACGTGTTAGCCGATCGGTTCGGAGAAGATGAGGACTTCTTCTCCGATTTCGCCGGTTTAGATGGTATAACTGTCACCTTCTTTTCCTTGCCCGAAGAAGGTTGTGGGACCTCCTTCGGGCAGATAATTTTCGCTGGTACAGCGAGGGGTGATTTCAAATCTGCTGAATTACCGGACGTCGAGGGTACTACACTGGGAAATGTGACAGCAGGGGTGAATGAGGGCGTCGCTGCGGCCACAAACGTCACCTGAAATTCAGGGGCATTCATATCACGGTACATCTTGCGATTATCGTGATATGAAAGCCGATCCAATGTTCTGATTTCTTGGATTTTGGCTTCTTTACAGATCTCAGGGCATTGCTTCGATCGTAGGGAGTGACTTCCTTGGCAGTTAGGACAAATCGGGAGAGGCGTACACCTCTCACCCTCATGTGTCCCCTTGTCACATTCTCTACACACGGCCTTGGCAGCGCACCTGGCAGAAACATGCCCGAATTTGTGGCATTGACAACAGCACATAGGTGGAGGGATGTACGGTCGAACATCGCAGTGGTTCGATGTGACCTGCATCTGCTTAGGTAAAATATCACCCTCAAAATGGAGAATAAAAGCGCCGGTATAGACGCTGTGCTCTCCAAACTTTCGGGTGATGCGCCCAATCTTGGTGACGTCTATCTTCCCCAGATCCCGGAACAATTCCGCATCGCTATTCAAAATGAGATCACGATGGAAAATAACTCCACGGAATTTATTCAGCGTTTCGTGTTTTGAGACTTAAAAGGAAATTTCGCCGAAATGCGTGCATTCCAGCAACGTTTCGGTTCGCTGCCGGCTAATTGTATGTAGCAGGAGTTGTCCGTTCCGGAGCTTGGAAATTCCGTTTAGATCTCCAAATTTCCCCTCGTATTCCTCGGAAAAGATTATTGATTTCAACACTTTGAAATAATCCAGTCTGTCCTGGTAGCTACCAGGTAGCGAGGTGACTTGTCAACAGGGAAACGTGCATTGAAAGTTTCATCCCTGATCCGACACTCAAGAGACGGCTTTTTAAGGGGGCCACCCTCTGATGATTTTTTGGGCCGCATTCTCGTCATCCCGAAATCATCCTCCCCGAATACTGCTTACTCCGAACGAGGGCCATCACTGTTGGCGCCACCCAGCCAAGGCAATACCTACCTGGCGATTAGTAAGTACTGGCCGGGGTCCTAGTGCCTTGAACGGGCACTTACCCCTCGGCTTGCACAGTGATATGTTCGGCGCAATTATTCGGCCGTGCAGGGACCTCCGTTGTGAGGCGGATACTACTGCAAGGGTACATGGCCCACCCACCTGACGGGATGGGGAATACCGTCCAGGCTTTCTGGCCAGATGGCCAAGTTGGTGGCCCTTCCCCAGGCAGCATGACGTTTATTTCTAAGGGTCAAACCAAAAAATGGGACTGGAAGTCGAAAAAGACCTTTTTCGACAGGCAGGGGATACCCTAGATGAATTCAGTTCTTCCCATACTCAGGGGGTCTTCAAAATCAGTCAGTCATGTCAGTCTGTCTTGTCGCCCCTATTAGTGACCTCCTACGACAGGCAGAGCATACCGTGGGTGTATTCTAACCCGCAACCCACACGGGGGTATACATAAAAGGATGTCTGTCGCACCCAATGGGGATTATCCACACTCCAGTAATGCATATTATGGCGATTAATGGTTCCATTGTTGTGGAATCGTGCTTCGTCCGTAAATAGGATGGTCGCTAGAAAAGCCGGGTCAGTTTCCACAGAACGCCACCCGGGCATCGAAATCATGACCATGTATCTCCAGGTGTAAGTGCAGATGGTACGGGTGAAAACAGGAGGTATACATTATCCGCATTATAGACGCTCGGCTGATGTTCGTCTCCAGTGCAATGGCCCATGTGGTAGTATGAGGGTTACGCCGGATGGCGTCAAACACAACCTCTTCATTGTGAGCAGACGTCACGCGATGATCTCAAACAGGCCGTGTTTTCCCCCAGGGATCCAGTATCTTCCAGGCGTCTTTCCACACTCCGAAATACCATGCCTGTCGGTCGTTGTCTATCCGGATAGCGTTGGTACAGGCGATGCGCCTGGTATGCATTTTGTCGAGCTTCTCCATAAATATAACATGTTCATATACGCATCGCTGGAATACATCTCGAGGCAGTGAATAAGCTTTATGTTGTGAATTGCTTCGAAGGAGGGAGTTCGCGAAGCTTCATACTGACTTGCCATCGCATGTTGTTATCGTTCCAATGGGGCACACTTTGCCCTACCTGTGGTCTATGAAGCTTGGAACATGTACGACGTAGCTAACTGGTGTGCCCTATCCAGAGACAATCACCACCTCATCCTCATAGCTTATGCAACGTTACACACGGTCTTCTTTTCTTTTTCGTTTTATTTGATCGCTTTCCCTCCAAGCTCGGCTTTACCCTCGGACTTTGCGAGGGATCAGTCCTCTACCGTCGAATTCCAGGAGAGTGTCTCGGAGCTGAACACACCTTGATAGCAGATACAACTGGGGATGGTGACAAGCCAATCGCCTACGTGACCACGAACTTGGGTCTAATGAAGGAAAGGGCAGCGAAGGGAGTGGGAAGAAAGATGCCGTGGTCCTATCGAGAGGAACCATCCCAGCAATCGACTGGAGGAGAAGTGGGAAACCACGGAAAACCACTTCCGGGATGGCTGAAGCAGGAAGCAAACCTGCCTCTACTAAGTTTGTGTGCCCCACGAGGCTGAGTGGCCCCGTTCCAGGCCTCAGACCAGGAACAAATTTCGTGGCAGAGCCGAGATTTGAACCCGGGCCTCCGCTGTGACATGGTCTTTTACAGAGCCAAATAAACAAATCGTGTCGCCTCCGTGGTGTAGTGGTCAGCGTGCTTAGATGCCACCCCGGAGATCCGAGGTTAGATACCCGGCTCTTACAAGAAATTTGACAAGTGGTATAAGGGCTGGAACGGGGTCTACTCAGCCTCGGGGAGAAGAGTAGAGTGGGTTCGATTCCCACCTCAGCCATCTTGGAAGTGGTTTTCCGTTGTTTCGCACTTCGTCTTCGGGCAAATGCTGGAATGCTACTGTACCCGTATCCACGTGGTCTTACCTGTTGAAATCCGATGGAAGAGCTGGATCGTAGAATCTGGAAGTACTCGGCTGAAATAACCCCCAAAACTCTACCAACTAGGATCAACCAGGGATAAGGATACCTCAACATAAAAGAATGCGATAAGAAGATGCCAGTGGTTGAAGAAATAAAAATGAAAATCGGCTCAAAATGAACTTACAAGTCTCTTAAAAATTAAATTAATCTCGGGCATAAGGCTAAGCATTCTCTAAAATAACCCACTGGTCCTCGTAGCACATCCTGGTTCTAATATAAATCACCAAGTCATCAGTAGAAAATTTAAAATTGAATCAACTGTTTATTGTCTAGAGACTGTCGCTCTGTGGAAACTCCCTCCGCTATACAAAAATATAAATTTGCTTCCAATGAGGCACATGGTAGCGAAATATTTCATTAGCTACGAACTTGCCTAAAATATGCAGTTAGAATATTACAGCAGTAAATGAAGCTCAAATCGAAAATGTGATTTAATTTAAAAATATCGTACAAGTTATTTTTATATACACAAAAACCCTAATACATCCTTATTAATATATTTTTTTTACAAATGTACACTTAATTCGTTGCTCGAATTCCTCCTTTGCTTTTCATTATATCATTGACATGTGTTTTATGTGAGTTTTGTTATAGTCTTATTCGGTCATATCCGACAAACAATGAAGCTAATGGAACGTATTATCGCTCCAGAAAATTATTTCAATCAAATTTAAATAATTTCACAAAAATGTTTAAGTTATCTTCAATTAAACTTTCACGTACTATTACAATGATATACAATTATTTCAAGTCTTTCAAATCGTGGATTTCCACTGTAACATATGTCATTATTAGCAATCCATTTTAGATAAATTGTTACAATGCAAAAATTTGTTTTAAATGTTGGATTTAAAGGTCTACTAGCTTTCTAGTAACTGTCATCGTGACTGTAATTCACGATCAATAATACATTATTCACTCAATCAGCAATAGCTTATAAGCTTATTTAATACTGAAAATTCGATCTTGACCATCCATCGATGTCTAATATCTGCCTCAAAATATTTCAATTCACGCATACATCAATTGCTTTACACGTACATTAGTCCTCTATAGCTATTAATAATTACCAAACGTTTTTAACATCCATTAGCTTTTATACAATTATCGTAAAATACCTTGTTTCATAATAGTTATAGTGTCATGGACAATTTTTATCAGAACTGTGTTAATAAAGTTGCATTCACATGTTCGAATAACAGTGTTCGTGATCAAATAATGTTTCACGAAATGTCGAAATATTCTGTTTCTTTGCTCATATTATCACAAATATATTCCGAAAAATGTTGAAGTGTACGTTGAATATCGGTCATTTTCTTCTGTTAACTACTATTCTTATATAATGTTATCGTAGTCTTGGTCCTGTTTCTTCTTGTAACGTGTATCTTCATAACTAATTATAATGCTCAATTTTTTGCCAAATTAAATTTAGAAAAAGAAAAGTAATGCTCTAAAAATAACATCACATTGACATTAATTACAAGGTAATTGGACAGAAATGATAAAAGTATCAGAACTAGCCCTAGATTGCACTTTCTATCTACTGAAGGACATTCTAAAGTATGACTAATTCATACTGTCTACCTTATTCGTTGTCATCTCGTTGGGACTGAACCCTTGTCCATTTCACTGAGTAGTTAACCTACTGGCTGGAACTGCGTGAGATCGAACCCCGTTCCCAACCGGCTCGAAAAACAGCTGATCGCGTCGCAAAGTTCATCGCACCGACACGTCCTAAGTCTGCTCGATGGCTTAGATGTAAATGCCATTTTAAGTTCATATTTGTAGCAGTATACATTGCAGTGTCAATTTTACACAAGTGCCTTCAGTATTTTCTTATATAACATTCTGCTAGCGAAATCCATAATTCAGCTTGGTTAACATTCCAAATGCTCAATCCTGCTGCATTCCTGTTATTCATTTAGTAGTTCATCTGTCGTGTAATTCCACACATTGTAATCTCAATGTTCATTGCTGCAGTATATATTGACCACTGTATGAATGTTAAAGTCTCTTGTGATGGCAATAGAATTAATACAAGTCTATACGAAAAGCTTCGTACACAAAGTTGACACACTGGGCTATCCGTCCGTCCCATGTGTTTCTCGCACTCGTGTCTTGCTGTAACAAGTCAAGACCAACCGTCTTGTAGCGGACTATATCGCACTCCGCACAAGTTTAAAGTTTCACTCGTATAGGCTTACTTCGAATGACGCCAGCGGACACGTTCCTTGGCAGATTCTGAAAACGAAGTAGAATGTAATGTAATGTCTCATTCCCGAGCGAGATACATCCAACTGACTTGCCATTCTACCCAGAACACCCTAGGTTCAAACGATATGATAATCGAAGTCGACACAGTATGATTGCGATAATCATCTGTTATGCTAAAATGTGCATTTATAATCTCAAAATTGTTCTCAAGTTGTTTCTACTTGTAATACAACGCAATTCTCAGTTGTCGATCCTCTCTGTAATGCTTTATATTAGCGTCACGTTTGCACGACGTCCATCTTGTAGAAAATAACAGTCACATGGTCAAGTCCGTAATGCAGGTTGCTAGTACAACCCCTAAGCGCGCGTCACAGAATCCTCTCTGCTGCTTGTAGTTGAAACATTGCCATCAAATACCAGCTGTGTTCTTTATAACATGTCCAGGTTCCAAACCAATGCAAAATACTGGCTCATCACCTAACCTAAGGCCACGAACGCCTCCTTCCCTCTTCCTTGCCTATCCCTCTCACTCTTCCCATCCCCTCATCAGGCCCCTGTTCACTTCGCAGGTGAGGCCGCCTGGGCGACGTGATAGTCACACTCCCCAGTTGTATCCCCCGATTCAGAGCCTCAAGCTGCAGGACACTGGCCTTCGCTTAGTCCGTGGGAAAAGCCAACCCAGGAGGGTAAAACGATAACGAAAGAAAAAATAAATAACAAATCAGTCTGTGAAAACTATTAAGCATACAACCTTGCCACTTGCCAGGCAACTGCATGTAAAATAATAAAATAAAAAATAAAAATCATGGGACTTGAACCTTCGAGCCCTGTCAACTATCGCACATCCAATCGCGCGATTGCCATGTGAGCTACTGCGACATTTGACCTGTAGCTTGCACCTCCCGGTCTATACAATACCTGCTCTTGGTCTGTGCGTGCACCTCTTGTGTCCAAGTATGTGTTCTGCGTATCTGTGCTCGTTTAACGGGTTCATTCGAGGTACCCATACTGAATTAATAGTGGCGCTCACGATTCCTGCTGTCTTCTAGCCCGTAAACACACATCTCGTTATATTACCCCGGTTTAGGGAGAGGGACCGATGTCTTTCACAATTGTAGTACATGTGACAGGATGCATAAAACTGGATCGCAAGGGGCTAGTGGACCATTCGGTATGTAGGCCATAGAGTTATGTAGACTACTATTACATTAAGATACCGGTTGAGTTAGCCGTGCTAGTTACGGCGTGACTGCAGGCAGTCGCTCACATCCAGTAGGTGAGGAGGCTCGAGTCCCTCCACCGGCAACCTTGAAGATGGTTTTCTGTAGTTTCCTATCTTCCTTTCAGACAAATGCTGGGGTTAGTCCCCAACTATAGGCCACAGCCGCTACCTTCCAATTCCTCGTCCATACATTCACACTTTCCTCGCCAGACAACCACCACACGTGACGGTACTTGTAGCCCACCACATGGGTGTCCGCGTAGAAGTAGCTGCAAACTTTGGCGAGCCGTACATGTACTCGAGCACTCCCGGCACTAAAAGTCATACGCTTAAAAATATATTATAAAAACATGAAGATTATTGAGTAAATGTATTATTCAAACTTCAATCGCATAATTAGGACACAAGAAATAATAAGTATTTCCGTGAAGAAATGTATAGACCATTTACATATATCCTGCTTACGTTAATTGCCTCTATCAACATACAAAATTTAAGTTTGATTGCTATATTAGATTCGCAGATATTGAGAACCGTCTAAATATATCGGATAGTCGACATGTTGGATTGTTATATATGTAGGCCTTAGAGTATGTACTATTACATGAAGATTATTGTGTAAGTGTATTATTCAAACTTCAATTGCATGATTAGGACACAAGAAATAGTAAAAACGAGATTTTAAAATTTTGCACAGCCTCCATCTTCTGGTTCTGAAAAAAATTGAAATAAATTAGATGCCAGTAGATTAAAATTTGTATAAGCATATACCATACCAAGTTTCACTGTGCTCGTCCATTTAAATATTCGCATTTCGCGTCGCCTGCAGGTTGGATTTGTGATCACAAGGTTATGAAAGTACCATAGGCGAACTTATGTTTATAGCCTCTATCAACATACAAAATGTCAGTTTGACTGCTGTCAGATTATCAGATGTTGTGATCCGTCTAAATATTTTGGATGCTCGCCATGTTGGATTGTAACATATGTAGGCCATAGAGTTATATACTGTTAGATGACTATTATTGCGTAGGTTCATTATTTAAACGTTGACTTCGATCGCATGATCGCTACACCAAAATTGAAAACTTAATTTTAAAAATATGCACAGCTGCCATCTTGAGGTTATGTAAACAATTAGACAAAAATATATGTCAGTGCATTACAAAGTGTATAAACAATTGCTGTACCAAGTTTCACTGCGTTCGGATTTTCAACTCGCCAGAAAAGTCTATTGAAATGTTTCAACTTCGAATGGCCGCCATGTTCGTTTTGTAGTTAACAGGTTTTTGAAAGTCACTTGAACGATTTTGTAGTAGTGCCTTTTATCACCGTACAAAATTTCAGGTTGATATGAGTAATACATTCGGAAATATAGAATGCCTGTGAAATATTTCGCACAGCCGCCATGTTGGATTGTTGAAACTTAATAAAATTTGTAGGACACGATCGGGGTCGGCCAGAATAGTACTATGCCCTTACCGAATTTAATTGAAATCTATCCAGCCACTTAGATTTTATTAGTGGGGGGTGGGGGCACACACATGGACGCACACACACGGAAAAAAGGTGATCTCATAAGCCTATTTTTTCATAAATAGAAATAGGCTATCAACGGGATTTTAAAATTTGACACTGACGCCATCTCGTGGTTAAAAAAACAAATAAGTTTGATTGCTGTCACAGATTAGTTGACATTGAGAATCGTCTGAATATTTCGGATGGTCACCATATTGGATTTTTATATACTTGTAGGCCATGGAGCTATGTACTATTAGATGATGATTATTGCGTAGGTTCATTGTTCAAACGTTGGTTTCGACCGCATGATTAGGACACAAAAAATTAAACCTTAATTTTGAAATTTCGCACAGCCGCCATCTAGAAGGTATGTAAACAATTGACCTGAATAGGATGTCAGTGCATTACAAGGTGTATACCATTTGCTGTACCATGTGTGACGGCGCTCGGGTGGTTTCAATGCAAGGAAAGTCTATTTAAATACAACAACTTCGCTTGGCCGCTATGTTCGTTTTGTAAAGAGGTTTTTGAGAGTCCCATCGTTACACTTCTATCACTGCTTTTTTCCACCATACAAAACGTCAGGGTGATGTCTATAATAGTTTCGCAGATATGGAATGCCGGTGCAATATTTCACACAGTTGCGATGTTGGATTGGTGAGATGTAATAAAATTTGAAGAGCACAGTCGGGGTCGGACAAAATAGTACTATGACCTTACCGAGTTTCGTTGAAATCGCTCCAGCAGTTTGGAGTTGATTAGAGAGGGGAGCGAGGTGACGGACACCAAAAAAAACACACACATACGTACACACACACGGACTATATGTGATGTCATAGGCCTATCTTTTATAAATGTAAATAAAAAAAGGAAGCTTTTCTGTCAGTCAACACGACTGAATAGCTTTCATTATTAGAATTAAGCATCACTGAAAAATGGCTTCTATCACTACTAAATGAAAATAGGCTAACAAGTAAACGAAAAGCAAGAACGGGTGGTTTAATTTAGAAAAGAAATACTATTATTGG
Organism: Meconema thalassinum; assembly: GCA_946902985.2. Lineage (NCBI taxonomy): Eukaryota > Metazoa > Arthropoda > Insecta > Orthoptera > Tettigoniidae > Meconema > Meconema thalassinum. The sequence goes on along the minus strand of OX336393.1, from coordinate 5,958,322 downwards.
TCACAAAGGAGCTAAAGTTCCGCTAACACGTACCTTGATTCTCGGTACAGTTGGGAGTCGAGTTCCGACTGTACCGTTCCAGGGCTGTAACGTTCCACGTGCTCGTACCGAGTTCCATGTTACAGTTACGGAACGATACCGCAAGCCAGCTCGGGGCCGCGGTATGGCATACGTTACGTAACGTGGAACACAGCGGTACGTAACGCATTTCAGTTCTGTTCAGGGTCCCTGATGATTAGTTTAGTCGATTATTAGTGTTATGTTTTGACCAATTGAGTAGCTACAATTGAGATTTGGTAAAGATGGCGGCAAAATAAACATGATACTGAGGTGCCCTTTTCTAGTGCTATCTCTGTACAAAATTTCGTGTTTCAATTGTTAGGGGGGAGCAGACATATACACACAGACAGACAACGTTTCATGAAAAAAGTCCCTTAATACTAGCCACGTTCTTCCACTGGCAGTGATCTGTAAGAAAATCAGGCATTTTTAGAGTTTTAATATGTGTTTGAAATTTGTTTCAAATGATTATTTTATCATATTTTCATACATCATCTTACGGTATGTTGATTTAGGCGTTCAATTTTCCATCCTTCTTTATGGTGAACCATATAAGGTTTAATAACAAGGGACTTTTTAGTGTTACGCTATACATTTATCTTGTGTCTTTGATATTTATCAATTCATTCATATCGGCTGATGTTGTTGTTTGAGTCTTCAGTCTTTGACTGGTTTGATGCAGCCCTCCATGCCTCCCTGTCCTGAGGTAAGCGTTTCATCTCTACATAGCTACCACACCCTACATTCGAGGCAAGCTGTGTAACATATTCTAACCTTGGTCTACCCCTACAGTTCTTGTCCTCGACCCTCCTTCCATAACTAAGTTTGCTATTCCTGGGTGTCTTAGTATGTGTCTTGCCAACCTATCTCTTCTCTTCATTAGCAGTCGCCAGAAACATCTCTCCTCGCCCACTCGTCTTAATACCTCTTCGTTTGTAACCCTATCTACCCATCTGATCATCATTCTCCTGCAACACCACATTTCAAACGCTTCAATTCTCCTCCTTTCTGCAGCACCAATAGTCCAATTTTCACTTCCATAGAGTACCACGCTCGATGTCAACAGATTTCTTTTCTGTAGAAATGCTTTCATTGCCTGAGCCAACCTACTTTCTATATCCTCTTTCCTCCGTCCATCACTGGTTATTTTGATTTCTAAGTAACAGAAGTCTTCTGAGATTCGGAGATAAAGAATGCCAGTGGAATATTTCGCACAGCCGACAGGTTGGATTGTTGAAACGTAATAAAATTTGTAGGGCACGGTCGGGGTTGGCCAGAATAGTACTATGACCTCACCGAATTTAATTGAAATCTATCCAGCCACTTAGATCCTATTAGTGTGTGGGGGGGGGGGACACACACGGGCGCACACACACGGACAAAAGGTGATCTCATGAACCTTTTTTTCCATTATTAGAAATAGGCTAAAAACCAGATTTTAAAATTTGACACTGGCGCCATCTCGTGGTTAAAAAAACAATTAAGTGTGATTGCTGTCACAGATTAGTTGACATTGAGAATTGTCCAAACATTTCGGATGGTCACCATATTGGATTTTTATATACTTGTAGGCCATAGAGCTATGTACTATTAGATGATGATTATTGCGTAGGTTCATTGTTCAAACGTTGGTTTCGACCGCATGATTAGGACACAAAAAATTAAACCTTAATTTTAACATTTCGCACAGCCGCTATCTTGAAGGTATGTCAACAATTGACCTGAATAGGATGTCAGTGCATTACAAGGTGTATACCATTTGCTGTACCATGTGTGACGGCGCTCGGGTGGTTTAAATGCGAGAAAAGTCTATTTAAATACAACAACTTCGCTTGGCCGCCATGTTCGTTTGTAAAGAGGTTTTTGAGAGTCCCATCGTTACACTTCTATTAGTGCTTGTTTCCACCATACAAAACGTCAGGGTGAAATCTGAAATAGTTTCAGAGATATGGAATGCCGGTGAAATATTTCGCACAGTTGCCATGTTGGATTGGTGAGATGTAATAAAATTTGAAGAGCACAGTCGGGGTCGTACAAAATAGTACTATGACCTTACCGAGTTTCGTTGAAATCGTTACAGAAGTTTAGAATTTATTAGGGAGGGAAGCGAGGCGACGGACACATGCAAACACACACATACGTACACACACACGGATTATATGTGATGTCATAGGCCTATCTTTTATAAATGTAAATAATAAAGGAAGCTTTTCAGTCGGTCAACACGACTGAATAGCTTTCATTATTGGAATTAATCATCACTGAAAAATGGCTTCTATCACTACTAAATGGAAATAGGCTAACAAGTATACGAAAAGGAAGAAGGGGAGGTTTAATTTAGAAAAAAAATACTATTATTGGTCACAAAGGAGCTAAAGTTTGGTGTGTAGGTTATACTCTGCCTTATATGGCAACACTACGAGAAGGTACGTTGGATTCCCATCTTAGCGTTGTTTTCCGTGGTTTCCCACTTCTACTCCAGGAAAATGCGTGGATAGTTCCTAAGTCAAGGCCACGGCCTACTCCTTCCCAAGCCATGCCTTCATTACAAATACACACGTTACAACAGACATCACAATAACAAAGTTTAGGCCTATCAGACAAATTCCATAAAAACCTCAACTACATGGACCGATGAACAATAGCCTATGTTCCAAACCTCTATATGGAGCAACAATAAATATTTCGAATCAATGGGATCCATCGTATTGTTTTTAGGAAACATATTTCTAACGTAGGCTAGAGTATGACCGCGATCGAAACGTGCAAGGTGCCTTGCCCTGTCTGATGCGGCACGCACTCAGACTGAAATCAGTATTTTTATTTTTATTTCAAGAAGTAATTATCTTATGTTTGAATAAATAATTTGCCTGGAATTGCATATGGAATCGTTCAAACTGAGATAGTTGTTGACGCAGATAAAATGATCTTTTTTATCAGGGTTCTAGGTAGGACAGTAGATACTGAAAAATATCCTTAGGCTAGATAGAGTATTTCGATATCATGAAAGAAATGCCCCTAGATAAGATAACAGGTATGTAATTGATGTAGTTGTTGTGTAATTAGGCTATTATGTGACAGTTTGTAATAACCAGCGTAACAGTGTAATAAACGCAGTGTTACAATTGCCGTTGTTACTAAATAGACTGTGTAATAGCCATAATAGTCTACGTAAAAATTCGGTTTAATAGCCATAATGGTTTTAATAGCTAGTGTACAGTAGTACCGGTAACAGTCCTGGAATAGTCTGTAGGCCAACATACAATTTGGGAAATGCTGCTGTACTGTTATAGGCTCTGTACCGTTCCTTTTTCCGTTGAAACATGAGAATCTGGAACGGTACACAGTGTAACTGGGTACTGGTGGAAACGTTACTCTATTTCGATAATCAAGAACGGTACGCATACTAACTTTCCAACTGGTAACGCTGAGGAATCGTTCCAGTCATGTACCATTCCATACGTAACGTTCCGCTAACACGTACCTTGATGCTCAGTACAGTTGGGAGTCGAGTTCCGACTGTACCGTTCCAGGGCTGTAACGTTCCACATGCGCGTACCGAGTTCCAAATTACAGTTACGATACCGCAAGCCAGCTCGGGGCTGTGGTATGGCATACATAACGTAACGTGGAACACAGCGGTACGTAACGCATTTCAGTTCTGTTCCGGGTCCCTGGTACCTATCGCTATGGGTTCGCACTTGTGTCTTCAAAGGTTTTCTGTTAACAAATATGGCTTTTGCAGCTATGCCTTAACACATGTCCTTACAAATACCTTCCCTTCAAATTTGGCTTCGCATATGCTACTCAGGTATGGGTAAAGGTGTATCTTCAAATGTCCCAACAAATTTGGTTTGTCATATGCTACTTGGTCTTCTCACCACTTTGGGTTAACGTGTGTTTCTTCAACACATTTTGAGGGCAAATTTGGCTACGCATGTGCTACACGAAAGTGGCTTCCTCCCAGTAAGAGTTAACATGTGTATCATCAAATTACCTTTCTTACTAACTCCGAATGTGCTACACGAGAATGGCTTCATCCCGGTATGGGTTAACATGTGTCTCGTCAAACGACTATTCTGACTAAATTTGGCTCCGCACGTGCTACGAAGAAACGCTTCTCCCCAGTATGGGTAGACATGTGTGTGTTCAAACTACCGTTCTGACTAAACTTGGCTTCTCATGTACTACGCGAGGAACGGCTTCTCACTAGTATGGCTTAACAGGTGCGACTTCGAATGACCATTTACACTAAATTTGGATTCGTTTTTGCTACAGCAGTATCGCTTCACATCACTATGGGTTGGCAAGTGTCCCTTCAAAGATATTTAAGGAGAAAAAACTAGCTCCGCATGTATTACTAGACAATGGCTTCTCCCTACTATGGTTTAAAATGTTTGTCTTCATAATACCTTTCCGATTAAATTTGGCTCCACATGTGCTACACAAGTATCGTTTCTTCCGGTATGGGTTAACATGTGGGTCTTCAATTGACCATTCAGACTAAATCTCTGCACGTGGGACGAAGAACGCTTCTCGCCAGTATGGAATAACATGTGTGTGTTCCAACTACTTTTCTGACTAAATTTGGCTCCACATGTGTAACACGAGTATCTCTTCTCCCCAGTGTGGGTTATCATGTGTGTGATCAAAGTACCTTTCTGACTGAATTTGGCTCCGCATGTGCTACACGAGTATCGCTTCTCCCCGATAAGGATTACCATGTGTGTTTTCAAAATATGTAAAAGGGTAAATTTGGCTCCGCATGTGCTACACGAGTATCTCTTCTCCCTAATATGGGTTAACATGTGCATGTTCAAATTACCTTTCTGACTGAATTTGGCTCCGCATGTGCTACACGAGTATCGCTTCTCCCCGGTATGGATTACCATGTGTTTTTTCAAATTACCTTTACGAGTAAATTTGGCTCCGCATGTGCTACACGAGTATCTCTTCTCACCAGTATGGGTTAACATGTGTGAGTTCAAAGTACCATTCAGACTAAATTTGGCTCCGCACGTGCTACACGAGTATTGCTTCTCACCAGTATGGGTCAGAATGTGTATCTTCAAAGTACCTTTGCAGCCAAATTTGACTCCGCATGTGATACACGAGTATCGCTTTTCCCCAGTATGAGTTAACATGTGTCTGTTCAGAGTACCATTCTGACTAAATTCGGCTCCGCATGTGATACACGAGTATTGCTTCTCACCAGTATGGGTCAGCATGTGTATCTTCAAAGTACCTTTGCGGCCAAATTTGACTCCGCATGTGATACACGAGTAACGCTTCTCCCCAGTATGGATAAACATGAGTTTCTTGAAATTTTGTTGATTTGTAAAATTTCTTTCAGACACAGTGCAGGTATTCTGTCCTCTAGTATTACATAATGCGTACATCTTCCTTTTAGCAGGATCCGAAGTATCAGGACATCCCAGCCTGAAATCATTGGTATTAATACAATGCAGAGCTTTCATAGTTATGTTTAATTAATTGAAAAAGGTGAAAAAAACTTTCAAAATCCAGCGATCTAACTTATGAAATGATTTCAAATTACTTATATACTATGCAAACAAAATGGTGCGCACATCGGAGTATTTGGAGTCATACGTTTCATTGATAAATATGAAATCCGTATCTATTTCAAAAGTACTGATTCTACATGGAAATGTTCAATTATTTCCAGACACATTCTGTTTTCCAAAAGTCAACTTCGTCCTTCATAAGTTAAATAATTAAAATTTTGAAAGGTTACGGAAATTGTGTGCTAATTCATACTAGCAGTGAAAGTGTACAACTTATTTTACACCATATTGTGCCGCTTTATCAACATGGATGTACGGGGATATGACTATTTAATAGAATCTGGATAACTGAAATCAATCCGACCTAGGAAGTGCGTGCTCGTACAGGTGACAGAATAATCCATATTATATTCCATACAGAATAGCTAGAATAGCATTTGGATTAAGGTGGGAATTTTGGATATGCAAATCATGTGATTTCGAAACCAAATGGGCTATTATGCTCCACTCTTGAATAAATCGCGAGTGAATAGTTTCTTAGACCTACATAAAATGTGTGAAGGTTAGCGATTTGCTTTAGGTCCAAGAAAGTATCAGATACTACATATAACGGTGGCTTGTTATAATATACAGAAGGTATACATTAACCATTCCATATAGCGAACATTTATCCAACTCTAGGCTCACCACAACGTGACTCCAGTCTAACCTCGTGCTGTAGCTCGGAACAAAAAATAAGCACATTTCCTCCCAACTATTCAAAATCTCGACCTGTATTTAAACGTCAACAAATTCACACATTGTACACTGTTATTCTAAATTAATAATCGATGTTACATTCTATGTTGCAAAATATCCGACATAAATATCTCAGAGGTTTGTCAAACATGGCACAATATCCTAAAATTTATGAAATAGAGTAAGAGATTTCACTTCTTGCAAAAATCGATGCATTTGCTTAAATGAATCCGTATACGCACGGGCGGCGTATATGGTGAGTGACGTCACTCATTCTTGAGGTTACCATTCAATCTCCGCAGAACCTACACTCTCTACATCCGAAGGAATTCGTTCAAAATATACTAATCTGGGTTATCCCCTAGATTTCTTGTCCTCGACCCGTCCTTCCATAACAACTGTAAGGTTTCAAATCCAGTTGCCTTAGTAAGTGCCATACCAAGCTCTCTCTTTTATTCATAACCACTCGTCAGACTCATTTACCCTCCCCCACTCGTCCTAATACCCTTCATTAAGTACTATATTTAATCTTTTAATCATCACTATTTTCCTGCAACACCACAATCAAATAATTCTATTTTTATATATTCTGCAGCAAAAAAATCCACGTTTGGCATCCATATGGGTCCAAGCTCAAGGCAATAGCTTCAAAAATGAATTTTTAATACCTAGATCTCTATTTCATTTAAACAGATGTCAACCCAATCTTTATATCTTATTTGCATTGTCCATTCTGTGCCCAAGTTGGAGTCACCAACGTCTCTTAGTGTTTCAAGAGCCAATCGATTTGAATATTTTTATTTTATGTTTATTTTAAATCATCCTGCTACATTCCGTTTATTCCTTTTCAAATACAATGATTTTGTTATGAAATCTTTCCTCAACACCTAGTACACACCGTTTAGAAACATGATCAAATCCTCTGGTGATGAGGCTAAGATGGCATTGTCGTTAGTAAGTCACCGAGTCGAAATTACTTTATCTTCGTCCTCAATTCTACTTTAATTTTTTTTTTTGAATTTCCTTCGATACTTGCCATATCTATAGATTGAAAAGTACGAATGATAAAATGCAGTCTTACCTCATATCATTCTAAATACCAGTCTCTCATGTCTATCGAATCTAATAAACACCAGCTGGTTGCAGACACACTCAGAATCCTGAACTGTATTCCGAAACTTTTCAAACTGTCAAACAATATCTCCAATTAACATTATACACAGCTTTATTTATACTAAACTAGCTGTACCCGGCATGCGTTGCAATGCCAATTAAAGAAAGTGTTGGTGTTGTATTTTTGTTTGTTGAAGTGCTTTTAGATTCCTAATAAATTTTTTCCGTTTACCACTTCTAAACTATTGTAATATTGATTACCTATCTAAAAATCATGGGAGCGTGCTCAACAACTCACCAACGTTTCATCGCAATGAAATGAATGGTATATGAACGCATACGGGACTTTGTTGAAACGATTCGAGCGCCCTCACCCATTTGTTGAATATACTCGTACACTACCTATTGTAAAATGGATTTACTAAGTCGAAAACCTTCCCTGGCGTGCACACAAAAACTCATGAAAGTTTCATCGCAATCGGATGAATGGCATATGAACGCATACGGGATTTAGTTTAAACGATTCGCTCGCCGTCACTCATTTGTTGAATCTACTTGTGCGCCACCCATTGGAAAACGGATTTACTAATGCATACACCTTCGCAGGATTGTACTCAACTCCCCAATGTTATATCATAATCGGATGAATGGTATATGAACGCATACGGGACTTGGTTGAAACGATTCACGCGCTGTCGCTCATTAATTGAATCTACTCGTGCGCTACCAATTGTAAAATGGATTTAGTAAATCAGAAATCTTTGCGGGAGTGGAAACAACTTTTCTCCAAATTTCATTGCAATCGCATGAATGGTATATGAACGCATACGGATTTTTTTATACGATACGTGTTCCGTTACTCATTTGTTGAATCTACTTGTGCGCTACCTATTGCAAAAAGGATTTACTAAGTCAGAAACCTTTCCTGGATTGTGCACAACAATTCTACCAAAGTTTCATAGCAATCGGATAAATGGTATATGAACGCATACGGGACTCTGTTTAAGCGATTCGCGTGCCGTCGCTCATTTGTTGAATCTACTTGTGCGATACCTATTGTTAAGTGGATGTACTAAGCCAGAAACCTTCCCTGAAGTGTACACAACATCTCACCCAAGTTTCATCGCTATCGGACGAAAGGTATATGAACGCATACTGGTCTTTGTTGAAACGCTTCGCGCGTCTTCGCTCATTTGTTGAATCTACTTGTGCGCTACCTATTGTAAAATGGATTTATTAAGCCTGAAACTTTCCCTGGAGTGTACACAACAACTCACCCAAGTTTAGTCGCTATCAGACGAATGGTATCTGAACGTATACGGGACTATATTGAAACACTTCGCACGTCGTCGCTCATTTGTTTAATCTACTTGTGCGATTCCTATTGTAAAGTGGATTTACTAACCCAGAAACCTTCCCTGAAGTGTACACAACATCTTACTCAAGTTTCATCGCTATCAGACGAACAGTATATGAACGCATACGGGACTTTGTTGAAACGCTTCGCGCGTCATCGCTCATTTGTTGAATCTTCTCGTGCGCTACCTATTATAACATGGATTTACTAAGCCAGAAACCTTGCCTGTAGTGTACACAACCTCTCACCCAAGTTTCACCGCTATCGGACGAATGGTATGTAAACGCATACAGGACTTTGTAGAAACGTTTCGCCCGTCGTCATTCATTTGTTGAATCTACTCGTGCGCTACCTATTGTTAAGTGGATTTAGTAAGCCAGAAACCTTCCCCGAAGTGTACACAACATCTCAGCCAAGTTTCATCGCTATCAGACGAATAGTATATGAACGCATACGGGACTTTGTTGAAACGCTTCGCGCGTCGTCGCTCATTTGTTGAAACTACTCCTACGCTACCTATTTTAACATGGATTTACAGAGCCAGAAACCTTGCCTATAGTGTACACAACCTCTCTCCCCAGTTTCATCGATATCGGACGAATGGTATGTGAACGCATACAGGACTTTGTTGAAACGCTTCGCCCGTCGTCACTCATTTGTTGAATCTACTCGTGCTCTACCTATTTTTAAGCGGATTTACTAAGCCAGAAACCTTACCTGAAGTGTACAGAACATCTCACCCATGTTTCATCGCAATGGGATGAATGGCATATGAACGCATGTGGGACTTACTTGAAACAAACGCACGCCATTTTGTTGAAGCTACTCGCGCGCCATCTATTGTAAATTGTATTTACTACTCCTATAACTTTTCCGGGACTATGCACAACAACTCACCAAAATTTGATCGTAATCGTATGAATTGTTTATAAACGCATCGCCATTACGCATTTGTTTAAACTACTCGCGCGCTATCTATTTTGAAAAGGATTAACTATGCCTATATACCTCCTGGAAGTGTTTACAACAACTCACCAAAATTTGATCGCAATCGGATGAATGGTTTATGAACGCATAAAAGACGAACACTCAGACATTCCTTTATATATACACACATCAAAAAAAGTTTTGCATCACCTCGGTTCCAAGAGTTCCGGAACCTTTAAATACAAAGGGAATAGAGATCAACACAAACAACATTTCAGCTCGTTTTATTGCTCATGAGACCCACACATTGCATGTTGTACCATCATACAGCTAGACTTTCAGCATTTGTGGTCCAGATTGCAGTACACACCACTACCTCTAATACCCAGTAGCACGTCCTCTTGCATTGATGCATGCCTGTATTCGTCGTGGCATACTATCCACAAGTTCATCAAGACACTGTTGGTCCAAATTGTCCCACTCCTCAACGACAATTCGGCGTAAATCTCTCAGAGTGGTTGGTGGGTCAAGACGTCCATAAACAGCCCTTTTCAACATATCCCAGGCATGTTCGATAGGGTTCATGTCTGGCGAACATGCTGGCCACTGTAGTCGAGCGATGTCGTTATCTTGAAGGAACGCATTCACAAGATGTGCACGATGAGGTCGAGAATTGTCGTCCATGAAGACAAATGCCTCTCCAATATTCTGCCGATATGGGTGCACTATGGGTCGGAGGATGTCATTCAGGTATCGTAAAGCCGTTTCGGAGCCTTCCATGACCACCAGTGGCGTACGTCGGCCCCACATAATGCCACCCCAAAACATCAGGGAACCACCACCTTGCTGCACTCGCTGGACAGTGTGTCTAAGACGTTCAGCCTGACCAGGGTGCCTCCAAACACGTCTCCGACGATTGTCTGGTTGAAGGCATATGCGACACTCATCGGTGAAGAGAACGTGATGCCAATTCTGTGGGGTCCATTCAGCATGTTGTTGGGCCCATCTGTACCGCGCTGCATGGTGTCGGGGTTGCAAAGCTGGACCTCGCCATGGACGTCGGGAGTGAAGTTGCGCATCATGCAGCCTATTGCGCACAGTTTGAGTTGAAACACGACGTCCTGTGGCTGAACGAAACGCATTATTCAACATGGTGGCATTGCTGTCAGGGTTCCTCCGAGCGGCAATCCGTAAGTAGCGGTCATCCACTACAGTAGTAGCCCTTGGGCGGCCTGAGCGAGGCCTGTCATCGACAGTTCCTGTATCTCTGTACCTCCTCCATGTCCGAACAACATCGCTTTGGTTCACTCTGAGACGCCTGGAAACTTCCCTTGTTGAGAGCCCTTCTTGACACAAAGTAACAATGCGGACGCGATCGAACTGCGGTATTGACCTTCTAGGCATGGTAGAACTACAGACAACATGAGCAGCGTACCTTCGTCCTGGTGGAATGACTGGAACTGATCGGCTGTCATACCCCCTCCGTCTAATAGGCCCTGCTCATGCATGGTTGTTTACATCTTTGAGCAGTTTTAGTGACATCTATGAACAGTCAAAGGGACTGTATCTTTGATACAATATACACAGTCAACGTCTATATGCCGGAGATCTGGGAACCGAGGTGATGCAAAACTTTTTTTGATGTGTGTATATATATAATATATAAGATAAGATAAGATATGCCACGAACGTTTTCCTCTCGATCATTATACTTAATACAACTACCCTTGATCCTCAGATTCTTGTTCACTGAACTTGTCTTTACCTAACTCGGCTGTCATCACATCCATTTGTTTCATCATTATCATCAGCTTCTAAAAGCCTTGTCATTGCAGCCATTTCATACGGTCTTCAGCAGCCCTCTTCATATTGGCATACGAGTCACATTCCATCTCCTTGACAATGTTCCTGAAATACGATTGTCTTGGTCGTCCCCTTGTTTGTTTTTTCAACGTTTTTCCTTAGAAAATTACCAGGAGAAGAGTGTCATGTCTGAGTATGTGTCCCATGGATTTTGCTTTCCTTTACTTGATGGTGTTCAACAGGCATCGATTCTCCTGACTTTGGTTCAGAACAAGCTCATTTGTCTTTCTTTCCATCCAGCTTGTTCGGGTCATTCGTCTCCAAAACCACATTTCAGCTGCCTCAAGTTTTGATTCTCCTCCTTTCCCAAGTGTCCATGTTTCACAACCATAGGTCAACACACTCCAAACAAAGGTCTTGAGAAATGACTTCCATATCTTCAAGTTGAGGTGCCCATTGAGCAGCAAATTCTTCTTATTTTGAAAGGCTTTCTTCGCCAACGCTATTCTCTTCTTAATTTATGAGATGCATCTGTTGTCATAATTAATCACACTTCCCAAATAGCAAAATCCCGTTACGTGTTCAATGGCACTATGATTTAACATTATATTAGCTACAATTGGTTGATTCATTTTATCAACCACCATTAATTTTGTCTTCCGAGAATTAACACTTAGCCCGAATATTCCTAAAGATTTCTGAAAACCTTTTAACATTCTATTCATTTCACGTGCAGAGTTTGCTAAAAGTGCAATATCATCTGCAAAGCGAATGCTATGAACCTGTAATCCATTAAACTCCATGAATCACAAAAAACACGATTTAACAAGAAATTCCAGTCCGAATGGAATGATTTTTTTTCATGTAAATTAAACGCATAAATATCGAAGATGAACCTCCATGAATGTTATATTGTAAATAGTATGTTTTTTTAATATTAAATTTGTCTTTCAAAAAATGAACAGTATGTTTATTTTTTCAAGTAAATCTCAGTTATTTTTTAAGATTTTCATAAATGAGGTTCATCCTCTAGGGATCATATGTTGGAATGTATCTCCCGAGTTTCATCCAGTTTCATCACATAGTTCACGAGATATTGTGCTTTTCCTACCAAACAAGCAACCTTTCGGGTAAACAGATTTGAATATTAAACACTCCATTGACAGATAGGCTATATCTCTGCCAAAACTCTGAATTTACTTATAAAACTTGACAGATATATTGAACGTAAAATTTTCTTGACGGTGTATGAGCCCCCTTAAATCTATCAGTTTGCCTCAAGACCTGACAGAGCGTGGTGGACGACAAACATAGGTGGTTCTAACGGGAGGAAGTACGCGTGAGAAGAAACTCCGAAAGGTTTCAAGAGATGCCGAGAGAATCTCAAGAAAGTCCCAAAAGCTAATGCTAGGTCTTAAGGTCAAGAATTTCAAATCCACCTGGAAAGGCCGAGACTAACCATCCAAATACGTAAGGACGCCACCCAGCAAAGTTCAGTGATGCGTGTACGACGGTACAGTCAGTCAACAAAGTGGGCTAAAGCGAATCAGCGAGAGAGTCGAGTGAGACACAGCAGTTATGTACACATACTTTTATGCGAGAAGAACACCGACAGACTGCTAATGTTTCATCTTTGTGCAGGAATATTCCGTAAGGTGCAAAAGGCCGAAGCCCTAATTTCAGCGTGGATAGGACAAGAAGACACGAGAGAAAGGGCACAACCCAGGTATTTTCCAGAAGCTCTGCCCTTCAGTTTGCGCCTCTTCTAGGACTGGGTCTCAACAACCACAACACCGCTCAGCGCTGCCGCAACCCAGATTTCAGTTCATTATCTGCACCTCCGCTACCATCGCAGAGCTCCGCCAACCTTGCCATCGTCTTGGTGCGAGGATATGGACCCCCACAGCCACCTCGGTATGGTTCCTGTACAACCAGAGTCCTCCACAACACTTGCTGGACACGTCACAACTACAGCCTTGGTCCCGGGTTATAGACCCCCACAGCCACCTCGGTATGGCTCCTGTACAACCACAGTCCTCCACCACACTTGCTGGACACGCCACCACTACAGCCTTGCTCCCAGGTTATAGACCCCCACAGCCACCTCGGTATGGCTCCTGTACCACCACAGTCCTCCACCACACCTGCTGCACACGTCACCACTACAGCCTTGGTCCCGGGTTATAGACCTCCACAGCCACCTCGGTATGGCCCCTGTACCACCACAGTCCTCCACCACACTTGATGGACAGGTCACTACTACAGCCATGGTCCCGGGTTATAGACCCCCACAGCCACCTCGATATGGCTCCTGTACCACCACAGTCCTCCACCACACTTGCTGGACACGTCACCACTACAGCCTTGGTCCCGGGTTATAGACCTCCACAGCCACCTCGGTATGGCTCCTGTACCACCACAGTCCTCCACCACACTTGCCGGACATGTCACCACTATAGCCTTGGTCCTGGGTTATAGACCTCCACAGCCACCTCGGTATGGCTCCTGTACCACCACAGTCCTCCACCACACTTGCCGGACATGTCACCACTATAGCCTTGGTCCTGGGTTATAGACCTCCACAGCCACCTCGGTATGGCTCCTGTACCACCACACTTGCTGGACATGTCACCACTATAGCCTTGCTCCCGGGTTATAGACCTCCACAGCCACCACGGTATGGCTCCTGTACCACCACAGTCCTCCTCCACACTTGCTGGACACGTCACCACTACGGCCTTGGTCCAGGGTTATAGACCCCCACAGCCACCACGGTATGGCTCCTGAACCACCACAGTCCTCCTCCACACTTGCTGGACACGTCACCACTACAGCCCTGGTCACAGGTTATAGACCTCCACAGCCACCACGGTATGGCTCCTGTACCACCACAGTCCTCCACCACACTTGCTGGACACGTCACCACTACGGCCTTGGTCCAGGGTTATAGACCCCCACAGCCACCACGGTATGGCTCCTGAACCACCACAGTCCTCCTCCACACTTGCTGGACACGTCACCACTACAGCCCTGGTCACAGGTTATAGACCTCCACAGCCACCTCGGTATGGCTCCTGTACCACCACAGTCCTCCACCACACTTGCTGGACACGTCACCACTACAGCCTTGGTCCCGGGTTATAGACCCCCACAGCCACCTCGATATGGCTCCTGTACCACCACACTTGCTGGACACGTCACCACTATAGCCTTGGTCCCGGGTTATAGACCCCCACAGCCACCTCGATATGGCTCCTGTACCACCACACTTGCCGGACACGTCACCACTACAGCCTTGGTCCCGGGTTATAGACCCCCACAGCCACCTCGGTATGGCTCCTGTACCACCACAGTCCTCCACCACACTTGCTGGACACGTCACCACTACAGCCTTGGTCCCGGGTTATAGATCCCCACAGCCACCTCGGTATGGCTCCTGTACCTCCACAGTCCTCCACCACACTTGCCGGACAGGTCACCACTACAGCCTTGGTCCCGGGTTATAGACCTCCACAGCCACCTCGGTATGGCTCCTGTACCACCACAGTCCTCCACCACACTTGCTGGACAGGTCACCACTACAGCCTTGGTCCCGGGTTATAGACCCCCACAGCCACCTCGGTATGAATCCTGTACCACCACAGTCCTCCACCACATTTGCTGGACACGTCACCACTATAGCCTTGGTCCCGGGTTATAGACCTCCACAGCCACCTCGATATGGCTCCTGTACCACCACAGTCCTCCACCACATTTGCTGGACACGTCACAACTACAGCCTTGGTCCCGGGTTATAGACCCCCACAGCCACCTCGGTATGGCTCCTGTACCACCACAGTCCTCCACCACACTTGCTGGACACGTCACCACTACAGCCTTCGTCCCGGGTTATAGACCCCCACAGCCACCTTGGTATGGCTCCTGTACCACCACACTTGCTGGACACGTCACCACTACAGCCTTGGTCCCGGGTTATAGACCCCCACAGCCACCTCGGTATGGCTCCTGTACCACCCCAGTCCTCCACCACATTTGCTGGACACGTCACCACTATAGCCTTGGTCCCGGGTTATAGACCCCCACAGCCACCTCAGTATGGCTCCTGTACCACAACAGTCCTCCACCACACTTGCCGGACGCGTCACTACTACAGCCTTGGTCCCGGGTTATAGACCCCCACAGCCACCTCGATATGGCTCCTGTACCACCACACTTGCCGGACGCGTCACTACTACAGCCTTGGTCCCGGGTTATAGACCCCCACAGCCACCTCGATATGGCTCCTGTACCACCACACTTGCCGGACGCGTCACTACTACAGCCTTGGTCCAGGGTTATAGACCCCCACAGCCACCTCGATATGGCTCCTGTACCACCACACTTGCCGGACACGTCACCACTACAGCCTTGGACCCGGGTTATAGACCCCCACAGCCTCCTCGGTATGGCTCCTGTACCACCACACTTGCCGGACACGTCACCACTACAGCCTTGGTCCCGGGTTATAGACCCCCACAGCCACCTCGGTATGGCTCCTGTACCACCACAGTCCTCCACCACACTTGCTGGACACGTCACCACTACAGCCTTCGTCCCGGGTTATAGACCCCCACAGCCACCTTGGTATGGCTCCTGTACCACCACACTTGCTGGACACGTCACCACTACAGCCTTGGTCCCGGGTTATAGACCCCCACAGCCACCTCGGTATGGCTCCTGTACCACCCCAGTCCTCCACCACATTTGCTGGACACGTCACCACTATAGCCTTGGTCCCGGGTTATAGACCCCCACAGCCACCTCAGTATGGCTCCTGTACCACAACAGTCCTCCACCACACTTGCCGGACGCGTCACTACTACAGCCTTGGTCCCGGGTTATAGACCCCCACAGCCACCTCGATATGGCTCCTGTACCACCACACTTGCCGGACGCGTCACTACTACAGCCTTGGTCCCGGGTTATAGACCCCCACAGCCACCTCGATATGGCTCCTGTACCACCACACTTGCCGGACGCGTCACTACTACAGCCTTGGTCCCGGGTTATAGACCCCCACAGCCACCTCGATATGGCTCCTGTACCACCACACTTGCCGGACACGTCACCACTACAGCCTTGGTCCCGGGTTATAGACCCCCACAGCCACCTCGGTATGGCTCCTGTACCACAACAGTCCTCCACCACACTTGCCGGACGCGTCACTACTACAGCCTTGGTCCCGGGTTATAGACCCCCACAGCCACCTCGGTATGGCTCCTGTACCACCTCAGTCCTCCACCATACTTGCCGGACACGTCACCACTACAGCCTTGGACCCGGGTTATAGACCCCCACAGCCACGTCGGTATGGCTCCTGTACCACCACAGTCCTCCATCACACTTGCTGGACACGCCACCACTACAGCCTTGGTCCCGGGTTATAGACCCCCACAGCCACCTCGGTATGGCTCCTGAACCACCACACTTGCCAGACACGTCACCTCTACAGACTTGGTCCCGGGTTATAGACGCCCACAGCCACCTCGGTATGGCTCCTGTACCACCACAGTCCTCCACCATACTTGCCGGACACGTCACCACTACAGCCTTGGTCCCAGGTTATAGACCCCCACAGCCACCTCGGTATGGCTCCTGTACCTCCACAGTCCTCCACCACACTTGCCGGACACGTCACTACTACAGCCTTGGTCCCGGGTTATAGACCCCCACAGCCACCTCGGTATGACTCCTGTACCTCCACAGTCCTCCACCACACTTGCCGGACACGTCACCACTACAGCCTTGGTCCCGTGTTATAGACCCCCACAGCCACCTCGATATGGCTCCTGTACCAACACAGTCCTCCACCACACCTGCTGAACACGTCACCACTACAGCCTTGGTCCCGGGTTATAGACCCCCACAGCCACCTCGATATGGCTCCTGTACCACCCCACTTGCTGGACACGTCACCACTACAGCCTTGGTCCCGGGTTATAGACCTCCACAGCCACCTCGATATGGCTCCTGTACCAGCCCAGTCCTCCACCACACTTGCTGGACACGTCACCACTACAGCCTTCGTCCCGGGTTATAGACCCCCACAGCCACCTTGGTATGGCTCCTGTACCACCACACTTGCTGGACACGTCACCACTACAGCCTTGGTCCCGGGTTATAGACCCCCACAGCCACCTCGGTATGGCTCCTGTACCACCCCAGTCCTCCACCACATTTGCTGGACACGTCACCACTATAGCCTTGGTCCCGGGTTATAGACCCCCACAGCCACCTCAGTATGGCTCCTGTACCACCTCAGTCCTCCATCACACTTGCTGGACACGCCACCACTACAGCCTTGGTCCCGGGTTATAGACCCCCACAGCCACCTCGGTATGGCTCCTGTACCACAACAGTCCTCCACCACACTTGCCGGACGCGTCACTACTACAGCCTTGGTCCCGGGTTATAGACCCCCACAGCCACCTCGATATGGCTCCTGTACCACCACACTTGCCGGACGCGTCACTACTACAGCCTTGGTCCCGGGTTATAGACCCCCACAGCCACCTCGATATGGCTCCTGTACCACCACACTTGCCGGACGCGTCACTACTACAGCCTTGGTCCAGGGTTATAGACCCCCACAGCCACCTCGATATGGCTCCTGTACCACCACACTTGCCGGACACGTCACCACTACAGCCTTGGACCCGGGTTATAGACCCCCACAGCCACCTCGGTATGGCTCCTGTACCACCACAGTCCTCCACCATACTTGCCGGACACGTACCACTACAGCCTTGGTCCCGGGTTATAGACCCCCACAGCCACCTCGGTATGGCTCCTGTACCACAACAGTCCTCCACCACACTTGCCGGACGCGTCACTACTACAGCCTTGGTCCCGGGTTATAGACCCCCACAGCCACCTCGGTATGGCTCCTGTACCACCTCAGTCCTCCACCATACTTGCCGGACACGTCACCACTACAGCCTTGGACCCGGGTTATAGACCCCCACAGCCACGTCGGTATGGCTCCTGTACCACCACAGTCCTCCATCACACTTGCTGGACACGCCACCACTACAGCCTTGGTCCCGGGTTATAGACCCCCACAGCCACCTCGGTATGGCTCCTGAACCACCACACTTGCCAGACACGTCACCTCTACAGACTTGGTCCCGGGTTATAGACGCCCACAGCCACCTCGGTATGGCTCCTGTACCACCACAGTCCTCCACCATACTTGCCGGACACGTCACCACTACAGCCTTGGTCCCAGGTTATAGACCCCCACAGCCACCTCGGTATGGCTCCTGTACCTCCACAGTCCTCCACCACACTTGCCGGACACGTCACTACTACAGCCTTGGTCCCGGGTTATAGACCCCCACAGCCACCTCGGTATGACTCCTGTACCTCCACAGTCCTCCACCACACTTGCCGGACACGTCACCACTACAGCCTTGGTCCCGTGTTATAGACCCCCACAGCCACCTCGATATGGCTCCTGTACCAACACAGTCCTCCACCACACCTGCTGAACACGTCACCACTACAGCCTTGGTCCCGGGTTATAGACCCCCACAGCCACCTCGATATGGCTCCTGTACCACCACACTTGCTAGACACGTCACCTCTACAGCCTTGGTCCCGGGTTATAGACCCCCACAGCCACCTCGATATGGCTCCTGTACCACCACAGTCCTCCACCACACCTGCTGAACACGTCACCACTACAGCCTTGGTCCTGGTTATAGACCCCCACAGCCACCTCGATATGGCTCCTGTACCACCACAGTCCTCCACCACACTTGCCGGACACGTCACCACTACAGCCTTGGTCCCAGGTTATAGACCCCCACAGCCACCTCGGTATGGCTCCTGTACCACCACACTTGCTGGACACGTCACCACTACAGCCTTGGTCACAGGTTATAGACCCCCACAGCCACCTCGATATTGCTCCTGTACCACCACAGTCCTCCACCACACTTGCCGGACACGTCACCACTACAGCCTTGGTCCCAGGTTATAGACCCCCACAGCCACCTCGGTATGGCTCCTGTACCGCCACACTTGCTGGACACGTCACCACTACAGCCTTGGTCACAGGTTATAGACCCCCACAGCCACCTCGATATTGCTCCTGTACCGCCACAGTCCTCCTCCACACTTGGTGGACACGTCACCACTACAGCCTTGGTCCCGGGTTATAGACCCCCACAGCCACCTCGATATGGCTCCTGTACCACCACACTTGCTGGACACGTCACCACTACAGCTTTGGTCCTGGGTTATAGACCCTCACAGCCACCTCGATATGGCTCCTGTACCACCACACTTGCCGGACACGTCACCACTACAGCCTTGGTCCTGGGTTATAGACTCCCACAGCCACCTCGATATGGCTCCTGTACCGCCACACTTGCTGGACACGTCACCACTACAGCCTTGGTCCCGGGTTATAGACCCCCACAGCCACCTCGATATGGCTCCTGTACCACCACACTTGCTGGACACGTCACCACTACAGCCTTGGTCCTGGGTTATAGACCCTCACAGCCACCTCGGTATGGCTCCTGTACCACCACACTTGCCGGACACGTCACCACTACAGCCTTGGTCCTGGGTTATAGACCCCCACAGCCACCTCGATATGGCTCCTGTACCACCACAGTCCTCCACCACACTTGCTGGACACGTCACCACTACAGCCTTGGTCCTGGGTTATAGACCCTCACAGCCACCTCGGTATGGCTCCTGTACCACCACACTTGCTGGACACGTCACCACTACAGCCTTGGTCCTGGGTTATAGACCCTCACAGCCACCTCGGTATGGCTCCTGTACCACCACACTTGCTGGACACGTCACCACTACAGCCTTGGTCCTGGGTTATAGACCCTCACAGCCACCTCGGTATGGCTCCTGTACCACCACACTTGCCGGACACGTCACCACTACAGCCTTGGTCCTGGGTTATAGACCCCCACAGCCACCTCGGTATGGCTCCTGTACCACCACACTTGCCAGACACGTCACCACTACAGCCTTGGTCCTGGGTTATAGACCCCCACAGCCACCTCGGTATGGCTCCTGTACCACCACACTTGCCGGACACGTCACCACTACAGCTTTGGTCCTGGGTTATAGACCCTCACAGCCACCTCGGTATGGCTCCTGTACCACCACAGTCCTCCACCACACTTGCCGGACACGTCACCACTACAGCCTTGGTCCTGGGTTATAGACCCTCACAGCCACCTCGGTATGGCTCCTGTACCACCACACTTGCCGGACACGTCACCACTACAGCCTTGGTCCTGGGTTATAGACCCTCACAGCCACCTCGATATGGCTCCTGTACCACCACACTTGCTGGACACGTCACCACTACAGCCTTGGTCCTGGGTTATAGACCCTCACAGCCACCTCGGTATGGCTCCTGTACCACCACACTTGCCGGACACGTCACCACTACAGCCTTGGTCCCGGGTTATAGACCCCCACAGCCACCTCGATATTGCTCCTGTACCACCACACTTGCTGGACACGTCACCACTACAGCTTTGGTCCTGGGTTATAGACCCCCACAGCCACCTCGATATGGCTCCTGTACCACCACACTTGCTGGACACGTCACCACTACAGCTTTGGTCCCAGGTTATAGACCCCCACAGCCACCTCGATATGGCTCCTGTACCACCACAGTCCTCCACCACACTTGCCGGACACGTCACCACTACAGCCTTGGTCCCGGGTTATAGACCTCCACAGCCACCTCGGTATGGCTCCTGTACCACCACAGTCCTCCACCACACTTGCCGGACACGTCACCACTACAGCCTTGGTCCCGGGTTATAGACCCCCACAGCCACCTCGGTATGACTCCTGTACCACCACACTTGCCGGACACGTCACCACTACAGCCTTGGTCCCGGGTTATAGACCCTCACAGCCACCTCGGTATGGCTCCTGTACCACCACAGTCCTCCACCACACTTGCCGGACACGTCACCACTACAGCCTTGGTCCCGGTTTATAGACCCCCACAGCCACCTCGGTATGGCTCCTGTACCACCACAGTCCTCCACCACACTTGCCGGACACGTCACCACTACAGCCTTGGTCCCGGGTTATAGACCCCCACAGCCACCTCGGTATGGCTCCTGTACCACCACAGTCCTCCACCACACTTGCCGGACACGTCACCACTACAGCCTTGGTCCTGGGTTATAGACCCCCACAGCCACCTCGGTATGACTCCTGTACCACCACACTTGCCGGACACGTCACCACTACAGCCTTGGTCCCGGGTTATAGACCCTCACAGCCACCTCGGTATGGCTCCTGTACCACCACAGTCCTCCACCACACTTGCCGGACACGTCACCACTACAGCCTTGGTCCCGGTTTATAGACCCCCACAGCCACCTCGGTATGGCTCCTGTACCACCACAGTCCTCCACCACACTTGCCGGACACGTCACCACTACAGCCTTGGTCCCGGGTTATAGACCCCCACAGCCACCTCGGTATGGCTCCTGTACCACCACAGTCCTCCACCACACTTGCCGGACACGTCACCACTACAGCCTTGGTCCCGGGTTATAGACCCCCACAGCCACCTCGATATGGCTCCTGTACCGTCACACTTGCCGGACACGTCACCACTACAGCCTTGGTCCCAGGTTATAGACCCCCACAGCCACCTCGATATGCCTCCTGTACCACTACTGACACAATTTGTTCTAGCTCTACTAACTTTTGGCGGCTGCCAATTATGTTATCCAGCAAGTTCATTCAGATATCTTGGTAGAGTTATCCAACAAGATGGTGGACTGGAGGAGGCAATAAAGAGCAGGACACGGGCGGGATGGTTCAACTGGAGGAAAACATCGAGAAGAAGAAGCATGGTGATGTCGCTCAAAGAACAACTATGTTAAATTACTCTAGGATTTCACCTTGCTTGTATATTTTAGTTTAGGCCTAGGCCATGTCTTTTGAGGAGTTCTACGAAATAATGCCCGTAGTTAGCATTTGAAGTCAAATTAATGTGATCGTTTGATGAATGAAGTAGCGTATAGATAGCTTCGGTGGCGTAGTGGGTAGCATGTTGAGCTTCTATGGCCAAGTTCGCGGGTTCAAACTCAGTCGAGGTCATTAGGTTTTTAAAGAGTGTTAAATATCCCTTAGTATGCCTTCCTTCGGAGGCAAAGTAAATGTCCTAGATTTATGGCAGGTAAAAGAACCTTCCACTAACTACAATTGTGTGAAGTTAAATTTGTTAGTTAGATTTGATAAACACTCTATTAGTTCTAACGTTCGTCGCCAGGAGCCTGACGCGGTGGCATCAAGTAGCCAAGTTCGCGGCTAGATGTCGGTAGCAAAATTAGGACAACTTGAAATTGAGAGTGTGTGTTCTCTGTAATTCAGGTAAGGACTGCAGACAAATACAGCAATCACAATTAACACCGGTTATCAGACAGATTTTTCACCCACCCAAAGTACCGTACACAGGATTACAAGACCGCGTTGTCGCAGCCCATAAACTGAGGAACCAACCAAGGTTACCGTATCTAGAATCATCACCATAACTTTTATAGCTCAAAGATTTCACTTCAAAATAAGCTTTGTCAGGTTTCCCATTCTTCAGGTCATCCTCAATACCCACGCATATCCGCTTCATCCAATTTTCTTTCTCTTTGCGACATTTCATTGTTATTTGATTCTTTAGAGACGTATAAGCTTGAGTGTCTATATTACTAAATTTGTTCCTTTATTCAATAAGCTCTAGGATTTCCTGGGTCATCCATTTCTTTTTCGTTTCCAATTTTCTTCTGCCTAGTGCTTCCGTTGCAGCTGTTTCTAAGCCATTTCTTATATCATCCCATCCTAAACCAATTATCTAACATCGTTAAATTTTTTATCTACATTAGGATTCTGAAGCTTATTTAAACATCATCTCTTTTGTCCGAATGTTTCATTCCGCTTGAACCTTATATCACATTTAGCTGCAACTAGGATGTGATCACTATCAATTTCCGCCCCAGGGTAACTATGGCTGGCTTTCACTTGGTTCCTACATCTTTGTTTAACTATGATGTAGTCAATTTGCAACCTTCTTCTATCCTCAGGTGCTATCCAGGTGTAACGTCTTCTCTTCGGAACTTCGAAACAGGTATAGGCTAATACCATCTCATGTTGCTCACAGAATTCGAGTAATCTTTCTCCTCGCACATTGACATCACCCATGCCAAACTTACCAGCATACTTAACATCATTATGAGAGCCAACGGAAGCGTTAAAATAACCCATAAAAATAATGTTTGAATTCACCTTTACTATGTCAAACAATTCTTCTATTTGATCATACATTTCTTCAATTTTTTCATCAGCATTTGTTTATCTTTCTAATAAAAGCATTGAAGCATTAGTCATCAGACTCATTGTAGGAGAACCTTCCCATCTGTCAGCACCTGCTTTCTTCAGTATAGAGACAGTGGCATACTGTTCATAACGAGTTTTACAACCCTTCGCATATCTGTCAAAGATCCAAAGTATTAATAAGCGAAATAAACTGACCAGATCTTCAGCCCCTATGCATCGTAGCAACTCAGTCGGTACATAACCGATGTTTGGTGGTCCCTTACTACGTAGGTCTAGCGGCCAACCAATTCTGATTCAAAGATTAAATCTCCTCTTTTATACTCAGCGGTTTCCTCTCCACTTTTACTTCATTATCCTTGATATTCTTAGCCCTATACAAACGCTCTATGTGTTCATTCTGTCAGTCTACCTTCTATTCTATATCTATTAAAGGTTTTCACCTCAGTCACTAATATTAGAGCACTTAATAATATAATTTATTGCAGCCAATGGCCATACAGTAAGTAGGATCATGTTACACAATATAGAAACCGTTCAGTCGTTTGCATAGTGAGACAGAGGTAATGTTCTTTGTGTGCACTCAATCAGGTGATACCGTGGGCAGATTACACACACACAGTCTATGGATGATTCATGAAAGCCCTTCCTGTTACAGATGCGATGATGAAACCCATGTATTGCGCCTCTCGTGTAGATGTGGCGTAGCTAGAAGTTTGCTTCTTTCCATTCTTGGTTGATCATGGCCGGGGTTCGATAGAACTCCGGGTTTATTTCTTCTGTTTTCTGGAGTTGTTCCTCAAGGAATTTTGTGGAGGCTGGGGTTGATGCAAGGTTGTGGGTAGTCATTACATCTTCAATTAAAGATCTAGTACCTGCTAGCGGTACGCAAGTCGGGTCGGCGCGAATTAGGAAATGTAGAGAGCTCGCTTTACGTATCTGGCCTTGGCTTAGAGCAATTAAGCCATCTTTACCCGAAAGAAAGAATTCCTAATCTTTCGATACGCTGCATAAACGATTCCTACTTAAAAACAATTATGTACATTTGGATATTTCTGTAGTTTCACTTAAGGTGCATGTACATCTTGGTCATTTAGCCCCGAGTACTTAGGTTGCATTTTGTTAGTTCGAATATTTCCGATAACCTGTGTATTCTGATGTCTATATTAAATTCAGTATTTGGAATTAAGTGTAGGATTTTGAAGGAGGCGGCTGTGGCCTGAAGTTAAAAACGATCCCCGTGTTTGCCTGGAGTAAAAGTCGGAAATCCAAAATGAACAGTTCGAGGATGGCTGGTGAGGAAATTCGAGCCCACCTCTTCTCAATTTGGCCTCATGAGGCTGAATTTACCCAGCCCCAGTCCTCAGACCAGAATTAAAATCCTTGGCAGGCCAACAACCAAATCCAAACCACCGGGTCGACAGCCAACTATGCTATCCACTACACCATGAGATAGTCATTGCTCATATTTATTCGAACCATTCTCTTTAGCTTTCTCGTACTTCATCATTTCCTCAATTTTCAGATGTCTTTATTCGGCTTTCTCTATTTCATGACATTCGCTCTTGTTCATCCATCTTTCATTCATATTGTAGTACATCCTGAGTGAACCAAAATCTGTACCTTCTTCTGTATTTTCTTTCCTCTCTGACAATGTTCTCATTACAGATTTCTTTTTCAAAAAATCGAGTTCTTTGCATTGGAGTTCTCATCTACTTCATAACAACCAGAATGTAGTCAGAATTTGTGTTGGCCACAGAGAACGTTTTGTAATCCCAATTCAGATTTTGGAATCTCTACTTGAGCATAATGAAATCAATTTATAAACGTCCTTTACCTCCTGGTCTCATTCCAGTGTTTATAGTTCTGTTGTGTTTCTTGAAAACGTGTTAGCTATGCCATATTAGTGATCGGAGCAGAGTTACACCAGCCTGCTCAATCGTTCGTATATTTCATGCATTCTACATTTCGCCGCTACCTTTTCTTCTCTTCCACTTCTTAACACGGCATTTCAATCACACTTTTCAACATTTACAATCTGCAGAATTACACCTTCTGTATTTGTTAGTAGAATTTTATAACTTCTATATTAATGCTCGTAGTTTTCGTTCTAATTTTAACCACAATCTATTATATACAGTATAATCCAAAATTGACTCATCACCGCAGGGCTCAAACCACTAGACCTAGAAAGCTGAAATTTTGCATGTTGGTTGATCCGAGTATGTAGAGGCTCACTAAGAAACGGTTTTTGAAAATTCAATTTGTAAGTGACTTTTTTCGGCCCTTTGGCATTGACCATCCAAAATTGACTCATCGACGCAGGGCTCAAACAACTAGACCTAGAAGGATGAAATTTTGCATGTTGGTTGATCCGAGTATGTAGAGACCCACTAAGAAACGGTTTTTGAAAATTCAATTTGTACGTGACTTTTTCGGCCCTTTGGCACTAAGCAAGGACAGTCGGTACAAAGTTCGGATTTAGCTCATTTTAAACCGCCAGATACGAGAAACAATACTCGGAGGACCTGTAGGGACCCCAAAACACAATTTTTTAAGTTCCTAAAATGAACGATTTCGGAGATATTCCCAAATAACTGTGTTCCCTCTGAGAAACAGATCAACGTTACTATGGCAACCGATGAAATTTCGCAGACCGGGGATAGTTTTCTGGCAATATCTCGAAAACCGTTCGTTTTAAGGCCTTAAAACGCGGTGTTCGGTTCCCACTTCGTAGAGTTGGAAACTACGAACATTGCTCCTCGCATTGATACGCGCAGAATGAGCTATATTCCATATTTCTACGAGGAAATCGACTTGGAAAGTCTCCTCTATTATATATAATCCAAAATTGACTCATCACCGCAGGGCTCAAAACACCAGACCTAGAAAGCTGAAATTTTGCATGTTGGTTGATCCGAGTATGTAGAGGCTCACTAAGAAACGGTTTTTGAAAATTCAATTTGTAAGTGACTTTTTTCGGCCCTTTGGCATTGACCATCCAAAATTCACTCATCGACGTAGGGCTCAAACCACTAGACTTAGAAAGCTGAAATTTTGCATGTTGGTTGATCCGAGTATGTAGACGCTCACTAAGAAACGGTTTTTGAAAATACAATTTGTAAGTGACTTTTTTCGGCCCTTTGGCAATAAGCAAGGACTGTCGGTACAAAGTTCGGATTTAACTCATTTTAAGCCGCCAGATACGAGAAACAATACTCGGAGGTCCTGTAGTGACCCCGAAACACAATTTTTAAGTTCCTAAAATGAACGGTTTCGGAGATATTCCCAAATAACTGTGTTTCCTCTGAGAAACAGATCAACGTTACTATGGCAACCGCTGAAATTTCGCAGACCGGGGATAGTTTTCTGGCAGTATCTCGAAAACCGTTCGTTTTAGGGCCTTAAAACGCGGTGTTCGGTTCCCACTTCCTGGAAGTGGAAACTATGAGCATTGCTCCTCGCATTGATACGCGCAAAATGAGCTATATTCCATATTTCTACGAGGAAATCGAATTGGAAAGTCTCCTCTATTATATATAATCCAAAATTGACTCATCACCGCAGGGCTCAAACCACTAGACCTAGAAAGCTGAAATTTTGCATGTTGGTTGATCCAAGTATGTAGAGGCTCATTAAGAAACGGTTTTTGAAAATTCAATATGTAAGTGACTTTTTTCGGCCCTTTGGCATTGACCATCCAAAATTGACTCATCAACGCAGGGCTCAAACCACTAGACTTAGAAAGCTGAAATTTTGCATGTTGGTTGATCCGAGTTTGTAGAGGCACACTAAGAAACGGTTTTTGAAAATTCAATTTGTAAGTGACTTTTTCGGCCCTTTGGCATTGACCATCCAAAATTGACTCATCGACGCAGGGCTCAAACCACTAGACCTAGAAAGATGAAATTTTGCATGTTGGTTGATCCGAGTATGTAGAGACCCACTAAGAAACGGTTTTTGAAAATTCAATTTGTAAGTGACTTTTTTCGGCCCTTTGGCACTAAGCAAGGACAGTCGGTACAAAGTTCGGATTTAGCTCATTTTAAGCCGCCAGATACGAGAAACAATACTCGGAGGTCCTGTAGGGACCCCGAAACACAATTTTTAAGTTCCTAAAATGAACGGTTTCGGAGATATTCCCAAATAACTGTGTTCCCTCTGAGAAACAGATCAACGTTACTATGGCAACCGCTGAAATTTCGCAGACAGGGGATAGTTTTCTGGCAATATCTCGAAAACCGTTCGTTTTAGGGCCTTAAAACGCGGTGTTCGGTTCCCACTTCCTAGAAGTGGAAACTATGAACATTGCTCCTCGCATTGATACGCGCAGAATGAGCTATATTCCATAATTCTACGAGCAAATCGACTTGGAAAGTCTCCTCTATTATATATAATCCAAAATTGACTCATCACCGCAGGGCTCAAACCACTAGACCTAGAAAGCTGAAATTTTGCATGTTGGTTGATCCGAGTATGTAGAGGCTCACTAAGAAACGGTTTTTGAAAATTCAATTTGTAAGTGACTTTTTTCGGCCCTTTGGCATTGACCATCCAAAATTCGCTCATCGACGCAGGGCTCAAACCACTAGACTTAGAAAGCTGAAATTTTGCATGTTGGTTGATCCGAGTATAGAGCCACTAAGAAACGGTTTTTGAAAATTCAATTTGTAAATGACTTTTTTCGGCCCTTTGGCAATAAGCAAGGACAGTCGGTACAAAGTTCGGATTTAGCTCATTTTTAGCCGCCAGATACGAGAAACAATACTCGGAGGTCCTGTAGGGACCCCGAAACACAATTTTTAAGTTCCTAAAATGAACGGTTTCGGAGATATTCCCAAATAACCGTGTTCCCTCTGAGAAACAGATCAACGTTACTGTGGGAACCGCTGAAATTTCGCAGACAGGGGATAGTTTTCTGGGAATATCTCGAAAACCGTTCGTTTTAGGGCCTTAAAACGCGGTGTTCGGTTCCCACTTCCTAGAAGTGGAAACTATGAACATTGCTCCTCGCATTGATACGCGCAGAATGAGCTATATTCCATATTTCTACGAGCAAATCGACTTGGAAAGTCTCCTCTAATATATATAATCCAAAATTGACTCATCACCGCAGGGCTCAAACCACTAGACCTAGAAAGCTGAAATTTTGCATGTTGGTTGATCCGAGTATGGTGAAGCTCACTAAGAAACGGTTTTTAAAATTCAATTTGTAAGTGACTTTTTTCGGCCCTTTGGCACTAAGCAAGGACAGTCGGTACAAAGTTCGGATTTAGCTCATTTTAAGCCGCCAGATACGAGAAACAATACTCGGAGGTCCTGTAGGGACCCCGAAACACAATTTTTAAGTTCTTAAAATGAACGGTTTCGGAGATATTCCCAAATAACTGTGTTCCCTCTGAGAAACAGATCAACGTTACTATGGCAACCGCTGAAATTTCGCAGACCGGGGATAGTTTTCTGGCAATATCTCGAAAACCGTTCGTTTTAGGGCCTTAAAACGCGCGGTTCGGTTCCCACTTCTAAACAGGAACATTGCTCCTCGCATTGATACGCGTAATGTGAGATATATTTTATTTATAGAGGTGGCTTTTGGCGTCGGATACGATCGTGATTTTGAGTCTAATTTTATACTCTTTACGCTGGTTATTGTAAGCGAGCTTTGAGATCTATACTCTAATTTACTATGTTTAGATGCTTTCTATTTTGAACGGTATGCTTTCATTTTTTTTATAAATTTGTTTTTTGTTAACTAAATATTTTTTTACCAATTTTGATCTGCTCTTTTTCGTTTTTTACCATGGTCAGCAACCCATATTCACTGTCGAATGTGTCGTATTCTACCGGCTGTCACGTTAATTATTATTTTTTCTTAATTACTCTTACTGAAGAATTGGGCAAACTTATTTCCATAAAGTAGGTATTTTGTCTTTCACGGTCATTGGATCCCCGCAAAAGGCACGGTTTAAACCTAGAAATGTTGCTGAGTTGGACTAATGGACGAATGGTGCAGCAGAAAAGAGGAGAATTGAAGCTTTTGAAATGTGGTGATACAGGAGAATGATGATCAGATGGGCAGATAGGGTAACAAATGAAGAGGTATTAAGACGAGTGGAAGAGGAGAGATGTTTCTGGTGACTGCTAATGGAGAGAAGAGATAGGAGGGTAGGACACATATTAAGACACCCAGGAAGAGCAAGCTTAATTATGGATGGGAGGGTCGCGGACTAGAACTGTAGGGGTATACCAGGGTTAAACAGATGCCTCGGATGTAGGCTGTGGTAGCTATGTAGAGATGAAACGATTAGCTCAGAAGAGGGAGACATGGAGTGCTGCATCAAACCAGTTAAAAATCTGAAGACCCAAACAAAAACAATCAGGAATTTTAATTACTTAGAGAGGCATGTGAGGCAAAAGGGTGGTTGGAGAATTTCAATCCCTGTGATGTAACACTGGAAGAGACTGCATAATGTACATCAGCGGCCAAGGTGAGAGATATTTAACTATAGGTCTAATAATAGCGATATGTTGACGTTCAAATCATCAATACGTATGGCCAAATTACATACAGAATAGCGTAAGTAAGAATACTTTTAATTCCCCATATTCCGATAGATTTGTCATTCCAGTGTGCAAGAGTGCAGTTCCCTCTTCAAACAATATTCGCAATTTCTTTAAAAAAGCGCAATGACACACACTTAACAGTAGCACGTGTACATTTAGACAAAACAATTTTTTCCCATGGGCAACTGTACGTGGCGTGCTCGCGAGCATGCGGACAACAAAATCGTTATGTCTCAGCAGAAGATGGCAAAACCAAAAACATAATTAAAAAGGGTTAACATAATGCAACATCGAACCCTGCAGACTTTCAACACACTATAAAATTCCCACTTTGCTGCTCATATCAATATACTGTATGTATCAGAATATTCAGAATTAGAATTGACTCACCTATAGCCGCGATTGCTGTATTAGAATAGACCAATTATCAGCAATAATGCATCGTCCCCATTGTCTTGATCGCGGGCGAAGCCGCGGGTACCTGCTAGTAAGTCTATAAAGCTCATAATGTTGTACCCACTGGCTAAGATCCCCAGTTAATATGAGACTTATTCCCCATGATTTAGAGCTAAATATCCTCTAGTCCACTGGCCAGAAATCCCATTCTTCCTGCCTACATACGTCATTAATCCAACACAAATCCAACTCCAACCTATTTCCCATTCCATGTTCCTGAACCTTCCTCTGGATAATCACACTTCTAATATCCATGTCTCAACCAGTAGAATGCCAGACATCCCATTTGTCACCTTTGTGATGTTAACCCCCTCTCGAGTAGCCCCGGGCTGGAGATCAGAAAGTGGGAGATGTTTACAGCATGATTGAAAATTCACAAAAGAGAAGGGTAACATTACGTAGAATTATGCACAGACAGGTGCATTACCTCGGGGAGAACATTATGGCAGCAGTTTCCCGTTGTCGTGGGGTAATGGAGGACAACGTGTGGCACAGGTAAGCAGAGGAAGCCAAGGGGTGGTATTTGGGGGCATTATTTATTATTGTTATAGATGTCCTCACCATCTATGGGACCAGAAAAGCATGACTACTGCCACCACTTCACAATAAAGTAAAATAATCCAATCAATTACTCATCATATCAAGTTTCTACTATTAGTAGACACACTCCACAATGTTAGTAAAAATGTATTACGAACAGATTTACATGGACCCTGCTGAATGAACAATGGACCATATAACATTACATGAAGTATCTGCAAAGCTTCTGTATGAAAAATTAAGAGACTGTCAGTCTTGCGAATAATTTAGTCAAAATAATTATATTATATGGTGGCGAATCCACCATTTTGTCTTACTTCCGTCCCCTAAAGCCTTAAATCTATCAGTTTGCTTCAACACCTGACAGAGCGCGGTGGACGACATACATAGGTGGTTCTAACGGGAGGAGGTACGCGTGAGAAGAAGCTCCGAAAGGTCTCAAGAGATGCCGAGGGAATGTCAAGAAAGTCCCAAAAGCTAATGGTAGGTCGCGTAAGGTCTAGAATTTCAATTCCACATGGAAAGGCCGAGATTATACCTCCAAATATATAAGAACGCCACCCAGCAATGTTCTATGATGAGTGTATGACGGTACAGTCAGTCAACAAAGTGGGCTAAAGCGAGACAGTCGAGTGTGACACAACAGTTAAGTACACTTTTAGTTACATAGCCCACCCTTGGGTTTCTGTAAGTATGTATTAGCGCCATGGTGTGAGATGTGGGTAAATGAGGTCACCTACCATGGCCACCTATTGATGGAGTCTAGTGTTTTGTGGTGGTCCAGCAGTGGGTGACAGGTGGCTTTGTTACTATGGTGATGTCATGTTCTATTCAAGATTATGTTATGTTCTGAGGTGTGGCAATGTTATGTTCCGGATAAATAGATTTTATGTCTAGAGGTATGCTGATGTAGAAAGAGACGTTTAAGAAGAAAAGAAAGGAGCAGAAGGATATTAAATATTGTAAGGGGCCCTTTCTTCATGAAAGTTGTTGTGGACACTGTACAAGAGATGCAGGTAATGGAAGCTTGCTTTGCTTACATGTTGACAAACAAGTATTGATAGTTTTGATTGCCAGAGAACAACCAGAAAAGAAGAATTTGTAAGTGGAGAAGAATTATTATTATTATACATTTGTGATTTCATGATATTTGTATCTGAACTGTCTTCGTGTTATGTATCTAGTGTTAGTTATTAATAAATAAGTGTATATTAGTGAAGTCGGTGTACTGTACTTAGTGTGAGCGAGTACATCGCCCCGCTACCTTGGGGTGGCATATTTATTACAACCAGCAAAGTTCAGCGATGCGGGTACAGTCAGTCAACAAAGTGGCTAAAGCGAATCGGCGAGTCAGTACAGTGTGACTGAGCAGTTAAGTACATATACTTGTATGCGAGAAGACAACCGACAGACTGCTAATGTTTCATCTTTGTGCAGGAATATGCCGTGAGGTGCAGACGGCCGAGGCGTGGATAGGATAAGAGGACACGAGAGACTACCACAGCGGGGTTCCGTAGCTCTAGTGGTGAATCATTATGCGACAGAGCGGTAAGTACTGGCGTTCCGCAACTCTGCAAGTTTTCAACGGAGCCAGCTACCGCTCTGTGGCGGTCTCGCGGACTCTTCCCTAACCTAACTTACTAGATACCAGCTCTGTAGCGGTCTCCCGGACTCCTTCCTAAGCTACCCTGCGCCTTACCTGATCTGTGGCAGTCTCCCGGACTCCTCCCTAAGCTAACCAGCTAGTTACCTGCTCTGTAGCGGTCTCCCGGACTCCTCCCTTAGCCAACCTGCTAGTTACCAGCTCTGTGGCAGTCTCCCGGACTCCTCCCTAAGCTAACCTGCTAGTTACCAGCTCTGTAGCGGTCTCCCGGACTCCTCCCTAAGATAACCTGCTAGTTACCAGCTCTGTGACGGTCTCCCGGACTCCTCCCAAAGCTAACCTGCTAGTTACCAGCTCTGTGGCGGTCTCCCGGACTCCTCCCTAAGCTAACCTGCTAGTTACCAGCTCTGTGGCGGTCTCTCGGACTCCTCCCTAAGCTAACCTGCTAGTTACCAGCTCTGTGGCGGTCTCCCAGACTCCTCCCTAAGCTAACCTGCTAGTTACCAGCTCTGCAAGCTTTCACCGGAGCCAGCTACCGCTCTGTGGCGGTCTCCCGGACTCCTCCCTAAGATACCCCGCTAGTTACCAGCTCTGTGGCGGTCTCCCGGACTCCTCCCTAAGCTAACCAGCTAGTTACCCTCTCTGCAAGCTTTCACCGGAGCCAGCTACCGCTCTGTGGCGGTCTCCCGGACTCCTCCCTAAGCTAACCAGCTAGTTACCCTCTCTGTAAGTTTTCACCGGAGCCAGCTACCGCTCTGTGGCGGTCTCCCGGACTCCTCCCTAAGCTAACCTGCTAGTTACCAGCTCTGTGGCGGTCTCCCGGACTCCTTCCTAAGCTAACCTGCTAGTTACCAGCTCTGCAAGCTTTCACCGGAGCCAGCTACCGCTCTGTGGCGGTCTCCCGGACTCCTCCCTAAGATACCCTGCTAGTTACCAGCTCTGAAAGCTTTCACCGGAGCCAGCTACCGCTCTGTGGCGGTCTCCCGGACTCCTCCCTAACCTAACCTGCTAGTTACCAGCTCTGCAAGCTTTCACCGGAGCCAGCTACCGCTCTGTGGCGGTCTCCCGGACTCCTCCCTAACCTAACCTGCTAGTTACCAGCTCTGCAAGCTTTCACCGGAGCCAGCTACCGCTCTGTGGCGGTCTCCCAGACTCCTCCCTAACCTAACCTGCTAGTTACCAGCTCTGCAAGCTTTCACCGGAGCCAGCTACCGCTCTGTGGCGGTCTCCCGGACTCCTCCCTAACCTAACCTGCTAGTTACCAGCTCTGCAAGCTTTCACCGGAGCCAGCTACCGCTCTGTGGCGGTCTCCCAGACTCCTCCCTAACATAACCTGCTAGTTACCAGCTCTGCAAGCTTTCACCGGAGCCAGCTACCATTCTGTGGCGGTCTCCCGGACTCCTCCCTAACCTAACCTGCTAGTTACCAGCTCTGCAAGCTTTCACCGGAGCCAGCTACCGCTCTGTGGCGGTCTCCCAGACTCCCCCCTAACCTAACCTGCTAGTTACCAGCTCTGAAAGCTTTCACCGGAGCCAGCTACCGCTCTGTGGCGGTCTCCCAGACTCCTCCGTAACCTAACCTGCTAGTTACCAGCTCTGCAAGCTTTCACCGGAGCCAGCTACCGCTCTGTGGCGGTCTCCCGGACTCCTCCCTAACCTAACCTGCTAGTTACCAGCTCTGAAAGCTTTCACCGGAGCCAGCTACCGCTCTGTGGCGGTCTCCTAGACTCCTCCCTAACCTAACCTGCTAGTTACCAGCTCTGCAAGCTTTCACCGGAGCCAGCTACCGCTCTGTGGCGGTCTCCCGGACTCCTCCCTAACCTAACCTGCTAGTTACCAGCTCTGCAAGCTTTCACCGGAGCCAGCTACCGCTCTGTAGCGGTCTCCGGGACTCCTTCCTAAGCTACCCTGCGCCTTACCTGCTCGCACACGGGTTGCACAGGCACAACCCAATCGAATTCCGAGAATCAGTCAAAGATCTGGGCGTGATTATTGACGAACATCTCTCTTGGACGCAGCAAGTCCACAACATCTCTAGAAAAGTATTTTCCGCACTGGAATCATTGAGACGACTTGGGAATATATTATCT
Source organism: Meconema thalassinum (assembly GCA_946902985.2). Classification (NCBI taxonomy): domain Eukaryota; kingdom Metazoa; phylum Arthropoda; class Insecta; order Orthoptera; family Tettigoniidae; genus Meconema; species Meconema thalassinum. The sequence goes on along the minus strand of OX336393.1, from coordinate 5,923,172 downwards.
CGCGTGTTAAAAGAACGACTTGTTTCCTCCCTAGTACTGCCTCATTTTGATTATTGCGATGTGGTATACAATGACCGGTCTGCTACTCTTAAAAACAAACTCCAACTAGCACAAAATGCCTGTGTACGCTACATATGCAACTTACGGTATTACGACCACGTCACCCCTGTGTACGAACAACTCAGCTGGTTGCGACTAAATCAACGCCGCGATCTTCATTCTTTATGTCTTTTCCGACAAATACTCTTAAGTTCCTCACCAGCTTACCTGCATTCTCAGTTTCACTGCCCCTCACACAAACATAGTCTTGGTACACGGTCAAGAAATGATTCACTCATACTCTTACCTATACACCGCACGGTACGCTACACTAATTCCTTCGTAGTTTCTACTGCACGACTGTGGAACAACCTGCCGTGCTCTGCCAGAGGAGCAACCCCGTCTAGCTTCAGGCAGCAATGCCAGCTGTACATATCACAAAAGAAATGAAAGCTGAACTCAACACGTCAAATATTTGAATCCTTATTCTGAGTTATATTCGTGTTTCTAATTTGCATTTTATTTATTTTCTGTTTAGTTACCTAAATGTTTTCTTACAGCCTATTAAATGCGCATTGCAAAATAAATATTAGGCTATAGTAATAACTCATCCATGATGCTTATCATCATCATCAACACATCATCATCAGGTTCTGTTTTATTAGTGTTTGTGTTTCCCTATTATTTCCTTACTTTAGCTATAATTAACTAATGACAATAATTTTCCCTACGCCATGCTTACCTGCCATTATAAGTATTGCGATCGGATCTGAAATGTATTCCTGTTAGATTTAAGTACCATTGTTAAGTACTGCAAATAATGTAATAATGTACTAATTCTAAAATCTGGTTAAATGGAAGAGAGGGCCCAATGGCCCTAATCTTGCCAGACAAAATAAAGCTATCTATCTATCTATCTATTTTCCATATCCTCTGCCCTTTAGTTTGCGCCTCTTCTTGGAGTGGGTCTCAACAACCACAATACCGCTCAGCGCTGCCGTAACCCAGGTTTGAGTTCACGATTTCAGCGCAGCACCAACGCTACAATCACAGTCCTCCACCGCACTTGCCGGACACGTCACCACCACCATCTTGGAGTGGTGGACCCCTTTTTCTTTGCTTAAGTGGCTGGGCTAAATAGGGACAGTCAACATCTTAACCCTGACGGACAAGACTGAGGAGTTAGTGGACTTCATGAAGAAGGATATAGCCATCCTCGGTCTCAGTGAAACGAAATGGAGAGGAAAAAGGGAAAGAAAAATTGAAGGAAGGATACAGGCCATTTTACAGTGGAGGACAGGGGCAAGAAATGGAGTAGGAATGATTTTCAGAAAGGATGTCCTAGTGTATGTGGAGGTGGTGAAGATGATAAGTGACAGGATGATCATAGGAAGGATACAGTTCCAGACAGAGACAAAAGATCTGGTTCATGTATAAGCTCCACAAACGGGGAATAAAGAATAGAACTTAGAAAAATTCCTAGAAAATGTGGAAAAATATATACAGAGGATAAGGAAATAATGGTAATCGGAGATTTTAATACTCAAGTGGGAAGACAGACAAGGAATAGAAGAGATTTTGGGACCATATGGTTATGGCAGTAAGAATCCAGAAGGGGATTTCTTAATGGACTTCTGTCAGCGGAACCAATTAATTATAGGGAATACGTGGTTCAGAAAGAAAAATAGTCAGAAGATAACGAGGTATGGGTGGTGAGATAGAAGAACGAAAACTCTGAAGGACTATGTATTAGTCGAAAAAGGACATCGGAAAGAGCTAATGGATGTCACAGCCATGCCAGAGGAAGCCTTTGGAGGAGACCATAGGGCAGTGGTAGCAAAACTAAAAGTAGGAAAAGTTATGAGATTACCAGAAAAAAGGGAAAGAAAGATTAAGTTATGGAGACTAAAGGAAAAGGAGGTAGCAGAAGAGATTAAGAAAGAATTGCAAGAACAGATACCAAGGACTGATATTACACATATGGAACAAAAATGGAAAATGTTCAAGAGTACATTTGTAAACAGTGTAAAGAAAACATGTGGTAGAACATCAGGGAAGGTACGGGACAAAGCGACAAAATGGTGGAATGATAGAGTGAATGAAATGGTAAGGGAGAAGAAGAAAACTTGGAAGGAATGGAAAACAAAAAGACTGAAGAAAGTAGAGCAAAATATATAGAAGCAAACAGAGATTGCAAGAAAGTAATCGCAGAGGAAAAGATGAAAAGCTGGGAATAATTCACTCAGGAAATAAGGGAGGATTTAAATTGCTATTTGGAATTATAAAAAGTAGAACGAATGAAAAGGTGAACACAAGGTTCGTGAAAAACAAAGAAGGTGACATATTGACAAAACCAGAAGAGATACCGGACAGATGGAAAGAATATTTCAGCGAGACGTCAGGCATGCGGAGAAGTTACGCAAACAGCCAAAACGGTGGAGGAAAAAATAGAAGACGAACCAGACATTACTATGGCAGAAGTGGAATGGGCAATTAGGAAGATGAAGATGGGGAAAGCTGAGGGTATCGACGAAGTGGCAATAGAAATTATCAAGGCGGCAGGACCAGTGGGACTGCAGTGGACATTCAGACTTCTCAGGAGTGTGTGGAGAGAGAAGAAAGTTCCTGAAGACTGGAAAAAGGGAGTAAAATTGCAAATGTTCAAGATAGGAGACAGGAATGTGTGTGGTAACTACCGAGGAATCACCATCATCTCGCATGTTGCCAAAGTAATGGAAAGACTCCTAGAAAAAAAGAATTAGAGTAAAGGTAGAAAGCCAAATAGAGGAGGAGCAGTTTGGATTTAGAGGGGGCAGGTCAACAGTGGAACTCATTTTCATTCTGAAACAGAACATTGAAAAGATTTGGGAATATGGGAAGGATATGGTAATTACTCTTATTGATCTAGAAAAGGCCTATGATAGCATCCCTAGAACAAAAGTTTGGGAAAGCTTAACAAATGGGGGATCGGCAAGGAACTGAGAGACATGATAAAAGGAATGTGCATGGAGTGCTACAGTAGTGTGAAGACTAGAGTCGGGACATCGGAATGGTTTAAAATTGACACTGGACTAAAGCAAGGAAGTGTGTTGTCACCCTTATTGTCCTTAATGGTGATGGATGACGTCATGAAGGCAGCAATGAAAGTCTATAGTAAGGCAAAAATGAAGGTAATGTTGTTAGCAGACGATGTTGTGATCTGGGGCGAGGATGAGATGGAGGTACATAAACAGTAAGACGTGATCAATGAAAAGATTGAGCAATGGGCATTGGAGATTAATGAGGAGAAGAGTAAAACAGTGGTGATGAGTAGAGGTAAGAAAGAAGGAAAAGGAGGATTCAAAGTCGGAGATAAGGAATTGGAAGTGGTGAAACACTTCAGATACTTGGGACGTGAACTGACTGAAGATGGAAGACTATATTTGGAAATTAGCAGAAGAATACAACTCGGGAGTGCTTTCTACCAACAGGTACGGGGACTAGTATGGAACAAGGATATACCAATTAAGGCTAAAGAAGTTATGTACAAAGCATATTATGTTCCTATAATGACATATGCAGCAGAAACTTGGGCAATGACTAAGAGGGATGAGAGCAGAGTACAAGCAGCTGAGATGAGATTCCTGAGAAGTATGGTCCAGAAAACGAGGAGGGACAGAGTGAAAAATGAAGATACACGGAAAGAACTGGGAGTGCAGAAACTAAATGACAAACTGGAGCAAAACAGATTGAGGTGGTTTGCACATGCCAAACGGATGAATGAATTAAGTTTACCAAGACGAGCAGTGGAACGACGGATGACAGGGAAGAGAGGACGAGGGAGACCAAGAATGCGTTGGATGGAATCGGTGACGAATAGCATTAGAAAACGGAACCTGGATTGGAACACCGTGTCGGAAGAGGAATGGTGGAACGACAGAACAAAGTGGAGAGGAACCATATTTGCCCCCACCCGGTGCCAGCTGGAAACGGGGAAATGAAGATGATGATGATGATGATGTAAAATCAATTCAGACTCATAAAATCTTATGGACGATTAAATTAAAGATTTTGGATGAATTTTGGAACTGTTCAAAAGAAGTAAAAAAAGATGTAAATAGTTAAATACCGGTGGAACAGGAAATATATAACAAGTTGTTCCGTGAAGAACTATACAGCCTATTTTCATATATCCTACTCATGTTAAATGCCTCGATCAACATTCAAAATTTCAGTTTGATTGTTTTGATAGATTCGTAGAAATTGAGAACCGTCTAAATATTTCAGATGGTCACCTGGTAGGATTTTCATTTATGTACTACTAGCAGAAGTACCCGTTCTTCGAACGGTGTTCGGTGTTAACACCAGACATAATAATAATAATAATAATAATAATAAAAATAATGTTATTGGTGTTACGTCCCTCTTAGTACTGTTGCTTTTAGAGACGCGCCAGACATTATCAATTGAGCTACTGTTGCAATGGTTAGCGGCTTGTCATTCCTTCATAAGTTTATCAAAACGAAGTTAGTTTTCTGGGAATATCACACACACTGTTAATTTAAGGGCCTTATAATGTGGTTTTCGGAGACCCTTTATAGACTCGCGAATTTTGTGTCTCACATTGAGAAGTGCAACATATGCTTTGGTCGTCCTTCTGGGATAATTTTTATATTTCGCCTATTTTAGCATGTATTTTGAGAAGTTTTTCCCTATATCCACCCTTCTACTGTATGAAATGAACGGTGAAGAGTTTTATAAATGATTGGTGTATTGACTCATGTTTACCATACCTAATTTTACGATGCACCAAGCATCCGAACATGAGTTATTGGCGTACATAAGGATACACAGAAAGACAGACAGACAATACTATTGTCTACAACATATCACCCAGAAATCCAAATATGGGTATATCTACCACACAGTATCAAAGAAAATCATCCTTACGATGAACCCGTATGTCGACAAAAAAAGAAAAAAATTAGTTGAAATGTGCTCTCAAACTAAATTCACCTGACGTGTACTTCCTGACATGAAATAGAATTGAAAGCCTTGTAGATGAAACGCAATACACGTCACATAAAAACTGACCCTCGACGTTGTGTTGGGTCCCCATACACAGGAAGACCTCTTTCATAAATTATAAAAGCTTGTGGTGCATGAAAATTCAGGTTCTTTAGTCTCAAATGGCCCAAATTCTAAAAAAGCCGCAAAAATGCTGATTCAATTCAGGAATTTTTGAAAATAATGTTGTTGTTTGGAGATATAATAGACCTTCTGCACTATATGTCGCACGTGAAAATTGCATGAAAAAATCCTAGGTTACCCCTTGACCCCCTTAATTGCATTGATGAATTATACAGTCTACGTTGGTTCCGTGATAACCTTATATTTGCAAACTTTCACAGAAATGTAATAAATGTAATAAATTGCTTCTTACTGAAATAGATGGAAAGTTGGATGCCACCCCTTGAGATAATGTTGTCATGGTTACCGATTTGCATTCCTTCATTAGCTTGTTAAATTAAATTTAAGTAGTTTTCTGGGAATGTTTCAGAAACTGTTGGTTTTAGAGCCTTATAATGTAGTTTTCGAGGACCCTCGAGTTTTATTTCTGGCACCGAGGGGCTTTGTCTCGTCGTTGTACGCCATAATATAATACTAATAATAATAATATAACATAGGGATAGGAATATAATAGACCTGCCAGACCACGCCCGCAGGTGTAAATCACGTGAAAAAAATCTAGACTACCCCTTGACCCCCTTAAGCGCATTTTACGTATTGATGAAATTTACAGCTTAATTTGGTTCCATAATAACCATCTAACCGTTTGCAAACTTTCACACTAATGTAATTAATGGAATTGTATTGCGTCTTACAGCAATAGATGGACCTCTGAGAATCTGTTGCCATGGTTATCGGCTTGCAGTCGTTCATTAGTTTATTAAATTAAATTAGTTTTCTGGGAATATCTCAAAAGCGGTTGGACGTAGGACCTTAAAATGTGCTTTTAGGGCCCCCAAGTTTTGTCTCTCACATCGAGGGGCTGAAAATGAGCTTTGTCTCGTCCTTCTACTCCTATTTCAGCATGTATTTTAAGGGGGTTGGCCCTCTTTTATGAGAGGTACGGAGAAGGGTTACATCAATGATTAGTGTCGTGCCTCTGATGGATATCTGTACCAAATTTTACGTTGATACACCCAGACGTTCTCGAGTTATAAGGGAACAAAGTTGTCCACAGACAATCAAACAAACAGACAGACAGACAGACCAAAACATTATTTTCGCGCGCATCTATCATAAAAGAGTCTGAAACGTGTAAATAAATCAAATTTCCGTAGAAATTCAGAAAAAAAAAACAAATTTTCTTTTTTATATATGTAGAGATAAACTGCACCGCTCGGTGTTGACCGTGTATTATTGCACAAATATAGGTTTCACTCGCTAACCGTCGGAGATACACGAAAAGTGGTAAGAACATTTTGGATAGAAAATTAAATGCTAAAGCTCGTGTATACCATCAAAAGTTTGCTATTTCTTAGCGTTCTCTTTTTATTTGAAATGGAAATATGAAATTTTGAAACCAAAGGGTGTAGTGACGTCACAAAAGTAGGTTTTACTCGCTAACCGTTGGAGATACACGAAAAGTGATAAGGACCTTTCGGATAGAAAATTAAATTTTGAAGCTCGTATGTGCCATCAAAAGTTTGCTATTTCCTACCGTTCTCTTTTTATTTGATATGGAAATGTGAAATTTTGAAACCAAAGGGTGTAGTGACGTCACTAAAATGGTCGCCATTTCTTAATAGTGCAAAATATCGAAATTAAAAGTATCCTATATGTAAACCTGGTATTTCAGCTACATCCATGCAAAATTTCATTTAAATCGGACCAGTGGTTCTTGCGTTATTAGGTAACAGACAGACAGACAGAAAGACAGACACACACCATCTCATTTTTATATATTAGTATGATTACATGAAGATTATTGTTACGAATGCTTGACAGTTTCGTCGCCCGCGCATGACTCAGTCCGCTCCAGGCTATTCCTGACTGTGTTTTACCAGCGCCTTACGCAACGGGGCTGTAAGAACAAAAAGGGCACGGTCTAGAACCTACGCAGCCCACCCAGAAATGGAACCCTCGAGAAACCGTGGCCCTGATCCGCTGTAGAAACATCCATTGAGTCACCAGTCCCGCTATATATAAAGCGACCTGGCCAGCGAGGGAGGGACTGTGTTTTTGAGGAGTGTGTGTTTATGCCTGTGCGACAGAGGTGTTACGGTGACGTGTGAATTGCGAAACAGTGTGTAGTACGGTATTCAGGAACAGTCAGTGTCAGACTGTGGCTACCTGATTAGTGAGGATTAACTTCTGTGAGTGAAAGGGGTGAGTGAACTCCATAAGGGAGGAACTTGACTGAGACTGCTAATTGGTTTCCAAGTGTTTATTGAATGTGAGCAATTGTACTGGTGAGATGGAAGTGACACAACCTGACGACTCTATAACAGAAGATGACATAACAATGCTGGAGGTGGAATTAGCAGTACAGAAAATGAAGATGGAAAAAGCAACAGGGGTGGATGAAATCAGTGTAGAAATGATAAAGGCTGCTGGACCTGTTGGTATGCAATGGTTGTATCGACTGCTAAAGTGTGTGTGGAAACGGAAATGTGTACCAGAAGACTGGGAGAAAGGGCTAATAATACCAGTGTTTAAGAAGGGGGACAAGAAGGTGTGTGATAACTATAGAGGGATCACCCTCATATCACAGATAGTAAAAATACTAGAAAGGATATTAGAAAGAAGAATGAGAAGAAAGGTGGAAGGAGAGTTGCAAGAGGAACAGTATGGCTTCAGGAGTGGAAGACCCACAGTGGACCCAATCTTTAGCTTGAGGCAGGTGATGGAAAAGTACTGGGAATATGGAGAGGATTTGATCATGACTTTCATAGATCTAGAAAAGGCATATGATAGTGTCCTCAGAGAGAAGGTATGGGAAACCATGGTTAAGAAGAGACTGGGAAGAGAAATGTTGGAAATGATGCAAGCAATGAACAACAACTGTGTTAGCAGGGTACTGACCCCAGTTGGAAAGACAGATTGGTTTAGGAACAAGACTGGACTAAGACAGGGGAGTGTGCTGTCACCTCTCTTGTTCATAATGGTAATGGATGAAATTGTAAAGGAAACAAAGGAAGCATATGGACATAAAGAAAATGAAGTTACTGTTATTTGCAGATTATATTGTGGTCTGGGGAAGGAACACCGAAGAAGTGCAAAAACAACTAGATGCACTGAACGAAAATATTCAGAAGTACGGCCTGAAAATCAGTATAGAGAAAAGCAAGACCATGGTGATGACAAGAGGGGAAAGACAAGGAAAGGGCACTGTGAAAATTGGAAGTCCGAGTTTGGAAATTGTGGACACGATCAAATACCTAGGAAGTGAATTGATGCAACTTGGTAGGTTGGACATGGAGATTGGCAGGAGAGTACAGCAGAGCAATGCATTCTATCAAAGTGTAAGAAAACTTGTTTGGGATAAGGAGGTACCAAGGAAAAGCAAGGAGGTAATGTATAAAGTGTACTATGTTCCCATATTAACTTATGCAGCCGAGACTTGGACCCTGACAAGCAGGCAAGAGAGTAGAATCCAAGCCAGTGAAATGAAATTCCTAAGAAGTATGATAGGAAAGACAAGGAAAGACAGAGTGAGGAATGAAGATGTTAGGAAGGAAGTTGGGATGGGAAAACTAAATGAGAGAATTGAGAAGAATAAACTAAGGTGGTTTGGACATGTAAAGAGGATGGAGGAAAATAGAATACCAAGACAGATGCTGGAGGCAAAGTGCAAGGGTAAGAGAGCAAGAGGAAGACCTAGAACAAGGTGGATTGATTCAGTGAAGAACAGCGTAAGAAAAAGAAATCTGGACTGGGACAAGATCGTGGAAGAAGAATGGTGGAAGGAAAGAGGAAAGTGGAGAAGTGCCATAAATACCCCGACCCGGCAGGAGCTGGATAAGGGGAAATGATGATGATGATGATGATTTTTAAAGGACCACTTGTGCTGTTCTTTTACCCACTGTAATCCAATTAACGAACTTGCCACTAGGGGTAACACGTATCAACTGGTGTCAGAAGTGGGATTACGAACCCAAGCACAACACCTGAAGGTCCTGGTTTCAAAACCCGTGCAGGTCATTTTACCTCAGTTCACTAATTCTCCTGTGAGTGCATGCCCATTACTAGACGAACAACTAAAATGGAAGCGCAATTGCAAGCACTGCTAGAAAAGTTGAGTGGCATGGAAACCAAGATGGAGGCTGGCCAGAAAACTTTAGCCGAGGACTTGAAGAAGATGGAAGACGGCCAGAAGAACTTAGCCGAGGACTTAACTTCCAAATTAGAAGGCGGCCAGAAGAATTTTGCCAAGGACCTAACTTCAAAGTTAGAGGACAGCCAGTAGAATTTAGCCAAAGACCTAACTTCCAAATTAGAGGATGGCCAGAAGAAGATGGAAGACGGTCTGAATAAGTTAGCACAGGACCTGAAGAAATTGGAACAGGGTCTGCGGGAGGAAGTCAACACCGTCTGCCAGGGCCTACGTGAGGAAGTCACGGCAGTGGAAAAGAAGTTCGACGCCTTACAAGAGGAAGTTGCCGAGCTGCGCCGACGTCCGCTGACGGGGGTGGACAAGAAATTCAACGCTCTACAAGAGGAATTTGCCGAGCTGCGCCGACGTCCGCCCCCAATTACACCGGGAAAGTCAGGGACGGGACAGAGCAGAGTGACGCCCCCAACCTTCGACGGAAAGGTTCCGTGGAGCACTTACCTACGTCAGTTCGTGGCGGCCTATTCCATAAATAACTGGAACACGGAAAAGGCTACAGCTCTCATTGTAGCGCTGAGAGGGGACGCCCTTAACGTCCTTAAGGCCATCCCGACTGAATCTCAGGACTACGCTTCACTAATCGCCCATATGGAGTCCCGATATGGAGATAGCCATCTTCAGCAGGCCTACCAGATGCAGCTCCGGACCCGAGTACAAAAGAACGCGGAAACCCTGCAGGAGTTCGAGACGGACATCGCACGCCTCGTAAGGGTCGCCTATCCACAGCGCCTGCCGACTTTCTGGAACAGATTGCGACGCAGACCTTCACCGACGGGCTACGAGACTCGGACACTCAACAGGCACTGCGACTCGCGCGCAATAAGACCCTTTTAGATGCGCTGAGTCATGCACTTGAGTTCGAGACGGCAAAGCAGGCATCTAGAATGCACGCGCGGGTGCGTCAAGTGGGCGTCGACGAACCAGCCAAAACCAACGAGACCAAGCCCCTGGCCGATGAATTGAAGGAGGCGCTAAGCCGTTTCATCGATAGTCGCGGCACCACCAACAACGACATAACCGGAAGACACCCGGAGAGGCGGCCCGGAAGAGGGCTACCGAACTGCCGGACCTGCGGTAAGAAAGGCCACCTGAGCAAGGACTGCGGTGATCGCCGCCGCCGTGGGTACCCGTAGGGAAATCAGTCGCCTGAAAACCGCGCGACCCAGGGAAACGAGTATTAGCCAGCCTTGGGGGGCAAAGGTTGGCTTGTAACAGTTGTCAAGCCCCGACAGTCCAAGTCCGTGTGACGAAGTTACAGAGGGGCAATAGCAGCCTGATGGTCGACGGATTCGTCAAAGGAGTGGCTGTAGCCTTTTCCGTGGCCCATGCTGATCGACACGGGAGCATCGAGGACCATCGTCAATCCTACCGTGATCCCGAAGTGGAGAGTGCAACACACACAAAGGAACGTCCAGCTAATAACCGCGACAGGAGAGACCGCACCGGTACATGGCGAAGCATCACTGGAGTTCGTCATTGATCGACGGGCGGTGAAGCATCCAGTGCTCGTGGCTGATGTAGCAAACGAAGTGATCATCGGACTGGATTTCCTGGACCAGAACATCATCTTGGACCTGAGTACCAACACTCTCCACTACGGAGGTGAAGAACTTGCTTTGCAACCAGCACACGAAGCCATCACCGCACGACGAGAAAGGCTAAGAGAGGACGTCATCGTTCCCGCCAGGACGGAGGTCAGCGCTGCCGAAATTGTCGACGGAACTGCTGAGGGAGTGGCAGCTGTCATCGAGCCAAAATATGAGCACATCCAGACAAAAGGATTGCTAATTACCAGGACTCTCATCAACACGACGTCTCGGCTGTACGTCCGCCTGTCCACCCTTAACGACTATGACATTACGGTTCACCACCCTAGGAGTCTGCGAGCCCGTTACCTGGATTGCCCGCATCACAGACACGACGGACGGACCTCTGCAGACGGACATCCGAAGAAGACGCGCCCTGCCAGAAGAACTTCAGAAGCTGTACCAAGGATCCCATGACCATTTAGACGAGGAGCAATCCCACCAACTTCGGGAACTTCTACGCGAAATCCAAGATGACTTCTCCGTGGGGAGCAATGACTTCGTCTGGACAAGCCTCGTCCAGTACAGAATCGACGTCGGGGACAATGCAACGATTAGGGCCCCATTCCGAAGTGTCCCGCTCGCCAAGCAAACTGAAGTCGACCGGATGGTGGAAGAAATGAAGGAGCAGAGGGTGATCGACCCATCACATAGCCCTTGGAGCTATCCGGTCGTGCTAGTGAAGAAGAAGGACGGTTCCACCAGGTTCTGCGTCGATTACAGGTGGGTGAATTACGTCACGAAGAAGGACAGCTACCCTCTACCCCTTGATCGACAACACCCTGGACACCATATCAGGGTCAAGATGGTTCTCCACCTTAGATTTGAAGAGTGGCTACTGGCAGGTTGAGGTTCACCCTAAGGACCGCGAAAAAACTGCGTTCTCTGTGGGCAGCGAGCTCTGGCAGTTCACCGTCATGCCATTCGGTCTGTGCAACGCCCCTGCGACCTTCGAAAGGCTAATGGAGTCCATTCTGAGGGGACTACACTGGAAGACCTGCCTGGTCTAACTAGACGACGTTATTGTTCTGGGGAGGAGCTTCGAGGAGCACTACAGCAACCTGAAGGAGATCTTGAAGAAGCTACGGGATGCCCAGCTGAAGTTGAGCCCCAAGAAGTGTCAGCTCTTCCAGAAGCAGGTACAGTACCTTGGGCATATCGTCTCCGAGGAAGGGGTGCGCACCGACCCAGAGAGGACCGCAGCTGTGAGGGAGTGGCCAGTTCCGAAGGACAAGTCCCAACTACGAAGCTTCCTGCGGCTCTGCATATATTACCGTCGCTTCGTGAAGGGATTCGCCGACATCGCCAAACCATCGGCTGACCGAGAAGGGCCATCTCTTCACGTGGACAGCAGAATGCCACAAAGCCTTCGAACAACTCAAGCAGGCTCTGTGCACCACACCTATTCTGGCCTACCACAGACCTGGAACAAGGTTCGTCGTCGATACCGATGCCAGCGACTTTGGTATAGGGGGAGTCCTGTCGCAAGTATTGGACGGCGAGGAGAGGGTAGTGGCATATTTCAGCAAGGCCTTGTCAAAGCCAGAGAGGAACTACTGCGTCACCAGGAAGGAACTGCTCGCCATCGTGAAGACCATTGAACACTTCCACAAGTACCTGTACGGGCAAGAATTTCTCATCCAGACCGACCGTCCATCCCTGCGGTGGCTCCTGTACTTCAAGCAACCCAAGGGTCAACTCGCGCGGTGGTTAGAGAGGCTTCAACAGTAGAACTTTGAGATCCAGCTCATGAAAGGCCAACTGCATTCTAACGCCGACGCCCTGTCACGAAGACCGTGCCCCAAAGACTGCACCTTCTGTGCCAGAAGGGAGGAGAACACCGGGATACAGTGCCGAAGGACGACCGTGGAACTTCAAGGGAGCTGGAGCCGCGAATCTTTCACGCGGGAACAAGCGGAAGATGATGACCTGGGACTGATAGCCGAATGGAAGAGGGCCTGTGTTCCCAGACCCGAGTGGAACATTGTGAGCGACTGCAGTCCAAAGTTTAAGTCCTGCTGGGCGCAGTGGGACTCGCTGGTTGTAAGGGATGGCCTCATCTGCCGTACCTGGGAGAGCGCTGACGGGAAGACATCTCGGGAGCAAGTCCTCGTTCCAAAGGCTATGACGGAGGAAGTCCTGAAGGAAGTCCATGGAGGATAAAGAAGTCCCTGGTAAAGCTGAGAGAGTGTTTCTACTGGATCGGATGCCGAGCAGACGTGGAGAACCACTGTGCAAGGTGCCACGATTGCGCAGCCAGCAAGGGCCCAGGACGACGGGGCACACAGAAGACCTACAACGTGGGCAGCCCCATGGAGAGGGTGGCCATCGATGTTGCTGGGCCATTCCCGTTGAGCGAGGCAGGGAACCGTTACATATTGGTCGTCAGCGACTACTTCACCAAATGGCCAGAGGCGTATGCACTCCCTAACCAAGAAGCCCCGACGATCGGAGACCCTGGTGAAAGAATTCGTCAGCTGGTACGGGGTACCCTTGGAGCTGCACTCCGAACAAGGGACGAACTTCGAGTCGCAGGTGATCCAGAACCTATGCCAGCTGCTGGGAATCCGAAAGACATGGACGACGCCGCTACACCCCCATTCCGACGGAATGGTAGAGGATCAACCTTCGAGAACCATCTCCGGATAGTCGTCAGCTAGCACCATAGGGATTGGGACAGACACCTTCCACTATTTCTCCTGGCCTACGGCGCCGCCGTGCATGAAGCCACCGGGTGCACACCAGCCCGGGCCATGTTTGGGAGGGAACTCCGTCTACCTGTCGACCTAGCCTTCGGCTGACCTGGGGAGGATCCGGTCCCGTTAAGCCAGTATTGTCAAGAACTGGTCGACCGACTGGAAGAAGTGCACGCGTTCGCGAGGAGGAGACTGAGGATCGAGACCGACCGAATGAAGACCTGATACGACCAACAGACTGATGCTGGCGGATTCCACGAGGAAGAACTAGTCTGGCACTTCAACCCATTTCGGAAGAAAGGCTTGTCACCGAAACTGCAGAAGTCGTGGGAGGGCCCGTACCGAGTCGTGAAACGGATCAACGATGTCATCTACAGGATCCAGCGGAGCCCGAGGGCGAAGATGAAGATCGTGCATCGAGATCGCCTGGCAGCCTACGGAGGGACACAGACAGACCAATGACTGATCGGGACGATCAGCCCTTTTAGGAGGGGGGTGGTGTTACGAATGCTAAAAGTTTCGTCGACCGCGACTCAGGCCGCCCCAGGCTCTTCCAGACTGTGTGTTACCAGTACCTTACGCAACGGGGCTGTAAGAACAAAAAGGGCACGGTCTAGAACCTACGCAGCCCACCCGGAAATGGAACTCTCGAGAAACCGTGGCCCTGGTCCACTCTAGAAACATCCATTGAGTCATAGGCCCGCTATATATAAAGCGACCTGGCCAGCGAGGGAGGGACTGTGTTTTTGAGGAGTGTGTGTTTATGCCTGTGCGACAGAGGAGTTCAGGTGACGTGTGAATTGCGAAAGAGTGTGTAGTACGGTATTCAGGAACAGTGAGTGTCAGACTGTGGCTGGACACGGGTCTACCTCATTAGTGAGGATTAACTTCTGTGAGTGAGTGAAAGGGGTGAGTGAACTCCATAAGGGAGGAACTTGAGTGAGACTGCTAATTGGTTTCCAAGTGTTTATTGTGTGGTGTAACTTTCTAGACCTGCAATAAAGCTATATATTTTAAAGGACCACTTGTGCTGCGCTTTTGCCCACTGTAATCCAATTAACGAACTTGCTACTACGGGTAACACGTATCATTATTTTGTACGTGTGGTATTCAATCGCATGATTAGGACAGAAGAAGTAAAAACGAGATTTTAAAATATCGTACAGCTGCCATCTTGTGGTTATGAAAACAATTGAACTAAATTAGATGCCATTGGATTAACATTTGTATAAGCATGTAGCGTGCAAAGTTCCACTGCAGTCAGATGGTTAAATCGCGAGAAACGTCCGTTTAAATAATTATAATTCGCGTCGCTGCCATGTTGGATTTGTGCTCACCAGGTTACAGAAAGTCTTAAAGGTGAACATACGTGCATAGCCTCTATGGACATAAAAAAATATCAGTTTGATTAGCTTGCCACGGTGGGTGAGTGGATATCGTGTCGGTCTACTAATCCCAAGACTGCAGGTTCGCTCCTGGCCATGGTAAGTGACTTTTTGAAAGGCGGCAAAAATACGATACGCATGTCATTCAATGTTGGCATGTCAAAGAATCCATTTGAATTCAGTAGGCCGAGTTCATAATGGCAAAATTAATCTCGGGAGTTTCCGCCAACACAAAGTTCTTCATTTCTCTACTAGAAAGCGCTATAGTGTTCAAGGAACTTAGATATCTAACATCTAACCTCCTTGACTTTCAAGTCAAGGAACAACGAAATTCGACATGCAAGCTACCCTCTCGGTGTCAACTAAAAAGCTTGCACCCGGCACCCGAGGCCATACGAGATTATTATGATTATTATCAGTTTCATCTGACATTCTACGGATCGGAGCGTGGAATGTTAGAAGTCTGCTAGGAAGTGGAAGGTTAGAAAACTTAGAAAGGGAAATGGATAGCTTGAGGTTGGATTTGGTTGGGATTAGTGAAATGCGCTGGCAGGAAGAACAGGACATTTGGTCAGGAGACTATAGGGTCATTAGCACTAAATCAAACAATGGCCAAGCAGGGGTTGGCCTCATATTGAGTAGGAAACTTGGACAGCGGGTGGAATATTATGAGCAATATAGTGAACGGATTATTGTAGCAAAAATAAATACTAAACCTACCTGCACCACAGTGGTACAAGTCTATATGCCTACCAGTCAAGCTGATGATGAGGATGTTGAAAAGGTCTACGAAGAAATAGACGAAATTGTGAGGAATATCAAGGGTGATGAAAATGTTATAGTAATGGGAGATTGGAATGCTGTGGTAGGAAAAGGGAGAGAAGGGAAGATAGTAGGAGATTTCGGATTAGGTGAAAGGAATGATCGAGGAAGCAGGCTGGTAGAATTCTGTACTGAGCATGAGTTGGTTATAGCTAACACCTTATTCAATAACACAATAGAAGAATATACACATGGATGAGACCAGGAGATACAGGGCGTTACCAAATCGACTTCATTATGGTCAAGCAGAGGTTTCGAAACCAGATTTTGGATTGTAAAACATATCCTGGTGCTGACATAAACTCTGATCACAATCTGGTTGTAATGAAATGCAGATTAAAGTTGAAGAAACTGAAGAAAAGTCAAAAGCCAAAAAGGTGGGCAATAGACAGACTGAAAGAGAAGGATGTAAACGAAAGATTCAAGAAGAGTATAAAGGAAGGACTAATGAAAAACCCTAAACAAACTTCAATTGCAGACGAATGGGCACTTTTGAAGAATGAAATAACAAAATCCGCAGAAGAAAACATTGGTAGGAAAGAGAGAATAGGTAGAAAACCGTGGATCACTCAGGATATACTAGAATTGATGGATGAAAGGCGGAAGCACAAGAATGTAAGAGATGAAAAGGGGAAAGCAGAATGCAGACGTCTGAGAAATGAGGTTAACAAGAAGTGCAAGAAAGCGAAAGAAGAATGATTGAAAGAGAAATGTGCAGGTATAGAAAATTGTCTGAAATTAGGAAAAGTAGACACAGCTTATCGAAGGATTAAGAATACTTTTGGGGAAAAGAAGACTAAGTGCTGTAATATTAAGGACACAAATGGAAAGCCTCTAACAGATAGGGAAGAAAAGGTTGAGAGATGGAAAGCTTACATAGAGAGTTTGTAGAAGGGAAAGGAGATTGAGAATCACGTAATGGAAAGGGGGGAGGAAATTGATGAGGATGCGAAAGGAGATTTAATATTGAGATCAGAATTTGATAGAGCTTTGGAAGACTTAAGCAGGAACAAAGCACCAGGCATAGATGATATACCGATTGAGTTGCTACGCTGCATAGGAGATGAAGGTCTGATCAGGTTATTTCACTTGGTGTGTAGGATTTATGAGACAGATGAGGTACCCCCTGATTTCAAGAAGAATGTAATCATCCCTATACCAAAGAAAGTGGGAGCTGACAGATGTGAAGATTACCGTACAATCAGCTTGATTACTCATGCTTCAAAGATCCTGTCTAGAATAATTTACAAGAGGATTGAGAGCCAGATAGAAACGGAGTTGGGTGAAGACCAGTTTGGTTTCAGGAGAAATGTAGGAACAAGGGAAGCTGTACTAAGTCTTAGGCTGATTTTGGAAGGTAGAATAAGGAAAGATAAGAGAACGTTCATGGCTTTTGTAGACTTAGAAAAGGCTTTTGATAACGTTGATTGGACTAAATTGTTTGACATTTTGAAATCGATTGGAATAAAGTACAGGGATAGGAGGGTGATATACAATCTATACAGAAACCAGACAGCAGTCATTCGAGTTGAAGGACATGAGAGAGAAGCTGGTATTCAGAAAGGTGTAAGGCAAGGCTGCAACTTATCACCCATACTTTTCAATCTTTACATTGAACAAGCAATGAAGGAAATAAGAGAAAAATTTAAAGTGGGAGTGAAGATTCAAGGAGAAATAATTTCAACTCTGAGATTTGCTGATGACATCGTCATCTTGGCCGACAAGCCTGAGGATTTGAATGAGTTTTTGAATGGTATGGACTCCATCTTACGGAAAGGATTCATGATGAAAATTAATAAATGTAAAACAAAAATACTGGAATGCAGCCGAAATAAATCAGAAACCTCTATGGAGATCAAATTGTCAGGTGAAAAGCTGAAGGAAGTAGGAGACTTCTGTTACTTAGGAAGCATAATAACCAGTGATGGACGAAGCAAAGAGGATATAAAAATTAGGTTGGCTCAGGCAAGAAAAGCATTTTTACAAAAAAGGGATCTGCTGACATCGAATATAGATTTAGGTATTAGGAAGTCATTTTTGAAAGCCTTTGTCTGGAGCGTGGCGCTCTATGGAAGTGAAACTTGGACTATTGGTGCAGCAGAAAAGAGGAGAATTGAAGCATTTGAAATGTGGTGTTACAGGAGAATGATGAAGATCAGATGGGTAGATAGGGTTACAAACCAAGAGGTATTGATGATGATGATGATAATTGTTGTTTTAAGGGGCCTAACATCTAGGTTATCGGCCCCAACCAAGAGGTATTAAGACGAGTGGGAGAGGAGAGATGTTTCTGGCGACTGCTAATGAAGAGAAGAGATAGGTTGGTAGGACACATACTAAGACACCCAGGAATAGCAAGCTTAGTTATGGAAGGAAGGGTCGAGGACAAGAACTGTAGGGGTAGACCAAGGTTAGAATATGTTAAACAGATTGCCTCGGATGTAGGGTGTGGTAGCTATGTATAGATGAAACGATTAGCTCAGGACAGGGAGGTATGGAGGGCTGCATCAAACCAGTCAAAAGACTGAAGACTCAAACAACAACATTGTTGTAAAATATTCGTAGATATCGAGAACCGTCAAAATATTTCGGATGCTCGCCATTTTGGATTGTTATATGTACAGGCCATAGAGTTATGTATCATTAAAGGAAAATTATTGCGTACGTTCATTATACAAACTTTCACTTCGATCGCTTAATTACAACTTTAGAAATAGAAACTCAATTTTAAAATTTCGCACATCCTCCATCTTGAGGTTATGTAAACAATTGATCTAAATTAGATGCCAGTGCATTATAATATCATTTACTGTACCACATTTCACTGCGCTCAGATGGTCAAATTACGAGACAAGTCTATTAAAATGTTTCAACTTCGCTTGGCCGCCATGTATGTTTTGTACCTAACAGGTGTTTGAAAATTACATAGAGAAATTTGCAGCAGTGCCCTTTATCACCGCACAAATTTTACGGTGATAACTGTAATAGTCTCGGAGATATAGAATGCCAGTGAAATATTTCGCACAGTCGCCATTTTGAGGTTATGTAAACAATTGAACTAAATCAGACGCGAGTGCATTACAATGTGTATAAACATCTGCTGTACCTAGTTTCATTAGGTTTGGATGGTTAAATCGCGAGAAAAGTATATTTAAAAGTCTCAACTTCGCTTGGCAGCCATGTTGGTTTTGTAGTAACCAGGTTTTTGAAACTCTCATAGGGAACTTCTAGTAGTGCCCTCTATCACCGTACAAAATTTCATGGTGATATCGGTAATGGTTTCAGAGATACTGAATGCTGGTGAAATATTTCGCACAGCCGCCATGTTGGATTGGTGAGACAATAAAATTTGAAGGGCACGGTCGGAGTCGGCCAGGATGGTGCTATGATCTTACCGAGTTTCATTGAAATCACTCCGGCCGTTCAAAAGTTATTAGGGGGGACACACACACGAATCACACACAAGCACACACACGCACACACAGACAAAAGGTGCTCTCATAAGCCTATTTTTTTCATAAAACGAAAATAGGCTAAAAATAATAGAGTATGTTCTGATAACAGAATGGAGTAATCATTTTCTGGTTCTCATGCAAATATGAATATCGTCGAAATGTTTATTTGTGTGATGTTTTCAATATGATCAGGTTTTCATTCGTTTTACTCCAGTTTGGAATGAGATAAGTGCAGTTTCGTTGAATAGGCACATGCTAAAAGGCCTGAGTCCAAGCCACCTAGTTTTGAGAAACATGAACAAAACTGTGTCTAAGCAAAGGACTAGGAACCTTTTAGCGTACGTTAAGAATTTCCCTACCTAATATTACGTATCCCACGTGTGTGGCTCAATCCCTTTTAACAAACATGGTTGAGGCTATTCTATATCAAGCAGTTCCATGCTTAACTCAGTTTGCCGTTTCTTGTGACTGAGGTCCTCTTAGCATGTGCCGATTCAGTTATGTTCCCAGGGCTTCCGACTGTTTTTATTCAGGATAATTCTTATTTCAAATATTTGGTTCTCACCCTGTGGAGATAAATGATATTATGATTTTATTTGCGTTGCGAATGAAATAAAATGGGATACTTTTAAGAAATTGCTGTATTTATAGTCTTGTGATACCTCGTATATTTACTGAAGTGTGGGTCTCGAGATCAATTAAGCTAGCTTTGGTTTTTGTTTGCCCAGATAGACCGTGAGATGTTTTGAGTCTCGTGCTAAGTTGATTTCGAGATCCAAGCGTATGTGGGCGTTGGAGTTCGGTCATACGGGCACAGTACACACAATCCACCATCGGTATCAAATACCAAGATACTGTCAGTTTTCCAAATACTTTAGTTAAAATAATTACATGGTGGCAAATCCACCATTTTGGTCTTACTTCCGTCCACCCAACTATACAATCCGTCAGTTTGTCTCACCGCCCGACGGACCGCCGTGGGCAAATGGCGAGCTGGCGGATGGTATTTGTAGGCGGTGCTAACGGGAGGTGGTACGCATGTGGATATGCTTCGCAAAAGTTCTCAAGAGATGGCATGGGACTCTCAACACAGGCCAATACGATACTGCAAATTCACGTATCAAATCCGCCTGGAAAGACTGAGAATATCCCTCCAACTATGTAAGGAATGCCAAGCAGCAGAGTTCAGTGACACGTGTACGACGGCGCAGTCAGTCAGCAAAGTGGGCTGCAACGAATCAGTGAACCAGTCGAGTGTGACATAGCATACATATGTGTATGCGAGATGAACTCAGACAGACAGTTATTGTTACAGCTTTGTGCAGGAATATTCCGTGAAGTGGCCCTACTTTCGGTGTAGGTAGGAGAAGAGGACTCGAGAGGCTACAGCGGGGTTTCATAGCTCCTGTGGTCAATTACTGTGCAACAGAGCGGTAAGGCGTGAGCAGTGGTTTTGAATCGGTTTCACACCCTCCACCTCCACACAAGATGGCGACCGTGCGCAACCACTCACATGGATGGCGCGCACCGTCTATTCCCTTTAACAACAAGGTTATCTGCCCGAGATGCCACCGATTAATGTCGCGAACTAATTATTGTAGAAAGTTGCGTGAGGGTTCACGCGAAAGAGTGTAATGCCCCCCCCCATCCCCAGGAATAAGTCGTTCCCACCCCAAGATAAAAACTACCCCCCACTCTGGGGTGTAAAATATGAGCTGTTGAGGACGTTGTCTGGCTTAGCGGCTCTTTCACGGAATGTTGGAATGCAACTTCTGTGTGTAGGGATAGGGGATATTTACAGGAGACGGGTAGGTTGTTTGAGCAAGGTATCTTAACTCGGTCAAGCAAAGATGGTGGCAGCTAGGGAGGGGTGATGAGGTTAGCTGAGCGGGCTATCTTTAATTGATCGGCCAAAGATAGTGGTAATTAGCTTGGTGGTTAGGGAGGGAGGTGGTTAAGGTGGAGTATTTTTAGAAGTCAATTTTTATGGTTGCTTTATGCAAATACAGAGATGCTGAATGCATGTACACCACCTTATGTCACCTGGTAAAAACTGAAAAAGATCTGCAATGCGCGATCATCTTATTGAGGAGTGGGATAAAACAAAACAAGCTGACTCAACCGGATGCAAGGTGTAGCGTTACAGGAAGTATGCATGTGAAACAATGACTTTTGCCGAAACAAGCAGAATCTTAGAGTGTATGACGTCACGCAGAGCAGGTGTTTATAACGTTACATCAGCAGATATTTGATACCATACAGGTGTGTTCGCGGTATAAAACGCAAGCGAGGGGGAAGACCTTTCTCACTTTATAATTGAATCACGTTACCTCTACAACTTATTTAGGATCACAGTGGTGTGTTTTTATATTTCAATTATATTTGGATGGTTATAAGCACTCTATCAAGTTCTAACGTTCACTGCTAGGTGTCAGTGACAGTAGCATTTGATAGCCAAAGTTGGAACTACTTGAAATTGAACTTGTTGGGAGCCCACAAGCAATACCCTGCTATGGCCATTAGTTGATATTCATAAATAATAATTAATATATATATACTTGTTTTGTCTTTTTTAACATTGTGATTTCTTATTTATATATAATTTGGAAACTGATTTTTCGGAAAATCATCATGTTCAAGTGTAGTGATTGTAAAAACAGGTTTACAAATAAACAAAACGGGTTGTCATGGGGACCAAGTATGGATCATTTTAAATATTTAGGAAGATATCAACCAGTGAGGGAAGAAATTCTCTCAGATTTTTAAATTTGGTGCTAAAGGGTCCCGGGGTAAACTAAATGGGTTGCGATGAGGACAAGTGGCGGTCATTTTGAATAATTACGGTGGATATTAACCTATGTAAGTGGAAATTCCGATAGGTTTAATTTTAGGTGATAAATGACTATAGTAATAATAATATCGTATGGCCTCGGGTGCCGAATACAAGCCTTGTTATTTGACACCCAGAGGGTAGCTCTGAAGCACTATGAAAGTCAAGGAGGTTAGATATCTAAGCTCCTAGACACTATAGCGCTTTCTAGAAGATGAGGAACTTTGTGTTGGCGGAAAATCCCGAGATTAATTTTGCCATTATGAACACGGCCTACTGAATTCAAATGGGTTCTTTAATATGCCAACATCGTATGACATGCGTGTCGTAATTTTAGCCGACTTTCAAAAATCACTACCACGGCCAGGAGCGAACCTGCAAGCTTGGGGTTGGTAGACCGACACGATAACCACTCAGCCACCGTGACAAGCTGATAAATGAGTGAAGTTTAAACAAAACAGTTTTTCATGGCTACAAAGTGGCGGTGATTTTGAACACTGATTGTGATTCATGAAATTTCGGAAAACAATATCATTAGGACCTTCGAAAGACATGGTTTTGAAATGTAGCATTTCTATTTTTATAGATATAAGGTAACTTTTAGTGTATTAATAATCGTATTTTTTTTTTGGAATATGTATGGAAAATAATACACAGAATAAAGCATCTTAAACCATGTCAAAGAATTCTCCATCACTTTAGGTTTCATAATATCCTGAGAGACTTTCCAGGATAATGAACGCTTCCCCTCCTCGTGACTTTACAAACAAGTTGATACTTGTATTTGAGAAATTGTATGATATCAGGCGAATAGATATATCTTGTGCGTCAGAGAGAGACGGACCGCTTTTCGCTTTCATCATGGTTTCAGGATTAACCTGGCACTTGTTCTATAGGACCCTCGTGATTTAAGATAGAGATTCCTTCAACCTAATGTTCAATGTAATGTAATAATTTGTCCCTGCACTTCAGAGGAGATTGCTTTATGCTTAATGTTTTTATGTCAGGGTTCTTTTCGCCTTTGTCAGCAATGCTTTTCGTTTTGGCGAAAATTAACTTAAAAATTTTGAATTTAGATTGTTTGAGTCTTGTATTTATTCTTGTTAAATTTGAAATGTTATTTGTTTAAATTTTGCTCACCTACATTTAGCATAACTTCTACATGTGTTGTTTAACTTTGTTTTTCTTCAGGGCTTAGGTTAATTCATATAACGACCATTTTCAACTATTGTATGTATAATAGATCTTGGTTTAGCAATTACACCACCTCTTCTATTCTCAAGAACCTCATTACACAATCCTTCTTGTGAGCAGGTGCTAATCTATAGTTAGATCAACCTTGTGCTTCCCTTTGTTACAACATCAATACATACAAGGATGTGCCTAAAACCGTCAGAGGTTGGGAATAATATAAGTGGTGCCGATATTTTCAGACATACATTAGAGTAGTTTAAAAGAAATTCACAATAATCATAGAATCCTGCTTACATAGATTTTCAGCAGCCAAAGAGAAACTAAGGAATGTGAGTGATTTTAGCATAGAACCAGCTCTCAAGTGAACACTGGGTATGAGACTGAACCCGTCAACTAGAAGAGAAGAGGCAATGTCTCTGTTAAGATGTAAGCAAAACAGGAAATGTCAGATCACTATCAGAAAATACCTATACCTGCATCTTACAACCAGTGTAGAGAGTTAGGTCCAAGGAGAATTACCACACGGCCATGTACCTGCACCTTACAACCAGTGTAGGGAGTTAGGTCCAAGGAGAATTACCACACGGGCATGTACCTGCACCTTACAACCAGTGTAGAGAGTTAGGACCAAGGAGAATTACCACACGGCCATGTACCTGCATCTTACAACCAGTGTAGAGAGTTAAGTCCAAGGAGAATTACCACACGGCCATGTACCTGCACCTTACAACCAGTGTAGAGAGTTAGGACCAAGGAGAATTACCACACGGCAATGTACCTGCACCTTACAACCAGTGTAGAGAGTTAGGTCCAAGGAGAATTACCACACGGCCATGTACCTGCACCTTACAACCAGTGTAGGGAGTTAGGTCCAAGGAGAATTACCACACGGGCATGTACCTGCACCTTACAACCAGTGTAGAGAGTTAGGTCCAAGGAGAATTACCACACGGGCATGTACCTGCACCTTACAACCAGTGTAGGGAGTTAGGTCCAAGGAGAATTACCACACGGGCATGTACCTGCACCTTACAACCAGTGTAGAGAGTTAGGACCAAGGAGAATTACCACACGGCCATGTACTTGCACTTTACAACCAATGTAGAGAGTTAAGTCCAAGGAGAATTACCACACGGCCATGTACCTGCATCTTACAACCAGTGTAGAGAGTTAGGTCCAAGGAGAATTACCACACGGCCATGTACCTGCATCTTACAACCAGTGTAGAGTGTTAGGTCCAAGGAGAATTACCACACGGCAATGTGCCTGCATCTTACAACCAGTGTAGAGAGTTAGGTCCAAGGAAAATTACCACACGGCCATGTACCTGCAACTTACAACCAGTGTAGAGTGTTAGGTTCAAGGAGAATTACCACACGGCCATGTACCATCACCTTACAACCAGTGTAGAGAGTTAGGTCAAGGAGAATTACCACACGGCCATGCACCTGCACCTTACAACCAGTGTAGAGAGTTAGGTCCAAGGAGAATTACCACACGGCAATGCACCTGCATCTTACAACCAGTGTAGAGAGTTAGGTCCAAGGAGAATTACCACACGGCCATGTACTATCACCTTACAACCAGTGTAGAGAGTTAGGTCCAAGGAGAATTACCACACGGCCATGTACCATCACCTTACAACCAGTGTAGAGAGTTAGGTCCAAGGAGAATTACCACACGGCCATGCACCTGCATCTTACAACCAGTGTAGAGAGTTAGGTCCAAGGAGAATTACCACTCGGCCATGTAGCTGCACCTTAAAACCAGTGTAGAGAGTTAGGTCCAAGGAGAATTACCACTCGGCCATGTACCTGCACCTTAAAACCAGTGTAGAGAGTTAGGTCCAAGGAGAATTACCACTCGGCCATGTACCATCACCTTACAACCAGTGTAGAGAGTTAGGTCCAAGGAGAATTACCACTCGGCCATGTACCATCACCTTACAACCAGTGTAGAGAGTTAGGTCCAAGGAGAATTACCACACGGCCATGCACCTGCATCTTACAATCAGTGTAGAGAGTTAGGTCCAAGGAGAATTACCACACGGCCATGTACCTGCACCTTAAAACCAGTGTAGAGAGTTAGGTCCAAGGAGAATTACCACTCGGCCATGTACCTGCACCTTAAAACCAGTGTAGAGAGTTAGGTCCAAGGAGAATTACCACTCGGCCATGTACCTGCACCTTAAAACCAGTGTAGAGAGTTAGGTCCAAGGAGAATTACCACTCGGCCATGTACCTGCACCTTAAAACCAGTGTAGAGAGTTAGCTTCCTTCCAGTGACCATATTTAAAGTTTTTTTTTTTTTTTTTTTTTGCTTTTGGCTTTTTTAGTGCCGGGAGTGGCCGAGGACATGTTCGGCTCGCCAGTTTTGTAGCTGCTTCGAGGTGGACACCAAATGAGTGAGCTACACGTACCGCGTGTGGAGTGTTGTCTGGGGAGGAAAGTTTGAATGTATGGGCGAGGAGTTGGAAGGTAGCGGCCGTGGCCGATAGGTAGGGACCAACCCCGGCATTTGCCTGGAAGGAAGATGGGAAACCACAGAAGACCATCTTCAAGGTTGCCAGCGGGGGGATTCGAACCTCCTCACCTCCCGGATGTGAGCGACTGCCAGCAGTAATTCCGTGAAGTATATGGTGAGGTACGGTCATTCAACACCTTGGGTTATTGATAACCACGACGCCTCAGGCTTAATGCACTACTAACATGAAGCCACAAAAGAGTAAGTCCACTACCCCAGCGCCGGTCCGGGCAGTCCACTGATGCGTCTGAGTTTGTGCACCCAGGCGAATCCCCGCAACAAACACGGCAATAACCTAGAATATTTGCCGGAGCTTCATTATGTAGACGTGAAGGCTAATATTCCAATAAAAATATTATTTGCAAGAGTTGGCTTATTTAGCAGATTCAGACCGACATGCCTGTGGTGCCAACACTACAGCAAGACCTGACTACCCAATGTGTATTTCTCTACAGGAGCAAGGTTACCAAAAACATCTCTGCAGACTCAAGGATGAGACAAGCCTGTGGTGCCAACACTACAGCAAGACCTGTGTACCCAATGTGTATTTCACTTCAGGAGCAAGGTTCCCGATAACATCTCTGCAGACTCAAGGATGAGACAAGCCTGTGGTGCAAACACTACAGCAAGACCTGTGTACCCAATGTGTATTTCTCTTCAGGAGCAGGGTGCCCAATAACATCTCTGCAGACTCAAGGATGAGACAAGCCTGTGGTGCCAACACTACAGCAGGACCTGTGTACCCAATGTGTGTTTCTCTTCAGGAGCAAGGTTCCCAATAACATCTCTGCAGGCTCAAAGATGGGACAAGCCTGTGGTGCCAACACTACAGCAAGACCTGTGTACCCAATGTGTGTTTCTCTTCAAGAGCAAGGTTCCCAATAACATCTCTGCAGACTCAAGGATGAGACAACTTTTAGGTAGGCCGAGAAGCTGGTGAATTTAATGGTGCAAACCAAACCATATCCCACCATTGCGGTTTCTCAGAAAACTCCCCAGATAATGTTGTCATGAATTCCCAAGCTCCAAACTGTAAACCTACAATCACCCCAGTAGCTTATGTGGGATATGTTGATACCTGTCAAATTGCTTAAATCCTCCCAGAGTTTAAGGTTATTTGTAGAGGATATTTGATTCGATTTACTTGCACCAATACCGGGTGAGGTGGAAGCTATTCACGCTTAATAATTTAGGTTCCAAAGGGTCATCTGAGGCTGAGGACAGAGCAATGCACTAGGGGAGTTGAAAAGTAGTCGACGTTCCTAACAAATCTCATATTACAGTCATATTCTCATCACTGTGGCATGCACAATTCCTCCAACCGATGGATTTCCACCAAGTCAGAAAGAACTGTAAGAGAATGGATATTTTGTGGGTTGCTGAATATAAAGTTAATATAAGACATGTATCATATGCTCCAATGAAACAGTTTCAGTTATGCACTCTTAAAAGCGGAAGAACACTTTTTCTCATTATGATGTCCACTTACTCATTCAAATGACTTCCACTTGCATCACTTCCTTCGAAATGGACTTCTTCTTTAAAATCCTAGGGATAATAAAATGGAATAATTTATTTCTTTGCTATCAACTTACACATTCAACAACAAATAACAAAATAGGTAATTGTACAAAACAGCTTAATTGTTGTAAAGATATATTCGCTTAACCACTACCAGACACTAGTTTCATACTGTCCATCACATCTTCCTGATGGAGATGATCGTTATGCCCTCCCTAGTTCTGTAACTTATAACACACCACCAAGCCATCCCTCCTTTAGAAACCAAGTGAATCATAGTAAATGCGGAGATCACTGCCTTAATAGAAAGAGTATCCATAAGCATAATGGAAAATGAACATTTAGTTTTAAATATTTTGCAGGAAGAACAGAAAAGGTCATAGGATCTAATACATGTATCATTGAGTAACAATCGACTAGGTTCACAAGATTTGTACCAGCACATCATAGGATCTAATACATGTATCATAGAGTAACAATCGACTAGGCCCACACGATTTGTACCAGCACATCTTTCAAAAATGAAGGTATAAAATTATTTATAAGCATCACCTATACAATATTTTAGAAGAGATTTTTCAAAAAACCACTGCAGTTAAAGCTAAGAAACTACAAGCATTATGTCGTCTGTTGTACGGGAGCTCGTAGTTTGTAATGGAGATACAGGCCAAGGAAGAGCTTGGGGAACTAATAGGGAAGTCTATTTCAAATGCTTTCATGAATGTAGTCACACAGCACTTAATAGGACAGATTTCCTGAGATCAGCAGTATCAACAGATATTCAGGAAAATAGAAATCCAAGCTTGAAACTTGTGTATTGAATCCAACCCATATACTGTAGTTCCTTCCTTAAGACATTTCCAATACTACACAAGGTGAATGTTTCAGGCCACTTGGTCAGTCTGCAAACTCAGAAGATGAGTGGCTATGTTCTCCACCGTCGGCCAAACTAGAAAGTGTTCTACATGGTTCCCAGTTTTCATCTACAGGCAAATGCTGGGGCAGTTACTCGTAAGAAGCCATGGTCGCCTCTTCCCGACTACTTGTTATACTCATTTTAATCGACATTAACACCTCTTAGGGGCTGGACGAAAAGGCATGTGGGTGTAAAAATTACTACCACACAGAACCTCCTTTCATCCCTTCCCTGACACTGAAGAAGTGGGAATAGTAAGGGGTAGGAATACTTACCCCTATCTACACACAACATTAAAAACATACAGAAATGTGGTAAGATAGAAGATTTCTCAATATTTACCAAAAAGAGGTAGGGTTAATTGAGTTCTCCATTGTACTTGTGCTGCTCAGGATTGGGAAGGGGGCGACCCTGGCATTAGTTACAACCATCACTGCAATTGCCTGGAAGTTGAAGTAATAAACTACTGAAGACCACTTCAAGGTTTGCTGAGGGAGTGAAACCCACCTATCCTGAGTTGCCCTTATGAGAGCATCTTATTTCAGCCCTCTGACTAGAATACATATATTTGACCAAACCAAGAATAATTGGTATACCTTTAAAAACCTCCAAGTCATTCATATTGTTGTTAACATAATATAACTTTAGCCAATGAGAGTTAAGATGCATCCCCCATTAGCTCAGTGGTCAGAGCAACAGAGTGTGAAGCCTCAGGTCACAGGTTTATGTCCCACATCAAAAGGCTTGTGCTTTCTGTACTGCTCTCAACCTATCAGCTGAACGCTTCCGTTTATCATCAATACTGTTGTGAAAATCAATTCTGGAATCGCTAAATAACATTTGGTGATAAAGAGATGAAGAACAGGTAATGTCTAGTAAAGAGGCACAAAGTTGTAACATGGTAAAGTACTTACCTGTTTGATATCCACAGGAGCTGTTTCTATTTTGATGCATGGAACAAACTCTGGTGAGGGACAATCTTCAGTCTTGATATCCCCAGGGAGGTCAGTATTATCATGCAGAGAAGGGATTTGTTTCACAAATGTATTCCTTTGGATAGCAGGATTTACAACTCACAGATGACTTGTAAACTTACACTAATGGAATTCTTTTAAGAAAGTAGGCTACACATGAGATACGATCAGAGAAAAATTGCCTATTAACCATTTCTGCTTAATACAATACTAAAATAAAAAGATTAACATTCAAGTTTTATGATGGAATTACAACAAATTATAATGTAAAAATGAATAACATTGGGAACAATGAATGCAATATTGTTCAATGATATCTGGGGAATGTGGATTTGGAAATGGAAGGAAGATAAACAAAACAAAGACGCTTGTCAACAAATACAAACGTGGTCAAATTATTAGAATAAACGTTCCTTTTCCCAATTTATTATCTCTTTGCAACCTTGATGAAGTATTTACCCAATATTGCTGTATCCTTCCTCTGGTGGCTGTTTCATTCAGCTATTCCATGTTCTGAGTATTTCTTATGTTGCCAGAAAGTCTTTTGCTCAGAAGAATATCCCTCATTTGCTGCATAATTTCTAGTTATTGTTAATCATATGCCACCGTCTGGTACTAATGCAACACGAGATACATCTCTAGTTAAGAAATTACGTGCGACACCGAATGTATTTAGTTATTTATCAAGAAATAACCCAAATAATGCAGAGTCGTTACTTGGTGGCAACTCCTATTTTCTTGATGGAATTGATTTGAATTCATGCCAACTCTTCCATACTAAAAGCACATTATGGACAAATTATTCTCTGAATACTTCAAGGGTATTGCCATATCTGTAGTATATTTAAGCTTATATCATAATTATATTCCTTATGAAGAAGAGAGCGAGGGATGGTCCTCTATACTACAAACCTTTTTTGAAGTTCAGGGCAGCATCTTTAAATTACATTTTACACAACAAACAATACTACACCGTATCTCAATACCAACAGCATTTTGCCTAGTCCATTCTTATTTCTTTTGAATAAATAAATGGGATTGGGTTTAATGAGAGAAAATAACTGTGAGGGTGAACTGGTAACCAATGTTTCTGCTACTCAATAACAAATGATTGTGAACCAGAGTAATTATCATCACTTTTACTCCCACTCATAATTTCAATACCGGTGGCGACCGACTTCACAGTCATATCAAATGTCAAGCATACCTACGGAGAGAAGAAAATATCAAGAAGATTGGACACTGGAAAATTACAGCAAAAAGAAATGATCACCTTAACAGAACAACTAATACAAGGACAATTAATCGAAGCAACTCATATCGCTACTGATCTAATTAGGGAGGCGATCATGCCAGCAAAGGAGAGAAAATCACAGCCATGGTTCGACAGTGAATGCTGCGACAAAAGAAAGGAAACCTTGAAGTTGTTACACGAAGCAAGGTCAAAGGACACGAAAAGTGAGCTACAAGAATACGCCAAGTACAGGAAAGACTATAAAAAACTCTTGATACTGAAAAAATCCAACTATATGGAAACGGAGGCACAAAAATTAGCGGAGGACGCGAAATCAGACCCCTTCCTGCCCCTCAGAAGGAAAACGCAACCAGACCGAAAGAAATTCCAATGGACAGGTGGGAGACACACTTCAAAAACTACTGAACCAGGAGAACAAAACATGCGCCTTCAAAGTGGACGCGATATCCTCAAAACAGCAAGAAAAACAAGACATCCAGGAACAAATGGAGCAAACCATGCAAATAACACCAGCAGAAGTAACACAGGCGATACATCAAACGAAAAACAAAAAGGCCTCAGGCCCAGATCAAATACACATCGAACACCTAAAACAATCACGAGAGACCTTGGTACCAATTTGGACAAAATTATTCAATGAATGCCTAAAGTCTGGAACGATCCCGGACTGTTGGAGAATATCATCCATCAGGACTCTATACAAAGGGAAAGGAGATACGAACGACCCTAACTCATACAGGGGAATCGCACTGGAAAATCCTAGCGTCAAAACTGGAAACATTAGCAAATATTCCTGAGTGCCAGTTTGGTTTCATACGAGGTAGAAACACCACACAAGCAGTCAGATACCTCCTGGAAGAAATAGAAGAAGCTTTGAGACATCCGAACGGAAAATACTACGCTGTCTTTATTGACTATACGAAGGCGTTCGATCTCTTAAACAGGGAAATACTGATGACAAAGTTGAAAGACATGATTGGGACAACTCATCCTCTTGTCAGAGCAATTGAAAACATTTTAAAAGTCAATTTTGTACAGATCGAGGATACAGTCGACGAATCAGACACGTTCGAACAAACAAATGGAGTCCTGCAGGGAGATCCAATGAGCCCCTTGTTGTTCAACATCGCCACAGCAGACATTACAGACATCCTTCAGCGTACATCGAATACGAAACTTATCGTATACGCGGATGACATGGTGTTGGGATCACCAAATAGAAATGACCTGCAACGAGCCCTAATAGAGCTGGAGAAATGGGTACTGGAAAACCGCCTCACCATTAATTTGGAGAGCAGTCCAAATGACATATCGGAAAGGAGGAAAAATTGCAGGTAGTGACTCCCTTACTCTTAATGGAGAACATCTGAAAATTGTCAATCAATTTAGGTATCTTGGAATTACCTTGCAAACTACTACAAAGTCGTTTAGATGCCATATTCAGGAGAGAACTGCAGCAGCCACAAGAGTAATCTCAGCCATAAAGAACCTTCCAGCTCTGTCCCTAGTTACAGCAATGATACTATTTAACGCCGCCATATCCCCTGTAGTAACGTACGGATTAGAACTGATCTGGGAACGTCTAAAACTCAGTGACTTTGAAAAAATAGAACGAGTCACAGCCCGCTTCCTCAAAAATGCACTGAGAGTGGGAAAAGCAGCACCAACAAGAATGGTCTATAGACTAGCAAAGGAGACCTACTACGCAGAAGACCTAAGGACCCAACTGCTTCTACCAGCTACAGAACATTACTCTAAACATCTGGAGAGGAGGAAAGCCAAAAGCGAAGACATAGATCCGGACTTCTACGCTACATGCACCATGGTGGACAGGAACTGGATGAAGGAAAACCAGGAATTGAGACATGTCGTGACGAGACACGCCATCCACGGTTTTCATCACAGAGTGTGTGCAACAAAATCGTACCATAACCCAAGCGAAAGCTGTGTATGTGACCTGTGTAACCAGAAATGTGTCAGGTACCACCTATCAAAGTGCTCCAAAAGAACATTATCATTGACTGAGTACAGTATGATGTAAATTTTCTTCTTTTGGTCTTTCGGCTGCAATAAATTCTTTTAAATAATTTCAATATCTTAAGACGCCATATAAAGTACAGTAATAGTCTCGGGATCATGACCCATCTATCAAAACTATTGTTGGAATATGATAAATGCCAACCATTTGTTAAGAACGCTATTTTTGAGTGAATTTTAGATAAGAGCAAAATCCGTACTGGCAACAATATTATCAAAAACATTTTAATGGATACCTGTGTTTTAGACTACTCATTACAGTCCAAGAATATTTAATTTAGACTTAGAGGTTACTTAATTAATTATCACATGTAAGGGAATCCCATTACATACGTAACATAAGTTATGGCTTCAAACACCACAATTATTACAATATAATGATTAAACTAAGGTAATTACCAATAGATATCTTATAAATTATACACACCTTAAGAGAAAGGAAACTTGTGAAATAGCGAGTACAGCTTTCTAATAATATTTCACTTAGGTTTTATATGAAAAGTATTATTAAAAATAGTTATTACAAACGTAGGTTTTAATTTGATGGAAGTGTGAAAATAATTTTGTGAAACCGACATATATCTAAAAATTTCGTATGTGTATATTCCTAAACATTATATTCTTTGAAAATATCTTGAGTTAGTCAACAGAGTGTGCTTTCTATTCGGTGAATAAAGACTCTGTGTGGAGTGGATTATAAACTGTATTTATCTTATGCTATTTTGAAGTGATATGGAAACATTGACAAAAGCTTTTTGTGATGTAATCTATAATCATATGCTACTGTGTTAGTTCTCAATGTAATTTACTCGTAAGTTTTGATGAGTAGTGTATTATTTTATAATGTTTCAAGAGCTTTCAGTTTTAGGTCTTATACTCTACATCGTATGTTGAAACATGTTCATTGTAAACATGATTTGTTATAAAACAGAGACTCAATGTAAGTATTGACAGGCGTTTGTATTTAGGAAATAACTGATACGAGTCAATACGGATCAATGGACACAACAATACCACAGGTTATGCGTCGCTTACTATAACATTCTATAAACCAGCTGATATGTTATCCTAGCCCGTAGCCAAGAACCGAAATGGTGGTCTTAAGTCTAATATTGTCGACCCTCTTCCTCCAAACCAGCATTCAGCCTTGTGAGGCCAATCTAAAAGCTTGCTAATTACTTTCTCTCTCAGACCGTAGTCAATAACCAAAATGGTTGACCATTAGGAACCAATTTAGGTGACCCTCGTCTACCCCAACCACCTCTCCAAGCAACTCGTCTGACATGAAACTGCTTGGAGACTATCGTAACGTGACGTCATGCGCTGTCTCAAAACAAGAATCAACTTGCTCATAAGCCACGTAGTCTTAGACCAACGTGAATATTACCACATGTCAGGTAACCATGACAACCATCATGGCCGCTGAGGGAACGCGAGGCCACCATGGCAATGTGTTTTGTTTATAGGGGGAGAAAAATGGAGAAATAGTTCAAATCTCGATGATTTAAGGAGGAAATCTAGGTGAATTTAACTTCACAGGTTGGCAACCCTGATTATCAAAGATGGTTGCAAATTGGTCACTATGGCAGCTCATTGTTCAGAGCAACAGCATACAAAGCCGGCGGTCGCTGGTTAGAGTCCAGCATGGGTCAGATATTTTATCTCAGCGCCTTTAACCAAACGGCTTGTGCTTTCTGTACAATAGATAACCGAACATTTGTCATCAATACAGCAGTGAAAATACAATTTGGTGATAAGGAGATGAAGAACAGGGCATGTCTTGTAAAGAAGCAGAGAGTATTAACTCGATGCTGGTTCTACTTTGGTCCACGGAACAATCTCCGGTGTAGGACATTCTGCTTTACTGAATGGAACAATCTGCGGCGTAGGACATGATTCTGTCTTAAGATCCCTCCTATGATGAGCATCAACCTGAAGAGAAATGACTTGTTTCACAAATAAGTTCCTTTGCATAGGTGCAATTATATCTTACATACGACGTGCAAAATGAACGTTACAGGAATCCGAGAATTTAAAAAACCTTGGTCTGGTTTCCATTTCCTTTCATTTCTTCCAAACACAATACAACATGGACAGTCTAGATCAGTAGGCCCATTTACATGGAAAATATTTTTCAAAGATCACGAAATGAAATAAATGCCAGACTTGTATGTTTTATTTGGCAACATCAACATTATAGTATTCAGCTGATCTTTATAAGCAACCCTCGCCATAAATGAAGGATTCACGATAAATGGGAATTGTTATGGGGTTCATAAAATCAAGACATAAAGATATGGTGGAAAGAGGAACCACGCCTCCCATGTGGGAAACAAATGGGTGCAGTTCAAAGAGACACTTAAAGGGAAATAGTGACATCAAATTGTGTAGATGATGGAGAATAGAATGAGAATGAGGTAAATATTCAATGTTCCCTGGGGAATGTGGAATAGAAAAGTGACAGAGGGAAAACCAAACGAATATGACAGACGGTACCTTAATCAATAGAAGTATAGGACAGCCTCACTCTGAACAAGATAACACACACTGTATCTCAATATTAATAGGTTTTCACAGAGTTCATAACTGTTTCAAGTATTTCAGTTAACTTATTTAAAGTCTGTTTATAAGTTTATTATAATTACATATTCCTAAAGTCATTTTAGTGTTCAGTTTGGTTAATTTATTGATTTTAGATAACTTTCTCAGTCTGCTTCTGTTGTAGACATCGTGTGATGATTGCAATAAGTAATACTCTCTCCCCAGTCTCAGCTATTCAAGTCTTGGAACAGAGGGGATTCCAAATATAATGCTTGCTGTAAATCTCTCTGTCTAGCGAGTCAGTGCAGTAACATACATATTATGATGTGGCAACAATGCAGGTCATTATTCAAAACAACGGCTACGTACTAACTCTATTGCATAAAGAAGAGGCATTGAATTTTGAGAGGAAAAAACATTCTGAATGTCCAAACATTGTTTCAGCTTCTCAATGGCAATTAATACCCAACTATGAAAATACAGTCACAATATGCCCTCTAGTTAACAGATATTGCTTAATATAATTAACCTAGCTAACTACAAACATTATGCCTTGGACATCACTAAGATTGCAATGTTACACAATGTGTGGAATTATAATACACTTACAATGTCGGCCAAGTCATCTGTTGCTCTCGACCATTCCGGCTCGCTTTTGATCACAGTTTGCTCGTCCATTACGATAGAAAACTAGAACACAGAAATTTATTAGAACATCATTTACATACGCACTTATTCTCCAAAATAGCCTCATACTTCAAATGAGGTAATCTCAGTCCTCCAAATGTAATATTGGTACTCTGAATCTATCCCGTGAGGTGCACAGTGTCAATAACAGTAAATCCTACTTGATCAGATGAGTTAGAGAATAATGCCGAGTAAATTCTAATACAAGTCACTAGGACTAAGTGGATAAAATGAGCAATTTATGGGTATTATTAACGCTAGTTCGTATATATACAGAAGTGAAATGGAGCAACTCTCGAATGTGTCCATCATATGTTCAGTTCCTTTGTTCCCAAACACACACAAACCTGAACAATGCTTGGGCGGGGCGGGGATATCTGATTGTTGGTACATGACAAACCTATCAGCGCGACTGAAATAGGTTCCGTATAAGTTAACTGATCGTAGCACCCGCTTCTTTGAGAATCAGGACTAGCTGAGTACAGGCCTCCAGATACCACTCAATGCCCAGTTCAAATGAAAATTCCTACACTCTCCTCATAGAACGGAAGTGAGAGAAAAAATGTATTTATCTATACCCACTTACAAAACTAACATAAGAATTATTTGCATAATATCACCATGAAGGTGTTTTTAGGTACATACCTCTGTCAAGGATACCTCTATATTCTCGACGGTTAAATATTGTAAACACCGTGTCACTGGTCACTGAGCATACAATATCCTTCCGCCGTAACACTAATTATCTTAACTTAGTTTTGCCCCATATCTCCACAATATTTGAAATAAGTCCACGTGGATCCGTCATCTAACAAGAAAAGAGTTCTCTGATTGTTCATTCTCGCCAAAGGGTAAGATATTCTCTATGAAATGCGCTAAACATCCTCCAAGTGTTACAAGCAGCCCTGTTCGAAACAGAATTATTGAATGCCCTCATCCTCATTAGACACATAATATCTTTGTGTGTGGTTATAGTCACATTATTTGTGCACTGAACAGATATCACAGTCTAAGATATAAATTAAGAATTGTTGTTTGCGTTTACATTCTTTCGACAGGTTCGATGCAGCGCTCCATACTTCCCAGTCTTGAGCTAATAGTTTCATCTCTACATAGCTACCACACCCTACATCCGAGGCAATCTGTTTGACATATTCTACCCTTGATCTACCCCCTACAGTTCTTATCTTCGACTCTTCCTTCCATAGATAAGTTTACTCTTACTGGGTGTCTTGGTATGTAGGCTACCGACGTATTTCTTCTCTTCATAAGCAGTCATCACAAACATCTCTCCGCTCCCAATCGTCTTAATACCTCTTCACCCTAGCTAGCAATCTGGTCTTCATCATTCTCCTGTAACACCACATTTCGAACGCAACAATTCTCCCCTTCTCTGCTGCTCCAACAGTCCAAGTTTCACTTCCAGAGTGCGCCACGCTCCAGACAAAGGCTTTCAGAAATGACTTCTATTACCTAAATGTCGCCTATATTCGATGTCAACCGATTTATTTCCAGTAGAAATGTTTTCCTTGTTTAAACCAACCTACTTTTTATATCTTCTTCTCTTCGTCCATCACTGGTCACTTTGCATCCTAAGTAACAGAAGTCTCCCACATCACTTAGCTCTTCACCTGTCATTTTGACGTCACCGGGTGAGTTAGCCGTGGTCGTTACGACATGACTGCTGCCAGTCGCTCACATCCGGAAAGCGAGGAGGTTCGAATCCCCCGCCGGCAACCTTGAAGATGGTCTTCTGTGGTTTCCCATCTCCCTTCCAGGCAAATGCTGGGCTTGGTCCCGAACTATAGGCCACAGCCGCTACCTTCCCACTCCTCGTCCTTACATTCCAACTTTCCTCCCCAACGGTAAATTACTTGTAGCTCACCCATTGGGTGTCCGTCTCCAAGCAGAAACTGCTATGTTTCATTACATTGATGGCTCGTCAGCTGAATAATACAATACATAAGAATTTGAGGAAAGAAAACAATATTTACAATAATCACATAAAACAGATTGACATCCTCATCTGGACATTTTACAATCATCATAAAACAAAACAAAAATCATCTTCATATGTCAGAATCATTAACAAATTCCTCAACGCTGTAATAGCATTTATCAATCAGACATTTTTGAAGGGATTTCTTCACCTGCGTAATGGACATGTTACTGAATTTCCTCCCGATTTTGTTGAAGACCTTCATTCCTACATAATGTGGAGTTTTCTCAAACAGTTTTAGTCTATGAAAGGGCAGTTTGAAATTTGATTTATGTCTTTAATCATAATTAAGGGAAAAGTGATTGTTTTGAAACAACAAGGGGTTTTTGAAAACAAATAAAGTATTTTCAAATGTATATAATGAAGGGACTGTCATAATGTTTAGCTTTTTAAATATTTCTTTACAAGATACTCTTCGATTTACATTACACATTGCTCTGACTATCATTTTCTGCATAATAAATATTCTTGCCATATCTGAATCCCCACCCCAGAATATAATCCCCTATCTAATAACAGACAAGAAATATGCATGGTTCACTGTTATCATGACCCTTATATCGGTAGCTCCTGCCTGGATAGATACTGCATATACAAAGCTATGAAATCGTTTAACAAGTCCGTCAATGTGACTCGACCAATATAGATTCTTATTTAATGTCATGCCAAGAAAATTAACATTATTCTTATTCAATTTCCTTTTGTGAGGAATGTTTGCTGCTAAACAGCATTATTTCTGTTTTAATCATGTTTAATTGCAAGTAATTTTCTCTACACCAAGAGCCTAGATCTCCAAGCGTTTCCTGAAAATATTTTCAATGTTACAATTTCTTTCGCAGGATGCAATTACAGAAGTATCGTCTGCAAACTGTACAATATTCTGTTTGATGTTTAGACGCAAATCATTCACATACAAAAGAAATAAGATTGGCCCCAGTATTGAACCCCGTGGCACGCCTTTGGTCACCCTTTCCCATTTAGAATAATACTTAGTCCCATTGGATAATAATAATGTTCGTTGCTTTCGATCGTACAGATATGAAGCGAACCAATCTTGAGCTTTACCATTTATCCCATAAATATCTAATTTTTTAAGTAACAGTGAGTGGTTTACTGTGTCAATGCTTTAGTCAGGTCACAAAATATCCCAGCAGCACACTGAGAGTCATCTAGCAATTTTCTTATGGAATAAATAAATTCATTTATTGCATGATGTGTACTAAGATCCTTCCGAAAGCCAAACTGAGTATTTAAAATAATATTTTCTTTGTAAATATATGTAAGAATTTGTTCCTTAAGTACCTCTTCAAATATTTTTGAGAATATAGTTAGAATAGAAACTGATCTGAAATTACTCATATTATCCCTTTTCCCCTTTTTAAAGAGTGGCCTAACCTCCGCATATTTAAGACTATCAGGAAAACTCCCTGTTAAAAGTGACTGATTAATAATCATTGGTAATGGCTGTGCTATCTCATTTACTGATAGTTTTACTAATCAAACTGGGATTTCATCCCAACCAACACTTTTTTTTTATCTTTTAATGACAAAATTATTTTTTAAATTTCATTTTCAGTAACAGTTCTAAATTCCATCTTACTTGAAATGTTAGAGAACATCCTTTCATTTAAATTGTCATTACCACTTGTGATTTCTGTCCCGACATTCACAAAGAACTTGTTAAATAATCCCGACATATAAAGAGGGTCATTTATATAACTTTGCCTTCTACGCGGATTTTCATAATTTCAGCTTTGTTATTCTGTACACCAAGTTCAGATTTTACTACAGACCACAATGCTCTGTTTTTATTGTTAGATTTCATTATGAAGTTGTTATTTGCTTTGATTTTTTCAGCCATTACCACTTTATTAAATATTTTCTTGTACTGCTTCACATATTCTAAGAATTCTGGTTTTGTATTAACTTCTGCTTCGATATGAAGCTGCCGTTTCCTATTACTTGATATTTTGATCCCAGGCGTGATCCACTGTACTTTTGAAGACTGTTTGATTTTAACATATGTGTATGGAAAGCATTCATCAAAAAGGTAAAGGAAATTATTCATAAAACTATTCAAATTATCATTTGGTGATGTTTTACAATCAAAGGTCCAGTTTACTTTATTTAGTTTTCGAATGAATCAGTTTGATTCTGTTGATGAAAATTTCTCCTTCTTACGTTTTTTCAGTTACTGTAGGTGGTTTAATTTTTGAATACTTTGGTAGTGACAGAAATAGAGCATTGTGGTCAGAAAAGCCTATTTCAATATTTGCTGCCTTATTTGGTGAATAATTATAACTTGTAAGAATATTGTCTATGCAGGTTGCAGAGGCGGCTGTTATTCTTGTTGGTTCTCCGAAGTTAAATTCATAACCATAATTGCTGGCTAGTTCAGAGAAATGTCTGGTAATGCAATCATCTGAAAGAATATCTTTCAGTCACAACACAAGAAGCATTTATGTCTTCAACAGCATCCAAAAGAATATAATCCCTCTCTTACATAACCTCTGAAGATTATTTCTTTCCAATTATTCTCATCTCGGCCAATACAACTCTCTTTATGTAACTCACACACAACTCCTTTGGAACTAAGTCTTGAACATGCTATCAAATTACATCTAAATGAGGGTACATATAATACATCTGACATACCCAATGTTCATCCTCCACACTTGTCTTTCATTTTAATCTCTACTGTGCCAATACCTAGGACTTTAACATTGCCCACGCCCATTTCTACTTTACCACTGGCCGGGTGTAAATTTTTAAACTTCTCTTTCTCCACACAAATGTGATCACAAGCTCCTGAATATATAGCCTAGCCCATTCTTGCATTGACGAAGTAATGAATGATTTAGCTGCTACATATGCTCTGTAATTATTCTGGCTTAGACTAATCTTACCTTTTCTGTTCTACTTTCACTCATCTGCTCTGTACAATCTCGTGCTAGGTGTCCTGGCTTCGTACACCGGTAACATCACATCTTGGCTATGTGACCCCACTGATCACATCTGTAGCACTTCTGTTGATCTTGCTGATGAACAGTCGCCTCCCCTGGAGTAGCATTCCTTGCTTGGTTACTGCCGCTGTTACCGACTCGTCCTCTATTGCCACATCGACCTCCTCGTCCACGGAAAACTTCTCGGAAGTCGCCGCATCCTCGGCCAGCTCCCGATGATGACGTAAGCGCCCCGCTTACTGATCCAGGCGTTGGAACAAAATCTTCTCTCAGGAGAGCAGCCTTCACTCTTTCGGTCGTTAGCCCCTCCTCACCACCGAGCAGCTCTATTGCTACTTTATATTTATCTCTGGGTAAACCATTGAGCAATTATCCAGCAAGTTGAGTGTCATTAAATTCAAGTCCACAGTTTGCGCTCTTAATCACTCTGTTGAGGGATTGTACTTTAGTCATGTATTGATGCATAGACATGTCACTCGTCTTCACCATGTTCAGCATTTCCTTCAATTTATCCAAACACTGAGGTAGGGTATATGTGGAATGAATGTTCTTCAATTTTATCCACGCTGCTCTTGCTGTTGCTTCCTCTCCAATGTCTTCAAAGTACGCATCAGTCACATACTTGAGAAGAAATGCTAAGGCCTCTGTTGTGTTTCAGTAGAGATTAATACAAAAGGAAAGTTTTAATTAATTGTATATTTGGACATAGATTTGGCATGTCCGCCATTACAGGGAATAAACAAAAGAGTACATTTGTTGTGTAACTTAGCTAGAGGAGCAAGTTAGTGACTGGCGGTCAAACGCAAGTATTATAGTTCCTCTAGGTTGGCGCTGATCGAAACTGGATTACTTAAAAACCCAATACCCTCACTTAATCCATTTGTCATTTTATCAATCGGATTCGATCGGCAATAATAAATTCATCAATTTGCAAAAATTCAAATGTTTCGACTTAACTAAGCTTTTTGTCAGAACATCTGCAATCATTTTACTAGGACCTTTAAAATCAACCGATACTTCTTGTTTTTCAACTGCATTTTTGACCAAATGATATTTTACGTCTATGTGTTTAGACCTTTCTTGTATTTCGCTACTTTTGGCATTTTTAACAGCTGACTAAACAATAAAACTTTAAAAATAAGTTTGTAATCGTTTCCCTTTAAAATGTCCTTTAATATTCTATTTAGAATTACTGCCTTTCTTGTACATGTTGCTAAACTGACATACTCCGCTTCCGTTGTTGATAAAGCAACAATATCCTGCTTCTTACTTTTCCAAGCGACGGGGCCATTAGCAAGAAACAAAATGTACCCAGTACATGAAATTCTATCAGCTTTTTCGCTAGCAAAATCTGCATCTGCATATCCTATTAAAGAGCTGCCCGATTTGCTGTAAAATATTTTGAAATCAATCGTACCCTTCAAATAACGTAACACCCGTTTTGCATATTCCCAGTGTTCCCTAGTGTAACAAGTGTTATAACGACTTAGTTTTCCAACAGCATAGGCAATGTCTGGTCTACTACAGACCGCTGCATACATTAAACTGCCCAGTAACGCTTGATATGGTACATCAGGACATTTACTTGGATCTCCTTTGGGCGGATCTAACTTAGGTTTCATAGGAGTATCCGCTATTTCACAATCTAGCATATCAAAACGAGACAAAATTGTTTTTGTGTACTGTTCCTGATCTAACGTGATTCCCTTTTCTGATCTCTACACTCTCATACCTAAAACACTTTTAGCTTCCCCTAAGTTTTTAATTTCAAAATTTTTCTTAAGTGACTTTTCTAGACTGGTAATAATAGTTTCATTCTTACAAAACACAAGGAAATCATCCACGTACACAGCTATTATGCAAAGTAAATTTCCGCTTCCCTGAACATAAATACATGGTTCAGTTGAAACTCTTTGGAATCCTAATGTCATTAGGACAGTTCTACATTTATCATACCATGATTTGGAAGCCTGTTTAAGACCATAGATGGCTTTCTTTAAGAAGCAAACTTTGTTTTCAGAGCCCAGCTCTGTAAAACCTTCTGGCTGTTCCATAAAAAGAGTCTCTGTCAAATCTCCATTCAGGAACGCAGCTGTGACATCCAGATGATAAATATTTAACCCAACCTCAACTGATAGTGCTATCAGCATTCGTAATGCCGAATAACTTATAACTGGAGAAAATGTTTCCTGATAATCCACACCATATCTTTGTGAATATCCCTTAGCCACTATTCTTGCTTTAAAACGCTCCAATTTTCCTGCAGCATCAATCTTTTGTATAAAAACCCATTTACATTTTATAGGAATCTTTCCATCTGGCAAATTTACCAGTTCAAAAAACTCCTTTGTCCTTTAAATTTTTCCACTCTAAATTCATTGCCTCTTTCCATTGAATTTTATTTTCCGACCCTAAGGCTTCTTGCACTGTTTGTGGATCATTATGTGCGGGTAAGCAGTCACAAAAGTTTCCACTCATTGACGTTAAATAAGTAACGTGATCTGGAAATATCTTAGGAACCCTTGATCTAATAGGATACCGTCTGATTGATTCATCTTGCACAGTCTCTACTGTCTCACTCATATCAGACTCATTATTCTCAGATGTCTTATTACAAATAATCAAGTCTTCTTCTAAACTTGCATGACCCTGACTATCACTATTTATAACGTTTGCATTTTTATCGTTAACTTCAATATTTTGCTCTAAATTTATTTGGTTCCCTCTTTCCGTATTCGCGTTATCATCTTTGGCCTCACTATTTTCTTCGATTGTAACCGCAAAATCGACTTTTGGTAACAACGTTCGAAAATCTGTTTTGTCACCCTCACTGGTTTCAGACTCTCTGGAGATGAAATTGTTTTAAAAAAAAAACAACATCTCTAGATTTTAATTGCTTATATCCCTTTTCTGGATCCGCTAGTAGATAACCCTTTGATTCCTCGCAATAACCCACAAATACACATTTCTTGGACTTAGAATCAAACTTGGTTCTTTGTTCTTTTGGAATATGCGCATAGGCCACACAGCCAAACACTCGTAAATTCCCTAAATCTACTTGCTTTCCGGACCATTTCTCTTCCGGTACTTCATTTTTTAGCGCTTTAGTTGGAGATCTGTTTTTAAGGTATACAGAAGTCCTGCAAGCTTCTACCCACAACTTTTTAGATAGGTTTGCTTCTAGAAGCATAGGTCTTGCTTTCTCAACTATTGTACGGTTGACTCTCTCTGCAAGTCCATTTTGCTCTGGAGTGTAAGGGATACTAGTTTCGTGCCTAATACCACAGTTTTCAATTTCTCGATTCATTTTAGAATTGACATATTCTGTTCCATTGTCAGTACGTAGGCATTGAATCTTACACCCTGTTTCATTTTCAACTTTTGCCTTAAATATTTTAAAATACTCATACACTTGATCTTTGCTCTTAAGAAAATAAATGAACGTTTTTCTTGAGAAATCATCTGTAAACGTTAAAAAATATTTTTCTCCATTAACTGAGGGTGGTGTCATTGGCCCACAC
The DNA here is from genome assembly GCA_946902985.2 of Meconema thalassinum. NCBI lineage: Eukaryota > Metazoa > Arthropoda > Insecta > Orthoptera > Tettigoniidae > Meconema > Meconema thalassinum. Next base: position 5,878,849 of record OX336393.1, on the reverse strand, counting down.
AAATCAGAGTGCACTATTTCCAATTTGCGGGTAGTTTTCTCATGTCGAGGATTTTTTGTTTGGAAAGGTTCCCTGCATTGTTTACCTTCAACGCAAGCGATACATGGTTGAAACGGCGTTGTTCTATCCAGTTTCATACCAGTAGCCCTAGTTTCTAACAAAGCCATATTTTTGTGTCCTAGGTGACCTAACCTTTTGTGCCATAATATTTGGCCATTCTTTTCCTCCATTAAACTAGACATCGCCCTAGCTTCACTACTTTCTTCTTTCCGGTTGACTACAATACTTTTCGCATCTAACGTATAAACTCCACCTTCTTCGAAACCAGTAGCAATTAGTTCCCCTGTAATCTTTAAATTTGCTGCGTCAAATATCTGACCGCTCTTCTCTTTAAATAATACACAAGCACCGTTTCTAGTCATACAACTCACTGAGAGTAAATTAGACGAAAGCTTCGGTACATAATGAACATTTTTAAGCTCCTGATCGTTGCCCTGAACTAAGCTAATAGTTGCACTGCCTTTTCCTGCTGTGCCAATCTTTTCATTATTTGCAACAGTTACCTCAAGATTATCTTTCGAGTTAGAACTAAAGTAATTTAATAAATCAATATCATTTGTCATATGAGCTGAAGAACAAGAATCTACGTACCATTTTTCTGGTTGAACATTAGATGTCATGGCCATGAGCCACGCATTTGCCCTTCCTTTATTTTTGCCGTCGGCTCTCTTACTGGAGTCATCTCCTCTAGAAACTTGCGCAACTTTATTATTTTGAGAACAATCCCTTGCTAGATGTCCGTAATTATTGCACCTAAAACATTTAACTTTTTTAATATCAAATGTATTATTCTTACGTTTGCCACCATGATTTGAAGGATTAGAGGATGTTGGATTATTAGGTTTGACTTTGTGTTTTGTATTAAATGCCACCGCAGTCTCCTTGACTTCCAACGAACTTCGATAACTTTCTTGAAGTAGCTTTTGCTTGACAGTTTCGGTATTCAGTTTTCCAGTAGCTGTGTTTTCAATTGCCATTCTAAAAGGTTTATAATCTTCTGTTAATCCTCTCAACATGAGTACGGCAACAAATTCATCGTCAACTTCCTTCCCCATACTTCTCAGTTTTGCACTTATTTCAGTAAATCGCTGAACATAGGCCTCCATATCCTTTGAATTCGCCAAACTAATATCAAATAATTGGTCTATGAGAGCAATATGCCGATTAACGCTTTTATTCTCGTAGGTTGTTTTTAAGTGGTCCCATATCGCTTTTGGGGTTTTAATGTTAGCAATTTCCATTTTAGGTCCATTATCTAATAGCATATAAATCTTGGCTCTAGTACGTTGGGCCTGCTTCTTTTGCTTTTCCGACGCATTCGATGCAAGGTTAAACTCCACATACATCCAGAAATCCTCATGCAAAAGATACATCTCCATATTCATCGCCCATGTCTCATAATTTGCGCCTCCATGCAATTTTTCAATTTGCGGCAACGGATTGCCAAATCCGCCATTATCGGCCATTGAACAATTTTTAAATAAATAAAAGTTCAAAACTTACAGTAATATGTCCGTCCACTTCCTTTGTACTCTGGGCCTCATAACCTGTTGTGTTTCAGTAGAGATTAATACAAAAGGAAAGTTTTAATTAATTGTATATTTGGACATAGATTTGGCATGTCCGCCATTACAGGGAATAAACAAAAGAGTACATTTGTTGTGTAACTTAGCTAGAGGAGCAAGTTAGTGACTGGCGGTCAAACGCAAGTATAATAGTTCCTCTAGGTTGGCGCTGATCGAAACTGGATTACTTAAAAACCCAATAGCCTCTCTGTTCGTTCTCGCTTGAATTTCATTATAGTTATCCACTTCCACGTTGAAACCAGGTTCTATTGCATTCCAGCAATTCATTTCGATAAGTTCAGCTTGCGCTCTTCTTGACCATGCGTAGTAATTATCACTTCTTAATCGCGGCACACCGCACTTCGTTTGTCGTCTGCCATTTTGGTTATAGGCCTACTTCACACTCACTGCTCTCTACTTTCTTCATTCAACTTTCACTTCTCTTCATAATTCGGACTTAAACTGTAATCTGGGCCCATAACCTGTAGTTAGGTTGTATTAGACAGTGGAATAAAGGCCGAATTGTTAATGTTAACAAATATTTAATTTAAATAAACAGACACTGATACACTGGCATACTCCATTATCACGACTGTTCGCAACACACTGACGAACAAGAACGTGTGGTAGCGACACAGTCGCGCCAACGGGCCAATCGCCATAAGCAAAACAAAGAACATCATAGCACTGAAATTGCTGACAACCTACCAGCAATAACAACAACTCAGTGCTCAAACTGCACACCAATACAGAGAAGAACAACACATTTAAATTACTAAATTCAACCAATCAAACAAACATAAATCAACACTTCCAAACACTAATCAGACATACCACATTCTGCAGTCCTTGGTCCACTCAAAGATTTCGTAAATAAATCGGCCAAATTCTCATTCGATGGAACTTATTTGAACAGAATCATCCCACTCTTAACATAGTGCTGTAAAAACATAACTTTACATCTATGTGTTTGGATCGCTCTGAATCCAAACCATTTTCACTCAGCAATATCGAACCTTGATTGACGCACTTAATAACAATTGGTTTACTCATAAACTTGCATTGCCCTAACTCTCTCAGGATCATGTCTCGAGTTACCTCACACATGGCATTGTACTCCGCTTCAACTGTAGAGAGTGCAGGACACGTTTGTTTCCTAGTACGCCAAATAATTGGACATTTGGCAAATTTAATTACATATCCTGTAATTGACAGCCTCTCTGATTTGGTATTAGCATAATCTGCTTCACAAAAATGTCCACTTTACAGTCACTTTGGTCTCTAGTAGAATATACAATTTTCATTTCCTCTGTATTTCTTAAATATCTCTTCATATGCGTTACATTATTCCAGTCTTGTTTATAAGGCTCCTTACATCTCTGACTTACTTTACATACCGCAAAACTGAGATCAGGTCTTGTCGATGTCGACAAATATAGTAACTTTCCTACTGCATTTTGAAACATTTTTTGGTCTACTCTCTCTCCCCCTGATCCTGGTTTATCATCACTACTGATAGCTAAGGGTGCTGACCTCCCTTTTGCAGAACTTAACTTACAACTCAACAGTATTTCTTTGGTGTATTTACATTGATCAGTACAAATTTTTTCTCTGTCTTGTGTTACATTCATTGACAGAAAATTGGTAATTTTTCCTAAGTCTCTTAACTCTTACCTTTTCTTCAACTCAGATTTCACCCAATTCACATTTTCAGCACTGTCCCAAATACCCAAATCATCCACGTACACTCCTACAATCAAATCTTTTGTCTTATTGATATAAACACACTGGTCCCTTTTAAGAGCAATTAGACCCAGCTCATTCAGCACACTATTAATTTCATGGAACCACTCTTTAGCACTCTGCTTCAGTCCATATAGACTTGTCACTAACTTCCACACTTTATTTTTTCCTTCTTCAACAAAACCTTCTGGCTGTTCACAATACACTAATTCATCAAGAGGGCTATTAAGATATGCGGTCAGAATATCCACATGATGCACTTCCCACCCATTGACTGCTGCTAATGACAATAAAAGTCTAATTGTTTTCTTGTGCATTACAGGTGAGTATGTTTTATCATAATCTACCCCTTGTATCTGGGAAAAACCTCTAGCTACTAACCTGGCCTTAAACCTTTCTACTGTACCATCCTGGTTTTGTTTCAGTTTAAACACCCACTTATTTCCCAGTATATTGTGGTTCTTCGGTCTGTCTACCAACACAAAAACACATTTCTCCGTAAGCTGACACATCTCCTCCTCCATGGCTGAATACCATGAGCTTGCATTTGGACTTTCTAAAGCTTCTTTGACAGTCTTTGGTTCATGAGAAACATTTAACCAATTGGTATCACAATCACAGTCAGTATTAAACATGAGAAGACTACACTTTGAACATTCCTTTCTCTTTCGAATTCTCTATGATCTACGCAACTCCATCTCATCTGTGTCAACAGGTACATTCACATGCATAACATTTTCCGACTCATTACTATCCCAACCTAGGAATGGTTCATTATCGCTACTCTCAGTAATGCTACTCATATCAAAGTTTTCATCAATGTCTTCTTCCTCAAATAAGCATAACTTATCATGAAAATCAAAATCTGGGGTTTCATCATCAACATTAATGGGTACATTATCAGTCAATGGTACTTTAGATCTGGCTCTAAGATCTAAAAGAGATGGAGTTGTCTCGCTAACACTATACTGAACGTAAGGGAACACCTTTTCTCCAAATTTTACACTGTGTGCTATCTTTGTGATGGAATCCACATTTTATAACCCTTAACATTGTCCCCGTACCCAACAAATACACTTTCAACAGCTCTCTCATCAAACTTTGATCCCTTATTACAGTAGATTCACCCTCTACACTCAAACGGTTTAAGATAATCATAGTCTTTTACATTTACTGGAGTGCCCCTCCACAGGGCAAGTGGTACCTGATTGTCTACAGCCCTAGAAGGAGACAGGTTCCTAACATGACATGCTACATTCATTGCCTCTGCCCAGAAACTGATTGGAAGATTAGAATGAATTAGCATACACCTCACACTATTGGTCAACGTCCTATCCTGCCTCTCTGCTATGCCATTTTGAGCAGGTGAGTAACTTACAGTTTTTCTATGAGTAATACCGTGCTGGCTCAAAAATTCATCAAACTCCTTGCTCACATATTCTCCTCCTGTCTGCAAAGCCTTTATTTTCCTTTCATGAAACACTTCTACCTTTTCTTTGGATCGTTTAAAGACTTCAAACACATCAATTTTATTACTCAAGAAATACACAAATCCAAATCGAGAATAATCTACATATATAAAGCTCAATGTTTGTCTGTCTGTCTGTCTGTCTGTCTGTTTGTCTGTTATGTATACAAATCCACACCGTTTAACCGATCTGAACCAAAATTTGTATTCTTACCCTTTGGAAGCCTGCGGGTAACCCTGTCCAATTGAAATTTCCGAAAAACCACCCCATTCCCTGCATTTAGGCCCTTTGGCCCAAATCTACACCGTTTCACCGATCTCGACCAAAATTTGTATACTTACCCTTTGTAACCCTGTGAATAACACGGTCCACCTAAAATTTCCGACAGACCACCCCATTTCCTGCATTTAGGCCCTTTAACAAACATCTACACCGTTTCACCGATCCGAACCAAAATTTGTATACTTACCCTTTAGAACCCTGCGGGTAACCCTGTCTACTTGAAATTTCGGACAGACCACCCCCTTTCCTGCATTTAGGCCCTTTGGAACAATTCTACACCGTTTCACTGATCAGAACCAAAATTTGTATACTTACCCTTTGGTGCCCTGCGAGTAACACTGTCTGTTTGAAATTGCAGACAGAACACTCCAGTCCCTGAATTTAGGCCCTTTGGCCCAAATCTACAACGTTTCACCGATCTCAACCAAAATTTGTATATTTACCCTCTGGAACCCTGCGAGTAACACTGTCTGCTTGAAATGGCGGACAGACCAACCCATTCCCTGCATTTAGGCCCTTTGGCACAAATCTACACCGTTTCACCGATCAGAACCAAAATTTGTATACTTACCCTTTGGTACCCTGCGAGTAACACTGTCTGTTTGAAATTGCAGACAGACCACTCCATTCCCTGCATTTAGGCCCTTTGTCCCAAATCTACAACGTTTCACCGATCTCAACCAAATTTTATATATTTACCCTCTGGAGCCCTGCGAGTAACACTGTCTGCTTGAAATGGCGGACAGACCAACCCATTCCCTGCATTTAGGCCCTTTGGCACAAATCTACACCGTTTCACCGATCAGAACCAATATTTGTATACTTACCATTTGGTACCCTGCGAGTAACACTGTTTGAAATTGCAGACAGACCACTCCATTCCCTGCATTTTGGCCCTTTGGCCCAAATCTACAACGTTTCACCGATCTTGACCAAAATTAATATATTTACCCTCAGGAGCCCTGCGAGCAACACTGTCTGCTTGAAATGGCGGACAGACCACCCCATTCCCTGCATTTAGGCCCTTTGGCACAAATCTACACCGTTTCACCGATCAGAACCATCATTTCTATACTTACCCTTTGGTACCCTGCGAGTAACACTGTTTGCTTGAAATTGCGGATAGACCACCTCATTCCCTGCATTTAGGCCCTTTGGCCCAAATCTACAACGTTTCACCGATCAGAACCAACATTTCTATACTCACCCTTTGGTACCCTGCGAGTAACACTGTTTGCTTGAAATTGCGGATAGACCACCCCATTCCCTGCATTTAGGCCCTTTGGCTCAAATCTACACCGTTTCACCGATCTGAACCAAAATTCGTATACTAACCCTTTGTAACCCTGTGAATAACACTGTCACTTAAAATTTCGGACAGACCACCCCATTTCCTGCATTTAGGCCCTTTGGCTAAAATCTACACCGTTCCACCGATCCGAACCAAAATTTGTATACTTACCCTTTGAAATCCCTGCCCACTTGAAATTGCGGACAGATCACCCCATTCCCTGCATTTAGGCCCCTTGGCACAAATCTACACCGTTTCACCGATCCGAACCAAAATTTGCATACTTACCCTTTGGTACCCTGCGAGTAACACTGTCTGCTTGAAATTGCGGACAGACCACTCCATTCCCTGCATTTAGGCCCTTTGGCACAAATCTACACCGTTTCACCGATCTAAACCAAAATTTGTATACTTACCCTTTAGAACCCGATGAGTAACACTGTCTCCTTGAAATTTTTGACAGACCCCTTACTTACCCTGTCCACATACACTGTCCACTTGAAATTTCGGACAGACCACTCCATTCCCTGCAATTAGGCCTTTTGGCACATATCAACATCATTTCACCGATCTGAACCAAAATTTGTATACTTACCCTTTGGAACACGACGAGCAACAGTGTCCACTTGAAATTCCGGACAGACCACTCCATTCCCTGTATTTAAGTCCTTCGGCACAAATATGCACCGTTTCACCGATCTGAACCTAATTTTACATACATACCCTTTGGAATCCGACGAGTAACACCGTCAACGTGAAATTTTGGACAGACCAGTCTATTCCCTGCATTTAGGCCCTTTAGCACAAATTTACACCGTTCCACCTAATTGCACCGAATTTTACGTACTTACCCTTTGAAACCCTACTGGTAACTCTGTCCATTTGATATTTTGGACAACCCTCTCCATTCCTTATATTTAGAACAACAGACAAATGGATCTTAAAAACCACGTTTTAAGGCGCTAGAACTATTCATGTCCGTAGTAGTGTAACTGTAAGAATATTTTAATAAGTCTATTATTGGCTGTCAATGCGGGCTGCATCACGTCACCCCTACCAGTGTTCTGGTGCAGAATTGTGAAAATAATTACATCTTAAGCTGCTTATAAATGGCAGTCAAAGGGACTAATAAGTTCAAAAAGATTTCTTAGGCCCTTAAAACAGTTATCATCTTGAAAATATTATGCCTCTGTATAAGTGCGATGGTGTTGTTGCAGTACATTGAGGATATCAGCGATTATAAGCGTTGGTGCTTTCAAATTTACCTTCATTTATTCCGAACCTTATCGTTGAGTGCTATGTGACGATAAATAACATTTTTGTTACCGGTACCTCAGGAGCTTGGGCCAGTCGACGTTTTTCCAAACTGCTCTGCATATTTTCCTACGGCGCTATGCGACAAGAGACGACACTATTGGTGTCTATTTTTCTAAAAGCTAATGAGATATAGGCCCTAGGCAGTGTCTTTTATTTCACTGCCTCCTCTTTCTAATCATATCTTTCAATTCGATTGTAAATTACATATGTCAGTACAGTAGTTAGCACATAGGCGTTTCCCTATCCATTATTGTCATTATATTACGGGAAAATGACCTGAATGTTACGTCAATTAGACTGTAGACTACTACTTATGACACCCACTACCACCACCACCATCACAAAAAGTTATATTATTCATTTTCTGTTAGATTTAATATCAATTCTTTGGTAAGTTAGTATTCATAATCATCCATAAAACAAATAAATCCTCCGGGCGAAGCCGGGCACTACTGCTAGTCGTCAATAAAAGTGACTACATATTGTGAACCTCCCAGCGAAACTGGTAGTTTGCCCATCACATCACTAGGGATAAGATCTAATGGTTTGCTGGACACCCTATCACTAGCCTTAGGAAAACCTTTCTCTGTTGACTTCCCTTTAAAACATGCTATACAAGGCTCTTCCAAGCTACCATGAACTTTGATAGGAATTATTTTCTTTATTGCTTCTTCATGTAAGTGCCCTAGTTTTAAATGCCAATCTGACACACTCTTAAGAGCTACAGAATCTACAACAGTGTTTACATCATTTCATTTCATTTCATTTCTTTATTGCCACATAACATGTATATACAACGAAAACTGCTATGTTTCATTACATTGATGGCTCGTCAGCTGAATAATACAATACATAAGACTTTAAGGAAAGAAAACAATATTTACAATAATCACATAAAACAGAATGACATCCTCATCTGGACATTTTACAATCATCATAAAACAAAACAAAAATCATCTTCATATGTCAGAATCATTAACAAATTCCTCAACGCTGTAATAGCATTTATCAATCAGAAATTTTTGAAGGGATTTCTTCACCTGCATAATGGACATGTTTCTGAATTTCCTCCCGATTTTGTTGAAGACCTTCATTCCTACATAATGTGGAGTTTTCTCAAACAGTTTTAGTCTATGACAGGGCAGTTTGAAATTTGATTTATGTCTTGAATAATAATTATGGGAAAAGTGATTGTTTTGAAACAACAAGGGGTTTTTGAAAACTAATTAAGTAATTTCAAATATATATAAAGAAGGGGCAATCATAATGTTTAGCTTTTTAAATATTTCTTTACAAGATACTCTTCGATTTACAATACACATTGCTCTGACTATCTTTTTATGCATAATAAATATTCTTGCCATATCTGAATCCCCACCCCAGAATATAATCCCCTATCTAATAACAGACAAGAAATATGCATGGTTCACTGTTTTCATGACCCTTATGTCGGTAGCTCTGCCAGGATATATACTGCATATACAAAGCTATTTAATCGTTTAACAAGTCCGTCAATGTGACTCGACCAACATAGATTCTTATTTAATGTCATGCCAAGAAAATTAACATTATTTTTATTAGCAAGATCAGTGCTATCCAGATTAAGTTCAATTTCCTTTTGTGAGGAATGTTTGCTGCTAAACAGCATAATTTCTGTTTTAAGCATGTTTAATTGCAAGTAATTTTCTCTACACCAAGAGCCTAGATCTTCAAGTGTTTCCTGCAAAATATTTTCAATGTTACAATTTATTTCGCAGGATGCAATTACGGAAGTATCGTCTGCAAACTGTACAACATTCTGTTTGATGGTTAGACGCAAATCATTCACATACAAAAGAAATAAGATTGGCCCCAGTATTGAACCCTGTGGCACGCCTTTGGTCACCATTTCCCATTTAGAATAATACTTAGTCCCATTGGATAATAATAATGTTCGTTGCTTTCGATCGTACAGATAGGAAGCGAACCAATCTTGAGCTTTACCATTTATCCCATAAATATCTAATTTTTTAAGTAACAGTGAGTGGTTTACTGTGTCAAATGCTTTAGTCAGGTCACAAAATATCCCAGCAGCACACTGAGAGTCATCTAGCAATTTGTTTATGGAAGAAATAAATTCATTTATTGCATGATGTGTACTAAGATCCTTCCGAAAGCCAAACTGAGTATTTAAAATAATATTTTCTTTGTAAATATATGTAAGAATTTGTTCCTTAAGTACCTCTTCAAATATTTTTGAGAATATAGTTAGAATAGAAACTGATCTGAAATTACTCATATTATCCCTTTTCCCCTTTTTAAAGAGTGGCCTAACCTCCGCATATTTAAGACTATCAGGAAAACTCCCTGTTAAAAGTGACTCATTAATAATCATTGGTAATGGCTGTGCTATCTCATTTACTGATAGTTTTACTAATCAAACTGGGATTTCATCCCAACCAACACTTTTTTTTAATCTTTTAATGACAAAATTATTTTTTAAATTTCATTTTCAGTAACAGTTCTAAATTCCATCTTACTTGAAATGTTAGAGAACATCCTTTCATTTAAATTGTCATTACCACTTGTGATTTCTGTCCCGACATTCACAAAGAACTTGTTAAATAATCCCGACATATAAAGGGGGTCATTTATAACTTTGCCTTCTACGCGGATTTTCATAATTTCAGCTTTGTTATTCTGTACACCAAGTTCAGATTTTACTACAGACCACAATGCTCTGTTTTTATTGTTAGATTTCATTATGAAGTTGTTATTTGCTTTGATTTTTTCAGCCTTTACCACTTTATTAAATATTTTCTTGTACTGCTTCACATATTCTAAGAATTCTGGTTTTGTATTAACTTTTGCTTCGATATGAAGCTGCCGTTTCCTATTACTTGATATTTTGATCCCAGGCTTGATCCACTGTACTTTTGAAGACTGTTTGATTTTAACATATGTGTATGGAAAGCATTCATCAAAAAGGTAAAGGAAATTATTCATAAAACTATTCAAATTATCATTTGGTGATGTTTTACAATCAAAGGTCCATTTCTCTTTACTTAGTTTTCGAATGAATCAGTTTGATTCTGTTGATGAAAATGTCTCCTTCTTACGTTTTTTCAGTTACTGTAGGTGGTTTAATTTTTGAGTACTTTGGTAGTGACAGAAATAGAGCATTGTGGTCAGAAAAGCCTATTTCAATATTTGCTGCCTTATTTGGTGAATAATTATAACTTGTAAGAATATTGTCTATGCAGGTTGCAGAGGCGGCTGTTATTCTTGTTGGTTCTCCGAAGTTAAATTCATAACCATAATTGCTGGCTAGTTCAGAGAAATGTCTGGTAATGCAATCATCTGAAAGAATATCTTTCAGTCACAACACAAGAAGCATTTATGTCTTCAACAGCATCTAAAAGAATATAATCCCTCTCTTACATAACCTCTGAAGATTATTTCTTTCCAATTATTCTCATCTCGGCCAATACAACTCTCTTTATGTAACTCACACACAACTCCTTTGGAACTAAGTCTTGAACATGCTATCAAATTACATCTAAATGAGGGTACATATAATACATCTGACATACCCAATGTTCATCCTCCACACTTGTCTTTCATTTTAATCTCTACTGTGCCAATACCTAGGACTTTAACATTGCCCACGCCCATTTCTACTTTACCACTGGCAGGGTGTACATTTTTAAACTTCTCTTTCTCCACACAAAATGTGATCACAAGCTCCTGAATCTATAGCCCATTCTTGCATTGACGAAGTAATGAATGATTTAGCTGCTGCATATGCTCTGTAATTATTCTGGCTTAGACTAATCTTACCTTTGTCTGTTCTACTTTCACTCATCTGCTCTGTACAATCTCGTGATAGGTGTCCTGGCTTCGTACACCGGTAACATCACATCTTGTCACACATCTTGGCTATGTGACCCCACTGATCACATCTGTAGCACTTCTGTTGATCTTGTTGATGAACAGTCGCCTCCCCTGGAGTAGCATTCCTTGCTTGGTTACTGCCGCTGTTACTGCCTCGTCCTCTGTCGCCACATCGACCTCCTCGTCCACGGAAAACTTCTCGGAAGTCGCCGCATCCTCGGCCAGCTCCCGATGATGACGTAAGCGCTCCGCTTACTGATCCAGGCGTTGGAACAAAATCTTCTCTCAGGAGAGCAGCCTTCACTCTTTCGGTCATTAGCCCCTCCTCACCACCGAGCAGCGCTATTGCTACTTTATATTTATCTCTGGGTAAACCATTGAGCAATTGTCCAGCAAGTTGAGTGTCATTAAATTCAAGTCCACAGTTTGCGCTCTTAATCACTCTGTTGAGGGATTGTACTTTAGTCATGTATTGATGCATAGACATGTCACTCGTCTTCACCATGTTCAGCATTTCCTTCAATTTATCCAAACACTGAGGTAGGGTATATGTAGAATGAATGTTCTTCAATTTTATCCACGCTGCTCTTGCTGTTGCTTCCTCTCCAATGTCTTCAAAGTACGCATCAGTCACATACTTGAGAGGAAATGCTAAGGCCTCTCTGTTCGTTCTCGCTTGAATTTCATTATAGTTATCCACTTCCACGTTGAAACCGGGTTCTAATGCATTCCAGCAATTTATTTCGATTTATTGATGGATGAAAGGCGGAAGCACAAGAATGTAAGAGATGAAAAGGGGAAAGCAGAATACAGACGTCGGAGAAATGAGGTTAACAAGAAGTGCAAGGAAGTGAAAGAAGAATGGTTGAAAGAGAAATGTGCTGGTATAGAAAATTGTCTGAAATTAGGAAAAGTAGACACAGCTTATCGAAGGATTAAGAATACTTTTGGGGAAAAGAAGACTAAGTGCTGTAATATTAAGGACACAAATGGACAGCCTCTAACAGATAGGGAAGAAAAGGTTGAGAGATGGAAAGCTTACATAGAGAGTTTGTATAAGGGAAAGGAGATTGAGAATCATGTAATGGAAAGGGAGGAGGAAATTGATGAGGATGCGAAAGGAGATTTAATATTGAGATCAGAATTTGATAGAGCTTTGGAAGACTTAAGCAGGAACAAAGCACCAGGCATAGATGATATACCGATTGAGTTGCTACGCTGCATAGGAGATGAAGGTCTGATCAGGTTATTTCACTTGGTGTGTAGGATTTATGAGACAGGTGAGGTACCCCCTGATTTCAAGAAGAATGTAATCATCCCTCTACCAATGAAAGTGGGAGCTGACAGATGTGAAGATTACCGTACAATCAGCTTGATTACTCATGCTTCAAAGATCCTGTCTAGAATAATTTACAAGAGGATTGAAAGCCAGATAGAAACAGAGTTGGGTGAAGACCAGTTTGGTTTCAGGAGAAATGTAGGAACAAGGGAAGCTGTACTAAGTCTTAGGCTGATTTTGGAAGGTAGAATAAGGAAAGATAAGAGAACGTTCATGGCTTTTGTAGACTTAGAAAAGGCTTTTGATAACGTTGATTGGACTAAATTGTTTGAAATTTTGAAATCGATTGGAATAAAGTACAGGGATAGGAGGGTGATATACAATCTGTACAGAAACCAGACAGCAGTCATTCGAGTTGAAGGACATGAGAGAGAAGCTGGTATTCAGAAAGGTGTAAGGCAAGGCTGCAACTTATCACCCATACTTTTCAATCTTCACATTGAACAAGCAATGAAGGAAATTAGAGAAAAAATTAAAGTGGGAGTGAAGATTCAAGGAGAAATAATTTCAACTCTGAGATTTGCTGATGACATCGTCATCTTGGCCGACAAGCCTGAGGATTTGAATGAGTTTTTGAATGGTATGGACTCCGTCTTACGGAAAGAATTCATGATGAAAATTAATAAATGTAAAACAAAAATATGGAATGCAGCCGAAATAAATCAGAAACCTCTATGGAGATCAAATTGGCAGGTGAAAAGCTGAAGGAAGTAGGAGACTTCTGTTACTTAGGAAGCAGAATAACCAGTGATGGACGAAGCAAAGAGGATATAAAAAGTAGGTTGGCTCAGGCAAGAAAAGCATTTCTACAAAAAAGGAATCTGCTGATATCGAATATAGATTTAGGTATTAGGAAGTCATTTTTGAAAGCCTTTGTCTGGAGCGTGGCGCTCTATGGAAGTGAAACTTGGACTATTGGTGCAGCAGAAAAGAGGAGAATTGAAGCATTTGAAATGTGGTGTTACAGGAGAATGATGAAGATCAGATGGGTAGATAGGGTAACAAACAAAGAGGTATTAAGACGAGTGGGAGAGGAGAGATGTTTCTGGCGACTGTTAATGAAGAGAAGAGATAGGTTGGTAGGACACATACTAAGACACCCAGGAATAGCAAGCTTAGTTATGGAAGGAAGGGTCGAGGACAAGAACTGTAGGGGTAGACCAAGGTTAGAATATGTTAAGCAGATTGCCTCGGATGTAGGGTGAGGTAGCTATGTAGAGATGAAACGATTAGCTCAGGACAGGGAGGCATGGAAAGCTGCATCAAACCAGTCAAAAGACTGAAGACTCAAACAACAACATTTCGATAAGTTCAGCTTGCGCTCTTCTTGACCATGCGTAGTAATTATCACTTCTAAATCGCGGCACACCGTCACTTCGTTTGTCGTCTGCCATTTCGGGTATAGGCCTACTTCACACTCACTGCTCTCTACTTTCTTCATTCAACTTTCACTTCTCTTCATTATTCGGACTTAAACTGTAATCTGGGCCCATAATCTGCAGTTAGGTTGTATTAGACAGTGGAATAAAGGCCGAATTGTTACTGTTAACACATATTTAATTTAAATAAACAGACACTGATACACTGGCATACTCCATTATCACGACTGTTCGCAACACACTGACGAACAAGAACGTGTGGTAGCGCCACAGTCGCGCCAACGGGCCAATCGCCATAAGCAAAACAAAGAACATCATAGCACTGAAATTGCTGACAACCTACCAGCAATAACAACAAACACAATTCGCAATCAATATTGTAGGGGCCCTGAGAGGGTGCCCTCTACAAGGTACTGTTCGGGGGAATGAAATAAGAAGAACTGGGGGCTGCTTGGATCTGGAGTGTTAGCTAAGGGCTGGTTTGAAGGCGTGTGAGCACTCGAAAGGAGAACTCCCGAGTGTACTAATTGAACGGGTAGTTCGGGGATGCAATTAACGGATTAGGTGCTGGGAGCTCGGAACCACTGTTATAAGCGAGACACACACTGTGACGTAGATGCGTGGCTAGCTACTGGCGTCATGGAGCACTTACCTGAATCCTTCCGGGGACGGGGGATGAAGGACAGGATCTTAAAAATTAACACAATAAACTGATAGACCAGTGATTTCTACTATGACTGAGTTTAATGGGGTACTTCAGACTTGAAGTACTCCTTGCAGTGGCAAAGCAGTTAATGAACCAGATGCTATTTATAAACCAAGCATAAAGGGGTGAGAGTGTAAATGTCTGTTAGAGGAGTGTGGATCGCTGAGACACTTACCCTTCGGCGTCGGTCCGGCACAAAGTAGCACTGAGGCAGACTGATTGACTGACAGAATGGTAAAGTGACAGAATTACAGAAATGACAGAATGGCCTCGAGGTACCTCACCTCTCCAGTTTTATAGGCTCCTGAGTTCCGCGTGTGCAGATTTGCACTTTCTACAGGATGTGTGCCGTTGGCCGGGGTTATTGGAGTCCAAGCGGCGGGGTTACTGAAGGTTGTTACTATGCCTTTAGGCCCAGATGTATGTTATAATTTTATAATGTGGGAATAGATGTATCAGAGATATTTGGGGATGGGGGTGCATCCCCCGGATGCAACAATATGTTTGGTAAAATGCTCTAAGACTGTGGCTGGTAATGAATCCCAATTATCAAAACCATGGTTAATGAAAGAATATTTCCCATAATGTATATGCTGCGGTTGGACCATGATCTGCCCTGATCAGGTAGGAGGGATTTCCCAGACGCTTGCTTAGTTCTCCCAATGCTGGCCGATTAGTGTAAGTGTTAAACACAGCGTATAGTCTGGATTTCGTCCTTGTATCTTCCAGAGATTCCCACCCTAGTTAGCCTACTTTCGATTTTTGCAAAAAATGAAAGTAGAATTATGAGACCAACACAGGGCGAAACATTGTGTGTCTGTCTGTGTGTGTTTGTACTCTGAATGCCTGCCCCCCCCCCGTATCAATTCGAACACGGAGAAACTGAATTGAACGAAATTTGGTACAGAGGTAGCACTAGCAAAGGGCACCTCGGTGTCATGTTTTGTATCGTCGCCATCTTGACGAAAACGTAATGGCGTCCACCCAAATGTTAAAAGCTTAAATCAAATTACGTCCAACTTAATCATCCGATGACTACCAAATTTTTGCAACGTTATACCTTTATGTACGAAGAATATTTTGATCGAACTACAGGGTCATCAGCCTAATAGTTTGCGAATGGCGGCCATGTATGTGTGCAAATCGATTCCCCTTATCTATTCAAACACGGTGAAACCGAATTAAACGAAATTTGGTACAGAGGCAGCTCTAGCAAAAGGCACCTCAGTGTCATGTTTTGTATCGCCGCCATCTTGACAGAAACGTAATGGCGGCCACCCAAATGTTAAAAGCTTAAATCAAATTACGACCAACCTAATCAACTGATCTTTACTAAATTTTGCTGCAACATACCTTTATGTGGGAGGCATCTTTTGACCAAACGACAAGGTCATCAGCCAAATAGTTTGCAGATAGCGGCCATGTATGTGTGCAAATCGATTCCTCCTATCAATTCAAACACGGTGAACCCGAATTGAACGAAATTTGGTACAGAGGTAGCACTTGCAAAAGCCAACTTATTGTCATGTTTTATATCGTTGCCATATTAACGGAAACGTAATGGTGGCCACCCAAATGTTAAAAGCTTAAATAAAATTACGACTCACCTAATCGGCTGATCTCTACTAAATTTTGCAACAACATGGCTTTATGTGGGAGACATCTTTTGACCTAACAACAAGGTCATCGGCCCAATTGGTTGCAGGTAGCGACCATGTATGTGTGCAAATCCATTCACAATTCAAACACGATGAAACCGAATTGAATGACATTTTGTACAGAGGTAGCACTAGCAAAGGGCACCTCAAATTCATGTTTAATATCTGTATAACACGTTGTATTTCAACAAGCTACTACAACCAACATTGAATTATACTCCTTGAAAAAGACAAAGAGTTATAACAATACCCAAGCATTTAGGAGAAAGTAGGCTATATGTTCTTTACTGAACATGTTGTATTTCTATCATTCGAGTTGCACTGTGGGCATAGTTCAGGGTGTGCTTGCACTCTTCTTCCCTGTCTGTAATATACACAGTTCAAAGGAATTAGCGGAATATGTTTTGTAACGTCTGGTATGGAAACGCAATTTTGGCAAAGGGGGTACAAATGGCCATACAGCATACCTTGATACGTACCTTAGCGACGCACAAAGCAATGTGAAGCGCCATCAAGATGCGTAGCCTCCAAACAAAGTGTCGTTGAGAGTGCAATGTCACCCGAGTACATGCCATTACCGAGGTGCAGGTCGCAAGGGCTGTCACTTTGATCCAGAAAGTCCGTCGTGTTGCCGGAGACCTCAATGTCTGTAATTTATCGCTACAATGAGACTGGCCGGTGCCCAAGGCGGGTCGTACAAGCCCCACAGGACGTTAGACAGGTTAGGTTAGACGATATCTGGCCATATCTGCGATTCGGCGTCGTCAAGCCACTGCCAGAGAAATGCAACTAAACCTCAGGAGAGCCACTGGAGTCACGGTGTCTGATCTCGGCGAGGAACGGGTTACGAGAAGTGTCCTTACGACCCAGACTTCCTGTTTGAGTGCCTTGCTTAACGCGGCAACATCACGGTTTGCCCGTTCCCACGCTAACTGGCAACTTCGTCACTGTAGACCTGTGTAATTCACAGACAAGTCCAGATTTCTCCTGACGCAGAGTGATGGACGTCAACGTGTGTGGTGAACAGTATATGCCAAATGTTTTCCAGCATGTCATCAGATTCAGGCAGGGATCTGTGATGGTGTGGGGTAGCATCAGTATTGACGACCGTACGGATCTTGCCGTCGTCCGTGGTAATATTACCGCTGCGGCTTACATCGACCAGATCCTGATGCTGCATGCGGTGGCTGCTGCATACGATGTAGGTTCTGCGTTCGTTCTCATGCGTGATCATGTTGCGGGCATTACTAGAGGTTTATTGCGACAACTGGACATTCAAGTGCTTGAATGGCCAGGGGTGAGTCCCGACCTTAACCTCATCGAGCATGTGTGGGATATGCTTGACAAAGGTTCATGGACGTCCTCCTCTACCACAGACTATCCAAGACCTCGAACAGACCTTCATGGAAGAACAGATTTGATACCAGAATGGGACAGTAGGTTAGTAAGGCCGGTTCTGCTTCACTCGACGCGGCTGTGCAAGACAAACCAACATGGCCGCCGCGTGAAGTTGAAACATTTAAATGGACTTTTCATGTGAACCCATGGTCGGGGTTTCACGAATGAGGTGTCGTTGGACTCGAGCTGACGGGGGCTTTGCTATGGACGACTTATTATATATTTTTAAAAATTTTTGTTTTTGAAACTAGGCGATAGCTTGGAAACCAAACATAATAGAACGTTGTGTAATCGTTCAGACGAAAGGTCTCTCTCAATGGCCTTAATTTTTATAATAAAACTTTTTTATTTTTTGTGTTTTTTTGAAAACAGTCCAAGTTTGAAATTCTTGGAAACTAGGAATTCTAGAAAAAATGTGTGTTAGACATAAATGAAAGGTTCCTACCCCCTTTTCAAGTCTCTAGGACAAAAACTGTGTAGTAGTGTCAATTGGAGATTTCTACCCACCAGCCTACTTTCATACGAACTTTGCCGATATCTCCAAAACGCATGATCGGATTTTAACGAAGGAGGTATTGTTGGCGTTGGGGTGACGTTCTCTTTGCTAAGAATGCGTGGTTGTATTTTTAAAGAAATGTTTTAGAAAATTTATTGCCAATGAAAATCAAAAGAATATTCGCAGACCAGAGGTTTGCTACGCATAAGCTTCGGTCATATTTTGAATCGTGGAAGCACTATATATCCGTACCGTAACAGAGAAAGCATTGAATATCTTTCCTTAAAGCTTGAAAATGACACTTCGAGAATTATATGTAGCTTACGTGGATTCAATATGCTGCATATTGTAGTTTTCTTAACAGAGTGACAATTATCATTTAAGAAAAGCATTTTTTTCTTTTTTAATGCTTACTTATTGTGCATTTTCTCAGGAACAACACACAACATAAATATTTAAGGTACATATTTTTTGAATTGGAGTCTGAGCCATTGTACTAAAACTGCTGCACTGGGATGTTATAACTGAAGGCTAAATTATTTTGAATCATATTAATTCTACATTTTCAATAAAGTTTTAGAAGTGCCAGTTTGGTTTTCAATAACCATAGACTAAAGCTAACGATATTCATGTTAAATCTTCTGAGAATATTGTTTTAGATCCCTTAGTTGGGGGTAGTTAGGTCTAAAACATATGTGTTAATGTACTAATTTATAAGGTGATTCCTAGAGCGGGCAGCTTTCCGTAGCTGGGTAAGCTTACCAGTGTAGAGTGTTGTTTGGTGTTTAGATGCTAGGGGGTGCTCTTATAGAGACGTAAGTGTAGCTTAGGGGATGAACCTCTGTGTGCGGGTTAATGCACTAGCCTCTCAGCTGGCTGGAGAGAGTTATATAACAGACGTGCTTATGTCAGCTATGTTGGCGACTCGCTGCTTATGCAGTCGCGTGCGGGAGACACAATGAAACTTGAGCCAGCAATTACTTGGCTACTATTGTCACGGTCAATCGTGAGAGCGTCAGGAAGGGTGTTAGGATGTGAAGAGGCGTGTAATTAGTAGGACAAGTGTAGTTTACTGACCCAGTGTTTATTGGTCAGTGAGTATGAAATTGTGAGTCCCTTTTAGGGGAATGTGATCAATGTTATAAGTTAAGTGTACAAGTTTGTGGGTGGATGTTACAAAATATAGGATCTCTGAACACTTCGCTGATGCTCACCTGGTGATAGCAGCTTGTAGCAGGGCCTCCGGCGACACACACTGTATGACAGATAATGACCTAAAAAGGCCACTCTTCTTATAGGTCCTGCCGTTGCTCAGTCAGCATTCCAATGACGTAGCTGCCCTAGTTAGCTATAGTGTTAATGTTTTTGAGTGTGTTGCAATTATTGGCTAACCTCCCGATCTGGGGGGCCGCCCTTGCTGTGTAAAAGGTGCTGTTCTGGACTTATGTGTCTGCCAGTTAGGGGTGGTTTTAATAGATGATGGGGGGTGGCTTTCAGGGGATGCAGCCCCCCCGGGGCCTGTACAACTCTCCTCCTTTGATTAGTTCGCGTCCCCGCAAACGGGAACGGAACGTGGAGTGGGGGTGTTGATGTGCTGGATCGTTGTTGAATCCTCCTTGTACTTCCTCTTCTTTTTTCTGGGTTGATGTCGTGTAGAGGTAGTGATGTCGTGTTGATGTAGCGATGTCGTGTAGATGTGAGATCATTTTGTGTTCAGAGGGGTAGGTTTTGGGATATATGCATATACATGTGATAATTTAAAACAGTTCATAAAAAAGCTGACATTGAAATATTGAAAAGTACAACAACAACAAAAAATACTTGGTTTAGACATTATATATATTGGTATTGTGCAGGGAGGAAAAAACCCGGTTCTGGACGGGGGTTTGTGCCGTCCGGCGCTGTATTGGGGAAAAAATTGCTCCCTGCAATGATTTAGTGTAAAAGATGGAAGAAATAGAAAAAATAGGTGTCCCAGGGTATAAGTTAAAGGAAATATTGAAATGGTTTA
Organism: Meconema thalassinum; assembly: GCA_946902985.2. Lineage (NCBI taxonomy): Eukaryota > Metazoa > Arthropoda > Insecta > Orthoptera > Tettigoniidae > Meconema > Meconema thalassinum. The sequence continues at coordinate 5,858,262 of OX336393.1, read as the reverse complement.
TTGTTTTTGGGATGAAACGGGACACCTTCACAAATTTGGACGTAAGAAGGAAGAAAAATGAAAGAAACAAAAGCATAATCATTGTGTACACGTGTGTGATAAAAATATGTGTATCCACAATGTGTGGCTTCATTGGTAATAATTTTGTATGCGGTGCCTTTTAACAATATTACAGTATTTTCTATTACATTATTTACTTATATCTATCTATCTTAATTATTAATTATGTTATACCTAGACGGCCGTGTCTATTGTACCTTGCGTGCACGCTACCCTTTGTATTTATGTGCCGTCTCACGGCTACTTTTGTCCAGCCGTTTCCCGGTGCATTTTAGTGGTCGTGCCGCTATTATATACCCCTATCTTGTGAATCATTCTCTGTGGGCGAATGCCTTCACACTTGACAGTGAGAGTCGCCGCCACAGATCGGTTGCGCCCTCATTGTCGTAAATTGCGTCGCATCTTTGACGCTTTATTCTCTTTGTTTATGTTGATCTGTCAGCAAGCCTGATACCCCACAGGTATCAACCCTGCTGTTCAGATTTCTGGAGTGTAGCTGTAAAAGAATGGTGGTGAGTGTGTTGGATTGTGTGAGAATGAATGCAAATTACAAATACAGATTAGTGAGTAAGGGTGGTACACAATAGTAGCATGGCACAAATAACATGTTGCTGCTGTATGGCAGTGAAATCCTTGTCACCAGTGACATATGTCTGGTGACGCCGCCTGAAAAATGGAGAGGTTAAAAAAACATGTGAATATTGCATATTCTTTATGTCTGTTCCTGTGTCAGTGTGTTCAATGGCTAAAGCTCTTCTTTCTCTGTAATAAATGACATGATTAGTGTTATGTTCTCCTTGCATATGTTTGTTTTACCTACTGTATGCTAAGTAAAAAAAAATGTTTGATATTAATAAGCCGAGTGGTTGACCTTATTCTATTGCCGAAATATGCTGTACTATCATTTAGCAACAGCGCTTATAAAATTTGCTTAATTCTAAATTGCGTACCAAAGTGCAATTGTCTTACATGCTAAAATTTTGCCCAGGGCGATCGCCTGAGGCAATTTACTTCCTCAGGGCACCACCCGCACGTATCCTAGAAACACCGGTTGTCTCTAGAACCGCCGGATTCCGCCCCCTTAATACTAGTTGTCGACATTTATGCTAGTGCTTATTAACTTGTAATTAATAGAATTCCGGACGCCTGCGCTGCACGAGGGCAAACGCATCGCCGTTTTACTTGCCTGTTCATTGCCGTTTCCTTTGCGTGTTGTCATTGTTGGGTCTGCCCACTTTAACCCCTCTAGACAGCTCGTTGCATGTCTATTTAATGCCCGCTGCGTCACCATTTATGTGGGCATTGGACATCGTCCAATGACATAATGTCCTCCGGGAATTGAGCGTCCGGGGTCCTCTTCGCCCATATTGGCAGTAATAATAATCATCCGGGAATTGAGCGTCCGGGTCCTCTTCGCCCATATTGGCAACAATAATGCTTCACTCCTGCGCATAGGAGTTTTGCTTCTTGCTCTAGAAGCTCTACTTACTTATATCTAGCTAAGAGTCTAGTCCTAATTTGGTCGTCTCTTGGGTCCTCTCCTGAGTCCGGTGCGGAGTTGGCTATTTCTCCCCCCATTCTTCAAAAGTCTCCCCAGCAGGTCTTGGCTTCGACGACCGTGGCACATAGTGGGTGTAACATCTCTTTGTCCCGAGGGCAGGCTAGGCACACTCGGGACTCCGAAGTTTGCCCGTGCCAGGCCATGAATGCTTCAACCTTACGTAGTTCGTCTGTTATTGGACTGGGTCATTGATCTGGGTCATTGAGCCAACCGGGGTAGGATCATTGCCTTCGCCAGCTCTGCTCCTGTGTGGTGCCTCTGGTCTTCTGCTTACGTCGTCATCACCATTCAGCGTGTTATCAGATTCCTTTTGTGTTATATTATAAATAAAAAATATAGTGTTATCTGTAAATAATTTGCTGTGTAATTAATGTAAAATTGTTTTAAGTGTTTTGGGGGTTGTAGAATCTTCTAAATGCATGGCCTACTTCAGGCCTCCTGTTGCTACGTCGGATTTCCAGCGATAATGCCTTGTTAATTCTCTTGGAGGCTTTAGTAGGGTTTATGGTGTTAGGTTCCCTGTTATTGGGATCCGGGGGGTGTTATTTGTTGAGTAGGCTGAAAGCATGGTAGGAGGGGGTTTGTGCATCTTTGGGCTCCATGTTAATGGTGGCCTGGGACCGGTGATGTTATGAGGATGCTCTTACAATGAGTGGACGGGGGTAGGTATTTCCCGGGTTTGCAAAAATTTAAAAAAATACATGCAGGAGTAATACTAATAATCCCTGGTATATGGGTGGGATATGTCATGCATGATGACGGATATGAGGCGTATCCGCTCTCATTTGAGGATAGTTATAGGCTGAGGTATAGTAACACTATGTGCCTTTCATGCGGGATTATTTACTAAAAAAAGAATTGTTAACATAAATTTAGGCCTCATCTCTTACTTAGAGATGCGCATTACGCTTAATTGTTTTTTCCGACACACCCCTAATACTCGGGTGTTAGCATTGAGAGCCAGGGCGTAGTGAGCCCTCTCTTGAAACGCATGAAGTCTATCAACCCCGATGTATATTTTAGCATGTGGTTTAGCTGTTTTTATGTGTTTATGTGTCTGTGTTGGCTAATGTTGTAAGTGGGAAGGTTATGGAAGGAGTGAGGTGGTACAATGGTAGCCTGTGCTCCTGTCGTCCTCACTTGGTTAATATCGGCTTTCTATCCGCTCCTTGGGATAGTAAAGTATGGTGACGCTGTGACGTCATGGCCTAATATGGTCTTGGGATTTAAATAAAAAACGAAAAGAGAAGTATTTATTGGGGAGGTCTGTTCCCTCAGAGCCCCTGTCTGTGTTCGCCCCTGATTAGTGAGCGCGTGTGTGGGACTGTGTTCCGCTACATCATGCGGGCGGGTGGGCTGTTATCGCCTAAGTCCTATCGAGTGTCGCGTGGCTGAGTGTCAAGTGGCGCGTGTGGCTTGTCAATATCTTTGTAAACATGCTCCTATGGTCCTAAGATAATGTGGCCCCCAGTATCTGCCTATTGCTAGATGCCAGGTCTATCATGTCTGTTGTAACAATGGTGTTTGCCGTTGCAGTGTTGCAATGCTTATGGAATTCGCAAGTCAGTGGTTTGTTTGTGTAATCGCATGCTCTGACGTTACGTATGTCGGCTGCCGGAACGTGCTTTTGGGAATGTTGGAGTGTTGTCACTGTTTGGGATTCCGGGGGTGCCAGTGTGCTAATCTGTCCCGTTTTTGCTAACCGATGTTGTGTGTACATTGTTTTCAACGAGCTTTCTGCCTTGTGTAACCATGTGTAATCCGTGTCTGGGAAGTCTATTGTGGTCCCCTTGGAGGCCTAGAATTTTCGGTGCGCCCTTCTTGTTGGGAATTCCTGGGTCGCCAATGCCAAGGTAGGTTGTTGCAGCGAGTACCCTGGGGCGAATCTATGCTCCATTATGTATGGGAAAAGAACCTTCCTGACTATAGACATGTATCTGACCCACTTATGTGCTTATCTGGAGCAAATTTCAGTGTAATTGGGATTCTGGATTTTTGTTTCCCACGGCGTCCGATTTTCGCTGGGCATTCGGACCCGCAATCCCACATAATTCTCCGTGTTCTATGTTTGCGTTGTCTGTTGGGCTTTGAGCGCCCCTTGTGTGGCTTTTGATTGTGTTTTTCGTACCAAAATACCATTGGTTAGTTTGTTTTTGGCACGAGTGTGATGTGTGGTCGTGAGTTCGGACCCTGCCTTGGTTTACGGTCCTGTTGTTACGATTTTTCGTACTGTATGTCCCCTGATACGTGTATCGTGAGTTTGAGGCCCGCAGATGAGAATACGCTTTGGCGTGAGAAGTTTGGGTCTTTTTGAATGCTCCTCGTATTGTAATTTTAAGAGTTATAGGGTTCTGGACTTGGCGTGAATGAATGTGTATGTCCCAGCCCAGCCTGGAGTGCTCTTAGTCCGTCTGTGCCAGCAAAGGTCGCCTACTTACGAGTATGTTATCGCTGAGTGCGATAGTATTGAATTACATTGGCGTGTGCACTAACTGTTGCATGTCTGACACTGTTCATGTTTCCAGCACGTGTGTGTGTGTGAACTTGATTGCCCGTTCTCTTGTTGTGCTCATGGCTTTTCCGCAATGTAAAAGAACTTTCCACTAACTACATTCGTGTCCCCTAGTTTTGTGTTTACTGTAAGCGTGGGTCGAATATATCCCTGTTAGTGGTACTAAATGTCGTTATGCCTGTGTGTCACTGGGCCGCTAGTCGCGTGTTTGGTGACTAGGTGTCGGCTGTGATTTTATTGCCTTGTGCGTATGCATATCTGTTAGTGTAACTGTCCTTTACTATTCTATCCTCCCATTGGATAGTTACCCGACCTTACATTCCTGGTATCCAGAAAGTTGCGGGTTCGAGACCGTCTTTGTCCAGGATAATTACTCCTGTCGCCTTTCAGGCTAGTGTCTCAGGGCCAATTTTGGAGTGTAAGGTTTGTATCCCGGTGAGGTCATCTGGGTCCGAAGGCTATTTCTTGCCCTTCTTTTCGCGCCTGCCCGTGGAATGATTTCCCTTCCTTTTGGCGGCGTTCCCGCCTTTACGTGTGGGTGTTGGAGCTTTGCGGGTGTGATATGCCTTCATACGGCGGGCGTGTATGGTGTCTTTGATGAGTTTGCGTCCATGGCGCACGTTGACGATGTAGTTTAGGTCAGATACCTTCCTGGAGACTTTGAAGGGACCTGCCCAACGTGGCAGGAGGAACTCAGACACATTTTTCTTACGGGCGGAATTGGAAACCATAACCAATTGCCCGGGTGTGTATTCCACGGTCTTTCTATGCCGATCGTACCGCTCTTTTTGTTTTCTTTGCGCCTCGGCTATGTTCTTTCTAGCGTCCATGCGGGCTATCTGCAAGTGCTCCAGCCGGGCGGCATTGTCCGGGTGCGTGTCCTGTGGAATGCATATATTGTCTATGGGACTTCTGGGCGTGTATCCGTGCAATAGGAAGTGTGGAGAGTGTTTCGTGGCCGTAGACATGGAAGTGTTGTAACTAAAAGTGATGGGCTGTAGATAATCATCCCAGTCTGTCCCTGTGTCCCCTGTGAATTTAGCTAGCGCTATTCCAATTATTTTATTCATACTTTCAGTGAGACCGTTGGTTTGTGGGGAGAAACTCTTGGTCGTGTATGCCTTTATCCTGAGTATCTCCACAAACTGTTGGAGCACTCTCGAGGTGAAGATAGTACCTCTATCGGATAGTAAGGTTTGGAATAGGCCATATCGTGTAACTATGTCGAATAAGAATTCGACTACGCTGTTCGTGTCTGCTTTGGGCACAGCCTTCGTGATCATGTACCTAGTGAGATACTCGGTGGCAACCAGTATGTATTTATTGCCTTTTTGAGATGTCGTAATGGGGCCTTTAATATCTATCCCGACTCTGTGAAACAGCTCTCCTACGGGAATAGAGTTGAGTAATCCGTGAGGCTTGCCAGGCCTTGTTTTAAATCGCTGGCAAGTGTGACATGTCTTTACGAAGGTGTCTATGTCGGCCTTCATGTTTACCCAACAATACTTGTCCCGGATCCTATGGTATGTTTTATGCGTACCCAAATGTGCCCCTGCCATTGGGCTATTGTGGTGTCCGATCATGATATTCTCTTTCAATGACTCCGGAACCGCTATTGGTGCATTATCGTGCATGGCTGTGGGTTTAAATTTCAGCACCCCGTCATTGTCTAGGAAAAATCGCCTAGACAGCCGTGCTGTCTTGGAGTCTACCTTATCCAAGTTTTCTAATGCCATTAGGATCTGTTTCAAGTATGGATCACGCTCTTGCTCCTGCTTGATGTTAACCACCGTCAGGGCAAAAGTGGGCATGTCGTCCCATTCGTGGTCCTTACTGTCATCTGGGGGGTCGGCCACTGGCAGCCTAGATAACCCATCTGCATCTAGGTGTGTAGCGCCTTTCTTGTGCTTGACCACGATGTTATATTCATACAGGCGGAATATAAACCTATTGAGCCGCGAATTGGGGTTTTTAAATTTGTCCCAAAAAAGTAGGCTCGCGTGGTCAGTCACTACCTTGAACTGGATACCATAGAGGTATACCCGAAAATAGTTCACTTCCCATGAAAATGCCAGCATTTCCCGTTCTGTGGCAGAGTATCTAGTCTCTACGGCCGTTAATTGTCTACTAGCATAAGCTATCGGCCGTACGCGCCCTTCTGCGTCTTCCTGTAATAGGGCCGCTCCCAGTCCGTACTGGCTGGCATCCACGTGTAAAAAGGTGGGCCTATCGCTATGGAAGTGTTGCAGTAATGGTGGTGAGGTCAATAGTTGCTTCAGTGTGTTGAAGGGATCTATGTGTTCCTGTTGAATGCTGAAGGGCGTCTTTTCACGTGTGAGTTCGGTTAAGGGGTGGGCGATGTGCGCAAACCTGTGGATATATTTCCGGTAATAAGAGGCAAACCCAATAAAACTGCGCAATTGTTTCAAATTTGTGGGCATTGGGATGCCCGTTATTGCGTCAGTCTTCGCTGGGTCGGGAATAATGCCCTCTCTGTTTACAATATGGCCCAGTATGTTAATCTGCTGTCTGGCAAATTGACATTTCGCAGGTTTAAGCCTTAGTTTGGCCTCTCTAATCCTTGCGAAAGCCTCCTCCAAATGTACGAGATGTTCGTCAAAAGTGTTGGAGAAGACCGTTATGTCGTCCACGTAGACTAATACTGACCGCCATTTTAGACCTGAAAATATCTTATCCACTAGCTTTTGGAAGGTCTGGCTGGCGTTACGGAGACCCATCGGTAATCTTGTGTAGGTATATAGTCCGTTCTCTGTAACGAACGCCAGCTTGTGCCTATCTGGTTCATAGACGGGGATTGAATAGAATCCACTATAACAATCCATCGAACTGAACCAGCTAGCTCCACCGAGGGCATCCAAATAGGTGTCAGCCCTTGGTAGTGGATAACTGTCATTTTCGACTAGCTTATTGAGCCTCCGGTAATCAGTACAAAACCTATGGGATCCGTCCCGTTTTTTGGTCAGCAAAACTGGGGCGCTGTAATTCGAAATAACGGGCACAATGACTCCTGCCTCGAGCATCTCTGTGATCTGAGTGTCGATGGCGTGTCTCTCCTTCTGGCTCACTCTGGCCGGTCACTGGTGAGTGTGACGTGGTGCTCAATAAGGTCTGTCACTGCGAGATCCTTCATCGAATGGGCAAAGATATCCCTGTTGGCCTCCAGGAGCTCCGTGAGCCTATTATTTTGCTCCGGTGTCAGGTCCTGTCTGTGAGTCTGATTGGCCGCCTTATCTGTGTGTGTGTGTGTTTGGTGACTGTGTGTAGTGTAGAGGCCTGGTGCTCGTGGATTTCTTGCTCCGCTCGAATCCCATCTGTTTTCCTGGTGTATATCATGGGATGTGTAGTGAGCCTCTGGTCATGCTTTAGAAGCATCTTACCGCTAGCAAAATTTATGCTAGCCTCATACTTAGCGAGGAAATCCATGCCAATTATGGCTGACGCAGAAAGATAATAATGTTATTGGTTTTACGTCCCTTTTAACTACACTGGCTTTTAGAGACGCAGACGCAGAAAGATGTTCTATAGCGATCATGGGGTGTGTTGTGGCAAAATGGTCTAGCCTGAGATGTATATTTGCCACCCCCGCGTTTTCTAGCGTCTGAGCATTGGCCGCTACGAGGCGGATGTCACCCGTGACACCGTGTATTTGCCCTTCGGTAACGTGTCTTTTATTTACACAACTTACCGCTGCTCCAGTGTCAATTAGGGCCTGCACCCTATGGCCGTTTATGTTGGCGTGTATCGTGAGGGCCGATACCTGGAATCCATTGCCCTGCACAGATGTGTTGTGTAGGGTGTATGTTGTTGTTGTTGCTACTGGCGTGACAACTGTACTGGGAAGGCATGGAGCTGGCCGCTTATCGTACCTGGCACGCTTGCCTTTTCGGCTTACTTCCTGTCCCGAGTACTTTGGCTTGGTCAGCAAAGTGCGCTCACCAAGTACGTTGCCTGCCCTCTTAACCGCCCGCGCTGTGAGAATAGAAGTCTTCTGGCGAACGTTTAATGTATTGACCATTCCCAGCTTTTGTGTATGTGTGTTGTTCTTTTCTCTCTCCTGGGGAGGTGTGTCTGCAAATGTGACCCTGCGCTTGCCTTTGTTGCCCTGTTTTTCTTCCAGGCGGTCGCGAGTTCGACTCCAGTTGCTGGCCTTCCAATGCCAAGCGAGCTCGCGTCCTGCGCCTGTGTGGGGTCACATTACACTCTGTGTTGTGGTGTAGGGGGTGTGGTTTCCTGTTTGGAGGGTGTAGGTTTGCCTCTGTCCTGTTTGTGCGTAACTGTGAGGGGCTTGTAATGTCCCGCCTTCGGGTTCCCTGTAAAGAGTATGTGTAGGTTCCTGTCAAATCCCGCAGTAGTAAATAGTGGGGGCGAGTGCACATCAGTGTATACGTGGATGTTGGCTTTAAGCACCTTGCCGAGAGCGGTCACCTCTACGGCGCTGGCATAGGTGCCGTCCCTACCCATGTATTTTTTGTAATCCGCCCCGGTCTGGAATGGGTTTTCCCGATCATCCGACGCAAAGTCTCGGTACTCTTTCCAGTTGGCCGGGATGTGTTGGACCGTTTTCTGCCTGTATTCCTTATGGTGGTCCTCGTTATGCCGGATTAGGAAGCTAATAGTCCTAAACAGGCAGTTGCCGTCTCCTTGTACGGGGTGTGTCTGGAAACGGCCCGGGGGCGGATCGTCAGCCTTGGCTTTAGCTGGCTGCTTCTTCCCCTTACTCTTACGAGTTCGTTTGGGGGAGGGGCCTCTCTGGTGTTGTGTTGGGGGAGGAACCTCAGCCGCTTTAACAGCTGGCCGAACCTCCCCGTCTAAGCGTTTTTTTTGGAACGTAGGTGTGGGTCTCCCTGTACTGTATATGCGCCCTTCCTCGGGGTGGCTGCGCCAACTCCCCGCCTGCGGTGTGTAGTTAGGTGTAGGGAGTATTGGCCCCCCTGTCCGTCCGACGGGGTGCCTCATCCCTGAACTCCCTCGGGTGTTCGTCGGGGAGGGGATAGTGTTCCGGGCCCTTTGTGTATGTATTTGTATTGTCCCGAACTTTTGTGGTTTTCCTTGCCTGTCGGTTATTGCCCGGTGGTCCATTTTCCTGTCTTCGCCAGGGTGGGGTGTGTGTCTGCTGCTGCGGGGCCGGTTTTCCCGTTGATTCCCCTTTTCCCTGTATTGGGAGGGTGCATACCCCTGTCTGCCTGGGTGTGGGTTCTCCCGGTATTCCCCGTTTCCCCTATATTGTGGGGATGCATACTCTTGCCTGCGTGGGTGTGTGTTTTCCCGGTATTCCCCGTTTCCCCTATATTGCGGGGCTGCATAGCCTTGCCTGCGCGGGGTCGGGTTCTCCCGATATTCCCCGTTTCCCCTATATTGCGGGGCTGCATAGCCTTGCCTGCTTGGGGGTGAATTTTCCCGATATTGCGGGGCGGCAGAGCCTTGTCTGCTTGGTGGCGGGCTGGTCCGCCGGGGGATGGTGTGTTCATACTCATCAGGGTAGTACTCCTGTCTGTAGGGGGATTGTGGTCGCCGTGAGGGGTATGTCGGCTCTGTGTTTGTGTACGATACCGGTGAGTACCGCGGAGGGTAGTGTGGCCTGTCCCGTGCGTGTGGTGTTGTCGGCCGCTGTGGAGGGTAGTAAATTTCCTCCCTGCCGTAATGTCTCCTCTCCGTGTACCCCCTGTCCCTTTCAGGATAATGGTGCTCTTCTGTGTCTGTGTATTCATCCCTAGGCGGTCTGCCGCCTGCTTGGATGGCAGCTATGGTCAATTTCTCCATCCTGTTCACCAATTCATCCATCTTTTGACTAGTGTCGTCCTTTTGTGGATGAAAGTGCTGATTCACGGCTTTCTCCGTAGCTTTTTCCGTGATTTTCTTTCCTGCCTCTATTAGCTTTATGTTATCCAGCATGTGTTGGACCGTGGAGTTGTTCATAATACACAACTTGTCCACGATGGATGGTCTGAGGCCCTGCATTAGCAGCTTGACTTTCTGCTTGTTTGCCATAGCTGCGTTGTACTTGTCGCACATCAGCAATTTTGCATTTATGTACGACTGTGCGCTTTCTTTAGGTCCCTGTGACTTTTGTCGAATTTGGTCGTACAGGTCCTCCTCATCTGGTATGAGCTGGAATTCACTTATCAATAATAAAATGATTTCCTCCCATGTGGCATTTTCTAAGTTGTCCTCATGAAGCTCATACCATGTCATGGCCGCCTTTGTGAGGTATGCAGGGAGGAGCCGCTTTCTGACATCATCGCTCCAGCCATTGATCCGAGCCGTTCTATTGAAGGCCTTAAGGTATTCCTCGGGATCCTGGCCTTCCCCCGTGAACTTTGTGGGGTGGATCATGGGGTATTCAGTGTGTCTGTTCATCTCGTGATCGGCTGTGTCTCGTTGGCTGTGTAGTGATTGTGGTCTGTCTATGCTGTTCGCACCGCTATCGTGTGGTTAGTGTTATTCAGGGGGGAATTAGCCTCACTCCCCGTGTACGACACTTGTGTTACGTTACCAGGTGGCTCGTCACCTGAGATATCGGTACTGATTGATGGTGTGTTGTCGTACTGAGTGGATTTGACTACGTGTACAGTCCTGTCTAAATCCTGTTTCACCGTTTCCAGGATAGTGTGAATGTCTAGAACTTCCTCTGTCGTGTGGTTGTCTGCTTTAACAGTGTCTGTATCTAGTAACTGTGTGATGCGCGCGAGCAGATTATCAGTCTTCTGCTCTGTGATTTGCAGTTGCTGCAACAATAGGGGGTGGAGTGTTGGCAGGCAATCTACTCCACTAGCGCTGGATATTGGTGACTCTTGTCTGTGTTCACTAGCCTGGGATCGTGTAAAATGTGTGACTTGTGCTGCCGCTGCAGGGTGTTGAGCGCGAATCTCTGCTGCCTTGAACTCGAGATCCCTAAGAAGTTGTATTGCAGTCTGGTCGTCTATCAAGTCACTGTTCTTAATTTTTAGCTTCGGTAGTAGTGGAGTCGTACTAGCCGACAAATGGTGCGCAAAGTCTCTTAGTGTGGTTCTAAATGTGGTCATTTAATTTCCCCTGATCTTGCGCTATGGGGCGGATGGGGGTGGGTGTAATAATACAAACTCCTGTGTAATAGAGAAAAGGTGTGGGACGTAATATGGGATTTTAAAAAAATCTAGTCTCGCTTGGCTGTATGCGGTTCGGACGGTTTCTACCACGAGAACTCGTTGTATGAGCCCTTTCTTTACTGTGCGTGGTACCCCGCCTCCACCAATCTGTTTTAGATCCCTTAGTTGGGGGTAGTTAGGTCTAAAACATATGTGTTAATGTACTAATTTATAAGGTGATGCCTGGGAGAAAGTAGCTTCCCGTAGCTGGGTAAGCTTACCAGTGTAGAGTGTTGTCTGGTGTTTAGATGCTAGGGGGTGCTCTTATAGAGACGTAAGTGTAGCTTAGGGGATGAACCTCTGTGTGCGGGTTAATGCACTAGCCTCTCAGCTGGTTGGAGAGAGTTATATAACAGACGTGCTTATGTCAGCTATGTTGGCGACTCGCTGCTTATGCAGTCGCGTGCGGGAGACACAATGAAACTTGAGCCAGCAATTACTTGGCTACTATTGTCACGGTCAATCGTGACGAGCGTCAGGAAGGGTGTTAGGATGTGAAGAGGCGTGTAATTAGTAGGACAAGTGTAGTTTACTGACCCAGTGTTTATTGGTCAGTGAGTATGAAATTGTGAGTCCCTTTTAGGGGAATGTGATAAATGTTATAAGTTAAGTGTACAAGTTTGTGGGTGGATGTTACAAATTATAGGATCACTGAACACTTCGCTGATGCTCACCTGGTGATAGCAGCTTGTAGCAGGGCCTCCGGCGACACACACTGTATGACAGATAATGACCTAAAAAGGCCACTCTTCTTATAGGTCCTGCCGTTGCTCAGTCAGCATTCCAATGACGTAGCTGCCCTAGTTAGCTATAGTGTTAATATTTGTGAGTGTGTTGCAATTATTGGCTAACCTCCCGATCTGGGGGGCCGCCCTTGCTGTGTAAAAGGTGCTGTTCTGGACTTATGTGTCTGCCAGTTAGGGGTGGTTTTAATAGATGATGGGGGGTGGCTTTCAGGGGATGCAGCTCCCCGGGGCCTGTACAGTATGGTAGGCCTACATAAAATGAGCAATTTTCTTGATTGTTTATTTTTCTACAAGCTGTACCCGGCATGCGTTGCAATGCCAATCAAAGAAAGTGTTGGCGTTGTAATTGTGTTTCTTGAAGTGTTTTTGGATACACAATATTTTTTTCAATTTCCGTAAACTACCTCTAAGATATCATAAAATGAATTTACTAACTGAGACACATTCGAGGGAGCGTGCTCAACAACTCACCAAAGTTTCATCGCAATCTGATGAATGGCATATGAACGCATACGGGATTTTGCTTAAACGATTCGTGCGCTGTCTCTCATTTGTAAAAAATCTACTCGTGCGCTACCTGCTGTGAAATATATTTACTAAGTATACACAACATCTCATCAGAGTTTCATCGCAATTGCTGAATGGTATATGAACGCACACGGGATTTTGTTGAAACACTTCGCGCGTCGGCACTCATTTGTTGCATCCACTCGTGCGCTACCTATTGTGAAATGGGTTAACTAAGTCAAAAACTTTCCCTGACGTGTACAAAATACCTCATCACAGTTTCATCGCAATCGGATGAATGGCATATGAACACATACGGGATTTTGTTTAAACGATTCGCTCGCCGTCACTCATTTGTTGAATCTACTCGTGCGCTACCTATTGTATAATGGATTTACTAAGCCTGAAACCTTCCCTGGAGTGTACACAACATCACATCCAATTTTAATCCCTATCGGACTAATGGTATATGAAGGCATACGGGACTTTGTTGAAACGTTTCGCGCATCGTCGCTCATTTGATAAATCTACTCGTGCGCTACCTATTGTATAATGGATTTACTAAGCCATAAACCTTCCCTGAAGTGCACAGAACATCTCGCCCAAGTTTCAACGCTATCGGACGAATGGTATATGAACGCATATGGGACTTGGTTGAAACACTTCGCACGTCGTCCGTCATTTGTAGAATCTACTCGTGCGCTGCCTATTGTAAAGTAGGTTTACTAAGAAAGAAACCTTTCCTGAAGAGTACACAATATCTCACCCAAGTTTCATTGCTATCGGAAGAATGGTATATGAATGCATACGGGACTTCTTTGAAACGCTTCGCGTGTCGTCGCTCATTTGTTGAATCTACTTGTGCGCTACCTACTGTGAAATGTATTTACTAAGTTAGAATCCTTCATGTCAGTGTCAAAAAAAAACCAACTCACCCAGGTTTCATTGCTATCGGACGAATGGTATATGACCTTATACGGGACTTTGTTGAAACTCGTCGCGCGTCGTTGCTCATTTGTTGAACGATTCGTGCGCTGCCGATTGAAAAGTGGATTTACTAAGTCAAAAAACTTTCATGATGTGTACAAAACATCTCACTCAAGTTTCAAAGCTATCGGACGAATGGTATATGAATGCATACCGGACCTTGTTGAAACACTTCGCGTGTCGTCGCTCATTTGTTGAATTTTCTCGTGCGCTACCTATTGTAATATGGATTTACTAAGGAAGAAAACTTCCCGGGAGTGCAAACAACATCTCACCCAAGTTTTATCGCAATCGGATGAATGATGTACGAACGAATACGGGACTTTGTCGAAATGCTTCGTGCGTCGTCGCTCATTTGTTGAATCTACTCATGCGCTACCTATTATAAAATGGATTTACTAAGCCAGAAACCTTCCTTGGAGCGTACGCAACAACTCACCCAAGTTTCATGGCAATCGGATGAATAAGCAAGCAAGCTTGTAGTTTAACGTGACCGTTAATCGCGAGATCATGAGCCACGGGACCTCCTTTTTACGTGGAATCCGAACCACAGGACATGGCATTTCGCTTCGAAAATCTCACATGCATTGACCGGGAATCGAACCCGGACCGCCTTGGTGAAAGGCATACAGCTAGACCGCTGAGCCACCACGCCCCTGAATGATAGGAGACATACCCACATACAAACTATAGATAACATTGATTTTTATATATAGAGATTAAAATTGCTACTGTTTTTAGAACAACCACAAAATGAAACTTTTTACCACCATATAATTGCTCAAGTGTCGTTTATATTTCAGAATTTCAAGGAAATATTTCTAATTCTTTCTAATACCGGTGTATGAAAGATCAAATATAGGAAGCTACCTCGGATGAACGAAGTCTTGACCGCATCCCCGTTTGTAAATCCGCTGACAATTCAACAATACTTTTAATTCATTAGTTAAAGCATTAAATACTCAAGCAACACCTTTAGACATTTGAGGAGGAGGAGTTCCCATAGGCTTTGTGAATCGCTAGATAATGTTGACCGAGTTTTGTCCCTCTGAGTAACGGCATGCGAAACAGCGGGTGGTTAATTATCAGTGGCGTAGCCACGGGGGGGGGGGGAGGGGGGGGTTGGGGAGGGGGGGGTCAGGACCCCCCCATTGGAAAATCGGCAGGTTGTGATTTGTGTCTGTGGTGATGTACTGTTGTCACCTTTCGGCCCGGGTCCCCATTTGAGGCTACACACGTCTTCATGACAACGTATAACCACAGTCTACCCACAGATCGCGAAGCTTGGCTCATATTTTTCTACCGCCAGCAGCACGAATATGCCGACTGCGCTATGTTGTTTTATGTTATTGTTGCTGGATTTACTGAACGGTATGTGAACATTGTGTAAAGGTTATGTCTTTAATTTAACATGTGCTTTTCAAGAGGAGATAATATGCAGTTCAATAATCAGATCTAATATTAGGAGCAATATTTCAGTGTTGCTAAGTAACCTATATGATCGCTTTTCAGTCGGTTAAGATGAGTGTACGGTACCCAATTACATTAGATGGGCAGTGACAATTTATCTCCTAATGCCTGTAATAAAAATACATGAATCGCTTATACAGTTAATGAAACACTTCTCACATGAAGGGGGGTTGTATGAGAAGCGTTTTATTAAATGTAGAAATAATTATAGTATTATGAATTACACAGGGAAATGAATTGTTACCCCTTGCCCATTCTAATTGGGTGTATTCGTGTTGACTGACTGGGAAGTCAGACTGTTCAAATAATAATATCGTATGGCCTCGGGTGCCTGGTGCAAGCTTTGTTAATTGACACCCAGAGGATAGCTTGCATGTCGAATTTCGTCGTTCCTTTGAACGCTATGAAAGTCAAGGAGGTCAGATATCTAAACTCCTTGACACTACAGCGTTTTCAAGTAGAGAATGGAGGAACGTTGTGTTGGCGGAAAATCCCGAGATTAATTTTGCCATTGAACACGGCCTACTGAATTCAAATGGGTTCTTTAACATGCCAACAACTTATGACATGAGTGTCGTGATTTTTGTCGCCATTCAAAAATCACTTACCATGGCCAGGAGCGAACCTGCAATCTTGGGGGTTAGTAGTCCGACACCATAACCACTCACCCACCGTGGCAAGCAGTTAGACTGTTCAAATAGCAAGACGACACCCGAATTTCCACAGGACCCTAAAAGGTAACAAACTCCGCCATTGCCGGTCCCAAGCCCGGATGAGAAAGGAGGAGGGAGAAGTCCCCAACGGTACCTATGGCGGAGGATCAGTGGTCCGGTACGGCAAAGGTGGCGGAAGGGGCAACCTGCAGATGAGGTAAAACGGTCGGAACCCACTGCCTTGTGGGTAGAAGAGGGATCTTCAGAAGGCTAAGGGACCCACCCTGACATCAAAGGGCAGCTATCCTGAAAGCAGCGAGGGGCAGCCCCCCAGAAGGTTGTCCGTAGGGCTAGCTACCCTACCACAGAAAATTAACCTGCTACGAAAACTACACTACAGAAGAAAAACCGGATAGATATAAATGGAATACGACATTTGCCTGGACATGGAAATGATTTTTGGATTGGAACCTGGAACGTCCTAAGCCTGCGCCGGATCGGAGCCTTTGCAAATCTAACAGACGAGCTTGAGAGATATAACATCTCTCTCATGGCCCTTCAAGAAGTACGATGGAAGGAGGCTGGAAGTATAACCAGAGGGAAATATACTCTATTTTACAGTGGCGGCTTGAAGAGTATAAGTGGAACTGGTTTTGCTGTGAGGAAGGAATGGATAGGGGCAGTGACAAAATTTACACCAAAGAATCAGCGCATGTGCTCACTACGATTGAAGGGGAAGTTCTTCAATATCACCTTTATATGTGCCCATGCCCCTACGGAAGATTCCTCTGAGGAAGATAAAGATAATTTCTACGAAAAGCTTGAGTCTCTATATGAGGAGGCACCGACACATGACATCAAAGTGATCCTGGGTGATTTAAATGCCAAGGTGGGAAAGGAAGCGTACTTACAACCCACTATCGGAAGAGAAAGCTTACACGATGAGAGCAATGATAATGGAATGAGGCTAGTGGACTTCGAATGTGGCAAGGGAATGGCAGTTAGCAGCACATTTTTCGCCCACAAGAACATACATAAAGCTACCTGGTGCTCAGCGGACGGCATCACACGGAATCAGATTGATCACGTCCTTATAGACACGAGGCATGCAACAGGCATCCTGGATGTACGTACATGTAGAGGGGCAGACGTCGACTCGGACCATTTTATGGTGCGTGTGAAGTACAGGCAAAGAATTAGCCAACTAAAGAATGTCAAAGGGAGTAAGCAGAAGCAGTTTGATATGGACAAACCGAGTGGGGAAAAAGTTGAAGAATATGAAAATTCTGTCAAAGAATTGATGGAGGAAGGAAATCCTGAAGACTGGCAAACCATCAAGACGTCAATATTATTGGCCGCAGAGCAAACCTTGGGGTTCAAGAAATTTCAAAGGAATGAAGGATGGTTTGATGAAGAATGCAAAGAAGCTCTGGCAGTTCGGAATAAAGCAAGACAAAAGGCGTTGCAGAGAGAAACCAGGAGCATGAAACAAGATTTCATTGAAGCACGCCGAGAGGCAAAGAAGACCTGCCGGAAGAAGAAGCGCCAGTGGGAAAATAAGAAGATCGAAATCACCGAGGAATGTGCTGAGAAGAAAGATGTAAGAGGAATGTATTCGTGCATCAAGAGAGAGAAGGGAGGCTTCCAAGCGCGGACTACCATGTGCGAGGACTCAGAAGGCAATCTGGTGACGGAAGGAAGACGTATCCTGGAGAGATGGGCTGTATACTTCGAGCATGTCCTGAACGAACTCAGTGAGAGTGAGGGTGGGCAGGATGAGGACATCTATCAAGGGGGGCCCGACCCATTAGTCGAGGCGCCTTCCACGGCTGAAGTAAGCGAAGCCATCAAGCGTTTAAAGAACAACAAGGCGCCGGGCGAAGACTTGATCACGGCACAGATGTTGAAGAAAGGTGGCAGCTATCTTCATGGACAGCTCTATACTGTGATCAAGAACATTTGGGAAGAAGAAAAGATGCCTGATGAGTGGGGGATAGCCATCGTATTTCCTGTGCACAAGAAGGGCTCGAAGCTGAGATGTGACAACTACCGAGGTATCTCACTCCTCAACATGGGTTACAAGGTGCTAACGAGTATCATCGCAGCGAGGCTACAAGAGTTTTCGGAGCAATGTCTTGGGGACTACCAGTGTGGTTTCAGAAGGAATCGCTCAACCACGGACCACATATTTACCATCCGATGCATGCTGGAGAAATGCTATGAATTCAACATACCGGTCCATCAGTTGTATATCGAATTTCAAAAAGCATACGATAGCATTAAGAGGAGTTTTCTGTATGAAACATTGGACCATCTTGGAGTGCCTAAGAAGATCATCAGGCTAGTACGGATGACACTTACGAACACTAAGTGTAAAGTAAAAGTTCAGCAAGAATATTCACGTGAGTTCAGAGTCAACCAAGGCTTGAGGCAAGGTGACCCACTCTCCTGTGTTTTGTTTAACCTAGTATTGGAGAGGCTTATTCGAAATATCACTATAAGTGATTAGGGTACAATGCGCAGTTTTGTTGGATATCAGAGTGAAGCGGCAGGAACACTGTTTAATAGGCCAATCCAGTGTCTTGCATATGCGGATGATGTTGCGTTGCTGGGAAGGACATCAGGAGATGTGAAGAGGGCATTTGTTGAATTAGACCAGATGGCTTCAGGAGCTGGGCTGAGGGTGAATAGCACGAAGACAAAGTATATGACCACCGTGAGGCAGGGTGAGGTACCTCAGGAGCTTGTTATTGATAGTAATAAGACTTTCGCTAAGACCAGCACTTTCAAGTACCTTGGATCGACTATCACTGAGGGATCCGACTGTCTCGAGGAAATCAATGAGAGACTGCGCTCCGGGAACCGAAGCTACTTCAGTCTCTCCCATCTGCTGCGATCAAGAACGTTATCACGCAGTTGTAAGAAAAGTATCTATAAGACAGTCATCCAACCTGTTGTCACCTATGGGTGTGAGACATGGGTGTTGGCTAGGAGGAATGAGGATTTGTTGAACAGGTGGGAGAGGAAGGTACTCCGTAAGATCTATGAGCCTGATGTGATCGTGGAGTGTGGCGCCTCCGCACCAACAAGGAGATCTATGATCTGTATGGGAACCCTAATATCGTCGCAGAGGTCAAGAGACATGTCGAGCGAATGCCGGAGTCAAGGATGGTGTATCAGGTCTTCCATGGGCGGCCCACTGGAAAGCGAGGACGAAGGCGACCGAAAAAGCGCTGGCTGGACGATGTCGAGGAGGATCTTAGGATGCTACGTGTCAGAGCTTGGAGGAGGCGTGCACGGGATAGGAAAAGCTGGAAGACTGTGGTGGAGCAGGCCACGGTCCTTCATGGACTGTAGTGCCACGAGGTAAGGTGAGCTAAAAGGTAACATTTCATCTATGTATTTTAGGCTAGTATTATAAAGTTTTTCAAGGGGAGCGTAATGGTGCAGTGGCTTGGCCGCTCGTCAATCACCCGGACGGCCGGAGTTCCAATCCCGGTGACAGTGGGGTGGAATTTTCACCTGAAAAATTACGTGGCGTCAGGAAGGGCATCCGGCCTTAAACCCCCGGCCAAAACGAAAATGAACCTAATTGGCTCCGGCGACCCCCAATTAATTGGGGAACGCAGTAGAAAGTATTATATAGCTTTTCAATCAAACGACGGAACTACTGTCGACCAAAATATTATGTGTACTCGAGTTTGAAGGTTGTTTGTGAAGTAACCAATAGATCTACATAAAATCCAATAACATCATCATTTTCGTCGTTCTATTTTACGTTAGTTCATGTAGGTTTGGAATTTTTAATTTATATTTTAATATTTTTGTTATCGCAGTTGGAACACAAAAAGTGCCCGTTTTTAAGCGTGTTTCAACCATGTGTCACATTTAAGAATTATCATCTCACAAACCCGTCATTAGATCGAATCAAAATTTTAACACAATACACATTGGAATGTTGTATAACTGGTTTATTAATTTCAAAATTGTATATGTCCAAGAAACAAAATTGTTATCATTTTTGTAAGGTAACTTTTTCTCGGCTCGGGGTGGTTGGAAAATGTAGTTCTTGGTTGCGTTGTAATCCTTATACATCAAAAAGGTATGCTGTATGATTGTGAAATACGTAAATTAATTCACTTATTTTATATCGGTTTGTATTTGTACGGGGAATTGAGACATGGTTCACCAGTTAGCCGCTCCGGTGAAAGCTGTACAGCGTTGCCAAGATGGGCTCCATCACGCGTCATGGCGGGCCTCGCTCGGAAGTGATGAGCTCCATATGATTTAACGTGACTTATGTTCACAATGGAAATAATCACTCAGGTGAGTTAAAATTCAAAAAACCCTTGCAAAAGTGAAATCATCTGTTCCGCGAATAACGCACTCAAAGCAGTTGCCAGCTTGCTGGCCGCCGCGAGCGCTAGTGTCGCTTCACCTACAAAGAGGGCGCAGCGAGCTTCGCGACTGTGTATTTTAGACTGTGGTAATACAACTCCGCCTGCCCCTCACCCGGAGGCCCCGGCTCCGTCAGGGATTTTAAAACTGACGTGAGGGTTGGAACGGGGTGCACTCAGCCTCGTGAGGACAATTGAGTAGCTGTCTGACAGTGAGGCAGCGCCCCGATCACGGAAACCAAGATTAACGGCCGAGGGGACCCGATGCGCTGATCACGCGTCTCCCCAATATCTGGAGGCCAAATGGCTGGGCAGCAGTCGCTTGGTCGGCCTAGGCCCTTCATGGGCTGTATAGTGCCAAAGGTTGAATAAAACTCCGTCCTTCCAGGGTTGCCAATCTGACGTATCCTCCGCGAAATAACTTATAACTTATTTCAAACTGAGGCTAGAGCCAAATAATTTTGAATCCCACACGGCGGGACAATATTAGCTTTTTTTTTCTTTTCTTGGCGGGAGAGAAGTTATTTGTAAATTAATCTAGTTTTTATTAAAAATAACGCGCTTTTATAAAGACTTAGAAAATTCTATGGGTTCATTAACACCAATTTTGGGATCATTATTAACATCTTGAGCATGAGATAACCGTCAGCCGAGTTGCTTCATATTACGTAAATATATGTCCAGCAATTCCACGAATTACGGTTATCTCCCAGTTACGAGTGAGTGAAATTTGTCGCCTGAGTAGTGTAAGCAATTAAACCTTTTTCCGGCTGCATGTAGCATTTGTAAGGTAAGAAGGACCTTGGTAGGTAACAAAAATCTTCGAAAATGATACTTTAGGCATTCAGGGCTAATTGCAATATAAAGCACAGTATAAATCAACATGATACATCGTGAGAGGACATGCCCACTTTTGCTGAGACCTCTGTAAATAATTTCTCTTGTTGAGGGATATGCAGTCTTCATGTTGGTAGCACAGATATATTTGAGTTTATTTTGTTCCTGTTAGGGGAACAGGAATGTTCTAGATTTACCATTGAAGTGAGACATTTAGTCAAAAATTAACATAATTTTTTAAAGAACTGATTTGTTTTTGTAATTTGAGCATATTGTATTACTCGACAAATTCGGGATCAAAATACATGAAACTTTTCTTGTGTAATAATATCTCATAGAGAAATGGAAATACTTGTAGAGTTGTTGTTAATTCATTCGAGGTGCTTGAAACACCTTGGTCATCAGCCCCGTGTAGTTGAGAGTGTGTTGAAGCTGTCTGGCAACCTGTATTGCTGTGATGATTGTAGTTGTGTGTGTAAATGTATCTGGGACAGGGATGGAGTAGACGCTCCGGGACTTGAGCACGGCACTATCCCGGCAATTTCCTGAAGGGAGTTTGGCAAAACCCGGGGGGAAAACACACTCAGGATAATCGCTGTCAGCACCGGGATTCGAATCTACGATATACGTACTTACCACAGCTGCCCTCGCGACCATGGTGCACGTTTGAAGAGTGCGGCTATGCCGCGGGACGAAATGCTTGTAGAATTTGGCTTGAGTACCCATAAACCCCCCCCCCCCCCCAATTGGTCAACGCTACGGTTAATCATAGCACTCACTACTAGTCGGATGTACCCAATCACGTAAACTCAGGCATAAAGGACTTTTTTTTGTGTCACAAGTCAACACTATTTGAGGGTATTTACATCACTTCTCTAATACTCTCATACAATCCAGACGAAAGCAAATAGGGAAATAGCAATAAACATTTTAGCAAAAATAAAAATTATGTTCGAACAAGAAGTTCCGTGACGAACTAAAGAGCCTACTTTTCCAAAATTTAAGATTCATGCCAATGATTAATCTATATGGACCTACGCTATCTAGAATAATGACGAAATAAAGTTGGTAATATCGAAATTTCTAATTAGTTCGAAATATACCTGGCATGATGTAGCCTGATAGAGCACTTCAGTTGGCAGCCGTGGTGACTGAATATATTTTTAGTTCCATCTCTTAAGGTACAGAATACAAAATTTGGTTGAAGTACAATGGATAGCATGGATGTTACATGCAGTTAAACATTGGAATATCAGCGTGCGTAAAATGATGTTGGCAACAATGTCATGCATGTGTTGGTCAGAAATAATTTGATATATTATGATCTATTGTTGTGTCAATTTTGGATGAAATCCATTTGTTAATATAGAAGTTACTGGTATTTTAAAATTGGACCTATCACCAGGCTTAGAATCATGTTGGTAGAACTGACATACATTAGTTGCTCCAAATTAATCTAGAATGTCAGGCACTATACGTGTGCAAAGGTTATGGCTGTTGGGTTTGCATACTTTCTGATATAAGTTATTGGTATTTGGATAAAAAATAGAGAGAGCATTTATTGACAGTTGGCAGCCCTGGTGGCTCTTATGAATATGTTCAGTCATATCAGTTTATGTACACTTAGTACATACGAAATTTGGTTGAAATCCAATTGTCAGTGTAGGAGTTATATGCATTTAAAAATTGGACTTATCAGTAGGCTTAGAATCATTTTGGCAACACCGTCATGTATGGCCTCCTGAAAATTAAACTGAAGTATTATTATCTATATGTGAGCCAATTTTGGAATAGTTCCCATTTATATATTCCAAGATATCCAACATGGAGCTGAAATTTCAATTGCGATTTTTCAGCAGTTGGTAGCACTGACATCATTTTTAAGTAAGACATTGAGATGTTTCGGTATAGATCTTTATTCATACCAAATTTGGTTTCGATTGCTGCAACCGTTTAGGAGTTGATAGGGGATGGGGGACACAGACAGACAAAAATACATTTTCCCGAATCGATCTCATAAGTCTACTTTTTCCTCATTTTTGCAAAATGTGAAAAGTAGGCTAAAAATCCAGTTCAACATTGTATTCTAAAAACTATCCACAAATTTACTCTGAACAATATCCGCAGACTATCCGCTATCCGCACAGCCATGAAAACTATAACCGCAGCCTATCCGCGGATGTTTAAATACAAGTAGGCAGTGCGCATGCAATTCAAAGAACAGCTGTTGAAACATGCATGTGTTGATCAATGTTCAACTAAAGTTTGGTGCTTTTCAGTCGGTCAACACGAATGTACCCAAATAGAGCTGGGTTATGCCCTGATCCTGAAATAAATTACATAAGATTAATAAATACACTAGGATGACCAGTTTCGATCGTCAAGCGATCATCATCAGATCCATTACACTTAGGCTATAACATCTATGTTTGAAAATACAGGTGAAAAATATATACAATATGTACAATTATTTAGTTGCAGTGTGGTAATGCAACAGTCGGTGTATGTTAAATATGGTATATCTAATGTTAGGTAAACTTCTAAAATAGTGATGAAAATCCGGAATTTGTCTGTTAGGGGTGATTATATGGTTTTACAAAATCAACTATGGTTATACTGAAATATTGCAAGCTTATACTTATCGAGTTGTCTCTTTAACTGGAACTTGAAGCAGTTGCGTGTTGCCATAGACACCAGTTGTAGTCGACTAACCCCGAGTGTTCGCTGGGTGGAACTGGTTTTCCCCTTCCTCCCCCTTTAGATGCTATGTTCTTCCAGAGGTCAGTGCCATGTATATTTGTGTGACTTTGCCAAATCTAGATAAAAGTGTATGCTATTGAATGCAGGAGTCTGCAACTACTAAAGACCGTGGAACTATCTTCGCCACGCATGGGCTGAAAAGCCATTTATACTAAGCGGTACAGGTCTATTGAAGACGTCCCGGCACCTTTAATACCGCCTCGCATATCGGCCTAGGTTTATTGCAGAAAAATGTACATAGTACAGCTGATCCAAATAACATTTACCTATAAACACCGCTATTTTCCCCCCTTTTTTTATCTAGCTTGGCTGTATCGCTAAGTTGTGTTTTGTTTTCGACAGGGTGTGTTTTTAGTAGAGCGAAAAGGGGTGAACTCTCCATAAAAGTGTGTTCATTTAGATTGTTGGGATTGTTTTGTTTGGCTAGGTGAATCTCGATTGCTTCTTTTATGTCGAGAGCTCTGCCTTTCGATTCGTGATGAATTATTTTTAGATCAGTCTCGATTTTAGTGAAGCTGTGCCCCGTGTCACACATATGTTCGCATACGGCTGAATGTGTTCCGTATCTTATCGCATTCCTATGTTCATTATAACGTGTGTCTACTCGTCTTCCGCTCTGTCCAATGTAATTAGCTTGACAACCAATGTCTTGGCATGTAATAGAATGTACCCCTGACTTTGAATACGGGTCTTGTTTATTTAGATTGCTATTTCGCAGGTGCCTCCCGGTCGTATTATTCGTTGTGAATGCTATTTTTATGCCTTGCTTTTTGAATAGATTAGTGATTTTATATGTGTTCTCATTCACAGAGTTGAAGCGCGCGAATTTTTTCTCATTAATGTCCGGTTTTGGAATAATTTTATCTTTATTTTTATGTTTGGCTACAATTTGGTCTATTTTGCTTGGCGGGAAATTGTTTTCCTTTGCTATTTTTTTAATGGTTCTTATTTCCTTATTATAATTGTCTGTTGACATGGGTATGTTTAAAGCTCTGTGCACCATTGAATTGAACCCCGCTAATTTATGCGTACTGGGGTGGTAAGAATGATTGTCGATTGCATGCGAGGTTTGTGTGGCTTTCCGGAATATGGAGTATGAAAGCTCGTTGTCCTTACGTTCAATAGTTATGTCGAGATAATTTATTTATCGACAAGACCCGTACTCAAAGTCAGGGGTATATTCTATTACATGCCAAGACATCGGTTGTCAAGCTAATTACATTGGACAGAGCGGAAGACGAGTAGATACACGTTATAATGAACATAGGAATGCGATAAGATACGGAACACATTCAGCCGTGTGCGAGCATATGTGTGACACGGGGCACAGCTTCACTAAAATCGAGACTATCTAAATATAATTCATCACGAATCGAAAGGCAGAGCTCTCGACATAAAAGAAGCAATCGAGATTCACCTAGCCAAACAAAACAATCCCAACAATCTAAATGAACACACTTTTATGGAGAGTTCACCCCATTTCGCTCTACTAAAAACACACCCTGTCGAAAACAAGACACAACTTAGCGATACAGCCAAGCTAGATAAAAAAGGGGGGGGGGGGGGGGAAATAGCGGTGTTTATAGGTAAATGTTATTTGGATCAGGTGTACTATGTACATTTTTCTGCAATAAACCTAGGCCGATATGCGCGGCGGTATTAAAGGTGCCGGGACGTCTTCAATAGACCTGTACCGCTTAGTATAAATGGCTTTTCAGCCCATGCGTGGCGAAGATAGTTCCACGGTCTTTAGTAGTTGCAGACTCCTGCATTCAATAGCATACACTTTTATCTAGATTTGGCAAAGTCACACAAATATACATGGCACTGACCTCTGGAAGAACATAGCAACTAAATGGGGAGGAAGGGGAAAACCAGTTCCACCCAGCGAACACTCGGGGTTAGTCGACTACAACTGGTGTCTATGGCAACACGCAACTGCTTCAAGTTCCAGTTAAAGAGATAACTCGATAAGTATAAGCTTGCATTATTTCAGTATAACCATAGTTGATTTTGTAAAACCATATAATCACCCCTAACAGACAAATTCCGGATTTTCATCACTACCGGTATTTTAGAAGTTTATCTAACATTAGATATACCACATTTAACATACACCGACTGTTGCATTACCAACACTGCAACTAAATAATTGTACATATTGTATATATTTTTCACCTGTATTCTCAAACATAGATGGTATAGCCTAAGTGTAATGGATCTGATGATGATCGCTTGACGATCGAAACTGGTCATCCTAGTGTATTTATTAATCTCATGTAATTTATTTCAGGATTAGGACATAACCCAGCTCTTTTTGGGTACATTCGTGTTGACCGACTGAAGAGCACCAAACTTTTGTTTACTTAGGCAACACTGAAAAATGGCTTCAAACTTATAATGTTCAACTTATAATGATAAAATGCACATCGGCAAGAGACTGGTTTGGTCTAAGCCTGGGTAACAACCTACTAGATTAGCCTACGGTATCAGAAACGGAGGCTTCCAGGTCTTGTATGGTACAGCAGATGGAATATAAGGAAACAGGCCTAAAATGCGTAGCGTACCGACGCAGAACACATAAACCATAAACACCGTTGCTTCTGCGGTCATGAAAATCCCACTCTGGTATTAGATTATCAACTATTATACGAAACTGTTAGCTTTACCATCGCTTACTATCAATAGTTTGTGATTAATGAACAATAACACGAAAGGAAAGGGCCTCAAGGGAATGTTACAGAATACCTAGTTGATTTAAACTGACCGTTCACGCGTTCACCAATCACAAGACGCTCAGTTCAAACAAAACTTTCTGTGCTTTTAAAGTACCGGTAATTATTTCAGGGTTGATGGAAATGTATTGATTGAAATAAAACTGATTGAACCTAAGGACAGAAGTTTACTTGCATCTTGGCAGAAAACGATACAGGAAGTAATACAAGTATAACAAACAACAACAACAAAAGATAGGCTACACACAGAGCCTAGGCCTACAGGAGAGACAAAAGATGGGACAAGAGACAAATATAATACATTTATTAGAGCAGCCAATGGCGATACAGAGCTGGGTTATATGTGAGAAAAGTACATCAGGAACCCACAAACGGGAAAATCATCAGGTACTGTACTGTATATGCAAGGGCAAGGGTTTACATGTGACGTACAATGTGAGGGTCTGCAAATTAAAGGATACTTAAAAGCCTTTAAAAGTGGCCGTTCAACGATTTGCAACGGGTGAGCACACCTCAGCTTTGACCTTCTTGAATACAGATCGGACAAGAGGCAAAAATCAGGGAGGAGGAGTAAACACATAATACTACGGTACCGTACAGCATTTCCTTTCCATCATTAGAAACGGTATTTTGGCTAATTTCAGTACGTATGAACATTTTATTGTACATAATGATGTTTCATTCAGTGTTAATGTGTTGATTATAGTTGTTTAAAAGTAAATACAAACAGCATATCAGTAAATTCCGTTCACGTTGGTCCAATGAGTGGAATTGATGATATTCTTTTGAAGTGAGTCTCTTGTAACAAGGGGCGGAAGTATTGTCTTGTGTCTCCAATTGCAGTAATGATAGCTATACTCTGTGAGCTGCCTGAATAGGATTGACAGTTCTCACCTCGCCATGTGGTCAGTGAACAAGGTTGCCAAACAGTTAGAATAACGAGGATCACACTGTACAGCTGACCAGGCACTGACGCACGTGGGCTGTAATATTGCAACGCTGAGTATTATGACATCAACTACGCGAACATGGATTGGTCAAGATGCAGAGGGGTGATGACTGACGAGGCACTTCCGGCGAAATGGCAATCCTATTCAGGCAGCTCACAGAGTATTGTGCCCTGCGCGGATAAACAAAACGTTATCCGCATCCGCCCCGCATTCACACGACTTTTATCTACTGGCATTTCAATAATATTTTCAATGTGTTGCTTTATACTTTATCTTTTAGACATTTGAGCAGAAAGTTGTTCCCTTAGGCTATTCATGCCATGTGCTCTGTTTAAAATGACTGTTATACAGCCAGATTTGCAACCCTTTTCAGTTCGGAGTGTTGACTATCCTTAATGACATTGTTTGAATGGAATTAGCGCAAATCATCTTACATTTGTCATGAAAAAACATCACGAAAAAAAGAAAAGTTATAAACATCCGGTCCCTAGTAAGGGATAGTGGGGGAATTGTGCGCACTTAAGCAAAAATCGGTCTTGTGATGGTCTCATAATAGATAACACAGCTGCAGTTATGAATAAGGGGTGCAGAAACAAATTTAATTAAAAAATAAATTTGGTGGACTATAATTCAAAATCTCTGCAAATACCGGTATGCATTTGCGCACGATTACCCGCCCTGCAGGACAATCATGTGCATGGGTTGGGGAATTGTTAGCATGGGATGAATGTTGGAAAGCCATAATAATAGAATGCGAATTGGCTGAAACTTGCACTGTGCATTAACATAAGAATATTCCAATGCTTTTTACAATAGCATAACAATGCAATGATACTAAAATTCAACAGTTTTGGATATTAGAATAAAATAGCTTCGTTTCGTCAGCATTAAAGGAGGCAATCCAATTTAGGCTTGTTTTTTCAGGTTGTCTCAACGTTAAAGCAGGATTTGTCTTCAAGAACCCATACAACCAATCTTTGCCTGCTAGACCTTTACCTTTATTGAAATTGTGGGGAATCTTATTCTCCTCTGCAAACTTGAACGCAAACCGTCTGACAAGCTTGGTGGGCCTTAAGGCGTAAAATAATTTTGCCAACGTCAAAACGTATTCGGATAATTGTGACTCCATTTCGTTAGTAACAACAGGTTTACGGCCTAGGCGAGGTACAACAAGCCTATTTTGCAGCACTGCTTTCGTACCGTTGACTCGGAAATGTTGAAACGTCTCCCCACTTCCCTTATTTTCCTTCCATCATCCAAAATTGCTGGTAGAGCTTTCTGCATATGTTCTGCTGGGTTCCTTTTTCCGCGTATAATTTCTTGGCATCTGGAGAACAAACACAAAATATTTTGCCATTCATTTCGCGTTGTATTTACTTGTATCATATGTTCTGCACACCACTACCCCTCTCTGCTTTTTAAAACGTAACTCACTGAATCCCGGTAAACTAATCTATTATATTGAACAATAAGTACATGCAAAATCACTGTAAAAACTGGCATTTAAAACTACATCTCATTTTAAATAATTGAATCACAACTGTAGGCTTATCTTCTTATTTGCTGGCTGCGGAAAATAACATGCAACGTGTAAAGTTTCTTTATTCAAGCCTCACGGCTGTCACATAGCAACTGGCAAACTGGCATCATGCTGACTGTCCCTATCTGATTGATAGGTACGATGACAGCTTAAGGGTAGCAGGGAACTGAGTTGCTAGTTGTACTACCAACTCGAAAAACATAGGTGCGCATAATTACACAACTTTCCCCATGATGTTCAACAAGTTCGGATTAAATTCCAAAAATTATCCGCAAATGTACTTCAAACATTATCCGCACCTTATCCCCTATCCGCAAAAAATGCAAACTATCCGCATGGCGAAAAATGTTGCGGATATCCGCGGGTTTATCCGCATCCGCGCAGAGCTTTAATTATAGTTACGGTGACTTTCCCGTTGCCTAAATCGAAGTGGTGATAGATTTGAGACCTATCTTTACTCGGCCTGTCCCATCATATATTGCTCAGGTTTATCTGTACGTTAATTCAGAATGACACCAGAACACTAGCATCAGACATGAACGAGGCTTTTGCATACGTTGTTTCATCTTCTGGGTGATATTACCTTTTGAAATTAGTAACCATGGTCACTAGTGCACCTGAAATATGTGCTAACTTCTGTAAATACGTGTTTTTAATTATTGCTCTTACGGCAGCCATGTTCCGACCGCGCTTGAACCTCGTACGACTGTTAACAAGGTGCACTTAACGGCACACACCGAGGCGCACACATTGTTGCCATGTTGTGGGATACAAAATCACTGTTGACAAAGAAAATACGATTGATCTGGACGCATTAGGCTGCAACCATTGTCAAAAACCATTGATCTGGACGCGTTAGGCTGTAACCACTGTCAAAAACCATTGATCTGGACGAGTTAGGCTGTAACCACTGTCAAAAACCATTGATCTGGACGAGTTAGGCTGTAACCACTGTCAAAAACCATTGATCAGGACGAGTTAGGCTGTATGTAACCACTGTCAAAAACCA
Source organism: Meconema thalassinum (assembly GCA_946902985.2). Classification (NCBI taxonomy): domain Eukaryota; kingdom Metazoa; phylum Arthropoda; class Insecta; order Orthoptera; family Tettigoniidae; genus Meconema; species Meconema thalassinum. The sequence goes on along the minus strand of OX336393.1, from coordinate 5,828,393 downwards.
TTGATCTGGACGAGTTAGGCTGTAACCACTGTCAAAAACCATTGATCTAGACGCGTTAGGCTGTGACCACGGTCAAAAATCATTGGATTTGACAAAACGAAGGTTAGAATGGTCGGGTTGAAGTGCGGCCTTGGTCGCGGGAAGCTAGCGTGGCACTGTTGACAAAAGAAAACCATTGAGTAGTACTGTGAGCGCGGGATTGGCAATACGGTCTTTAACGATAATTCACGTGCATAATGGTGGACACAGCGGGACTATTACCTATATAAGTCGTGATCAAATTTAGGACGGTGGGTTAGCGGAGGAGTGAATATCTATTACTACATCATCTCTTGAGGATTTCCCGACCATTACGACAGGTATTTCCGCTAAATTTTTACTTTAGGAAAAATTATCAAGGAGTGATACGTCGTTCAGTGTTACCAACGTAAAGAGTCTATTCGAGGAAGAGAGTAAGACACCCTGTTTGTGACCAATGTAGATTATCAGTTTCACTGAGTTTACAATATTCAATTATCAATGCATAGAAGTGTGGTGTGTTATTTCAAACACGTTCTGTTCCCTGTTAGTGAGTATGGATAATATTCTTCGTTTTAATAGGATTTGCGCTATTAGGAGAGTAAAACGATTACGGGACTTTTACTTTGAAGTTTTCAACATGTAGCAGAGAAGGGAACGAATCTATACCTCATCCACGGGATCTGTGAAGTAGGTTTGCGCATGACGTCACACGGAGGAAGTGAAATTGAATGCGATGGGTGGAGCGTAGCAACCCAGCCATTGTGAGAGTTGGTTGAAGCCAGAGTCGCGCATCCCTCCTGCGCTTATATTCAGTGGCATCGCGCCTCATTGGCCAGTCAGCCGAGTCAGTCCTGTGCGCAGACTACTGGACCAGTCAGCCGAGTCAGTCCTGTGCGCAGACTACTGGACTAGTCAGCCGAGTCACTCCTGTGTCCAGACTACTGGACTAGTCAGTTCTGTGTGCAGACTACTGGACTAGTCAGCCGAGTCACTCCTTTGTGCAGACTACTGGACCAGTGCGCCGAGTCAGTCCTGTGTGCAGACTACTGGACCAGTCCGCCGAGTCAGTCCTGTGTGCAGACTACTTGACCAGTCAGCCGATTCAGTCCTGTGTGCAGACTACTGGACTAGTCAGCCGAGTCACTCCTGTGTGCAGACTACTGGACCAGTGCGCCGAGTCAGTCCTGTGTGCAGACTACTGGACCAGTCAGCCGAGTCAGTCCTGTGTGCAGACTACTGGACCAGTCAGCCGAGTTACTCCTGTGTGCAGACTACTGGACCAGTCCGCCGAGTCAGTCCAGTGTGCGGACTACTGACCAGTCAGCCGATTCACTCCTGTGTTCAGACTACTGGACCAGTCAGCCGAGTCACTCCTGTGTGCAGACTACTGGACCAGTCAGCCGACTCACTCCTGTGTGCAGACTACTGGACCAGTCAGCCGAGTCACTCTTGTGTGCAGACTACTGGACCAGTCAGCCGAGTCACTCTTGTGTGCAGACTACTGGACCAGTCAGCCGAGTCACTCCTGTGCGCAGACCATTGGACCAGTCAGCCGAGTCCCTCCTCTGCGCAGATTGCTTGGATGGAATATAGTGGTACCGTATCTATAACAAGTTGCCTGAGCTCAAGTGGTCAGTGAAGTGGCGCACAAGTAAATACAACTCGGGTGAGAATTCGGGGTGGAACTTTTGATATTTGATATTGTATTTAAATTGTGCTAAGGCGAAATCAGGGTGGAAAATTAGGAACAACTTTTAAGGTGGTACTTAATTGACTTCTGCTTATTACTAAGTGTAAAAGAAGGTGTGTAAGTTATTAACACTCCATGAGACGAGACCCTGCGTTTGACACTAACGTTATACCGTACGGTACATATAATAAATGATTTGCATACCTTGTTTCATATTCTGGGGGACCAGCAAAATCTACGCCAGTAACTTCAAATATCTTAGCATTTCGTATTCGATCTTCAGGAAAAGGTGGTGGATTTACTTCTATATGTTTTGCTGTTTGCTTCTTGCAATAAAGGCATTTATCCAGGACAGATCGAATTGTTCGTCTTCCACCAAGAATCCAAAATCTCTCTCTAAGAATAGTCATCATCATCTGTGTGCCTGCATGACATGATTCTTTGTGCAGGTCCATAATCAGGTGAAATACAACAGGATGCTCACAACTATGGAGAATAGCTGGTTGACAAAATTCATTTAGATCCTTCCTGTGTGAGATTTTCGTCCTTAGGCGTAGAATTCTATTACTGTCAGCAAATGGCATCAAACTAGATAATTTTGGGTCATTCACTCCCGAGAATACTTGTCTCTGAACTAAATTCACCACTTTAACCTCTGCAGCGATTATTTCTTCGGTAGTCAAGTTACCATGGAATCTGTCTTGTTATTCTATTCGACAGTTCTTCACAAAACGACATGTCCAACCAACTAAACGTACACTTTTCTTGAAAGTAGAAGCACGGGCATAAAACCAATCAGGTTCAACCGAAGCTGCGAGCATGGAAGAAACAACAAGTTTCCTTTTTCCACTAGTTATCTCTTCTTCATCAAACTTAACATCTACGCAAGACCATGAGTCTGGCGATTATCGTAGCCAGTCAGGCCCCTCCCACCATCTTGATTCCAACAATTTCTTAGCAGTAGTGCCACGGGATGGGAGATCTGCAGGATTCCTAGTGCCGGGAACATATCGCCATTCCTGTCCTTCGGTCAGTTTCCTGATTTCTTTCACTCTGTTGGATACGCACACATCCCACTGGTCTTCTCTTTGAATCTAAGCTAAAACAGTTGTTGCGTCACTCCAGAAAATCGTCTTAACACCAGGGATGTTGTAATCATGAACAATATTAGAGTACATCCTAGAGCCAATTGTTGCAGCCAACAATTCCAGCCTCGGGATCGTAATTTTCTTGTTGGACTTACTGATTGGAGAGACTCTTGCTTTAGCGAGAATAAGCTGGACACGAACATGATTCGGTTGTTCCACACGTAACTAGGCCACAGCAGCATAAGCAAGTTGGCTTGCATCACAGAAAATATGAACCGTCCAGTTTTCTTGACAGTCTGTCCCAGGTAGCCACCTAGGAATTTTGATTTCTCGTAAGTAGAGCAATTCCCTCACCCAGGCCAAGAACTGAGATTTAATATCATCATGTACTTCCTGATCCCAACTTATGCCTGATTCCCAGGTTTGCTGTAAAAGTAGTTTGGGAAGTAAAGTGACACTGCAAGCTATTCCAATGGGATCAAATATCCGATGAGCTGCCCAGAGAATGACCTTCTTAGTTATTTTCTCCAGACAAAGGGTATTTAGATTTTCGTTGTTAATTCTCAAAGTATCTTCAGATTTATCCCAAAGCAGTCCTAAAACATTGACAGGTTTTCTGGGGGTTAAAAGGGGGTTGGTGTACTCCCACCCTCGAAGCTCGAACTTTCTCTCTCCCATGATAGAAGTTGCTTCATTAATGAACTGCTGCAACTGTTTTACATCATGTACACTGGTCAAACAGTTGTCAACATAAAAGCTACGGGTTAGCAATTCTACCAAATCTTGAGAATATGATGATTTACCCTCCTTGCACGACTAAGGACAGTGTCCATGTGGTACTTGATCACTGCTCCTAGTAGGTATGGACTACATGACACTCCAAAAACCACTCGACAATGCTGATAAATCTTTAAGGTACCCTGTCGGTCAATCCACAAGAACCTCAAAAATGGTCGGTCCCCTTTAGAGAGACTGATCTGTAAGAATGCACGGCGGATGTCAGCCATCACGCCAATTTCTTTCAACCGGAAGTGAGCCAATACGGAAGAAAGTAGTTCAATAAGATTTGGTCCCTTTTCAATGCAATTGTTAAGACTGGGATTCTTATTTTCACATGCCGACGCATCGAACACTGGGCGAATAGGCGTGGTGCTGTTCTGCTTCACGACATGACGATGTGGTTAATAATGGCAAGGAGAATTCATTGTTTCAGCCGTTACCTCCTCTATTACACCTTCTTTTAACCACTCATCCAAAACAGACTGATAATCATGATAATAACCTTCAGACTGTAATCTTTTGATTGTAGAATGAACTCTTTTCATAGCCATATTATAGTTGTCAGGAAGTGGAGGATGATTTTCTACCCATGGCAGGCAGCACTCAAATCTTTCATCTTCATTGATCCTTACTGTATCCAAGAAATGTTGATGAACAGTCTCTTGCAATTGTAGCTTACTTTTCTTCTCAGCAGGGTCCAGTATGCCAAGTTTATCCAAAGTCCTCAAATCTGTAATGGTTGCTTCCTTGGTCAGCATGCTTGACACAACAATGGCTAGACTCTCATTACTGGGCAAGATACCTGGAACTTTGCCTGACAGTGTCCAACCAAATATTGTCTCCATCGCCACTAGTCCCGAACTAAGTTGCACTCTTTTTCCAGTCCAAAGTTTAGCAGCATAATCAGCTCCGACCAAAATGTCAATATCTGCTGAAGAGCCAACATCACTTAATTCAATGCCATGCAAAAAAAGTTCCTGTATCCAAGGGCCATCAATAACAGAAGAAATCTGTCCACAAATCTACTGTTGACCAAGTACATCAAAATGACAATGGTATGACTTGTCGAATTTAGAAAGGTGAAGTGTGAATACATCACGTTGCACCACTCCCGTTGTTGTTCCTCCAAAAAGTGCATGATGAATTAATTCCTGAGAGCGTGGAACGTACCCCATTTCAGCAGCAGTACTAGCCAATATATATGAACGGTGGGACGCCGAGTCAATCAAAAGTCTCGCCTTACGTATTCGATCATTGTTGCCCTTCACATAGACTACCAGCGTTTGCATCAGGACATTGCAATGATTTCCTACTGCTGCTAGGGCCTCGTCTTTACAAGCATTACCCGGTAACTTATTTTGGCTAACTGGTTGATGAACTTCAGCCCTTTTCCTATGTCGCTCAGTCTGTATCTCTCCGCACATTAATGCAAAATGCCCCTTTCCACAGACGATACACTTAGGACGATTCCTACATTTCTTAGCAGGGTGACCAACTTGCAGACAGCAGAAACAGGCCCTACTTTTCTCTACCACTTGTTTTCTTTCTAGTAAAGACAAGTCCTGAGCTTTAATACAGTCCTGTGGATTGTGACTAGAAGAGCAAAATATACATTTCTTACTATCTTTGGAGGCGGTGAACAACCCTGTGGCAGGAGGGATTTCATTTGAGACAGATGTAGGTTGATTCCCTCGACCTTTTGCTTCATGCTTTGTGTCCTTCCTTCTAGATTTATCTGCATCTCTAAGACCGAAACCTGACATTGCCATAGAAATTCTTTGTTCACTTTCGACCTCAGACCTTAAAAATTCCATGAGTTGTGTTAGCCGAGCCTTTGCCATGTCTCCGCTGGATGCATTGGCCTCTCGTGCATGTGAAGCTAGAGATCTTTGCCATGCTCTTAAAAGCTCTTCTGGCAACCAAGATTCCATAAGCGGAAAAAGCATTGCTTCACATTTATCAGTGGTAACCTTTAAAGATTCCAGAGCTCTTAAATAACTTTCAAGCCGATCATACAATGAGCATAAAGTCATACCAAAGGAAGGATTGCTAGCTTGCAGTACGAGCCTAAGTAATTCTCTAACATATACTTCAACTAGTACATCCTCTCTACCAAAACGAGATTTTAATGCTTCCACGGCCTTGGGGTAGTTTTCAGATGTAGCAGGATAACTACTGACTACTTCTCTGGCACGAGAACCTTCAGTAGTGGGTTGAAGAAGATACTGATACTTATACAAGGGATCTAAACTGTTATCCTCATCAATTTTACCAAACTGAGCCCAAAATTGTAGCCATTCTTTTGGATTACCACTGAATTTCGTAAGTTCAAGCAATGGAAGCTTATACTTTCGCTGAGCGAATGAACCAACACTTGAAGGACTTTCACTGATAACATTCTGCTGTTCTTTCTCTCTCAGCAATGTAGCAACGTTAATCTGTAGATTGTTGAATTTACTTGCATAATCATCGGTGGCACTAACCTCTTTTTCTAGGTTATCCTCATCTTCGTCCGCTTCCAGCATTAAGTCGAATATCTGGTTGTCCAACACTCGTAGGTCTTCCCGCTTTTCCCGAAGTAAATTAAATTCTGCTTCAATAGCAACTGGATCAAATTCTACACTTTCTAGGCCGTCGACGATCTTCTTAAAAATTCGCGTGTAAGCACGCCGGCGTACCGCTCGAACTTTAATTAACTTATCCATTGCTATTCTGTATATAAATTTCGTCTTGTCACTGTTCGCCAAATGTGGGAATACACTAAACAATTACCGTTACTTCACGAGAAGACACTTTCTAAGGAGTCATTGAACCACTATTTATTCTCATACAAAACATTACATTACTGACTTCAACTATGGTTGTTCAAAGAATAACGAACACATAACTTATACATAATCGATAAATGTCAGTTCGAGATATTCTAGTCTTTTCTTCACACTTCTTTTAGAATTAGTATTGTATACGTGAGGTTGGCAATGCTGTATTGTCCATAATGGCCGACACATCCGGAATTAGACTACATTAGTCGTGATCTAAGAAGGGAAGGATAGGAGTAAATCACAACAGTTTATCAAAGGTGGTACCGTATTTCATTGGCTATAAGTGGCACTAAGGAGGAGATTTAATGCCTACTTCTAGGGTTGCTTTTGCGAGGGAAAGGTGAAGTGGCAATCTAAGAAGAACTTCTCGGGTTGTATTTACGGGGTCTGAGGCGAAGTAGAGTGTTAAATGATGAACTCTTGGCTAAAATATTCACCAGCAGTTCTGTTAAGCAGTAGAAGGGCTTGGTTGGAAGTAAGAGTGTAATAAACTTGCAGTAAACAGAAGTTTCAGCTGGTATTTACGTTGCACTGAGTGTAAAATCAGTTTGCTGTAAGCTCAGCGCTGGTGAGCGAGATTATTACTGTCACTGCTTTATGAGGATTTTGGAGTGATTCTCATGCTGCTTTTCAGGAAAACCTCTCGTTTTGATTTGCTTCCTCTTATGCCGTTTAGAGTAAAAATCATTGTTGCTGAAACACTCAAACACATTGATGGCATTTGATGCGTATATACCGTCGTCCACTCTGAATACTGCAAAGATGAGTGCACAGAAGGTTGCTATGCAGGATGGTTAGAAACCACGTGGTATATGGGCGGTAGGGGATTTGTTGTGCAGTTAAATAATTTGAAGAAAATGAGTCAATAGCTAGCGCCTCTATCATTTCATCAGCTGCTGAAGATCCGAATTGCTCGGACGAACATCTACCTTTAAATTGTACTTTTTCTACCATTATACATACTCTGAAAATATTATGATTTGTTTTTAACTAAAATTATATGGGATATCCATACAAAACAAAAACAAATCTCCATGCCACAACAGCCCGGAAGAGACTAAGCCTACCAAGCGACTGCTGCCCAGCCATTGGCCTGCAGCACGTCCAGTCCCCTCGGCTGTTAATCTTGGTTGTCGTTACCGGGGCTCTGTTCACTATCAGCTACTTAATTGTCCTCACGAGGCTCAGTGCACCCCGTTCCACCACTGACTTCAGTTTCTAAAATCCCTGACCGGGCCGGGAATCGAACCCCAAGACCTCGGGGCCTGCCACAAAGGAAGGTTTTGTTTTCTAAGATAAGTTTTTATTACACTTATTCCTCCTTCACTTATTGTCTCCTAACTGCAATTAGCTAATCTTACAGCGTTATTGGCTCGAGACGGGCCTTCACTACCACCTTGCCTAACGACTAGCATGCCTTTATTTGCCATTTAACTGTCGGATAAACGAACAATAATTCCTTAATATTTCTTCTAGATTTAGGTATTAATAGTTTCCGTATGTTTGTATACACGTAAGGCTCATTACGAACATGCCAAATATAATGATAATAATGTGTCCGTAGCCTCATTCCCCCTTGTGAAAAGTGTTTCTACGTAGGCCTACTTTAGTGATAGTTACAGTGTAAATGAGCCTGGCTCAAACATACATTTTTGAACTTGGACGTGAGTGCGCGCGCACAGAATTTGTTAGCTAACCTGTGTTATTGTTATTGATGTTATTGAGTGTGTGTCACTGTAATTCAGGAAAGGGTTTGGAAGGTAGCGTCTGTGGCCTTAAGTTAGGAACCTTCCCGGTATAGGCTAGAGTAGAAGTGGGAAACTATGGAAAACCATTTACAGATTGGCTGAGGTGGGAATCGAACCCACCCCGTATCAGTTTTTCTTCACGAGGCTGAGTGTAACCCGCTTCAGCCTTCAGACGGGAATATTAAAAAAAAAAAAGGCTGAGAATCAAACCTGGACCTCCTGGGCGAATGCTTGCCACTAATATCAATGTTTATATAACAAGTGGCTTGGCCAGTAGAGGTAACTCTTGACTTGTGATCCTCCGAATTTATTGAGCATTAAACAATAATACAGGAGTAGCTTTCATCTCTGTAAATAAAGTACCATTTCTGCCTCGTCAAACGTTGTATTTACCCGGTGTGAGGGGAATGATCACAAAATATCCCCTCAGGTTACTTTTTGTTTTGTAGATAACGATTGGCTTTAGAAGCACTGGAGCGAATAGCATGAAAAACGTATGCAAGTAGAACACAAACGTAAAATAAAACTGCCACTGTTCAGATGATAAACACAAGAATATCTCTGTGCGGATTATATATTTGGATTGATGAAAACCTGTCACGAGGAACGTTCATAGCAAATTGGCAATATTTGTAAGTAGTTCCTGTAGTAGCAGTCAATATCAGCAGTAAGGTCCTTTAAATCTGCAACCGTCACCACCACCGCTCAAGAGGCTAGGAGAATATTTACTTTCTTGTTTACTAGGGAGGAAGAACTACTGGACTATACCTAAGGGGAAGACATACAGGGAAATTATTATCCAGCTTTCTTAGAGGTCTGCCATAAATTCTAAAGAATTGAAGCTTTCAACATAGCATGCATGTTAACCTTTTACACTCCTATATCGAGTGGGGGTTTGACATATAAGTATGTAACTTCCGCTCCGATGACGATAGCTCGTACTTACAGCACTCGCACGACGCCTGTGCTTTATTCCAATATTGTGCAGCCTTCTAGTGGTCTCCGAGAGAACACCTTTCCCTTTTTAATATAGTTTGCGGGAATTGTTGTGAATTTTTAACCTTCGTTATTCTCGAATGTTTATGACAGTTTTACTGATAATGAAAATTGATTGTAAACATGGCGTCTGCTTCATCTTCGCTCACGGAACTGGATATTTTAAAACAGTTAGTTGACAGTGATAATTACGATGATGAACAAACAACTGACTTGGAAATATAACATAACTATTGTTTTTCAGTGTTCACTCCCTACTGCTGACCATAGTGGTGCAGGAAGCATACGCTAAGGGTAATAGAGTTCAAACAAAATGGAGCAAAACACAGGAAGGATTCATGGAAGGGTGTTAGACTAGATACCATTAAAGTATTCTTCATTAAGGCAACCGTGTTGGGAATGCCCGTGTACTGGTGAGTCCAATTGACTTCACTCTGAAGGTCAAAGGAAACCTCCACTTATTACAGTGTATTTTGATTGTCATATTAGTATATTACTATAGTATCCTGTCTTTTAGATTTCTCAACACAATGGAGGGACAACCATTCTTCAAATGTGAACCAGAAGACATTACTGAGATAGTAAGTTGTATTTCAGATCCTTATATTGTGTACCATTTTAATCGTACTGATGTTGATGGCAAGTTTTTCTATAATTGATAGGAATTATATCATGTGACATAATACTACCAAATAGTAACCAGGGTCTGCAATATTTTTGTAGTTATAAAATAAATAATGATGATAATGATAAATTAATATTTTTTTTAGCACATATTGTATAATTTTCACACTGATTCATACTTGTGAATAAATTTCCAGGATTGGAATGAGCAGACACCCTATGATAGGCTGGAGGGGATGAAGGTGGAAGTTGAACAAGCTGTTCATGTATTTGAAGATGCAAGATTTATAGACAAAAGTCCACGTGTTAAAGAAGAACTTGACGGCCAGGTGAATGTGCACACTATATTACAGCCTGGAGAATCCTCAAATAATTTTCACCTTTAAATTGCCTTGTAGTTCTTTTTAGTTTGAATTTAGTTTATTAATTAACATAACAGCAGATAACGTTATGTTTTAATTGTTTTTATTAATAATGCAGATTCAGACCGATAGCATTGGCTTACTTTTTATTTCGTTTACGGCCATTACGAGACCATATCAAACAATTGCTACATGCAAAGAAGCCATCTTTTTTGCCCAGTATCGTTGCATTGGCTTATCTATCTATCTATATATATAAAGCACAAAGTTTGTCTGTCTGTCTGTCTGTCTGTTATGTATACAAATCTACACCGTTTCACCGATCTAAACCAAAATTTATATACTTACCCTCTGGAACCCTGCGGGTAACCCTGTCAACATTAAATTTCGGACAGACCACCCCATGCCCTGCATTTAGGCCCTTTTGCACAAATCTACACCGTTTCACCGATCTGAACCAAAAGTTGTATATTTAACCTTTGGAACCCTGCGAGTAACACTGTCCACTTTAAATTTCGGACAGACCACCCCATTCCCTGCATTTAGGCCCTTTGGTCCAAATCCACACCGTTTCACCGATCTCAACCAAAATTTGTATATTTACCCTTTGGAACCCTGCGAGTAACACTGTCCACTTAAAATTTCGGACAGACCACCCCATTCCCTGCATTTAGGCCCTTTGGTCCAAATCTACACCGTTTCACCGATCAGAACCAAAATTCGTATTCTTACCCTTTGGTACCCTGCGAGTAACACTGTCTGCTTGAATTTGCGGACAGACCACTCCATTCCCTGCATTTAGGCCCTTTGGCCCAAATATACACCGTTTCACCGATCTCAACCAAAATTTGTATATTTACCCTTTAGAACACTGCGACTAACACTGTCTGCTTGAAATTTCGGACAGATCACGCCATTCCCTGCATTTAGGCCCTTTTTGCACAAATCTACACCGTTTCACCGATCTGAACCAAAATGTGTATACTTACCCTTTGGAACGCTGTGAGTGACACTGTCCACTTGACATTTCGGACAGAACACCCCATTCCCTGCATTTAGGCCCTTTGGTCCAAATCTACACCGTTTCACCGATCAGAACCAAATTTCGTATTCATACCCTTTGGTACCCTGCGAGTAAAACTGTCTGCTTGAAATTGCGGACAGACCACTCCATTCCCTGCATTCAGACCCTTTGGCACAAATCAAACACCGTTTCACCGATCTGAACCAAAATTTGTATACTCACCCTTTGAAAGCCTGCGAGTAACACTGTCTGCTTGAAATTGCGGACAGACCACTCCATTCCCTGCAATTAGGCCCTTTGGCCCAAATCTACAACGTTCCACCGATCTCAACCAAAATTTGTATATTTACCCTTTGGAACACTGCGACTAACACTGTCTGCTTGAAATTGTGGAGAGGCTACTCCATCCCCTGCATTGAGGCCCTTTGGCACAAATCTACACCGTTTCACCGATCAGAACCAAAATTTGTATACTTACCCTTTGGAACCCTGCAAGTAAAACTGTCCACTTAAAATTTCGGACAGACCACCCCATTCCCTGCATTTAGGCATTTTGGCACAAATCTACACCGTTTCACCGATCAGAACCAATATTCGGAAACTTACCCTTTGGTACCCAGCGAGTAACATTGTCTGCTTGAAATTGCGGACAGACCACTCCATTCCCTGCATTTAGACCCTTTGTCCCAAATCTACACCGTTTCACCAATCTCAACCAAAATTTGTATATTTACCCTTTGGAACACTGCGACTAACACTGTCTGCTTGAAATTGCGGCGAAGCCACTCCATCCCTTGAATTTAGGCTGTTTGGCACAAATCCACATCGTTCACTGATCGAAAACAAACACTTTGAAAGCCGATGAGTAACACTGTCCACTTGAAAATTTCGACAGGTCACTCCATTCCCTGCATTTTGGCCCTTTGGCACAAAACTACACCGTTTCACCGATCTCAACCAGATTGTACATAATCACCCTTTGGAACTCGACGATGGAACTTACCCGATGCGTAACACTGTCCACTTGAAATTTCTGACATACCACTCCATTCCCTGCATTTAGCTCAGGAATTCCTCGGGGTTGCCAGCTTCCTAACTCACCAGTCATGAGCCCTTGAGGGTGAACCAGAAGTGGTGGGTCTACACACACCCTGCCTCTTTGAGGGCCTTGAGCAGAAGACAGGAGATATTATGAAAAGGAAAAGAAGGCAGACCCGTCGAAGAATGAGGGTATCAGGAAAGATCAGACAAAGCCAATTAAGGCGGGAAATTGAAAGACTCACTAGCCCTCGGATACCCTAATAGAGTCTGGGTCGGAAGAGAACAAGAGTTGACCAAGGGAGGCCGACAGGAAAGAGAACTGAAATGAGCCCGGCACCAGGAAGTAGAAGCTATGCCAGACTCAGCTGGGGTCCCGTGGTCGCCAACCCACGTCCCACAAGTTGTGAGACCCAGGGGTGGGTCAGTTGTGAGAATAGCTTGCTGATTCATCGCGAGGTGACTTGAGAGTACTTTCCAGAGCCCGCCGTGTTATCTCCTGCTGTCTATGCTGATGCCAGCACAGGGCCGTTGCGAAACAGTGAGTGATTCCCGGTCAATCTGTATAGGACGGGGAACCCCGAACGTGTGTCACCATATTTCGTCATCATCTGCGATCATCTCAGGTTCGTGCAGCTTGGACCTATATTCTTTGTATTTGCCGAGCAGTACGCTCTTTCACTAGACGCATCGAGTACAGGCCTAAGCCAGAAAATAAGGTTGAGACTTAGGAAGACATCAAAGCTAGACACCTGAATTACCTATATCAGTTTTAAAATAACACCATGTTCGTTTAGTAGTCATTTTTTCATTACATTATTATTATCATCATAAGTGCAAATGACCTAGGTGTTACGCTCATCATACCAATAATCATCGCCGCATAAAGTCTTTCTCGACTGTGATTTTTAAAATATTTATTTTTGGTTGGTTGGTTCTTAAGTTTAGGGGCTGCGACAACGCGGTCATGTAGCCCCGTGTACTTTGGGTGTGTGTAGAATCTGTCTGATAACCGGTGTTAATTGTGATGACTGTATTAGTGTGTGTTATCTGTTTTTTAATTTAAGTACAAACTGCAACTTAGAATTCTTCAAATAGTTCGTACTTTTGCCGCCAAGCGCCACCGTCAACGACTACTAGGCCAAGTTCGGTACTTAGCTACTAGACGCCACTGCAGTCGGCTCTTGGCAACGGACGTAGACATCTATGAGCGTTGTTTACCTATCCAATTTAGCTTCACACAGGTGTAATTAGTGGAAGGTTCTTTAACATGCCATAAATCTGACATGGGACCGCCGGCTTTACTTCCCCTCCGAAGAAAGGCATACTGACGAATTTTTAACGCTCTTATAATATCCGACGGCTTCGGCCGGATTTGAACCCGCTATCTTGGGCATAGAAGCTCAGCATGCTACCAAATACGCCACCGAAGCCGCCATATATTTATTTTTATTACAGTACATTGTGTACATTATACGTTGAAGCGTCAATTCAATACCGGTAGTAGTTTCCCTTATCATCCTCATCATAAGAGCAAATGTCCTACAGTAGATGTTACGCCCATTACACCATTAATCACCACACACAATAAGTCTTCCTCGCCTGTGAATTTTGAAATATGTATTTCTGTTACGGTAGTTTGTAAGTTTGACGTGTCAATTCAACAGTAGTTTTTATTATTATCCTTATCAAAAGGGCAAATGACCTAGAAATTACTCCCTCATTGTCTTTGGGGGCAAATGACATAGATTTTAAGTCCATTATATTTCTAAGGAGAACTTAAACATTATTATCATTCCACCGGGCGAAGCCGGGTACTACTGCTAGTAACTATATAAAATATATGTTTAAAACATTTAGTATTCTAAATTATTGGCTCAAGGCACATGAATGAATTGTCAGCCTTCTCTGCTGCTAAATGCAGTGCGATCTGAGGAGAAAAGCATGAAGTCAATGACTCACTGCCTTGCAGCGCCGTATTCGTACTGTTGGCGGCATTGCCAGATTCCCTAGTGTTATAGCGATATTGTGAATTTTAATTTCCACAGGTGGTTTCTAGGTTACAAATCCATTTTACTAAAAAATATCATTTGAGATATTCATTCTGGGTAGCTTTATGCCTTACTAATCAGACCATGGAGGTGAATTTCCAAAATTGATTTGAAAATGTGATATTAAATTAAAATTGATATTCCGCTATCACAATGATAACCTGGTTTATTGCTTCACAGTATAGTGTGTTTGTTAAGTTCTGTTGTCAATGAGAGAGAAAGGTTTATATTCCGCCTTTTCAATACAAGTTTATAATATGGTTACTAAAGGTACATGTTTCGGAGGTGCTCCTCCTTCATCAGCCTGTCAATATTAAACATGTGACACTGTACAAGTTATAACAATTAACTTGTATTGAAAACAAAAGTTTGGTGCTTTTCAGTCGGTCAACACGAATGTACCCTAATAGAGTTGGGTTGTGCCCTGATCCTGAAATAAATTACATGAGATTAATAAGTACACTAGGATGACTAGTTTCGATCGTCAAGCGATCATCATCAGATCCATTACACTTAGGCTATAGAATCTATGTTTGAGATACAGGCAAAAATATTTATAATATGTACAATTATTTAGTTGCAGTATTGGTCGACCAAAACTGGTGCCAGAGTGAACACGAAACTACTCGAAGTTCCAGTCAGGGAGACAACCCAATAAGTATCAGCCTGTATTATTACAGTATAACCATAGTTGATTTTGTATAACCATATAATCACCCCAAACAGACAAATTCCGGATTTTTATCACCATTTTTGAATTTCACCTAACATTAGATTTACTACATTTAGCATACACCGACAGTTGCATTACCAACACTGCAACTAAATAATTGTACATATTGTATATATTTTTTACCTGTATTCTCAAACATAGATTCTATAGCCTAAGTGTAATGGATCTGATGATGATCGCTTGACGATCGAAACTGATCATCCTAGTGTATTTAAAATCTTATGTAATTTATTTCAGGATTAGGACATAACCCAGCTCTATTTGGGTACATTCGTGTTGACCGACTGAAAAGCACCAAACTTTTGTTTACTGAAAAATGGCTTCAAACCTCACAATGTTGTATTGAAAAGGTGGACTATAAATCTTTTGTTTGATTAATTACATCAATACGGACCATTATGAGTAACACTGTGACGTTTTGTTCTGCCAATGTTGTTTCTCTCTCTCCTGGAGAGTAGTGAGGTCTGAAGTCATGGTTTCCTGCTCCGTCCGAAGCACATGTATCATGAATAGCTTAAAAGTGGTTATTTATGGTATTTTATGAAACAATCTTATGTTTATTTTCAAATACTGCTTGTGTATGGTTAAGTGGTGCAGATACATTTGGTAAGTGACCTCGCTGTTCCGCCCCTTCTGGGTGCAAGTCAAACCAGGAACCCGGATAATGAAGTTTAGAATTCTCTTGCACTTCATGACCACTTGATTATATGCCTGCGTTTCTAGAGTATTTGATCAACTTTTATATTCTCAGTTAATGTTTTAGAAATTGGTGTTTTGAAAGTTTAAAAAACGCAAGTAAGTTGTATAAATTCTACCACGTTGTGTTTTTTTCTTCATGACTCAAACTCCTCTTTTTAATTTTTGAATAACTAAAAGAGAATGGTGTATATTGTGGTGATGAATTTATAACATTGTAGCTGTTAAACATTAAGGCATTGCGTCATGGGATGTAATATATATTGCACTGTGGTACCAACTTGTATATCATAACCATTGATGAGGTGTTATTTTGTAGTTTAGCCTTGAAAGTACAGGGTGAGCTGAATGAGTACGAACTGGCTGCTCGGCGATCGCTGCCGTCAGCCTCTATCATAGAAAGGCGCGGAAGAAACCATACAACAGTTTTAAAACTACTTATAAAGGCTTTACTTACCAACTTCATGAAAGGAGATGCTGAAGATGGCCACCGTCCTTGACCACACATTTTTGGCACCGCTTAGGAAACTATCACTCGCCGTAGTTCACTTTGAGAAATTCCCACAATTTCCTGACGAATATTTTGTTTTAATTCTTCCAGGGTGTGTGGGTTTGTCTTGTACACTTTATCCTCTAAGTAACCCCAGAGATTGACATCGCAGGTGTTAGGTCGGGGGACCGAGAGGGCCACAAATCTCTACTACTAATTCTGTCCCCAATCACACTTTCAATTGTTCTAATCGAAAGATTGGCTGTATGAGCTGTTGCAGAGTCTTGTTCAAAAGAGGCAAATTCACGCTCCCTGTCTGTCAATTCTCTAAAAACAGGGGGCCAAATTGTATTCAAGTATGTACGGGCGTCTGCTGTTGACTCGAAAAATATTGGCCCTATAACTCTTTCTCCGATAATGGCGCACCATACCCAATATTTCCGTCTTGAAGGTGTATTTCATGAACAATATTTGGTTTATCAGAGCTCCAATAACTATTTTTTTGTTTACACACATATCCATGACGGTGGAATTAAGCCTCGACCGTGACAAATATTAAATGGTGGTCTATTTCACCATTTTATACACTATTGAGAGAGTCCACTCACAAAATGTGTTCCTAATTACAGCCTGTGCCACAGTTATGTTATATGGTTTTAACTTAAGTTAAGTAGTAGCTCTTCGCACAGAGCCATAAGAAATGCCTACCTGTTGTAAAAGACGCCTAAGCGATTTTTGGGGGGAATTCTCCAAACGATGACCGATGTCGTCTAATGTTTCTTCTGTAAGAACCGTACGCCGACGTTTAGATTTTTTAGCCTGAACACATCCTGTGGCCTGAAATGTATTCCAAAGTCCATGGATGGTTGCACGGTCTGGAAAGTTTACACCTGGAATTCGTTGTGCGAAGCGTACTTTCACTCTGCGAGCTGAATGAGTCAGCACATGGGAATCATAAATAAATATGGGCTGTGGAGTAGGAAACATATGCTGAGTCATAATACACTTTGTAACTAACAAGGGAACGGATTGCGGTGGAAAATTCCAATCTGGTTAAAATTTAGTAATTTCTACAAAGCTGTACTATGAAGTGGTGAAAACCGCACGGGCCGCTCTCAATTATGAACTCTGCCGGGCGACGGCATGTGCGAGGAGGTGGGAAGTTCTGAAGCTGACCTTGAATCCTAACAGCACGCGATGACTCCCGGTCATCAGCTTTCATAGCGATCAATTTCTGCAAAGCAGCTTTGTAGAAAAACTACCATATTCCAAGGATTAAAATCTGGAAGGTGTTGAATCCCGTCGTTGTCACTTTCTGACATTTGTTAATAGTTTGACTATAAAGTTAAGTTTAACATTTATTGTTGTCTGTGCCAGTAAAATTAAAACCAGACAAAATTAAATTGCCACAATTACATGGCTTGATGAAGGAACGATTTGGGACCTGTTTATCCAAACATCACTTTTATTTTGCATAGCCCTACCGAACTGATAAGGCAGTGACGGGATGAGGGGAAGGTAGAAGGTGGGGAATGCAACGCAGCATGGCAGGTGGCTGCCTGGAGGCCGCGAGCCATCGCGTGCTGCTAGGACTCAAGGTCAGCTTTACCTCTTACCACCTCCTCCACGGCAGGCCGCTGTCTGGTGGCCGGGACCCATCGCGTGCTGCTAGGACTCAAGGTCAGCTTTACCTCTTCCCACCTCCTCCACGGCAGGTCGGGACCCATCGCGTGCTGCTAGGATTCAAGGTCAGCTTTACCTCTTACCACCTCCTCCACGGCAGCTCGCTCTCTGGTGGCCGGGACCCATCGCGTGCTGCTAGGACTCAAGGTCAGCTTTACCTCTTCCCATCTCCTCCACGGCAGGTCGCTGTCTGGTGGCCGGGACCCATCGCGTGCTGCTACGACTCAAGGTCAGCTTTACCTCTTACCACCTCCTCCACGGCAGGTCGCTGTCTGGTGGCCGGGACCCTTCGCGTGCTGGTAGGATTCAAGATCAGCTTTACCTCTTCCCACCTCCTCCACGGCAGGTCGCTGTCTGGTGGCCGGGACCCATCGCGTGCTGCTAGGACTCAAGGTCAGCTTTACCTCTTCCCACCTCCTCCACGGCAGGTCGGGACCCATCGCGTGCTGCTAGGATTCAAGGTCAGCTTTACCTCTTCCCACCTCCTCCACGGCAGGTCGCTGTCTGGTGACCGGGACCCATCGCGTGCTGCTAGGACTCGAGGTCAGCTTTACCTCTTCCCACCTCCTCCATGGCAGGTCGGGACCCATCGCGTGCTGCTAGGACTCAAGGTCAGCTTTACCTCATCCCACCTCCTCCATGGCAGATCGGGACCCATCGCGTGCTGCTAGGATTCAAGGTCAGCTTTACCTCTTCCCACGTCCTCCATGGCAGGTCAGGACCCATCGCGTACTGCTAGGACTCAAGGTCAGCTTTACCTCTTCCCACCTCAGTAGTGGTTCTGTACGGGTTCAAAACCCACCGCCACCGCTCCACCACACAAAATGGCGGCGGCGCGATATCTCTCGAACGCATGGTCGGATTTTACAAATGAGGTGTTGTTGAACTCGGGCTCACACCTCCTTTCCACTGAACAACATATTTCCACCCCAAAGTAAAACCTACCCCTACTAGGGGGTGAAATTGTATTTTTTAGAGAATCTCGCTTTCCAAGTGCAACATGTGAGAGTTTGAATGCTAATATGAAATTAAACGTTGTTCCCCAAACCTATAATCAAAGAGGGGCATGTTAGGTCTTGAGGCCAGAGCCTCTGTCATTGTTGTCGAGTCCCTGTGGACTGTCGCACTATTGACTAGCCCCTTGGACGGGTCCTTGTTGACGGGTCATTGTTGGTGGATCCCTGTGGACTAGTCCTTTTTGACAGGCCATTGTTGACAGGCCCCTGTGGTCGGGTCCCTGTGGACGGTCCCCTTTGGACTGGTCATTGTTGACAGGTCCTTGTGGACGAGTCCTTGTGGACGAGCCCCTATGGACGGGTTCTTGTTGACGGGCCCTTTTTGACTAATCCGTTTAGACCGGTCCCTTTCGACTGGTCCCTATGGACTGGCCCATGGTCCCTAATGCTATGATGAAATTAAAACGTTGTTCCACATGAAACGCATGTGAAGAGCCGATTGCTACTATGAATTAACATGTTTTTTTTTTGTTTTTACACATGCGCACTTGTTTTTTTTTGTAAGCGGGAGGGCTTTTTGAATAATGATTTATAGATGAGTTATTTTTTTTAAATTACCAAAAGGTCCAAAACTAATAGGTCATTAGCTTTTTAATTTCTCATGAATCAATAAGGCTAGGGACCTGTATGAGAGGTCGTTGGACTTGAGGTGACATTCTGTTTTTTAATATAT
The DNA here is from genome assembly GCA_946902985.2 of Meconema thalassinum. Taxonomy (NCBI): domain Eukaryota; kingdom Metazoa; phylum Arthropoda; class Insecta; order Orthoptera; family Tettigoniidae; genus Meconema; species Meconema thalassinum. Next base: position 5,808,858 of record OX336393.1, on the reverse strand, counting down.
TATTTATTTATGTCAAAAGGGCCTAACTGCACTTTTGTTAATATCTCGCTAACTAATAATCAGAGAGTGTCAAGTGAGGTGTCATAGGACTCAGGATGGTCAATCCTTTTCCATGACCAACGAATTTACCCAAACGATCTAAGGTCATTAGCTTTTTAATATCTCATGAATCAATAAGGCTAGGGACCTGTATGAGAGGTCGTTGGACTTGAGGTGACATTCTGTTTTTGAATATATTATTTATTTATGTCAAAAGGGCCTAACTGCACTTTTGTTAATATCACGCTAACTAATAATCAGAGAGGGTCAAGTGAGGTGTCATAGGACTCAGGATGGTCAACCCTTTTCCATGACCAACGAATTTACACAGAAGATCTAAAACAGCAAGGTCATTGACCTAAGATTTTATAAACTAATAATCAGAGAGGCTCAAGTGAGGTGTCATGGGACTCAGGATGGTCAACCCTTTTCCATGACCAACGAATTTACCCTAAAGATTCAAAACAGCAAGGTCATCGACCTGAGATTTTATAAACTTATAATCGGATACGAACATATGAGATATTATCATTTAGACTTTCACGGCCCGTGTTACTATTCATAATGTTGAATTTTGGGCTTATGCCGTGTTTTATTATATTAACATTCGACGCGTTTCGAAAGAAACCATGTCTTTCTTCGTCAGGAAATCTGGAATACGACAATGATTGCTAAGAGAAAGCAACAAAGAACACATAGAAGGTGCCCAAAGATGGACGCCATTATAGCCCCATGTTAGGGACAACGGAAAACAGCAGTGAATTACTTTCTCAGGGTTCTGATAATAGGTAGCCAGGATTCACTGAGATTGTAGCCGGTGTCGCGGTTGAAATTATCTGGGTGTTTACGTGTTTCAACCGCCTCCCTGATGATTCTGGGACAATATTGCTTTATACGGGCAAGAACATCCACTCCTTGAAACATGACATTATGGCCAGGTGTTAAAGCATGATCGGCAACAGCTTTCAACTTTTCCACGAAGTGTGTGTAATCCTTAATGTACGAAGGCGTGTTACCCAGAAGTGGCTGAAGTAGTCTACCTAAGTATTTGTAAAGGGCATATGTAGGAGAACCAATCGTACTAACAATAGGTCTAAGAGGAACATCTTCCTTATGTATTTTAGGAAGACCATAGAGTCTCGGAGGAATAGCATCGCCTGGAAGGAGAGTCTTCGCTTCATCCGCTGGAATAGATGATTGCTTGATCAATTTGACGGTGACATTTGAGTAGCGAGTAGTAGGATCACGACTATTAATCCTATATACAGGATCTGATAACAAAGACGAGATCTTGGAATCATAATCAACCTTATCCAACACCACTGTCGCGTTACCCCTGTCAGCGGGGAGAACGATAATGTCAGAATTGTCCCTTAGATTTTTAAGTGCCCGGCTTTCGCCTTGTTTTAAGTTGGTGTTAGGTGGCTTAGCGGTCTTGAGAACTCTGGAACATTCTTGCCTGGCTTCCTCGGCCTCTTCAGGTGTGAGGTGATGTACCGAGGATTCTACAGATGTAATAAGTTCTTCAATAGGAATTCTTCTAGGCGCTACAGCAAAATTGAGACCTTTGGCGAGAACTGCCTGTTGGGTATCATTTAGAGGCTTGCTGGACAAATTTACGACAACCTTGTTAGCATCAAGTCTAATGGCTTGAGATTTCTGCAACTGACATAACCTATCATATTTGGAAATATGTCTTTCCCTCACCTGATATAGAACGCTGTTAGCTTGCACTGAAGAAATACGATCAAAGACCTTCCATATTTCCTCACTTACGAAGTTCGAGAGGCGTAGATGTAGCTGTAGTAACTCCCTCGAAATAAAATCGAACGTCTTACGAGTATGCTGTAACCTCTCTATCAATAACGCCTTGCTTGCACGACGATAGATTCTCGTTGCCTTAGGTGTTCTGAAGGTATGCTTCAACATAACAAAATTCGGTAGAATATCATGATCCCGGCATCTTAGGAGAAAAGCGAGTGAAGAGATTAGACACACCTTCTTGCGTCGTAACCTACTAAATCTAGACATCAGTCGGAGAATATCCTCCCCATAGAGGTTTCTAATATTATCATTTAGACTTTCACGGCCCGTGTTACTATTCATAATGTTGAATTTTGGGCTTATGCCGTGTTTTATTATATAAACATTCGACGCGTTTCGAAAGAAACCTTGTCTTTCTTCGCCAGGAAATCTGGAATACGACAATGATTGCTAAGAGAAAGCAACAAAGAACATATAGAAGGTGCCCAAAGATGGACGCCATTATAGCCCTATGTTAGGGACAACGGAAAACAGGGTTCTGATAATAGGTAGCCAGGATTCACTGAGATTGTAGCCGGTGTCGCGGTTGAAATTATCTGGGTGTTTACGTATTTCAACCGCCTCCCTGATGATTCTGGGACGATATTGCTTTATATGGCCAAGAACATCCACTCCTTGAAACATGACATTATGGCCAGGTGTTAAAGCATGATCGGCAACAGCTGATTTATCAGGTTGAATGAGCCTGATACATCTATTATGTTCCTTAATGCGAGTGCATATTGTTCTCGAAGTCTGCCCGATGTAAACCTTGCCACAAGTACAGGGAACTCTGTAGATACCCGGTTGTTGCAATTTAGGCAAACTGTCCTTAGTTGGTCGCAGGAGTTGCCTAATCTTAACAGAAGTTCCAAACACAGTCCGTATGTTGTACCGACGCAGGATTTTAGCAATACGATCCGTCGTGTTATGTATGTACGGAAGGTAAGCAGTTCCTCTTACATCTCTTTTCTCAACTGACGTCCTATTATTATTTGTTGGTTTCAGAACCGTAGAAATCAAAGCCTTGCTATAACCGTTGCTCTCAAAGGTGGTTCGCAAGGTCTTAATTTCTTCTTGTAAGGAGACACTTCACAAATCCTCCTAGCCCTGGTATTTAGAGTTGTAGGGATACCATGTTTCTGGGCAGGGTGATGGTGAGAACTTGCGTGGAGATATCTATTGGTGTGTGTTGGCTTACGAAAAACGCTGTGTCCTAAAGATCCATCCTCTTTCTTGGTGACGAGAACATCTAAAAAAGGTATTTTGCCGTCAGATTCATTTTCCATGGTGAAACAAATATAAGGGTGCTGGAGATTAAGGTGATCCAGGAAATGGCTAAGATTTTCCTCACCTTCCGTCCAAACAACGAACGTGTCATCCACATAATGCCACCTGATCTTCGGTTTGAAAGGAGCTGACGACAAAGCTTTCTCTTCAAAGTTCTCCATGAAGAAATTAGCCACAACAGGAGAGAGAGGACTACCCATGGCCACACCATCAGTCTGCTCATAAGAATTCCCATTCCATAGAAAGTAGGAGGAGGTCATGCAGTGATAAAAAAAAGTCTTGTGATGTCTTCAGGAAAAAAGCCATTAATGAGAGACATAACACCATCTATAGGTACTCTCGTAAACAGAGACACCACGTCGAGACACACTAGGATATCACCCGGCTGAAGTGTTATAGCTTTCAACTTTTTCCCTTTCCAAATACTTAGGTAGACTACTTCAGCCGCTTCTGGGTAACACGCCTTCGTACATTAAGGATTCCACACACTTCGTGGAAAAGTTGAAAGCTATAACACTTCAGCCGGGTGATATTCTAGTGAGTCTCGACGTGGTGACTCTGTTTACGAGAGTACCTATTGATGGTGTTATGTCTCTCATTAATGGCTTTTTTCCTGAAGACATCACAAGACTTTTTTATCACTGCATGACCTCCTCCTACTTTCTATGGAATGGGAATTTTTATGAGCAGACTGATGGTGTGGCCATGGATAGTCCTCTCTCTCCTGTTGTGGCTAATTTCTTCATGGAGAACTTTGAAGAGAAAGCTTTGTCGTCGGCTCCTTTCAAACCGAAGATCTGGTGGCACTATGTGGATGACACGTTCGTTGTTTGGACGGAAGGTGAGGAAAATCTTAGCCATTTCCTGGATCACCTTAATCTCCAGCACCCTTCTATTTGTTTCACCATGGAAAAGGAATCTGACGGCAAAATACCTTTTTTAGATGTTCTCATCACCAAGAAAGAGGATGGATCTTTAGGACACAGCGTTTTTCGTAAGCCAACACACACCAATAGATATCTCCACGCAAGTTCTCACCATCACCCTGCCCAGAAACATGGTATCCTTACAACTCAACTACCAGGGCTAGGAGGATTTGTGAAGTGTCTTCTTTACAAGAAGAAATTAATACCTTGCGAACCACCTTTGAGAGCAACGGTTATAGCAAGACTTTGACGGTTCTGAAACCAACAAATAATATTAGGACGTCAGTTGAGAAAAGAGGTGTAAGAGGAACAGCTTACCTATCGTACATACATAACACGACGGATCGTATTGCTAAAATCCTGCGTCCGTACAACATACGGACTGTATTTGGAACTTCTGTTAAGATTAGGCAACTCCTGCGACCAACTAAGGACAGTTTGCCTAAATTGCAACAACCGGGTATCTACAGAGTTCCCTGTACTTGTGGCAAGGTTTACATCGGGCAGACTTCGAGAACAATATGCACTCGCATTAAGGAACATAATAGATGTATCAGGCTCATTCAACCTGATAAACCAGCTGTTGCCGATTATGCTTTAACTCCTGGCCATGATGTCATGTTCCAAGGAGTGGATGTTCTTGCCCGTATAAAGCAATATTGTCCCAGAATCATCAGGGAGGCGGTTGAAACACGTAAACACCCAGATAATTTCAACCGCGACACCGGCTACAATCTCAGTGAATCCTGGCTACCTATTATCAGAACCCGGAGAAAGTAATTCACTGCTGTTTTCCGTTGTCCCTAACATGGGGATATAGTGGCGTCCATCTTTGGGCACCTTCTATATGTTCTTTGTTGCTTTCTCTTAGCAATCATTGTCGTATTCCAGATTTCCTAACGAAGAAAGACATGGTTTCTTTCGAAACGCGTCGAATGTTAATATAATAAAACACGGCATAAGCCCAAAATTCAACATTATGTATAGTAACACGGGCCGTGTAAGTCTAAATGATAGTATTAGAAACCTCTATGGGGAGGATATTTTCCGACTGATGTCTAGATTTAGTAGGTTACGACGCAAGAAGGTGTGTCTAATCTCTTCACTCGCTTTTCTCCTAAGATGCCGGGATCATGATATTCTACCGAATTTTGTTATGTTGAAGCATACCTTCAGAACACCTAAGGCAACGAGAATCTATCGTCGTGCAAGCAAGGCGTTATTGATACAGAGGTTACAGCATACTCGTAAGAAGTTGGATTTTAATTCGAGGGAGTTACTACAGCTATATGTACGCCTCTCGAACTTCGTAAGTGAGGAATTATGGAGGATCTTTGATCGTATTTCTTCAGGGCAAGCTAACAGCGTTCTAGATCAGGTGATGGAAAGACATATTTCCAAATATGATAGGTTATGTCAGTTGCAGAAATCTCAAGCCATTAGACTTGATGCTAACAAGGTTGTCGTAAATTTGTCCAGCATGCCCCTAAATGATACCCAACAGGCAGTTCTCGCCAAAGGTCTCAATTTTGCTGTAGCGCCTAGAAGAATTCCTATTGAAGAACTTATTACATCTGTAGAATCCTCGGTACATCACCTCACACCTGAAGAGGCCGAGGAAGCCAGGCAAGAATGTTCCAGAGTTCTCAAGACCGCTAAGCCACCTAACACCAACTTAAAACAAGGCGAAAGCCGGGCACTTAAAGATCTAAGGGACAATTCTGGCATTTTCGTTCTCCCCGATGACAAAGGTAACGCGACAGTGGTGTTGGATAAGGTTGATTATGATTCCAAGATCTCGTCTTTGTTATCAGATCCTGTATATAGGATTAATAGTCGTGATCCTACTACTCGCTACTCAAATGTCACCGTCAAATTGATCAAGCAATCATCTATTCCAGCGGATGCAGCGAAGACCCTCCTGCCAGGCGATGCTATTCCTCCGAGACTCTATGGTCTTCCTAAAATACATAAGGAAGATGTTCGTCTTAGACCTATTGTTAGTACGATTGGTTCTCCTACATATGCCCTTTACAAATACTTAGGTAGACTACTTCAGCCGCTTCTGGGTAACACGCCTTCGTACATTAAGGATTCCACACACTTCGTGGAAAAGTTGAAAGCTATATCACTTCAGCCGGGTGATATCCTAGTGAGTCTCGACGTGGTGTCTCTGTTTACGAGAGTACCTATTGATGGTGTTATGTCTCTCATTAATGGCTTTTTTCCTGAAGACATCACAAGACATTTTTATCACTGCATGACCTCCTCCTACTTTCTATGGAATGGGAAATTTTATGAGCAGACTGATGGTGTGGCCATGGGTAGTCCTCTCTCTCCTGTTGTGGCTAATTTCTTCATGGAGAACTTTGAAGAGAAAGCTTTGTCGTCAGCTCCTTTCAAACCGAAGATCAGGTGGCATTATGTGGATGACACGTTCGTTGTTTGGACGGAAGGTGAGGAAAATCTTAGCCATTTCCTGGATCACCTTAATCTCCAGCACCCTTCTATTTGTTTCACCATGGAAAATGAATCTGACGGCAAAATACCTTTTTTAGATGTTCTCGTCACCCAGAAAGAGGATGGATCTTTAGGACACAGCGTTTTTCGTAAGCCAACACACACCAATAGATATCTCCACGCAAGTTCTCACCAATACCCTGCCCAGAAACATGGTGTCCTTACAACTCTAACTACCAGGGCTAGGAGGATTTGTGAAGTGTCTTCATTACAATAAGAAATTAAGACCTTGCGAACCAACTTTGAGAGCAACGGTTATAGCAAGGCTTTGATTTCTACGGTTCTGAAACCAACTAATAAAAATAGGACGTCAGTTGAGAAAAGAGATGTAAGAGGAACTGCTTACCTTCCGTACATACATAACACGACGGATCGTATTGCTAAAATCCTACGTCGGTACAACATACGGACTGTATTTGGAACTTCTGTTAAGATTAGGCAACTCCTGCGACCAACTAAGGACAGTTTGCCTAAATTGCAACAACCGGGTATCTACAGAGTTCCCTGTACTTGTGGCAAGGTTTACATCGGGCAGACTTCGAGAACAATATGCACTCGCATTAAGGAACATAATAGATGTATCAGGCTCATTCAACCTGATAAATCAGCTGTTGCCGATCATGCTTTAACACCTGGCCATGATGTCATGTTCCAAGGAGTGGATATTCTTGCCCGTATAAAGAAATATCATCCCAGAATCATCAGGGAGGCGGTTGAAATACGAAAACACCCAGATAATTTCAACCGCGACACCGGCTACAATCTCAGTGAATCCTGGCTACCTATTATCAGAACCATGAGAAAGTAATTCACTGCTGTTTTCCGTTGTCCCTAACATGGGGCTATAATGGCGTCTATCTTTGGGCACCTTCTATATGTTCTTTGTTGCTTTCTCTTAGCAATCATTGTCGTATTCCAGATTTCCTGACGAAGAAAGACATGGTTTCTTTCGAAACGCGTCGAATGTTAATATAATAAAACACGGCATAAGCCCAAAATTCAACATTATGAATAACATATGAGATGTTTACCATGAGTGATGAAACATAGCTAGGTAGAGAAAGAATTAGTGTAGGCTACATGTATGGTGACTGACAAATCTTTTACCATTGAAACTTGTTTTTCAGATCAAACTGCAGTATAGAGAGAGTATAGGTTGCAGGTATGGGTTAATAAATGACAAACGGTGTACACAAACTCTGATTTATCGATTCAAGAATTAAGAGTAGACTATCTTCAATTGATTGGTTAAAGAGGATAGCTAAAACACAAAAATGCTCGGTGGTTACCGGGACAAGATGGTCGATACACACAACAAGCTTTAAATACTTGAGGCTAATAATCTATACACACACACTCGCTTGTTCTAAACTAAACTGTGTTGCTGTCAGTGCTCAGACAGTAGGCTGATGACAAAATGCATTGCTAACAGAAATATAATCATTTCCGGTTGTATAATGTTACCACCTCTCCATTTTGTGTTACAGTGTTAAGCACTTTTAGCTCTCGTACTGGTGGTCTTAACTCGATTACCAGGTCTGAGGCCTAGAACGAGTAGTGGTTAAGCTGTTAGCCTTTTCACCAGGGTTCGATTTCAGGTTAATATGCATGTCACAAACATATTAAACAAAACAAAACAGAGATAACGTTTAAAACTGATTACATTTGTGTCTTTTCAAATTATTACTTGGATTACAAATACAAAGGTGAACTGGGTTTGATAAACAGTTAATGCTGTCTATCACACACTAGACTGTAAGAAAGCCAAAAGTACAAAAGACGTAGGTAGAGCAGAGGTTAATTTGCTATATGTAGGGAACTACCTACCGGTTTTATGAACTGGCAAAGCTATATCGCATAAACAGTGCAGGATACAATCCAGCAATCAAATTTGTATCTTGTGGAACAGAGAAAATGCACTTTTACCTTGATGGATAGCAAATGAGTGCAGATGAATGACCTATGCATTAGCCTACCATAGGTCTATAACCACGAGGTGGAGGTGTGACTTCTATATTTTATTGTTTAGAGACATTGCTTTTTTGTAACCAGTAGATTTAGTATTTTGTAAATATTCATTTTTGTAATTGTAAATAGTGGAAACATTTTTTCGTAATAGTAAATGTTAAATGTATAACTAAAAGTTATTTGGGATAAGTGTGCATGTCTAGGATAAATAGCGTGGTTGTATTTGTTTTTCAAAAACAGGTATGGTTGTGTGAATGTATGACTATAGATAGAATGATAACGAGAGAGAGAAAGCTTGTGTGTGTGTGTGTGGGTAGCATTGATTGTTCAACCAAAGCAAACACGGCAAGGTAGGGTGGTGGGGTAGTTAATGTATAAAGCAAATGGTAAATAGTATACTGTAGGTTTTTTAACACTTGTGTTTTTTTAATGCAGCGGTAGATATGTGTTATTTTGTAAAACAGTCTTACCTACAGTAGTAGTAGTAATAGTAGTAGTAGGCCTATATGTTTTGGGAAACAAACAGAAAGAGAACGCACTATTGCCATGCATGGCCAAGCACTTCCATTAAGCTGATTTCAAGAACATTTAAATCAACAAATTAGTGTTTAACAAAACTAAACTTTCAGCATGGACTAAATCATAAACGTGTCGTCTTGTGATATGGAAAAAAAATAGGAAATCCATGTTTCCATATCAACAGAATTTAAAAACTTAAAACTGACATTTTAAAAAATGTAAATGGGAAATTGACAAATGTGTAAACAACAAAATGGAAATTCTTGTTTCCATATCATGAAATCCAAAAACTTTAAACTGACATTTTCAAATCGTGTACATGGAAAAATGACAATTGGCAATGTGTGAAATGTGAAAATGAAAAAAAAAATGAACAAATGGCTATCATTATTTAAAAAAATAAAAAACCGTCGTGTTCTATCGTTAAATTGTGAATCAAACCACATCTACTTATTTGGATCACCTGAGACTGAGTAGACCTGTTTTAGTCCTAATATACTTTTAAAATTTTATCTTAAAGCTCGAATTGAACTCAAGAGCTTTAGACTGCCAGCTAACTATTATAACCGTTACGTCACAAAGACAACTTTACACTACTCTTAATGAACAATAATAAGGAAAAGAATAATAAATGTTGAATTTTTTTAAAGGATGAACATGGTGACACTGTTTCTGTTGCACAGTCTGCTAGCTACTAGCCAGCAGCTGGGGTCTTAGAAAACGATACAGTTGACATTTTGTAATGAGATGTGACATGTTTCAAAGTACAGTATTATGGGTTGCTGTTGAGTAAAAACTGATCCTGTACAAGGAAGCAAGGATTCGAACCCCTTACCTAACATTACTATTGCCTGAACATGGCTTGACGACACTGTATTATTATGCTACTCGGTACACAAACCATAGATAGAGTGTATTGTTTAAGATCACTTTCTTTCTGAACATAGGTGGAGACTGTTGATGGTTAACATTGGCATTAATATAGTAGGACGTGGGTATGGCAATTAAGAAAAAAACAGACAATACCCATACAATATTTTTATTTATTTATTATAAGTTCTTGTACAAAGCCTCCGTGGCTTAGGCGGCAGCACTCCGGCCTCTCACCGCTGGGTCCGTGGTTCAAATCCCGGTCACTCCATGTGAGATCTGAACTGGACAAAACGGAGGCAGACAGGTTTTTCTCCGGGTACTCCGGTTTTCCCTGTCACAATTTCATTCCAGCAACACTCTCCACTATCATTTCATTTCATCTGTCATTCATTTAATCATTGCCCCAGAGGAGTGCGTCAGGCCTCGGCAGTCGGCACAGTTCATATCCTCGCCGCTAGATGGGGGCTTCAATCATTCCATTCCTGACCTGGTCGGAGACTGGAAGCAGGCTGTGGATTTTCATTTCAAGTACTTTTACAATAGTTACATTCAAAAGACATTTCTTTTTTCTCTATTACTATTTAGTCCTTATTGATTCTCTTGCATATGAAGGGTAGATAACCTTGTAGTTCAGCCCCGTAAAACAACAACAACACAACCTTTTGCATAGTCTGTGATGTTGATGACTCTTGAGCTGTGGAAGATGGATTGAACATAACTTTTACAGCAGGGGTTAAATGTTGCTCAATAAACACTGCACTATTTTGAGTAGCAACATTTTTTCTTGTACTAGCTTTTTAGCATTGTCATGATTATTTGTTGACACCAACAGTGTTTCATCTGGTACACCACATTGATGATCACTCACACTTAAAACCTTACCACTTCTACTTTTTAGATTGCCTCGACATCTTTTTGACCTCTCTTTTGAACATCGCCAAAATATTATTCCTTTTACATTTTGACGATTATAGTTATAAGAGTAGCCTTTATAGAGTACACGTTGTTTACCTTTGTTAGTTGTATTAAGTTCCATAGTAGCAACTAACCTGTTAGTATGATTTGCTCACTACAAAGGTTATAACTGTTCTGATAATAAAATCATTTAGCGTTGGCTTTTATATTTAATATGTACAGTTTGAAGTAATAGCAAAAGTGAGAGAAAAATGGTAGCAGAGTGGTAGAAAATATTACATGTATTGTTAATAAATATTTTAAGCGGTTATGTGGATCCATTACATAATAATTTTGGCTTGACGAAGCACATTTTCTATATCCAATAGTTCTTCCTCATATTCAGTATAACCAGCCTGTTTATAGATATGTAGTTGCTGAAGCCGCCGGATTAGCTTACTTGGATCGTTCCAGTAGACAAATTCAACAAATGATTTTTTTTGTTGTAAACAAAGCATTATCATCATCTTCATCATCATCATCATCATCATCATCATCATCATAACCATTATAATTATCATTATCATCATCATTATAATCCTCATCACTATTACTATATAGTCCTTTTTGATCCTTTTGCAATACCACATTTTGCACAGTCTGTGTTGCCTTTGATAATGTTGGGAGTTTTTCAGACATTGACAACTGTCCTAACACGACTTTCTGAGGAGATGATACATGCTTCTTAACAAACAATGCACTATCTTGAGCTGCAATATCTTTTTCTGGGACAAGTGTTTTAGCATTTTGAAGAGTTTTTTTAAACAGCAACGATGTTTTATCTGGTACACTACATTGATGATCACTCACACTTAACACATCACTATTTTTACTTTTCAGCTCACCTCGACACTGTTTTGAACGATGTTTTGAACAACGCCAAATAACAGTTCCATTTTTATTGGTTTGTTTTACAATATATATATATATCCTTTATAGAATGCATATGGCATACCATTGCTATTTGTTGATACTTCCATGTCAATTGTCAAGCATGAACTAATCTCTAGTAAAGTTCACTCGATAATTTAAATAATAGTTTAAAGTGAGAGGAAAAGTGGGTGCAAAAATGGGTGCAAATGTGGGTGCAAAAGTGGGTGCAAAAGTGGGTGCAAGAGTGGGTTCAAATGTGGGTGCAAAAGTGGGTGCAAAAGTGAGTGCAAAAGTGAGTGAAAAGGAGGGTGCAAAAGTGGGTGTAAAAGGGAGTGCAAAAGTGTGTGTAAAAGTGAATGCAAAAGTGGGTGCACAAGTGGGTGCAAAAGTGAGTGCAAAAGAGGGTGCAAAAGTGGGTGCAAAAGTCAGTGTAAAAGGGAGCATAAAAGTGAGTGCAAAAGTAGGTGCAAAAGTGGATGCAAAAGTGAGTGCAAAATTGGATGTAAATGTGGGTGCAAAAGTGGGTGCCGCTTATAGTAGGCATGAATTTTATTAGAAGGTGATTTGAGTAAATGTAATTTCTAAACCCAAGTAGTGAATAGTCAGTTGGTTTTGATCTATGCAAGCGTAAACATGTCACATACACTGGTGATGGACACTCATGGCTTTAAGTTCAACGAAAACAAGTACAGTATATATTTAAAGAGGTGGCTATCATTGATTGCACAACCCGCGGGTTACCATATCTTTTTTTCGGACTAGTGTTTTAACATTTGAAGAGTTTTTTAAACAACAATGATGTCTTATCTGTCACACTACATTGATGATCACTCACACTTAAGACCTCACTATTTTTACTTTTTATCTCACTTTGACACTGTTTTGAACGATGTTTTGAACAACGTCAAATAACAGTTCCATTTTATTGGTTCGTTTTACAATATACGAATAACCTTTATAGTATGCATATGTCTGAAAAACTCCCAACATTATAAAAGACAACGCAGTCTGTGCAAAATGTGGTATGGCAATAGGATCAAAAAGGAATATATAGTAATATTGATGAGGATTATAATGATGATGATAATGATAATGGTTATGATGATGATGATGACGATGTTGATGATGATAATAATGCTTTGTTTACACCAAAAAAATCATTTGTTGAATTTGTCAACTGGAACAATCCAAGTAAGCTAATCCGGCGACTTTAGCAACTACATGTCTATAAACAGGCTGGTTATACTGAATATGAGGAAGAACTATTGGATATAGAAAATGAGCTTCGTCGAGCCAAAGTTATTATGTAATGGATCCCCATAACCGCTTAAAATATTTATTAACAATACATGTAATATTTTCTACCACTCTGCTACCATTTTGCTCTCACATTTGCCATCACTTCAAACTGTACATATTAAATATAAAAGCCAACGCTAAATGATTTTATTATCAGAACAGTTATAACCTTTGTAGTGAGCAAATCATACTAACAGGTTAATTGCTACTATGGAACTTACTACAACTAACAAAGGTAAACAACGTGTACTCTATAAAGGCTACTCTTATAACTATAATCGTCAAAATATAAAAGGAATAATATTTTGGCGATGTTCAAAAGAGAGGTCAAAAAGATGTCGAGGCAATCTAAAAAGTAGAAGTGGTAAGGTTTTAGGTGTGAGTGATCATCAATGTGGTGTTCCAGATGAAACACTGTTGGTGTCAACAAATAATCATGACAATGCTGAAAAGCTAGTAGAAAAAAATGTTGCAACTCAAAATAGCGCAGTGTTTATTGAGCAACATTTAACCCCTGCTGTAAATGTTATGTTCAATCCATCTTCCACATCTCAAGAGTCATTAACATCACAGACTATGCTAAAGGTTGTGTTGTTGTTGTTTTAAGGGGCTGAACTACAAGGTTATCTATCCTTCATATGCTAGAGAATCAAAAAGGACTAAATAGTAATAGAGAAAAAAGAAATGTATTTTGAATGTAACTATTGTACAAGTACTTATATTAAATAAATAAAAATATTGTATGGGTATTGTCTGTTTTTTCTTAATTGCTATACCCTCGTTCTACTATATTAATGCCAATGTTAACCATCAACAGTCTCCACCTATGTTCAGAAAGAAAGTGATCTTAAACAATACACTCTGTCTATGGTTTGTGTACCGAGTATCATAATAATACATTGTCGTCAAGCCATGTTCAGGCAATAGTAATGTTAGGTAAGTGGTTATAACCCTTGCTTCCTTGTACAGGATTTGTTTTTACTCAACAGCAACCCTTAATACTGTACTTTGAAACATGTCACATCTCATTACAAAACGTCAACTGTATCGTTTTCTAAGACCCCAGCTGCTGGCTAGTAGCTAGTAGACTGTGCAACAGAAACAGTGTCACCATGTTCATCCTTTAAAAAAATTCAACATTTATTATTCTTTTTCTTATTATTGTTCATTATGAGTAGTGTAAAGTTGTCTTTGTGACGCAACGGTTATAATAGTTAGCTGGCACTCTAAACCTCTTGAGTTCAATTCGAGCTTTAACATAAAATTTTAAAGGTATATTGGACTAAAACAGGTCTACTCAGTCTCGGGTGATCCAAATAAGTAGATGTGGAATGATTCACACTTTAACGATAGAACACGAGTTTTTTTTTATAATGATAGCCATTTTTTCATTTTTTCATATTCACATTTCACACATTGCCATTTGTCAATATTCCATGTACACGATTTGAAAATGTCAGTTTAAAGTTTATGGATTTCATCATAAGGAAACAAGAATTTTCCATTTTGTTGTTTACACATTTGTCAATTTCCCATTTACATTTTTTAAAATGTCAGTTTTAAGTTTTTAAATTGTGTTGATATGGAAACATGGATTTCCTATTTTTTTTCATATCACAGACGACACGTTTATGTTTTAGTTCATACTGAAAGTTTAGTTTTGTAAAACACACATTTGCTGATTTAAATTTTCTTGAAATCACCTTAATGGAAGTGCTTGGCCATGCATGGCAATAGGGCATTCTCTTTCTGTTTGTTTCCCAAAACATATAGGCCTAATACTACTACTACTACTACTACTACTACTGTAGGTAAGACTGTTTTACAAAATAACACATATCTACCGCTGCATTAAAAAAACACAAGTGTTAAAAAACCTACAGTATACTATTTACCATTTGCTATATACATTAATTACCCCACCACCCTACCTTGCCGTGTTTGCTTTGGTTGAACAATCAATGCTACTCACACACACACTCACACACACAAGCTTTCTCTCTCTCTCTCTATCATTCTATCTATAGTCATACATTCACACAACCATACCTGTCTTTAAAAAACAAATACAACCACGCTATTTATCCTTGACATGCACACTTATCCCAAATAACTTTTAGTTATACATTTAACATTTACTACTACAAAAAAAATGTTTCCACTATTTACAATTACAAAAATGAATATTTAAAAAATACTAAATCTACTGGTTACAAAAAAGCCATGTCTCTATGTTGTTGTTGTTTGAGTCTTCAGTCTTTTGACTGGTTTGATGCAGCTCTCCATGCCTCCCTGTCCTGAGCTAATCGTTTCATCTCTACATAGCTCCGACACCCTACATCGGAGGCAATCTGTTTAATATATTCTAACCTTGGTCTACCCCTACAGTTTTTGTCCTTGACCCTTCCTTCCATAACTAAGCTTGCTATTCCTGGGTGTCTTAGTATGTGTCCTACCAACCTATCTCTTCTCTTCATTAGCAGTCGCCAGAAACATCTCTCCTCTCCCACTCGTCTTAATACCTCTTTGTTTGTAACCCTATCTACCCATCTGATCTTCATCATTCTCCTGTAACACCACATTTCAAATGCTTCAATTCTCCTCTTTTCTGCTGCACCAATAGTCCAAGTTTCACTTCCGTAGAGCGCCACGCTCCAGACAAAGGCTTTCAAAAATGACTTCCTAATACCTAAATCTATATTCGATGTCAGCAGATTCCTTTTTTGTAGAAATGCTTTCTTTGCCTGAGCCAACCTACTTTTAATATCCTCTTTGCTTCGTCCATCACTGGTTATTCTGCTTCCTAAGTAACAGAAGTCTCCTACTTCCTTCAGCTTTTCACCTGCCAATTTGATCTCCATAGAGGTTTCTGATTTATTTCGGCTGCATTCCAGTATTTTTGTTTTACATTTATTAATTTTCATCATGAATTCTTTCCGTAAGACGGAGTCCATACCATTCAAAAACTCATTCAAATCCTCAGGCTTGTCGGCCAAGATGACGATGTCATCAGCAAATCTCAGAGTTGAAATTATTTCTCCTTGAATCTTCACTCCCACTTTAAATTTTTCTCTAATTTCCTTCATTGCTTGTTCAATGTAAAGATTGAAAAGTATGGGTGATAAGTTGCAGCCTTGCCTTACACCTTTCTGAATACCAGCTTCTCTCTCATGTCCTTCAACTCGAATGACTGCTGTCTGGTTTCTGTACAGATTGTATATCACCCTCCTATCCCTGTACTTTATTCCAATTGATTTCAAAATGTCAAACAATTTAGTCCAATCAACGTTATCAAAAGCCTTTTCTAAGTCTACAAAAGCCATGAACGTTCTCTTATCTTTCCTTATTCTACCTTCTAAAATCAGCCTAAGACTTAGTACAGCTTCCCTTGTTCCTACATTTCTCCTGAAACTAAACTGGTCTTCGCCCAACTCCGTTTCTATCTGGCTTTCAATCCTCTTGTAAATTATTCTAGACAGGATCTTTGAAGCATGAGTAATCAAGCTGATTGTACGGTAATCTTCACATCTGTCAGCTCCCACTTTCTTTGGTATAGGGATGATTACATTCTTCTTGAAATCAGGGGGTACCTCACCTGTCTCATAAATCCTACACACCAAGTGAAATAACCTGATCAGACCTTCATCTCCTATGCAGCGTAGCAACTCAATCGGTATATCATCTATGCCTGGTGCTTTGTTCCTGCTTAAGTCTTCCAAAGCTCTATCAAATTCTGATCTCAATATTAAATCTCCTTTCGCATCCTCATCAATTTCCTCCTCCCTTTCCATTACATGATTCTCAATCTCCTTTCCCTTATACAAACTCTCTATGTAAGCTTTCCATCTCTCAACCTTTTCTTCCCTATCTGTTAGAGGCTTTCCATTTGTGTCCTTAATATTACAGCACTTAGTCTTCTTTTCCCCAAAAGTATTCTTAATCCTTCGATAAGCTGTGTCTACTTTTCCTAATTTCAGACAATTTTCTATACCTGCACATTTCTCTTTCAACCATTCTTCTTTCGCTTCCTTGCACTTCTTGTTAACCTCATTTCTCAGACGTCTGTATTCTGCTTTCCCCTTTTCATCTCTTAGATTCTTGTGTTTCCGCCTTTCATCCATCAATTCTAGTATACCCTGAGTGATCCACGGTTTTCTACCTATTCTTTCTTTCCTACCAATGTTTTCTCCTGCGGATTTTGTTATTTCATTCTTCAAAAGTGCCCATTCGTCTGCAATTGAAGTTTGTTTAGGGTTTTTCATTAGTCCTTCCTTTATACTCTTCTTGAATCTTTCGTTTACATCCTTCTCTTTCAGTCTGTCTATTGCCCACCTTTTTGGCTTTTGACTTTTCTTCAGTTTCTTCAACTTTAATCTGCATTTCATTACAACCAGATTGTGATCCGAGTTTATGTCAGCACCAGGATATGTTTTACAATCCAAAATCTGGTTTCGAAACCTCTGCTTGACCATAATGAAGTCGATTTGGTAACGCCCTGTATCTCCTGGTCTCATCCATGTGTATATTCTTCTATTGTGGTTATTGAATAAGGTGTTAGCTATGACCAATTCATGCTCGGTGCAGAATTCTACCAGCCTGCTTCCTCGATCATTCCTTTCACCTAATCCGAAATCTCCTACTATCTTCCCTTCTCTCCCTTTTCCTACCACAGCATTCCAATCTCCCATTACTATAACATTTTCATCACCCTTGATATACCTCAGAATTTCGTCTATTTCTTCGTAGACCTTTTCAACATCCTCATCATCAGCTTGACTGGTAGGCATATAGACTTGTACCACTGTAGTGCAGGTAGGTTTTGTATTGATTTTTGCTACAATAATCCGTTCACTATATTGCTCATAATATTCCACCCGCTGTCCAAGTTTCCTACTCAATATGAGGCCAACCCCTGCTTGGCCATTGTTTGATTTAGTGCTAATGACCCTATAGTCTCCTGACCAAAAGTCCTGTTCTTCCTGCCAGCGCATTTCACTAATCCCAACCAAATCCAACCTCAACCTATCCATTTCCCTTTCTAAGTTTTCTAACCTTCCACTTCCTAGCAGACTTCTAACATTCCACGCTCCGATCCGTAGAATGTCAGATTTCCTCTTTGTCACTTCTGCGATGTTAACCCCCTCTCGAGTAGTCCCCACCCGGAGATCCGAACGGGGGACTAGTTTACCTCCGGATTGAAATTTTACAAGGGAGGAGGCCATCATCACATGTAATTATGCATAGAGAGGTGCATATCCTCGGGAATAGCATACGGCTGTAGTTTCCTGTTGCTGTCTCTAAACAATAAAATATAGAAGTCACACCTCCACCTCGTGGTTATAACCCATTGGTAGGCTAATGCATAGGTCATTCACCTGCACTCACTTGCTATCAATCAAGGTAAAAGTGCATTTTCTCTGTTCCACAAGATACAAATTTGATTGCTGGATTGTATCCTGCACTGTTTATGCGATATAGCTTTGCCAGTTCATAAAACCGGTAGGTAGTTCCCTACATATAGCAAATTAACCACTGCTCTACCTACGTCTTTTGTACTTTTGGCTTTCTTACAGTCTAGTGTTTGATAGACAGCATTAACTGTTTATCAAACCCAGTTCACCTTTGTATTTGTAATCCAAGTAATAAT
The DNA here is from genome assembly GCA_946902985.2 of Meconema thalassinum. Classification (NCBI taxonomy): domain Eukaryota; kingdom Metazoa; phylum Arthropoda; class Insecta; order Orthoptera; family Tettigoniidae; genus Meconema; species Meconema thalassinum. Next base: position 5,790,147 of record OX336393.1, on the reverse strand, counting down.
TTGAAAAGACACAAATGTAATCAGTTTTAAACGTTATCTCTGTTTTGTTTTGTTTAATATGTTTGTGACATGCATATTAACCTGAAATCGAACCCTGGTGAAAAGGCTAACAGCTTAACCACTACTCGTTCTAGGCCTCAGACCTGGTAATCGAGTTAAGACCACCAGTACGAGAGCTAAAAGTGCTTAACACTGTAACACAAAATGGAGAGGTGGTAACATTATACAACCGGAAATGATTATATTTCTGTTAGCAATGCATTTTGTCATCAGCCTACTGTCTGAGCACTGACAGCAACACAGTTTAGTTTAGAACAAGCGAGTGTGTGTGTATAGATTATTAGCATCAAGTATTTAAAGCTTGTTGTGTGTAGCGACCATCTTGTCCCGGTAACCACTGAGCATATTTTTGTTTCAGCTATCTTCTTTAACCAATCAATTAAAGATAGTCTACTCTTAATTCTTGAATCGATAAAACAGAATTTGTGTACACCGTTTGTCATTTATTAACCCATACCTGCAACCTATACTCTCTCTATATTGCAGTTTGATCTGAAAAACAAGTTTCAATGGTAAAAGACTTGTCAGTCACCATACATGTAGCCTACACTAATTCTTTCTCTACCTAGCTATGTTTCATCACACATGGTAAACATCTCACATGTTCGTATCCGATTATTAGTTTATAAAATCTCAGGTCGATGACCTTGATGGATTGGGTATTTTGGGTAAATTCATTGGCCATTGGAAAGGGTTGACCATTCTAAGTCCTATGACACCTCACATGTTGATATTCAATTATTAGTTTATAAAATATTAGGTCAATGACCTTGCTGTTTTGAATCTTTTGGGTAAATTCGTTGGACATGGAAAAGGGTTGACCATCCCGAGTCCCATGACACCTCACTTGAGCCTCTCTGATTATTTGTTTATAAAATCATAGGTCAATGACCTTGCTGTTTTAGATCTTTTGGGTAAATTCGTTGGTTATGGAAAAGGGTTGACCATCCTGAGTCCTATAACACCTCACTTTACCCTCTCTGATTATTAGTTAGCGAGATATTAACTAAAGTGCAGTTAGGCCCTTTTGACATAAATAAATAATATATTCAAAAACAGAATGTCACCTCAAGTCCAACGACCTCTTCATACAGGTCCCTAGCCTTATTGATTCATGAGATATTAAAAAGCTAATGACCTTAGATCGTTTGGGTAAATTCGTTGGTCATGGAAAAGGGTTGACCATCCTGAGTCCTATGACACCTCACTTGACCCTCTCTGATTATTAGTTAGCGAGATATTAACAAAAGTGCAGTTAGGCCCTTTTGACATAAATAAATAATATATTCAAAAACAGAATGTCACCTCAAGTCCAACGACCTCTCATACAGGTCCCTAGCCTTATTGATTCATGAGATATTAAAAAGCTAATGACCTATTAGTTTTGGATCTTTTGGTAATTTAAAAAAAAGTAACTCATCTATAAATCATTATTCAAAAAGCCCGCCCGCTTACACAAACCCCAAGTGCGCATGTGTAAAAACAAAAGCAAACATGTTAATTCATAGTAGCAATCGGCTCTTCACATGCGTTTCATGTGGAACAACGTTTTAATTTCATCATAGCATTAGGGACAATGGGCCAGTCCATAGGGACCAGTCCATAGGGACCGGTCTAAAGGGATTAGTCAAAAAGGGCCCGTCAACAAGAACCCGTCCACAGGGGCTCGTCCACAAGGACTCGTCCACAAGGACCTGTCAACAATGACCAGTCCAAAGGGGCCCGTCCACAGGGACCCGACCACAGGTAGCTGTCAACAATGACCTGTCAACAAGGACCTGTCAACAATGCCCGTCCAAAGGGATAGTCAATAGTGGGCCAGTCCACAGGGACTCGACAACAATGACAGGGGCTCTGGCCTCATGACCTAACATGCCCCTCTTTGATTATTGGTTTGCGGAACAACGTTTAATTTCATATTAGCATTCAAACTCTCACATGTTGCACTTGAAAAGTGAAATTCTCTAAAAAATAAAATTTCACCCCCTAGTAGGGGTAGGTTTTATTTTGGGGTGGAAATATGTTGTTCAGTGGAAAGGGGGTGTCAGCCCGAGTTCAACAACACCTCATTTGTCAAAATCCGACCATGCGTTCGAGAGATATCGCGCCGCCGCCATTTTGTGTGGTGGAACGGTGGCAGTGGGTTTTGAACCGTACAAAACCACTACTCACCTCCTCCTCGGCAAGGCGCTGCCTGGTGGTCGGGACCCATCGCGTGCTGCTAGGACTCAAGGTCAGCTTTACCTCTTCCCACCTCCTCCACGGCAGGTCGGGACCCATCGCGTGCTGCTAGGATTCAAGGTCAGCTTTACCTCTTTCCACCTCCTCCACGGCAGGTCACTGTCTGGTGGCCGGGACCCATCGCGTGCTGCTAGGACTTAAGGTCAGCTTTACCTCTTCCCACCTCCTCCATGGCAGGTCGCTGTCTGGTGGACGGGACCCATCGCGTGCTGCTAGGATTCAAGGTCAGCTTTACCTCTTCCCACCTCCTCCACGGCAGGTCGCTGCCTGGTGGCCGGGACCCATCGCGTGCTGCTAGGATTCAAGGTCAGCTTTACCTCTTCCCATCTCCTCCACGGCAGGTCGCTGTCTGGTGGCCGGGACCCATCGCGTGCTGCTAGGATTCAAGGTCAGCTTTACCTCTTCCCACGTCCTCTATGGCAGGTCGGGACCCATCGCGTGCTGCTAGGACTCATGGTCAGCTTTACCTCTTCCCACGTCCTCCATGGCAGGTCGGGACCCATCGCGTGCTGGTAGGATTCAAGGTCAGCTTTACCTCTTCCCACGTCCTCCATGGCAGGTCGGGACCCATCGCGTGCTGGTAGGATTCAAGGTCAGCTTTACCTCTTTCCACCTCCTCGCTCATGCCGTCGCCCGGCAGGTTTTCGGCGTTCAAAATTGAACGTGGTCCGTGAGGTCTTGACTACGTCTTTGTACAAATTTGTAGGAATATTTTGTACTAAATTTCAACCAGATTAGAATTTTCCACCTCAATCCGTTCCCTTGTAGGTACTGGACACACTAATAAATCACAATGGTAAAAACTGAATTACATCATACAACAGTCAACGCAGTACTGAACGTCGGAATGCAAAGCAAACCACGTCAACAGCAGTGGCCTTGCCTGCCGCAGCTGTGCGATGTCATATCTCCATGCGCGCAGTGGAAAACACAGCGCAGCCGGTACGGAGTTTATTGGCTCTCCCTGTATAAGATATGAAAAATGAAAATCCACAGCCTGCTTCCAGTCTCCGACCGGGTCAGGAATGGAATGAATGAAGCCCCCAACTAGTGGCGAGGATATGAACTGTGCCGGCTGCCGAAGTCTGTCGCACTCCTATGGGGAAATGATTAAATGAATGACAGATGAAATGAAATGATAGTGGAGAGTGCTGCTGGAATGAAATATTGACAGGGAAAACCGGAGTACCCGGAGAAAAACCTGTCTGCCTCCGTTTTGTCCAGCACAGATCTCACATGGAGTGACCGGGATTTGAACCACGGACCCAGCGGTGAGAGGCCGGCGTGCTGCCGCCTAAGCCACGGAGGCTCCCTGTATAAGATATAAATAATATTAAAGTTTGGTAATGAGCATTTGTTTATTGCTGCGAAATTTGAGCTTCGAAGTTGTATTTTTATCAGATTGCTTAAAACTATTCGTTTAGCTTGAGTTATATAGCACACGAAGCAAAGAGGATATAAATTGAAGGTTAGCACAGGAGAGGAAAGCATTTCTACAGAAATGGAATCTGTTGACATCGAATATAGACTTAGGTATTAGGAAGTCATTTTTGAAATCCTTTGTCTGGAGCGTGGCGCTATATGGAAGTCAAACTTGGACTGTTCGAGCAGCAGAAAAGAAGAGAATTGAAGCGTTTGAAATGTGGTGTTACAGGAGAATGATGAAGATCAGATGGGTAGATAAGGTTACGAATGAAGGGATATTAAGACTGGTGGGAGAGGAGAGATGTTTCTGGCGACTGCTAATGAAGAGAAGAGATAGGTTGGTAGGACACATACTAAGACACCAAGGAATAGCAAAGTTAGTTATGGAAAGAAGGGTCGAGGATAAGAGCAGTAGAGGTAGACCAAGGTTAGAATATGTTAAACAGATTGCCTCGGATGAATGGTGTGGTAGCTATGTAGAGATGAAACGATTAGCTCAGAACAGGGAAGTATGGCGCGCTGCATCAAACTAGTCGAAAGACTGAAGACTCAAACAACAACACAGCGTCCAGCGTGCTTAGTTTTCTACTAAATATATTATCTAGGCCTCCTGTGTTGCATAATTAACGAATATTTGTTTCTCTGTAGGAAGCACATATCAAGGAAGACATAACGGACACCAAAGATATTACTATTGATGAGAACGCGATTATAGACATTGTCCATGGTCTTGATCCGGAAGCACCATCTTCATCAAGAGACGGAGATGTGAGAGATGTAAGTGCCTTATTATCTTCATAGCAGCTTATTAGGTCATTAGGTCGTGTTTTAAGCTTATTGGTATCTGATGTTCCTCCAGCAAGTGCGGCTGACATTTTCAATTGTTTCTTGTAAAAGGTTTGTAGAGATATTTGTGACGGGTCGATGTACTCTGTTGAAACACTTAGGGATTAATACGAAACCTGAATGTAATTCCAGTTATTTCTGGCACACCACTCCCGTGTTCCATTACTGTATATTGATGATATTGGTTTTCTTCTTGTTTCGTTCGCTACATACGATTTATGTCTATGTTTTATTTGGACCAGTGTCTGTCTCGTCTGAAAAAGGCGTTTTTTTCCGGGAATTTGACATCTGGTTGTCATTTAATGCCAACTTTCATATTCCGTTCATGATTTAGATCTGCAATTTCATATAGAAATTGAGTGGATGTTTACGACACTCAATAGCTTCTCGGTATAATCTGGCTCCTGACTCCGAAACACACATATTTTCCTGAAAGTCAGTCTATCTTGCCAGATTATTGACAGAACAAATGAAACTCATTACTTCCACATAACCTCTATATAAATATGGAGATCCAACATTTGAACAGGGTATGGAGGCTGCCAGTAAACCATGTTGAAGATTCTCGAAAGGTAGCCTTTGTCAGACGAGCCTGGTCCGTCTTCACTCATTAACTGAGCATTGCACGTCATGTATAACAATAACTTCACAAGTGGATCAAGTGCTAGGGTTCTATTTATGTTTCTTGGCACTTCTTTAACATTCCAACAGCTGGTAAAGAATCCCAACGAGTTTCTGTTCAAACCTTTCAGAACAAGTAAATTGCTATTGCTACTTTTCTGTTGGTCGACACAAGATATCGAAGCTATAAACAGCAAGTATCATGAAGGATCTTTATTGCAGCCTGTGGCCATGTTGTTGACGTACACTAGTCTGTGTTGTATGCCACAATATATCGAAGCTATAAACAGCAAGTATCATGAAGGATAAAACACAGCCCAACAACTTGAGATGACGTTGAGAATTTCTCTGCCAGCTGTGAAAGCTGAATACCGTACACTTGTTCCTAACTTGTAGTTTGGGTCGTTTTTTCAACTGTGTATATTTAGTATGAGCTAATGTTTCTGGCGAGTGATTAGAATTCCTCGTATGAGGAGTTTATTATGAGCAGAATGGAAAGGTCCACGGAAGATCATTGCAGCTTTTATATGTACAGTTCTGGGTATGGTTCTGTACTCTTTGCTTGTGTTAACATTTGATAGGAGTGTCAGAATAGGGTGCAAACCTGAAAACAGCCGACAAGAGGTAACGTCAGTTATCTTAGAAGTGCTTGTGTATGAACACATAATCTTCGGCTATGGCTAAATGGTTTTATAGCCGCTGGTGCCTCCTCCTTAATTATAATCACAAATACTAGTCAGTATGCTGTATGTCAAGGCATGGACAAAATGAGTTGGATTTTTCCTAAACTTCTGCCTATGGTCATTCATATAAATATTGAAAGAATTTCATGGGTAACCAACAATATCCTGATAACAAAAATTAATTAATGTATGATATTCTGTGACTTGAGGAAATACATAGAGATATTCACCTGAATATATGAACTCGTCATAGAATTAGTTGCTGGAAGGCTCCATTCAAAATAAACAAGTGTGGATATTTGATGTCATTGTTTTTCAGTGTTGCCTATATAAATTGTATTTTGCTTTAAAGCAGCAAAAGACATAATAAAGAAGTGCCGTTTTGGTGATGCAATGTCCATCAATCAAATGAAGATAATATTGGTATTAATTACTTTTGAGCTTAGTAAATGAGTAGTCACTTTGATTTGTAAACCTCCTACTTCTAAATGTTACTTTATTTAACCCAAGGACTTCTATAAAGATCAAGTATCCATTGTGATTTTTGACGTACCAGCGTCTGTCATTCATGGGATTATCCTTATATTGGGCTGAAGCTTACTAACTTCCTCTTTCTTCGAACAGTGAAATTTGGGAACAAATTTGTAATACAGAACTCATTTCCGTGAGAGGAACTATCCCACATAAAGGTACTAAATTAGTATGCACACACATACCAACACAGGTCGATCCTCTAGTAACTTATACTGCCGCTAAGGCCATTGCGATTTGTTTCAAGAGGAGATTCAACTTGAGTAGGCTGAGTGGATAATTTTCTCTAATCTATTGGATGTGAGAATTCTTTCCGACGCTCTAATTTGTGAAGAGTATATTTTTTGTCCACATAATCAATTCCTGCTCATGGGCTGCACAATTATATCCAGGGTATAACATGTGAAATTGAAACCTAGCATCATGAATATTACTAGGAGTTTCAGGGAATCATGAAGTCTGGCTCAAGTATACTTTGCTTTATATCTGTGGTTAAGAGATGTGAGTGGGAAAAGTTATTAACAGACTGTGATACGAGCAGGGTCATTAGAAGACCTCAAAGCTATTACATTCCCTCATAGTCCTTTGATTATAGAAACTGAATTGCTCCTCAACTCCTAATAAATGTTAAACCACAGCCAGCAAGGTAGAAGACAATAAGATTTGAGATTGACCAAGGAAGTATTTGATTTCTCTTTATTTTAGTCTATTCAAATAGATTTAGCCCAGAGTGAGTGTAAGTTGAGAAAGCAGCAGGATTAGATGGCATATGGGTTAAACTCTTAAAGAACTTTGACCCTATCACCAAGAATTAGCTCCTCTATTCAATGAAGAACTGTATCCAGGAATCCAAGATCTTTGATATGTGGATATAGGCTATATTTTTTTTCTATCAACCACGTAAAGATAAGAATAATACCAGGGGTATTGTCTATTTCTATGATGTCATCTGTAGAGCGTGTTGAAGAGGCTCATTCTTCAGAAAGAGGGAAAGATTGATAAACTAGGGCTGAACCCTACACTACTCATATGAAGAGTGGATGGTTTGATGGGGAATTCAAAGTTTCAGAACTGACGAACATTTGCCTTGTGTGTTCTTGTTACTTGTTACTTTTATGACGCTCACCTGTACCAATATGATATGAAAGTATTAGCTGGTAGTTTATTGAATGGAATTGCCTTAATTGTTGTCGTTTATTGTGTAAGGGTGCAAGATTACTGTAAAATAAATGATCTTGTTTTCTGCAGCATGTGGACGAAGAAATCCAGGAAGGGCTAGGTGGTGTGCGTGGAAGTCATTTAAATGAGTAAGTTTTTGACCTATTGTATATGGTTAAATGGAAAATGTTGGATGCTATAAAATTTGGTTCTGCTATTAATTGTTCGTCATACGTCATTCTACTAGATTTACTCACTCTGTCATCATTGAAATACTTCCTTTTTGCAGCCTGAAGTTTTAATTTTCATGTGTAACATCTTTCCACTCGGTTGCTGTATATTTTTGTGCGGGTGATTTTGGAAAAGGGACGAAAATGGGACGCAAACAATGAGCGTGCGAGGTGGCGGAGATTGGTACAACGACGTACTGTCGGCCATGCGGCTATGTGGAGTGTGTATCGCATACGGCTTACTTCAAGGTTTGGAGGCTCCAATAAAGATATTCCTACAATAAATCATCTTCAAATTGTCGTTCGTTTGTGTGAAAACATTAATTATATCATATTTGCTGGAAACAATTATGATTTATTAAATCTTCATACTTTTGCTGTATTCTTATTCAATGTAAGCATTCGAGGTACTGTCGGCCAAAATACAGCACTATGTGGAATGTATATCGCATACTGTTTACTTCAAGGTTTGGAGGCCCCATTAAAGATATTCCTGCAATGAATCATCTTCACGTTGTTGTCGTTCTTTGGTGTGAAAATATTCATTCTATCATATTTGCTGACAGGGTTTGGTACAGGTGTTTTATAAGTAGTTATTTCAATGACCAACAGAGTTCACTGTTAACAAGGGATTTGCGCTCCCGGCAGACCTATATCACATCATATGCGACTACTGTAAGGCTCGTCATTTATTATCCAATCTCACTGGAGGAGCTTATTCTCCAGATGAATGCTAATACAGCAAATGATCCACATGTTGCTAGAAGGAAGTACTCTTGCCTGGTTGCGTGGCTCAGCGGTAACGACCTCTGAGTCAACCAATAATAATGTTATCTGTTTTACGTCCCTTTTAACACCTACGGCTTTTTAGAGACTCTGGGGTGCCGGAAATTTGCCCCGAAAGGGACCTGTAACGTAAATCTACTGACACGGCTTCCTCTCATTTCCGCACCCTCAAATGCCAGCTGACTGCACCAGGATTCGATCCTGCAAGCTTGGGAACAGTAAGCAAGAACGGTACCGCAGAGCCACGCAGCCATCGTCTCAGTCGACTCTTGTTCTCTCTGAGCACGACGGTATCGGTTTATCAGAGGCCTACGGTGTACAGTAACCGACTATACTATTATCACTTGACTAAATTGACATGTGTCTTAAACTGCTTATTTTGAGCTAACATGGGAACATAGCGATATAACAGCTATGTGTTGGCATTTAACTGAGTATGGCTTACTATCCCACTGTTCAACTGCTAGTCATTACTCTACACCCTGTGTTTATCTTAACGACCACCGCAGTCGACCGCACAGTGAGTTCCAGTGAGCACGAAAACTGCGAGTAGCTGTAGTACGGAAGACAATCAGATAAGTAGTTAGCCTAAAATTTTATAGTTTAACCATAGTTTACAACCATATAATCTCTCTAAAGTACAATCTCCGGATAGCTATCACCATTTAGCATTTCACCTAACATATATACTGCATTTAGCATACACTGACAGTTGCAGTATCAATACTGCAACTAAATAATTGTACATACTGTAAATATTTTCACCTGTATTTCAAACATAGATTTTGTAGCCTAAGTGTATTGGATCTGATGATGATCGCTTGACGATCGAAACTGGTCATCCTAGTGTTTTATTAATCTCATGTAATTTATTTCGGGATTAGGGCAAAACCCATCTCTTTTGGGTACATTCGTGTTGACCGACTGAAAAGCACTAAACTCTTGTTTACTAAGGCAACACTGAAAATATGGCTTCAAACACCACAAAATTCAAACACCACAACCCAACCTTTCACTTTAAGATCAATAACTCTGACTCCTTACGTCACCTCCAAAACTCACCTCTACAGCTGAATTTTACGCTTACTAAAAATTTGATATTAACATTCCCATTTATGTCTAAATCCACACTGGTTTTTATCCACCTTACTCTAGCCCAAATGATTAAACTCTATCCATTCTACGATCAACGAGTACACTTTCCCTAAGATCGCAAGACGTGCCTTGGTCGGTTTCCTTGTATCAGGTCCACTGTGTTTATAGGTTCTGCAATTCTCTACTCTTTGGAGTTTTTCATCAATTATTCACAAGTATTTACTCCTCAACTCTTTATCATGTACTTTTTCAACGCTAAATCCATATGCAAACATACACATCTCTTTCCTCTAAACTTTACCTAATCAACACTTGTTCTCTTATAACGCTACAGTATTAAGTTATCTGAGGTCTACGGTGTCTTTCATATAGGTAATAAGAGGGTCATGCTATGCTTTTGGCTACATAGTTTCAGCTACTTTTCAAGGTCACTCACAACCATTGCCGGAGATCGCCGAAGGTTAACGATGTACTAGGAGTGGGATATGGATAGCAGTTAAGAAAATCTGATGGTACCCATACAATATTTTTGTTAATTAAAGGTTATCTAGAATATTACATTGAGCTCCTTACCAGCTCTATATCACGAGGTGCGATTAATGAGTATCTGCGCCGCGCTTAGCGATATCTCCAAAGCCAATAATTGGAGAAAGTCGTAAGACAGTTAAAAAAGGGCGTAACGTAATCTTCCCAAGGGAGGATAATTTTTCAAATTTAACCAAAGGGTCTAAGTGCGATTTTCAAATTTAGATTCATTTTTTATATTTATGATTTTGAGTGCGGAGCCTAAGGTGCAAATTTCAAAAATTCAGTTTTTTATTTCATATTTTAATTATTTATTAATGACGGGCAGGGTTGGTCATGCTGAGTATCGTTATTAGCAGATCACTTTTCGTTATCACGCATCGCTATACATATGGCGGAACTACGAGGTCATCTGCCCCAGGCTATACATGTAGCAAGATCCCTATAATGTATGTTAAGACTAAGTCCAAAAGGTCACGTTCACCTATCACAAATTAACTAGCATAACGAAGTTCAACTTCTATTTCTAATAGTTCCCCCTCATGGCCAATATGACCAGCCTGTTTAGAGGCATGAAAGAGCTGTAGGCGATCGACTAATAAATTAGGATCGTATCAGTAGGTAAAATTGATGAGTGGTTTTAACGTTTTTGAACGAAACGCTCGAGCCGGATGTTCCACGGCGTGCAATCACTGATGTTTTGAAAAACTGGCTAAAGGGTGATTGTTTTATAGGTGTAGAAACCTCATCCTCATCATTGTCATCATCATTTTCATCTTCGTCCACAGACTCCTGAATGGTCTGTGTTGCCTCTGATAGTGTATGAAGCTTCTCACATGTGGTGGAGTGCATGAACATAGCTTCCAGATGCGATGTTAGATGTTTCTCAACAAACAAGGCACTATTAGCACGTGAACGTTTCAGTGTATTAACCTTGCGACGAATATTATCTTGCGCAGCTGTGTCTTCTTTTGAGGCTCGCTTTTTGTCATTTCGATGAGTTTTCCTCAACAGAAACCGTGCTTCGTCTGGATCACTCATGCTCGACACTCACTATTTTTACTTGTCCAGTCACCTCGACACCTTTTAGACCTGGCATTTGAGCATCGCCAGAATATTATTCCATTCTCATTTTGTCGCTTGTAATAAGAGTAGCCTTTAGGGAGTGCACAATGTTTACCATTGTTGGTTGTAGTAAGTTCCATAATAGCAACTGATTTGACAGCACGATTATCCTACTACGGAGGTTGCAACAGTTCTGGTGATGGAGTGATTCAGTGTCGGCTGTTTACCCTGGTCGCTTTTTGATGTTGGTTTATTTGGCTGATTATTTGAAGTCAGCTTATTTTGCGGCCTAAAATTAGGCAGGGTTGTAGGATCCTATACCATTTAAACCATTTATTAGAATGGAAGATTCCAAGTCTCGCTAATGGTTAAAAGAGTAGATGGCGAACCCTGAAGAACGGTCTCCCACAGCTCAGCGTGCTGGCTCCAGCGCTGTACAACATCTACACAAATCATCAGTATATTCCAGCAAGTACCAGGCTCTCAATCTATGCCGACGACACAGCAGTAGCAGCTCAGAACTCTTCCTTTGAAGAACTGGAAGGAAAGCTGTCTTCAGCGATGGACGAACCCTCCAAGTACTAGGATGCCAACCATCTGAAGCCGAACCCTAATAAGACACAAGTGTGTGCGTTCATCTACGAAACAGGGAAGCACGGTGACAGCTGGACATCACATGGCGAGGGGAGCGACTGAAACTTTGCCCAACACCAGTTCACCTAGGTGTCTCACTAGACTGTGCTCTAACGTACAAACAGCAATATCTGAACACGAAAGAGAAGGTCAGTGCTCGCAATGGCATAGTCAAGAAGCTGATCGGCAGCACCTGGGGAGTCAGTCCGCACATCCCGAGGACTTCCGAACTTGCACTGAGTGTGTCAGCCGCTGAGTATGCCACTCCTGTGTGGAACGCTTCAGAACATGCTAAGCAGGTTGATACTGCTGTCGACGACACTGCAAGGATAATCTCGGGATGCCTAAAACCAACACCAGTGCACAAACTATACCCTATTGGAATAGCCCCACCCAACATCCGGAGAGCCACTGCTGCGAACGCCGAGAGAACAAAGCAGGAGAATGACCATCGACATCCACTATACAGGGTGTTACAAAAAGGTACGGCCAAACTTTCAGGAAACATTCCTCACACACAAAGAAAGAAAATATGATATGTGGACATGTGTCCGGAAACGCTTAATTTCCATGTTAGAGCTCATTTTATTACTTCTCTTCAAATCACATTAATCATGGAATGGAAACACACAGCAACAGAACGTACCAGCGTGACTTCAAACACTTTGTTACAGGAAATGTTCAAAATGTCCTCCGTTAGCGAGGATATATGCATCCAACCTCCGTCGCATAGAATCCCTGATGCGCTGATGCAGCCCTGGAGAATGGCGTATTGTATCACAGCCGTCCACAATACGAGCACGAAGAGTCTCTACATTTGGTACCGGGGTTGCGTAGACAAGAGCTTTCAAATGCCCCCATAAATGAAAGTCAAGAGGGTTGAGGTCAGGAGAGCGTGGAGGCCAAGGAATTGGTCCACCTCTACCAATCCATCGGTCACCGAATCTGTTGTTGAGAAGCGTATGAACACTTCGACTGAAATGTGCAGGAGCTCCATCGTGCATGAACCACATGTTGTGTCGTACTTGTAAAGGCACATGTTCTGGCAGCACAGGTAGAGTATCCCGTATGAAATCATGATAACGTGCTCCATTGAGCGTAGTTGGAAGAACATGGGGCCCAATCAAGACATCACCAACAATTCCTGCCCAAACGTTCACAGAAAATCTGTGTTGATGACGTGATTGCACAATTGCGTGCGGATTCTCGTCAGCCCACACATGTTGATTGTGAAAATTTACAATTTGATCACGTTGGAATGACGCCTCATCCGTAAAGAGAACATTTGCACTGAAATGAGGATTGACACAATGTTGGATGAACCATTCGCAGAAGTGTACCCGTGGAGGCCAATCAGCTGCTGATAGTGCCTGCACACGCTGTACATGGTACGGGAACAACAGGTTCTCCCGTAGCACTCTCCATACAGTGACGTGGTCAACGTTACCTTGTACAGCAGCAACTTCTCTGACGCTGACATGAGGGTTATCGTCAACTGCACGAAGAATTGCCTCGTCCATTGCAGGTGTCCTCGTCGTTCTAGGTCTTCCCCAGTCGCGAGTCATAGGCTGGAATGTTTCGTGCTCCCTAAGACGCCGATCAATTGCTTCGAACGTCTTCCTGTCGGGACACCTTCGTTCTGGAAATCTGTCTCGATACAAACGTACCGCGCCACGGCTATTGCCTCGTGCTAATGCACACATCAAATGGGCATCTGCCAACTCCGCATTTGTAAACATTGCACTGACTGCAAAACCACGTTCGTGATGAACAATAACCAGTTGATGCTACGTACTTTTGTGCTTGATGCTCGTACTGTAGAGCAATGAGTCGCATGTCAACACAAGCACTGACGTGAACATTACCTTCCTTCAAATGGGCCAACTGGCGGTGAATCGAGGAAGTACAGTACATACTAACGAAACTAAAATGAGCTCTAACATTACGTCAACATTACCTTCCTTCAAATGGGCCAACTGGCGGTGAATCGAGGAAGTACAGTACATACTAACGAAACTAAAATAAGCTCTAACATTACGTCAACATTACCTTCCTTCAAATGGGCCAACTGGCGGTGAATCGAGGAAGTAGAGTACATACTAACGAAACTAAAATGAGCTCTAACATGGAAATTAGGCGTTTCCGGACACATGTCCACATAACATATTTTATTTCTTTGTGTGTGAGGAATGTTTCCTGAAAGTTTGGCCGTACCTTTTTGTAACACCCGGTCACCAGGCAGCAAGGTCTCGCCTCAGATCCCGCAAGAGTTTCCTTGCTAGTACTACGCCGCTGGAGAGAACACCGGAAACAACTCGTCTCAACAGTTGGAGGAGCTCACTGCCCACATACATGTCACCAAAGGAAGAACTGGCTCCTGGCGCCGACTTACCTAATCCTGTGTGGACGTCCCTCAACTGCTTAAGAGTGGGTGCCCCTCGATGCAAGACCAACCTGAAAAAATAGGGGATCCTTCCAGCAGACGCAGACACCTCTTGTGAATGTGGAGCTGAACAAGACCCAAGCCACCTACTCATCTGCCCCCTCCTGGACAACCCATGCACAATAGAAGATGGTTTTAGAGGAAGCAATAAGGCCATCGCAGCTGCAGTTTTTTGGAAATGTTGACCGGACACGGAAATGAATGAATGATTTGTAGGCTGTAGCAGATTGCTTAAATGACCTGCAATAGTAATGAAAATTGTTCCTGAATCCACAATATACACCAATTTTGATAAGTCATTCAAGCCTTAATCTGTTATTAATTCCGTTAACAGATGTCACGGTAAACGATACTCAGGCCGAGGCATTCCGGCATCACCATCATCAGTCGATAGTACGAAGGTGATGGCGTAACAAATGTTCTCCCAACGGCTAATTGGATTTTTTTATTTACTGTGTTGTGTAGTTGTAATTTGTGTGCATTGCATAATACTCACACGTAATTCATAATCCTTAAGTAACAAGATTCAAACTGCGAATCATAAAGTAAACACTAATTAAACGCATTACATTTTATGTAGTTATATAATATATATTTATATCCTTAAACTTGAACACAGTGATCACGATCTAACGATGATCACTTGAAGGTTGAAATGCGTAACCCTAATATTTCCCCATTATCACAATGATCATATCAAATACATGTTTTTTTTTGCAGGAGTGATATTTATTATTATTATTTTTAAGATATATACTTTGTACCTCGCCCAGTCATTGGGCAAATGCGTGTTGACCTTCTGGAGAGTTCAAGCTGACGGTTAGTACAGGCAACACAGGAAATGACTGTAAATTTTTATCTGTTAAGTACATATGAATTATTATTGTTCAAATGATATATTTTTTAAATTTAAATGTGATCTCGTTCCATTAATTGCATGAAGGGGCCGTGGCTGTTATGCGACCTATCCCAATTAACTCGGTCTAGACGATTCTCAAACAAGGACACTGTAAATCCTCCTCTGGCTTATAAAATTTCCCTTTTTGGCAGGTCTTGGCATGTGTTTGTTGTTCCAAGTTTCATCTGCTTCTCCAGATTCAACTACTTCCAATATGAACAAGACCTTGCTCGTTAAATTTCCATTAGTTTCTCACGATCAATACTATTATTATTATTATTATTTTAAGGTCACCACGTACTCTTACATGATGAAAAAGTCTATTTTTGTGCCATCACTTTACTACGTATTTTCTGGGTTTATTCTAAAGGAACAGCTATGATTCTTGTCACATATAAGAAGCGGTATATTTTGAGCTCCTTTTAACCATGTAGTGCTACTTTGCTTTTATAGAATGTGTGAAATGAATACAAATTTGGACAGATACATTTTCAATAAAATGTTGTATATGTTGCTTTAGGTACACATTTCTCAGATGTTTTTCTATAAAATATTCTCAAATTTTGTTCACATACTTGGAATGGATTATGGCAGATGAGTAACCACTTTGTTTCATTATTATTGGGATAGAATGCAAGAAAAAAATCCGAACTCTTTCTTTTTAAATTTGTTGAAAAATATGTATCAATTTTTCTCTTCCCAATCCATGCCTACTATGTTTCCGAAGTGAAAATAGGTTAACATTCAAGTACTCCATTAGGCAAGTTAATGTAAAAAAATTAGCCCTCTATCTTAAATGGTTTCCTAGTTATTGGTACCTAAACATGAAAAATGTGTATTAAAGGAAAACAGCTGGCAAAGTTTAAAGTGTATTATTCAGAGCATGGGACGCTAATTTTTTAAAACGAATTTAAGGTAGTTGTAGACTTCAAAACCCCAACAAACTATATATACATTTGGATTCAGAAAAGAATGAAGAATTTTATGGCGCCAAAATAAAAAAATCGATTTTTTCATCATGCAAGAGTACATGGTGTCCTTAATGAATTTAATGCAACCTTTGTTAGGCTGCAGTGTTTAAAACGTCGGCAACAGAGCCCAAAATAACAAATGCTTATTTTTTTCTTCAGTACTAGGGATAGTTAAGAACATCAGTAATTACTCACTTATTCTTCAGCACGCAGGATTCCTCCTAATGTATAGAAATTTATGTTTCAGAAATTTACGCACTAAAGTACGTGATCCTGTTACTCATATGGGACATCTCGTGGAACACACTGCGCCCAAGACCCACAAATGTGAAATATGCATGAAGAACATTTCACAGAAAGTTTCTTCCAAGAACCATTTGCTTCGGCATAGTGAGGCAAGGCATAATTCATGCCATTGCTGTGAAGCAAAATTTTATGAAAAGCAAAATTTAAAGGCACATGTCTTCTTCTGCGAGATATGCCATAGTTCTTTCAATAATAAGACAAACTTAAACAAGCACATTCTATGTCATAGTGTTATGAAAGGTTACACATGTCTAGAATGTGGTCAAGTATTTTCGTACATATCTCGTTTGAAAACCCATATGGCAGTACATAATATTAAGAAGCCTCACTCCTGTGAGTTTTGTGAAAAAACATTTGCCAACATCAGTAGATTGAAACGCCATTTAGTTGTTCACAACAGGACGAAGCCATTTCTTTGCGATGCATGTGCGAAGGGCTTCACGCAGAAAAACGACTTGAAAATGCACATGTTACTGCACAGTGGTAATAAACCTCACGCTTGTCAAATATGCCCAAAGACATTTCGTAGGAGAAGTGAGTTGGAGGATCATGTGGTATCGCACAGTGGGGCGACACCGCACACATGTGTCGTATGTGGAAAGAAATATGCCCATAGGAAGCATATGTTAAGGCACATGATGGTTCACACCGGTATCAAACCTTAAACTTATGAAAACTGTACAAAGGCATTTTCCGTTAGAGCTCAATTGGAACGACACTCTCTAGTTCACAACAGATACAATTGTAATGAATGTGAGAAGGTGTTCACAAAGAAAAACGATCTGATAGTACACATGTTAGTGCATAGTGACCACAAGTTTCACCGTAGTTAAATATGTATGAGTAGTCAATGATCGATGATGGTTTGTGGCATACTGCGATAAAATCTCACACGTGTGATTTGTGTGGAAATATTTTGCCGTAGGAAAGGATATGTCGAAGCACATGAATGTCCACTGCGGAATGAGACCTCACTCTTTTAATGTCTGTACAACGATATTCCCTGGGATGGTACTATTTATTATTTATTTTTATTTATCGTATGGCTTTTGGTGCCGGGAGTGTCCGAGGACATGTTCGGCTCACCTGAGTCTGTAGCTGCTACCATCGGACACACTAAAGTGTGAGCTACAAGTTCCGTTCAATTTCAAGTAGTTCCAACTTTCGCCACCAGATATCAATGATATCTAGTGGTGAACGTTGGAACGTTGATAGAGCGTTCTGACGAAATCTAACCTAACAATTTTGCTTTACACAAGTTTAGTCTGTGAAAGGATCTTTTACATGCCTTAAATCTATGACATGGGACCGCCGGCTTTACTTCCCCTCCGAAGGAAGGCATACTGAAGGATTTTTAACGCTCTCAAAAAATCCGACGATTTCGGCCGGGTTTGAACCCGCTATCTTGGGAATAACAGTTCAGCATGCTACCGACTACGCCACCGAAGCCACCACTCAGTACACAACAGTTTGAAGCCATTCTTCTTCCCACGGTGCCTGTCCGCTTCGGACGTTGGTGATCATTCTGGCTATGGTGTCTTTATTGGTCACTTCCGGAACAGTTGGGTGGATGTTTTTCCGAACCATACTCTGTGGTTGGCAAGCCTGGAAATTCTTCTTCGTCCTGGGGCTCGTTTTCCTTCTATTTTTCCTTGCAAAATGCATTGCAGTAGTTCGTATCTGCCTCTGTTCCTCATTATGTGACGCAGGTATTGAAGCTTAGGGCATTTCACAATATTGACTATTTCTTGGGTTGTATTCATCCTTCGTAATACTTCTTGGTTGGTAATCTTATGAGTCCATGGTATCTTTGGAATAATTTTGTATAACCTTAGTTGAAACGCGTGGAGTTTCCAAATAGTTTCTTCCTTCACGGTCCATGTTCCTACGCCATACAGAAGCACTGGTTATATATAGCATTTGAGGTGTCTTATTTTTGTGGTACAGGTTATGACTCTTGAAAATCGAGCCAATTGTTAAGAAAGCAATTGGCAATTCTACAACGGCTCTCTTGCAAGTTACCCATTGTTCATTGATGATAGTTCCTTGGTAATTGTAATGTCAGACTCGTTCTATTCTTTCCTTATTTATGTACAGATTTGTTCCTCTGATGTTTTCTTTGCTAAAGATCATGAGTTTAGTTTTACTTCCATTAATATCTAGTTCATAAATTTAACTCGTATCTGTAATTTCGTTAAACAAGGTTTGCAGGTCTTCTATTGTATCCGCAAATACTATTTTATCATCTGCATAACTGAGGTTATTGAGCTTTATCGAGATACCTTCGTTTATGATTTTTAGAGCTTCGCTAAAAATGAGCTCTGATTACAGGTTGAATATCAGAGGAGAGATTATGCACCCATGTCGCACACCTCTCAGGATTTTTAATTGTTCAGTATGTTCTTTACGTACCCCGAGAACCGCTGATTGATTCCAATAAAGATTAGCTATTATTCTCAGGTCTTTACCGTCGATTCCAGTTCTTTACAGTATATCTATCATTTGTTCATGTCTAGCGCGGTCAAGCGCCTTTGCATAGTCCATTAGGCATGAAAATATGTTACGACTTACATCTCTGCTTTTTTGAAACAAAACTTGCACACTAAACATGGCTTCTCTTGTGTCGACGGCGATCACAAATCCAAACTGATTGGGTGCGATTTTTTCTTCACATATACAATATATTCGTTTGTGGATGACTTTTAGAAATAGTTTTCAAAGGTGGCTCATAGAACTTATTGTTCGATAATCTCCGCAGCTTTTCGTACCTCGCTCTTTTGGTATTGTTATGAACTCTGATTTTAGCCATTCTGTTGGTATTTCCCGTGTTGAGTACATAGAGTTGAAGATTACTGTTAATAATTTTATGTTTTCTTCATCGAAAATCTCCAATAATTCTATTGGAACTTCATCCAGGCCTAAAGCTTTCCCATCCTTCATTTGTATGATCGCTGTAATTATTTCTTCTGGAAAGATTTCAGGTCCTGTGTTATCTTTAATGAGAGGTATTCATTTTGCTCTGAGGTCATAGAACCGATCTATTAAATAATTTTCCCATACTTCCTTTTTGTCTTCTTTGTTGATGATCAAAGTACCATTTTCATCTGTTATTTTGCCAACGCTGTTTTTCCGAAAATTTCCAGTTACTTCTTTCACTTTACGATGGATATTGAAGTTATCGTATCTGCTCTGATATAATTCTATTTCTTGACATTGGCCATTTTTTTTCTTTCTCTTTGGCTTCTCATGTCTTTCTTTTGTATTCATTTTGATTTCCTTTATGTTTTTTCTTTGTTCCGTAATTCTGAATAATCCATCGGTCATCCATGATTTCCGTTTTTTGAATCTTGTTTTAGGTATTGTTCCTTTATTTCCTTTGTTGTATCTCTTAGAGTAGCAAGTCCTTTTTCAATACTTCTTATTGTAGTTGTGTTTTCCAATTTTTTTAAATTTTCGTTTAGGGCGTTCTTCACTGTCTGCTTTAAGTTCGGATCCTTCAGTTTTCTAAAATCATATCTCTGCACCTTCTTGGTTATACTCGTTTCAATTTAACTTTAAATTTTCCAACTAAGGGAACATGATGAGATTGTATATCTGCACCCGGATATGTTTTGGCAGAACAACTTTTTCTAAATCTCTTATTGACCATTATGTAGTCCAAGTGTTTTCTTACGATTCTTCCTGGTCCTTCTATTGGTGATTTCCAGGTATACAATTTTCGTGTATGTAATTTAAACAAAGTGTTCATTACGGCTAGCTGATTTGATTCTGCGAAAATCTCTAGTGTATCGCCTCTAGCGTTTCTACTCCCTCATGCAAATGGTCCAACCGAATACGACGTTCTGCCTGCTCCGAGTTTTGCGTTGAAATCTCCCATGATAATATTTATATATCGTGCTCCTTGAGTTTCGTTATTACTTGATTGATACTCTCGGAGAACTGTTCAATCTGTTCTTCTGTTCCATCCGTTGTTGGAGCATACACTTGAATAATATTTATGTATTTTGGTTTTGATTTCAGTTGTACCAGCATCACTCTCGCTGAGACCAGTGTGACAGTGTTTACACGGTTTGCCACTTCTTTTGTTAATATTACTCCTACTCTACTCCTACTGTTTGTACAAGATAGCGAATGTGAATGTTGACGAGTTGTATCTCTCTGCTGAAAACGAGATTAACTTTATATGTAGCATTCTGAAAACAGATAAACGTGCAAATAAAAATTGGTGTGAAAAAGTGTTATCTTCAGTTAATGTGATTAAACAGGCAATAGATACATTCAGAGGGCAGTTGATGAAGATGACACCCTCTCCTGATACAAATGTCGGTAAGCAATATATAACTGCGCTGATGTTTTACTTACAAGTAGGCCTAAACCAGTAGTTAGTGCAACTAAATATGTTGTTTTGATATCTCCCAAAAATGAAAACGATGTGAATGACTCTGTACAAACCTTAAAGTTACTGCAGTCCACGACAAATACTAAGGAAATGCGAATAGGTGTAAATCGGGTGAAGAAAACCCGTAATAAAAGTGTAGTTGTCGAATTGAGGAATGATGATGGGTGTTAAACAATGGTAAGTGCAATCCCCACCTGAAAATAACTGTTCCTCGTAAAATTAATCCCAAGATAATCATTCACGATATTGAGGCTAGTTTGCCAGAGAATGAATTAACAGACTGTATAGTGCAGCAGAATCCAATGATAAAACAAATTGTCAAAGAAGTTAATGAGGATTTCAGGTTGCGCTTCATGTGGAAAACACGAGATGGCAGCGCGCAATACGCAGGTGTAGAAGTAACTCCCGCCATCTTCCAGACCTTGCAAAGCTGCGAGAAGCTCTACATAGGATACAAGCGATGCCACATCAGTGAATACATTTCTGTCATTCGATGTAACAAGTGCCTTGGTTTTGGACATTTTTCCTCTAGCTGTGATAAACAACAGTGCTGCTCCGAGTGTTCTGATGCTCATAATATCAGTGAATGTCCGTAAACCAGGATTGAATGTGTTAATTGCAAAGTACAAAATCAACGAAATATCGTGAGATGCCTTCCGGAAAATCTAAGTACTCAACATCCTGCTACTTCAACTGCCTGTCCGATATTCAAGAAAATATATGATATTGTCGAATCGAAAATTAACTATGGCTGATCTGTGCAATTATCAAGAAAACTTGCATATATCTATTGTACCTAAGCAGGAACTTCTCTTATACTACGATCTTAATGAAAGATCCTTTTTATGTACTGTATACGAGAACCCAATCTTAGAAATAACAAAGTAGTAGGCTTTGGACAGGTTTTTCACATTTTTACCACCATAAATTATGTGCCTGGAGAGTGAATTCGTGCAGCTGTTGAATCCAAATCGCATAAATTCATGTTGTTATCTCAGTCATCTAGAATTTTATAAACCATTGTGTGAAGTTTTCAAGAATCCTTGTTCTTATGAGTAATTCTTAACATTCATTCAGCACATCTATAGCAAATTGAACAATTATTCTTTCTTTTTAAAATATGCTTATTAACTACAGCCCTAATGTAAAATAGGGCTCCATGCTGTACTGGATATTCAATAATAATAATACTCCTACTCTCAGTTCATGTTTGCCATTGTCTGTTCCCGAGTAGTACACTTGATGACCTTGGATACTCAGAACTCCAGAGCCTGGCCGTCGCATTTCGCTTATTCCTAGGATGCTGAAGGTCATTTGTGTCATCTCTTGTATAGCATTGTGGATTTTACCACCCTGACTCATGGTTCGTCCGTTCCAAGTGCCGATTCTAATTTCTTCTTAAACTTTAATCTCTTAGTCACATTTGCCACCGCTCCTCACGATTGAGGAGCTTAGTCCGGTATGTGATTTCTCTGCAAGCATAGCCATCAGATTTTACTAGGACCTTTAATGAGGTGTCTCGTCCTATCCATCCTTCCTCATCTCTATGCCGTTGACCGCATTCTGCAGTTCATCCACCTTCGGAGCCCGTTTCCAAACTCCAGGGCAAAGGGGTGCCCTTCTCTGTCAGCTCAATCTCCAAAGGCATTGAACTCCAGAGTTGAACCTCTTATCCCGGAGGTA
Organism: Meconema thalassinum; assembly: GCA_946902985.2. Taxonomy (NCBI): domain Eukaryota; kingdom Metazoa; phylum Arthropoda; class Insecta; order Orthoptera; family Tettigoniidae; genus Meconema; species Meconema thalassinum. Next base: position 5,767,548 of record OX336393.1, on the reverse strand, counting down.
ACTCGGTACGTAAAAACAGTCAATGTAACTTGAATCACAAGCCAGAAAAATATATCTACAGTAAAAATAACTATCAAAAAGATCATATAGACAAAGTTGGCAGAATATAAAACGTAGAGACCATCAACTACTACATAGGAGCATTTAATATACTATGCGTGCGTTGAATACTTTGGGAAAATCTTAAGGTAATGTAACATTCTTTAGCTGGAACTTCTGGATTTATGTGTTTATGTGTACATTACCTTATATGTTGCACCGCTTGTGCTTTTACGTTAAACAAAATAGCAGAGATATGAGGAATACAGTGGAAGTAAAAACAATAAAAACTAAACAGGATTACGTAGGGAACGAGGAAGGAATACTTCTTTCGATGCGTGCTGGGCCCAAGATTTCGAATCGAAAGAAAGATGACTTCCACAGAAAGTAAACCAGAACAATGGTTTAAGGAAAATCAAAAGGAAAAATTAAACTTAAGTAATAGAGCAAGGGTTCCAGAGACCGTGTTAGTCGTAACTTCGCTACAGTGCGAAGCCAAGACTAAGTTGAATCGAAAGACAAACGAGGGACTCAAATACGAGAAATCATAAGACAGAAGCAAATATTGTACTTACTGAATAAAAATATATTAATAATAAAATAAACACATGTGTACTGATTACAAATTAGAAATGAAAATAAAACACGAACAACTTAAATATAAAATAAAAGGAATCTAGAAATAAATTCAAATCATAAAAGCAACTAATTGGAAACGCGATTCAATAATAAAACTTAATAAAGATGAAGCAAAATTAAAGAAATTCGTGGGATAGATTACAAGAGCGACTACTTACAGAGACGACATGATCTGGACTAGAATGTCCAGCGCCAAAAACAGAACTCAGACGCTCATGATGTTGTGAAATCATGGGGAAGGGGGTGGAAGTGGTGGGGATTGGAGAAGTGCGTATGTGGGGAAACGGGGGGTGGGGGGATGACACTGAGTTACGTAATATAACGAAGTCAGAGGAAGTAACACAAAATTAACACATAAAAATAAACGAAATGAAAATTACATTAAATTACGTGACATTACCGGGACAGGAAATAAAAGAAAAAAAAATCAATCAGCTAAGAAATATGCTTCGTAGGAAGATGTAGGCTTACACAGAGGTAGAAATGCCGAATCACAACGACATACGATGAAACAATGAAAGTAATGCGGCGCATGGACTGTGATTAGCACCTTGACCATCGCTCGCATACATTTCAATAAAACAGAGGGAGGATCTGACTGAAGACGTGAGATTCAGCTCCGTAACTTCGCCGATTCCATCCATAAAAACAAGGCTCTGATGTGACAATCCACCGGAGGTCGTCATAAAAGAACGCCGAACCAGGTGGTGACGCAATACAGAGCATAATTAAGCCTCGTAGAAAAATAGCAGATATTTCAGACCTGAGAGATTTACGTAAAAATAAAACCGAATACATGAAAGGGAGGGATGACAAATAAACACAGAGACTTCGCTAAACTAACGTAAACAAAGGCGAAGGGACTTGGGTTCATGGATAGAATTCACATCATCATAAGGAAGGGAAATTGTAAGTGAATCAAAGGGGACACAAAATGAAAAAAATATGGAGAAATAGAAATTTAGAAAGACCTCAAGTTAGATAAATTCAATGACTGAATCGTACTTACATTTAGTTGCTTTCTGGGTGTGGGCAAAAGCCCGACACGTGCAAACACGTCCGTCTTACATGACGGCCCAAAAATAGAAGGGAGCAACCTTCTCTAAAGGAAAGTAGTAACGCGCCCGAGAAAAATAAGACGTAGAAACATCCCCTCTCCAGAACATAAAGGGGGCCAATGGGAGAAGCAAAGCTTAGCAACAAGTTATGCTTCAACCAATGGTAAAACTGTGTCAGTAGGGGTGAAAAGGTTCACCATCTGACGAAACATTTACGCAGAATTACAAAGTTTGAACGCAGTAGGTAAGACAGAGAAACATATGTCGCAATAATGCGACATGAAGGAAATGATGATAATAATAATAATAATAATATTAATAATAATAATAATATGACAAAAAAATAATGAACCTGATAAAAACGGTTCAAAATTCCCCTGCTCTCCCAAAAAAAAAGGAATTTTCCTGGCCATGGAAATTTCTTTTTTCGTACAAATGGAGAAGCAAAAAAAATTGTAAAGGGGGAAAAAATTAAATACTAAAAAAATGGGTACTAAGGACCTCTAGGAGAATACAAAAAAAATGAACAGTTGACTAATCTGACCGTGAAATGAAGGTGGTACCCCCTTCATTGCTCGTCAACACTAGCCACTAACGTCAAAAGTACTGCGTTCAAAAAGAAATACAGTGAGTTCATATATTAAATGGTGATCATTGTTCTTATTAGTTCATGATGATGCGGATGTCGAAATCTTCAAGATGGATGTTACCCCGAGACTGCAAATCTCTCCAGCCTCTGATGAGAAAAGACAGACAAAGTTAAATCGTGATCACATTAAAAAAACAATTGGGACACCCGTATATACGACCGTTCGTTGCGTCAACGAGGAATATGCAATAGTGTCATAATGTCTTCGTAAGGGAAAGTACTCTCCTTTTCAGCAGCTGAAAATAAAGCCATGTATAGATCCATTGGGGGGTGACTGGTCCATTAACGAGTTCCGAGAACACCCCCAGCTGTGTTAGCCCAGGTACACAAAGGCTGCTTGTTTTTACTGGCTGCCCGTCAGGATGGTTACTTGACAATACACGACTTTCTAAGAACACTTGACAAATTTTTTCAACTGCGTGACGTGGGCCGAAGTTACTGAATTATCGTGATCGTCCACTAACTCAACTGAGACCGGATTTAAAAACCGAGCAATAGTCTTGGGAGTTGACCAACGTAAGCACAGCTTACTGGAAATTTGTTTGGTAGCGTCACTCAAAGGATGTAAACGACACAAAACTTTGTCTCCAATTTGGAATTTAACATCATGACGGCCTAAGTTGTAGCGCTTCTTGATTTCTGGTAAGATCTATCACCATATGAAAGCGTAGGGTATATTTCGTTATTAGTCTCAGACGCTAAACAGGTGGCTTTGGGATTTCAAAGGCGTGCCCCCGTTGAAGCAAGGAACTACAAAAATATCCAATCAAAGCTATATAAACAACATGGCTGCTATCTATGATATCGAAACACATTCCACAAATTGATTAAATCATTCCAACAAGAAGCACCTATCCAGAAGACAATATGCACTCGCACAGTAAAATCATTAATAATCATGGACATCATTTGATGATCCCTATAAAACAGCATACATATCATTATAAAAACAAATATGTGGCACCACGTCACAATCTAGGTCTTATCATGGCCACCTACACGCAGCATGAAGTGAAGCCATTCACTTGTGATGAATGTGCGAAATTTGAGGGAGAAATATGTGAAAGACATTTCCTCATAATATGAAGTTACACGCGGAACCTGTTACAGAAGAGCGGTTTTAAGACGCACGATACTGAGAGTACACTTGTTAGAGCATAGTGATAATAAGCCTCTCACTTGTTGACTATGTGCTTAGAAGGAGTAAGTAAGGTGAAGGAGCATATGATATTGCACTGTTAGATGAAGCATCACACTTGTGAAATAATTTCAAAGACATTGGCTCGAAGACATAATTTGAAACACTACTTGGTGCACAACAGTGAAAGCCATTCAATTGTAATTAATGTGCGAAGTCGTAATACGACCTTAAGGAGCACATGTTAGTCCACAGCGGTATTGAAGGTCATGCTTGTGAACTTTTCTACTACAGTGATAATAAGCCTCTCACTTGTTAAGTAAGTGTTAAGAAGGAGAAGAACATAAAAGTGTGTACCAAGATGTTAGCATCGACATTCATGTTAAGGGCACACCTGAAATGCACAGTGGTGGAAAGCCGTATACATGTGAAATATGTGAAAGACATTTCCTCATAATATGAAGTTACACGCGGAACCTGTTACAGAAGAGCGGTTTTAAGACGCACGATACTGAAATGTGTGCGATGGCTTTCCCCACTATAGAGCCTGAGAAGTCATACATTGAAGTGCACAGCGATATAAAGCCTCACACATGTGAACTAAGTGGAGATACATGTCATGGTTTAAAATAATGAAGAGTCACAATGTTATTCCATAGTGGCATAGAACCTCACACTTATCAAATATCTTGAAAGCAATATTCATTTTATTAGCACTTGTGAATGCACAATGCTTAAAAGATGTTAAAGTATTCAACGTGAAATATTACATGATGAAAAATTGAACCGCATGTCATCACACGCCTCATATAATTACGTCTAGGGGGAAGAGAAACTTTTAAAATTACAAACTCAAATAGCCATACACGGAATATTATGTACGATGTAATTTGTGAATAAAGTTATTTAGCTGATATTCATATTTGAATCATAAAATGTGTTTACTTAGTAGAAAGTTATTTAAGATCAGCTCGGATTAATGAAATAAAAACTGAATGTCACATGAATGTTTACTGGTGTTATTTAGTTAATTATTCTCTCAAGACGAAACATTTAGTGCTAATGAATATAGCTGTTGGCTAGCCTGTACTGGGAATATAGCTGTTGGCTAGCATGTATTAGGGATGCCATCTCCATATATATAAGAATGAAAGTTTGTCTGTTTTTTCTGAATTTCCACGGAAATTTGAGTTTTTAACGCGTTTTAGACTGGTTTATGGCGGTTGCGCACAAAAACAGAAATGTAGTCTGTGTGTCTGTCTGTTTTTGTACAACTTTGCACGCGCATCACTCGAGAACGGCTGAGTGTATCAACGTAAGATTTGGTACTGATGTCAATCAGAGGCACGAAAGTAATCATTGATGTATCTCTTCTCCATACCTCTCATAAAAGAGGGCCTACTCCCCTTAAAATGCATGCTCAAATGGGCGTAGGAAGACGAGACAAAGCTCATTTTCAGCGTCTCGATGTGAGAAACAAAACTCGGGAACCCTACGGGCCCCGAAAACCACATTTTAAGGTCCTAATACCAACAGTTTTTGAGATATTACCAGAAAACTTATTTCATTTATTAAGCTATTGAAATAATGCAAGCCGGTAACCATGGCAACACAATCTATTTCTGTAAGACGCAATGCCATTCCATTTATTACACTACTGTGAAAACATAAACGGCTATAAGGTTTTCACGGGACCAATTTAAGCTGTAAAATTCATCAATACTTATATAATGCGCTTAAGGGGGTCAAGGGGTACTCTTGAATTTCCTCACACGATTTACACGTGCGGGTGTGCTACTAAAGGATTATTATATCCCTGTCCCTATATTATTAAATTATTATGATTATTATTATATTATGACGTACAAGGACGAGACAAAACTGATTTTCAGCCCCTCGGTGGCTCGGAGGCTACTACGTTTTAACGCTCTAAAACCACATTTCTGAGATATTCCCAGAAAACAAATTTCAGTTAATCATACTAATATAGAAAAATGAGATGGTGTGTGTCTTTCTGTCTGTCTGTGTGTTACTCAATAACGCAAGAACCACTGGTCCGATTTAAATGACATTTTGCATGGATGTAGCTGATATACCACGAGAGTTTAGTGCTTTTCAGTCGGTCAACACGAATGTACCCAAAAGAGATGGGTTATGCCCTAATCCCGAAATAAATTACATGAGATTAATAAAACACTAGGATGACCAGTTTCGATCGTCAAGCGATCATCATCAGATCCAATACACTTAGGCTACAAAATCTATGTTTGAAATACAGGTGAAAATATTTACAGTATGTACAATTATTTAGTTGCAGTATTGGTGCTGCAACTGTCAGTGTATGCTAAATGCAGTATATATGTTAGCTGAAATGCTAAATGGTGATAGCTATCCGGAGATTGTATTTTAGAGAGATTATATGGTTGTAAACTATGGTTTAACTATAAAATTTTAGGCTAACTACTTATCTGATTGTCTTTCGTACTACAGCTACTCGCAGTTTTCGTGCTCACTGGACCTCACTGTGCGGTCGACCGCGGTGGTTATCTTAACGACTGGTTTTTCCCTGCCTTCTCCCCCCTGTCCCTACGTGCTGTGGGGAGTGATAGCGATGTGTTTATGTGAGGTGTTGCCAAACTAGATAAGATGTATGTTATTGAATGAGGTTGGTCTACAACTATTAAAGACCGTGGATTAGCCCTCGCCACGCGTGGAGCATAACCCATTCGAACTAAGCGTTGACGGTCTTATGAGGACGTCCCGGCACCTTTAATACTGCCGCGAATATGGGCCTTGGTTTATTGAAGAAGAAAAGTACATCGTACACCTGATACGGATAACATTTACCTATTAAAAACCCCCTAATTTCCCCCCTTTTTATCTAGCTTGGCTGTGTCGCTAAATTGTGTTTTGTTTCCGACAGGGTGTGTTTTTAAGTAGCGTGAAGAGGGGTGAGCTCTCCATGAACGTGTGTTCATTTAGATTGTTGGGATTGTTTCGTTTGGCTAGGTGTATCTCGATTGCTTCCTTTATGTCAAGAGCTCTGCCTTTCGATTCATGATGGATTATTTTAAGGTCCGACTCAATGTTGGTAAAGCTGTGCCCTGCGTCACACATATGTTCGCACACGGCTGAATGTGTTCCGTATCTTATCGCATTCCTATGTTCATTATAACGTGTGTCTACTCGCCTGCCACTCTGCCCGATGTAATTAGCTTGACAATCGGTGTCTTGGCACGTTATAGAATATACCCCTGACCTTGAATACGGGTGACGTTTATTTAGATTACTATTTAGGAGGTGCCTAGCGGTTGTGTTTTTCGTCGTGAAAGCTATCTTTATGCCTTGTATTTTGAATAGGTTAGTGATTTTATATGTATTCGCAATCACATAGATGAAACGCGCAAATTTTTTCTCATTACTGTCCGGTTTGGGAATCGTTTTATCGTTATTTTTATGTTTGGCTATAATTTGATTTATTTTGCTTGGCGAGAAGTTGTTTTCCTTTGCTATTTGCATAATAGTTCTTATTTCCTTATTATAGTTGTCTTTTGACATGGGTATGTTTAAAGCCCTGTGCACCATTGAACTGAAACCCGCTAGTTTGTGCGTACTGGGGTGATTAGACTGATTGTCGATTGCATGCGAGGTTTGTGTTGCTTTCCGGAATATGGAATATGAAAGGTCGTTGTCTTTACGTTCAATAGTTATATCGAGATAATTTATTTTCCGGTCTATTTCGGATTCCTTAGTGAATTTGATAGAGTGGTGAAGGCTATTAATGGATTGGAGAATTGTTTCTTCGCTTGTTAGTTCAGTATCGTAGATGTAAATTACATCATCTACGTATCTTTTCCATATTACTATTCCCTTTGTTGAAGTCTTTTCTAAGCACGCATTTTCTAGTGCATTGATGAAGATGTCAGCGATTAACCCACTTAGTGGCGATCCCATTGCTAGGCCTTCTCTCTGTGTGTATATTTTATTGTCGAATTGAAACACGTTTTGGGTGAGAACGACCCTCAGTGATCTCACAATCTCTTCAATTTCTTTTACCGAATTGTTGGATTTTAAGTTGTTTTCGATAGTGTTGATTGCTTCAATAATCGGAATATTGGTGTACATGTTAGTTACGTCGAAGGATACTAGCCTGAAGCTAGGTTTCATTTGTAGGGTGTTCAATGCTGTTACTAGTTCTGTTGTGTTCTTTACAGAGTTGTTTTTGTCGTTGGAAAGACGGCATTTTAAGATTTTTAGTAACTCTTTGCTGATTTTGTAATTAGGGGCATTCCTACAATTGGCTATTGGTCTCATTGGGCATTCCTTTTTGTGTATTTTTGGTTGTCCCCTCAATGACGGTATTTTCGGGTTCATGTTTATTAGTTTTGATTTTTCGGGTTTGGTCAGTATGTATTCTGTTTCTTTTAGCGCATTTTTTATTTGTTTTTGGAATTTGTTGGTGGGGTCTTTTGTTAATTCCTTGATTTCGTTGTTGTTTAGGAATTCGACTGTTTTTTTCAATGTATTCTGTTTTGTTCAAAATTACTGTAGTGTTTCCCTTATCTGCTTTTGTGATGATTAAGTCATGTTCTTTTATTTTTTGTTTCAACGACTATTTCTTTGAGTTGTTTGTTGTTTTGAATGTTATTGCTATCGCCCTCTCGTTTGAGGATTTTTTGGCTTCGTTGGTGGCGAGATTTTTGGTTAATTCCCTGTCTTCTGCTGGGAGCTTGTGACTGGCTATCTCAATATCTGTGATTAACTGTTTTATATTGTGGTTCGTGTGTGCGTCTGTGCAGTTGTATTTCAAACCTTTGTCTGACATATTCATTTCACCTTGAGAAATGGTTACGTTCGTTCTGTTGTTTACTCTGCTGTGGAAATTGAATTCATTGTTATTTCTGTGTTGTTCGTTAGATTGATGGTTCTGTGTTTCTCCTAGTTTTCTTAATTTATTTTCTAGCGTTTCATGCTTCCTCGTTGCTCTGATTTTGATGGTGTCATATAGGTGCTCGGTGAAGCTGTCCCATTGGGCTGCGTGCCAGAAATTACTTAGGTGCAATTGAATGTCGTATAATTGTTGGTTAATTTTTTGCTTTCTTATGTATGCAAATCTTAATTCGTTTTTTATCCAAAGCGCTTTGGCTTGTTTGGTTGAAATGATCGAGGCTGGTGTGTTCGGTACGGTTTTAATTGGTACGTATTTAGGGGTGAGGTTTAGTTCTATACATTTTTTGTTGAACCAAATTGACTTGTCTAAATTAATGAGTTTAAGCCTGTTTACTAAGGCAACACTGAAAATATGGCTTCAAACACCACAATGATATACCACGTTTACATATAGGATACTTTTGATTTCGATATTTTAAACTATTAAAAAATGGTGACCATTTTAGTGACGTCACTACACCCTTTGTTTTCAAAATGTCATATGTGCTTATCAAATAAAAAGAGAACGCTAAGAAATAGCAAACTTTTGATGGCATACACGAGCTTTAACATTTAATTTTCTATCCAAAAGGTCTTAATCACGTTTCCTGTGTCTCCAACGGTTATCGTGTAAAACCTAAATTTATGCAATTAAACACGGTCAACACCGAGCGGTCCAGTATATCTGTATATAGGTAAAAATGAAAGTTTGTCTGTTTTTTTCTGAATTTCTACGGAAATTTGAGTTATTTACACGTTCCAGACTATTTTATGATGGATGCGCGCGAAAATAATGTTTTTGTCTGTTTGTTTGTTTGTTTGTTTGTCTGTGGAAAATTTTGTTCCCTTATAACTCGAGAACGGCTGGATGTATCAACGTAAAATTTGGTACAGATATCCATCAGAGGCACGACACTTATCATTGATGTAACTCTTCTCCGTAACTCTCATAAAAGCGGGCCTACCCCCTTAAAATACATTCTGAAATAAGCGTAGAAGGACGAGACAAAGATCATTTTCAGCCCCTCAATGTGCGAGGCATAACTCGGGACCCATAAAACCAACCGTTTTTGAGATATTCCCAGAATACTAATTTCATTTAATAAACTAATGACCGAATACAAGCCGGTAACCATGGCAACAGATTATCAGATTATCTATTGCTGTAAGACGCAATGCAATTCCATTAATTACATTAGTGTGATAGTTTGCAAACGGCTAGAAGGTTATCACGGAACCAAATTAAGCTGTAAAATTCATCAATACGTATAATGCGCTTAAGGGGGTCAAAGGGTACTCTAGAATTTTTTCACGCGATTTACACCTGCGGGTGTGGTACGGCAGGTCTATTATATTTCTATCCCTATATTATATTATTAGACTATTATTGGTATTATATTATGGCGTACAACGACGAGACAAAGCCCCCCGGTGCCACAAACAAAACTCGGGGACCCTAAAGGGCCCTCGAAAACTTCATTATAAGGCTCTAAAACCAACAGTTACTGAAATATTCCCAGAAAACTAATTTAATTTAATTTAACAAACTAATTAAGGAATGCAAATCGGTAACCAAGAAAACATTATCTCAAGGGGTGGCATCCAACTTTCCATCTCTTTCTGTAAGAAGCAATGTCACTCCATTTATTACATTTCTGTGAAAGTTTGCAAATGGCTATAAGGTTATCACGGAACCAACGTAGACTGTATAATTCATCAATGCAATTAAGGGGGTCAAGGGGTAACCTAGAATTTTTTCATGCAATTTTCACGTGCGACATATAGTACAGAAGGTCTATTATATCTCCAAACAGCGACATTATTTTCAAAAATTCCGGAATTGAATCTGCATTTTTTGTGGCTTTTAGGAATTTGGGCCATTTGTGGCCAAAGAACCTGAATTTTCATGCACCACAAACCTTTATAATTTATGAAAGGGGTTTTCCTGTGTATAGGGACCTAACACAACGTAGAGGGTCAGTTTTTATGTGACGTGTATTGCGATTCATCTACAAGGCTTTCAATTCTATTTCACGTCAGATAGTACACGTTAGGTGAATTTAGTTTCAGAGCACATTTTAAATAATCTTTCTTTTTTCATTTTTTCGTCGACATACGGGTTCATCTTCAGGATGATTTTGTTTGATACTGTGTAGTAGATATACCCATATTTGGATATCTGGGTGATATGTTCTAGACAATAGAATTGTCTGTATATCTTTATGTATGCCTATAACTCGTGTTCGGATGCTTGGTGCAGCGTAAAATTTGGTATGGTAACCATGAGCGTCAATACACCAATCGTTTATAAAACTCTTGACCGTACTTTTAATACTGTTTTGTCCCTTGGTCTGGGGTTGGGATAAACACGGTAGTGTCAGTGTGCTAATTTTGAAGGCTGCTTCCGTATGAGAGTAGTGTCCCGTAATTGGGAGAGACTACTAGTGTAGTGTGTTGGTGTAAGTACTTAATCTATTGGGGGCGTCCCTGCAGGATGCAATTATCTGCCAGGGGATGAATGTCTAAGTGCAGGCTGCTAAACTAGCCTGCCAGCTGAGTGGAATGAGCAATCCAATGAATGTGCAGAGTCAGTGACTCGACGCTCTGCAGTCGAGTCGCGTGCTTGAGTACAATAAAACCTGACGATGCAATTACTGGCCGCTACGGTCAGGAGCAATTATGACTTAGGTCAGGTTGGGTATGAGGATGTAAAGTGGAGTGTGATTAGTAATACGCGTGTAGTTTACTGACCATGTGTTTTATTGGCCAGTAGATGTAATGTGATGTCCCTCTTGGGGAGTTTAAACAAATATGAAATACAATTTGTGAAGTGTACAAATGTTTGGGGTAGGCGTTTACAAGAATAAGGATTCTGAGCACAACTAGACCTCACCTGGTGAAGAGCTGGAACGGACGTCGGGCAGGGCCGCTGGTGAAGAACAGAACAGATAATCCCTCCTGTCCGGGTTCCATTCTTATATGTTTCAGCGCTGCTTGGTCAGCATTTCATCAGTGTAGCTGCCCCAGATAGTTGTTAGTGTAAATGTTTATGTGAGTTTTGCAAGCCGTTGGCTAACCTCCTAGGCTTAGGTGGTCGCCGCTTGCTGTGTAGAGATATGTTCTGGAATTATAGTGTTTCCAGTTGGGGTGGCTTTGGTAAAAGATGGCGGGGTGGTTCTCAGGGGGCACTGCCCCCGGGCTGTACAAGTCCCCTTTGCCATTAGTTAGCGTCCTCGCGAACGGGAACTAGAGTAGGCGTGTCGTTGTGATGATTTTTCGTCGTTTTCTGTTTGTCCCTCTTCTTTTCTTCAGTGTCGGTGTCGTGTTGTCCTGGTGGTTATGTGAGTTTAGAGTGTGCTCAGAGGGGGGTGGGTTTTGGGTATACATATTTAATTGTTCATCTAAAATTAATCACTATGAAATTTGACATTGGAAATTACAAAAATATAAAATACCAAAAAATACATGTTCTTGACGTTATATGCATGTTGGTATTATGCAGGAAGGAAAAAAACCATGGTTGGACGGGTGGATGTGCCGTCCGACGCTGTGTGGGAAACAAATTCCTCCCTGCAAGGTATTGTATAAAAGATGGAAGAAAATAGAAAAACAGGTGCTCCAGGGTGTAAGTTAAAGGTATATCAGAATGATTTATTGTTGGGATGAAACGGGACACCTTCACAAATTTTGTCGTTAGTAGAATAGAAAGGAAAGAGACAGAAGTGTGTAGAAACGTGTTTGTTATTAGAATGTTGCAGTGCTTTATGTGTATTCTTCATATTTCTTGTGCTTTGACAGTTTTACAATTTCTTACAATTTTCGATTACAATTCTTACATGCTACGCTTAATTATATTACTATTACTACTAAATCTTTTCTGCTCATGAGTACCTTTCTCCTTTATCCTATGCATATGGCCATAGCGCTTTTCTTTCTTGGCCACCTTTACCTTGTGCCATTCATCTGTGGCTTTTGACCTGCCTCTGTGGTTTAGTGGTTAAACCGTTCAACCGCTGTTGCGAATTTTCCTCCGTGGGTGGAAGAATTCACTTTGATGGCTAGGATAGACGTTCACAAAGCTACGTCTTTCCTGGCTATCGCATCTGCTCCTTATTCGAGCGTCTGTCGTGTGTTGCGTCAGCTCCGCTTGGTGCCCCACGGTCACCTCGCGTAACCGCCGCCTGTTGTCATCACTTTATTAGTGTGACGGGAAATCGGTGAGTATTTTGTGTGTGTGTGTGTATAGTAGAGAGTGTGTACAGGTTGGTGTTGGAAATATATTTACAAAAGACATGTGTATGGAGCTGATGATCTGAAAAATAATAATTTATTAGTTCCCCTTTTCGGTGGAACGTGCGTAGAGAGCGCCTCCTGGTGTGCCTGAAATAGAGTGTGATATAATATCCACATACATTTTGGCTATATCTCGTACACATACTTATGTTTAAGCCGGCTATAGCCTTACTGTTATACTTATGAATGTACTCCTGTCTTCCTGAGTATTTGTCATGTCTCCTCCGTGTATACAAGTGTATGAGTGTATTTGTGTCGTGACTTCACCTTTACCTGATAATGATCAGTTGTCAGCGTTCCCATGATGCTGCAGTGGTGGAGCTCTTTCTGAAAGGAAATTCATGTAAGTTAAGCACATGAGGCCAATACACTATGTGCACATATCGCGCAGCGCTGTTCTAAGGGTCGGCTTGGATAATGCCACCGCCCTTGAGACCTCTTCGGACGTCTCGCGTATATATGTCGCGTTCGCGTTGCATACGCGTGTTTTCGCTATATATATTGTCGGTCTTACCCTGGTAACGGTTTTAGTTGCCAGGTGCCGAACGCTCTATGTCGCGTTCGCATTACATGTTCGTATTTACCTTAATGTATTGTCGGTCTTACCCTGGTAACGTCTAGTTGCCAGGTGCCGAACGCTCGATGTCGCGTTCGCATCGCATATTTCCTACTTACTTTAATGTGTTGTCGGTCTTACCCTGGTAACGTCTAGTTGCCAGGTGCCGAACGCTCTTATCGCGTTCGAATTACATGTTTCTATTTGTGTTAATGTGTTTTCGGTCTTACCCTGGTAACGTCTTAATTAAAAGGTGCTTAGCCTAAATTATGTTAGTTAACATTTAAAAATAATATTATTTTGTATTTACAAGCCGAAATGGTCCTTAGTCTAGTGCCGAAATGTGCTGTAGCTGCTGTTTTACAAGAGCGCTTATTAAATTTGCTTAAGTCTAAGTTGCCTTTTAAAGGGAACTGTATCTTATATACTAGAATTTTGATCGGAGGCACGTCCCGGTCGGTTTCCCTTCCGGGGGGCCCTTGTGACCTACTGCCGGGACCGGAACCCAGCAGTGGCCCGTAGTCCCCTCCCTTAATACTAACTGTCGACATCCCCCTCTTAGTAATTAATATTGGCCTGTGCGACGGCGTTGCGAAGGAGCAGACGCCTCGCGTGGATATCCTTTCCGTTGATCTTATACCTGTCTCTGTTGGCATTATTCGCCATTTGTCATTCATTTGTATTTGGTGCTGGGTTGCCCATAGAACCCCTTTTGGCAGCCCGTTGCATACCTATTAGCCTACTTTCGATTTTTGCAAAAAATGAAAGTAGACTTATGAGATCAACACAGGGCGAAAAAAGTGTGTCTGTCTGTGTGTGTGTATGTGTGTGTGTGAGTCTGTGTGTGTGTGTGTGTATGTGTGTGTGTGTGAGTCTGTGTGTGTGTGTGTCTGTGTGTGTGTGTGTGAGTGTGTGTACTCTGAATGTCTGCCCCCCCCCCCTATCAATTCGAACACGGTGAATGCGAATTGAACAAAATTTGGTACAAAGGTAGCACTAGCAAAGGACACCTCAGTGTCATGTTTTATATCGCCGCCATCTTTACTAAAACTGAATGGCGGCCACTCAAACGTTCAAAACGTAAAATCAAATAACAACTAACCAAATCATCCGATCTCTACCAAATTTGGTAACAACATACCTTCTTATAGGATGCGTCTTGTGACCAAACTACAAGGTCGTCCGCCATACCATTTCAGGATGGCGGCCGTGCGAATTATGCAAACTTTATAATCCATATCATGGGACCCACCAGTTCCGATTATCGAGCCGAGAATCGTTTTAACTGTTCTAAAGGAAGAGGCACGTTCGAAATTAAAAGTTTATTTTGTAATACTATAGTGCAGACGTGATTTTAAAAAGCTGAGCTGATTCAGTAATAAGACAAGATGGCAGCGGATATCTTGTGCCTGACTTATATTTCACTAATTTGAGTATTGAATGCAATATAGCGTACTGATACAAAATAAATAAACTTTGTATGAACTGCTTTATATATAAATAATATACTCCAGTGATAAAATCGTTTAGTATAAATCATTATTTGCTAACAAGTTCTATGTAAGTCATTTTATATAGAACGATATTCGTTGACACAATTAGCTCAGTGGTAGAGCGTTAGTCTATCGCTCAATTGCCTATGGTTCAAACCCGATCAGAGCTAATTTTTTTGCTTGAAATATTATAAGTTTATTGTTTTGTAATGACTCAGATGTTTTAAAATTAAGCGTTATATTGTGCATATTATGGTGTAAAATATATATTTAATTAAAACATAATTCGCCAGCAGATTTACTCGAGACATCTAGCTGCCAAAAAGGTAACTGCACGCCGACATACTTATTAACTTCCAGATTTTATTGAAAAGTTTCTTCTTCTGGCCGCTAGAATGCACTCGCTCTGTTAGGATTATATTGTTCGATATTTCACCACTAGAAGTCACGACTAGTCTACGTGGGGCTCCATTGATTAATATACTGTACCATTGGCATTCTATGCGCATCGAATTTGAAGAATGACAAGATGATACTACGATACATTTTTACTTTTTATTTTAAAGGGTTTGTAACAGCCTATTTTGCGTTACTTGAAGTAAAGAACAAAACGGTTTCACATAGTAACTGAGTTCAAGCCGTTGGTGTTAGTTCAGGTATTAATTACTACTTTTATTTCAGGCAAATAGCAATCGAAAATATCCACATAGTTTGTATACACACTTCTCTGTAGGGTCATGGAAAGATTTGTTAATTCAATTAGGGTTTTCGATTCCCGGTCAATGCATGTGAGATTTTTGAAGTGAAATGCCATGTCCTGTGGTTCGGATTCCACGTAAAAAGGAGGTCCCGTGGCTCATAATCACAAGATTCAAGGCCACGTAAAACTACAATCTTCCTTCCTTTTTTTTCAATTAGGGTTGTGAAAGTCCTGCACAACCAGACGTGTAAAGACATGCCTCAACTCAAAGTTGGATGTTGCCCACGGCAGGTCGTATATGTAATAATAATAATAATAATAATAATAATATATATATATATATATATATATATATATATATATTTTAGGGGAAGAAATGCATTTACGCACAGAGTGTCGGGCTCCTGCTGCTGAGTAGCAGACTACCGACTAAAACTCCCCCTTTACTTCTGAACACTAGCCTGGAACCGTTTAGCACATTAAAACAATAATAATAATAATAATAATAATGTTATTGGTTTTACATCCCTTTTAACTACTGCTGCTTTTAGAGACACCGGGGTGCCGGAATTTTGGCCCGAAGGGGATCTTTAACGTGTCAGTAAATGTACTGACACGGCTCCCTCGCATTTGTGCACCCTCAAATGCCAGCTGACTGCGCCAGGATACGAACCTGCAACCTAGGGCCCAGCAAGCGAGAACGTTACCGCCGAGCCACGAAGCCAGTCCGGTCGATTATGTCTCCAGATCCATAACATTCTTGAGATACTTCTTATCTTTCTTTCTTTCTTTCTTTCTTCCTTCAATGATGGTAGCAGTTTTTATCTAGATTGTGGCGTTTGGTAGAGGTAAATCGTTTCTATGGCCTTCAACAAAGAATAGTTCTATTATACTCTTTGATAATAACAACGAGTTATAAATATACTCATACATTTAAGAGAAAGTAGGCTATATGTTCTTTACTGAACATCTTGTTTAATATCTCTGGCCACTCGGTGCGTTACCATTTAAGCTCTGGAGACTCGGTGTCATCCATTTATGTGGGCACGTGACTGAATGATCGCATTCATTCCATATGCATTATGTATTATTCATTTGTTATTATTTATTAAATGGTCTTCATCTTGTCTTCTGGGACAAGGACTTGGCGGATCTAGGATTGGTCCTGCTGAATCCTGAGACCCTGCTTCACTTCCTCGAAATGGAAGACTAGTTCCCCGCCATAGGAACTCTACTTATGTTACATGCTAATTACAAGTCTAGTCCTAATGTGGTCGTCTCTAGGTTCGTCTCCTGAGTCTAGTGTGGAGCTGGCTAATTCTCCTACTAGCCGTCAAAAGTCTCCCCTGCAGGTTTGACTTCGATTACCGTGGTGCATAGTGGGTTTAACTTTCTCCGACAAGGGGGCAGGCTAAGCACCCCCTAGATCTCGACGTTTGCCCGCGCCAAGTCATCGATGCTTCAACCCTTCGTCTATCAGTCATTCAACTGGGTCAGGCCTCATCATCGCCTTCTCCAGCTCTGTTCTTGTGTGGCGCTTCTGCTCCCTCCGTTTACTTTCTCATCACCATCTAGTGTGGTGTCAGATTCCTTTAAAAAAAAGTGTGATTTGTAAATATGTTTGTGTGTACCATGTAATTATGTAAAAAAATCTTAGTGTTCTGGGGTTGTAGGATCTTCTAAATGCAGTGTCTACTTTAGGCTCGTCAGTGCCATGTCGGATTTCCAGCGGTAATGCTTTGGTAATTTCCTGGAGGTGTTAGTAGGTTTGTAGGGCGTTGGGTCCCTTGTTATTAGGATACGGGGTTTTATTTGCTGAATGGGCTTAAAGCGTGGTAGGAGGGGGTCGTGCATCGTTGGTCTCCATGTTTATGGTGGCCGGGAGCCGATGATGCTGCTAGGAGGCATTTACTGTGAGTGGATGGGGTGGGTTTTTCCCAAGTGTGCAAAATTTTAAAAATGTCATGCAGGTGTAATAATAATAAAATCCCTGGTATGTGGATAGGATGTTCCATGCATTGGGTTGGATATGAGGCGTGTCCGCTCTCACTTCAGGATAAGGCATGTGTCAAGGTATAATAAGTCTATGTCCCTTGCATGCGGGATTATTTAATAAAAATACTTGTTAATATAATTATGGCCTCATCTCTCTACACAGAGATGTGCATTGCGCTTGATATTGTATCCGACTCACCTCTAATACTCAGGTGTAGGCGTTTGGGGCCAAGGTGTAGCATACCTTAATTTGTTAGACGCATGAGGTCTATCAACCCCGATGTATATTTTGAAATGTAGTGTAGCTGTTTTTATGTGTCTGTATGTTTGTGTTGGATAGTGTTGTAGGTGACAGGGTATGTAGGAAGAAGGGTGCTGGGATGGTAGCCCGTAGTTGGTACCATGGCCATCCTGATGGCACTATCCATCTCTACTCCTGTCGTGGTGTGTCATCCTCTCTTAGTCACTATGTGTTCTCTACCTTTCCTTGGGATGTAAGCTGGTTAAGTTGGGATGCCATAAAGCATCTGCTGTCTCTTAAGGTACCAGTCTGTGGAGTGGCTGTGGGTCTGTGATATCCACGTTGTGTGATAATTTCTGTGTCTGTGGGCACCGCCCTCGGGCTGCCCTTTGGGATGTTTTAAGTGCGGTGACGCTGTGATGTCACGTCCTAACCTGGTCTCCTGTTCATAACGTTGGGGTAACACGTGAGACTGTAAGTATAGATTGTCATGGCCTGATCGCCTGTAATGATTTAAAAAAATCCAAGAAAAGAAATTATTAGGGGGGGTTTGTTCCCTCCTCGAATCTGTCTGTATTTGCCCCTGAGTGTTGGGCGCGTGTGGGAAGGAGGTGCCCGTGGCTGCAATCAGCGCGGCTGTGTGCGTGAGGTCGTGTATCGCTGGCGTCTGCTGGCGCGTGGGACGTTATCGGAGAAGGCTTATCTCGTGTCGCGTGGCAAATTGTCAGGTGCCGCTTATTGCGTGTTAACACCCTTGTAGACATGTTCCTGAATTCCTGGGATGAATCCGGCCCATAGTATTTGTGAATTACTGGATGCAAGGCCTATTGTAATAGCGCTGAATCCTGTGTCAACATCCGTGTCACTGTATATTATTATTATTATTGTTTTTGTGCCAGTGTCATCATGTCTGCGTGTCATTGTCACGTCTGGCTATGATGAGAATGTCTACCGGCAATAGTGTGTCGCAACGCGCTGGAATTCACTTATTCGCAACGCAGTGCTTTTTTGTGTATTTGTTTTTGTGTCCTTGTATACAGAAAGTCTCTAATGTTATGTATGAAGGCTGGCGGAACGTGACTTTCGCCACTGTCCGTATGTTGACATGTGTGTAACATTCTAGGAAGGCCAATGTGTTAACCTGTCATACTTTCGCTCCCAAGCTTGTTTGGACTTTGCGTCTGCAATACCTCTGCTTTATGTTATTATCTATGATTTGTGTCTAGCAAGTCTATTGCCTATGTTCGGGGTAATCCAAATTGCCATGATTTTTGGCCGTAGAGATGTGGTGTTACCTGTTTTGTGTGGGCGTTTGTCTGTGAGAGTGGCGTCCCCCGTATTCAGGTGTCGGGCGCTGTGGTTCAAAGGAAAGTGTCTCGTGGTCTCTGTAGAGGCCTGGCGTTCCCGGTACGTCCCCTATTGGTAGTCCCGGGGTCGCTAATGCCCTAAGTAGGCTGTTGTAGCGAGTACCTTAGAACGAACCTGCGTTCCTGTGTTCATGATTGTGTGGCTCAATCGTTTATGTGCTTGTATATGGCATTAGTGCAATGCATTTGCCACCTCTAGTGTATGTTTAATGCGTGTATACAGTAATAATATGCCATTCATATACGTATAATTTAAACATTCTTATGCCTATCTTCACTCTCAGCTATACTCTATGGGGCACAGTGTCTGTATGGGACCCTATGGTTTTTCTGTATGGGATTGTGTATGCAGGCTGTTTTTGCGATGCTGCCTGTGTAATTGTCTGTTCCCGTGTCCATATTCCTGGTTTAATTTGGACGTACTTGCGGATTGCCTTAATTTTGGCCAGTTTCCGTCTAGGTGGGAGTGAATTTTCCCCTGTGAATGGGTCTATCTGGTCTCTAGTCACGCTGGCTGAGTTTTCTGATTTTCCATGTTGAAAAACCCGTGTGTTGTATGTAACTGATCTTTCGTCGGTCGACAATTTTTGTTTGTCACGGCGTCCGGTTTTACTGGGTATTCGGACCCGTGATCCCGTGTAGCGCTCCGTGTTTTATGTCAGCGTAGTCTGTTGGGATTTTGTGCGTCCCTAGTGTGGCCTCTGATTGTGTTGTCGCGCCAAAAATGCCGTTGGCTAACTTCCTTTTTGGCACGTTTGTATCGTGTTTCTGTGCGTGCGCATATGCCTTAGGCTAATGCTTAGGCTAATGCCTCGGGTCCACATTTTCTGTGTTTTATGTACCATGGCGTGTATTGTATGGTTGAGATACGCGTGCGAAAATGTACGTTATTGTGAGTGTTTTGTGTAATTCGGAACGGCCCTGGTACTTTAATTTCGGGAGTTATCCGGCTTTGAAAATGGTGTGAATGACTGTGTATATTACTGCCGGAGCGAAAGCGCTCCTAGCCCGTTTGATACTTGCGAAGGCCGCCTGTTTCATTACGTCTTATCGCTGACTGGCGATAGTGTCAAGTTTAAAGGCGTGGGCAGTACCTGCTGCCAGCCTGCGGTCTGCTTGTTGCATGTGTTGAGACAAAGTGCGTGGGTTTGCTGACACGCTTTTCTATTGTGAGCATACATGATGTGCCTTTGACTTCTCGTCATGTAAATGACCCTACCTCTGTTCATATATTGTGTACCCCCAAATTTTGTGTTGTTGTAGACCTGGTGCGAATATGTTCCTGTTAGCGTGACTGTCCCTTATCGCTGTATCCTTCAATTGGATGGCTACCCGACCTTGCGCTTCTGGTATTCAGAAGGTCGCGGGTTTGAGACCGTTTTTATTCAGGATGATCATTCCTTTTGCCTTTTGGGCCTGTGTCTCTGTGACAGTTTTGTTAGTGTTTTTGTCTCTTTTTATGATAACTGTGTTTACTGTGTGACTTCAAAAATATGGTACAGTATTTTCCCCTGAACTATGAGTGTTATTCCCTGGTATTTACGCTTAGTTTGAGCGACATCATAGGGGACAAGAAAAAATTCCTGCTATGGGCAGTGTAAGAAATAACGTACGCGTATGGATTAAATGTATATATATATATGCATGCAAATTGTGCAGTTTTGTGCATGTGTTTTTGTGTGTTTACCCTCTACAGGGGTATAACCTGTCTTTTGTGTCAATTGTAGTGTACGCGCCCCCGTGAGGGTCTTGGGAACATTTATCCATGGGCTTGTGCGGTCAGTGAAATTCACTATTGTGTGCACGCCCTCACCCGTTGGGGTGAATTATTGCGCCCTGTTATGAGGGCTTAGGCCTCAGGTTCCCTTTGAGGTGTTTCATTACCATCTTTCAGGGGTGTTTTAAGTAAAGCAGGCCTAAGCCTACGTTCCCCGTAGTGCCTGTTAATAGGCGTAGGTATGCTGGTGCCTGAAGGGCTGTGTTGGCTCCGCGCTCCCCTATTAGTGTGTGTGCGCGTGTATGCCCTCTTGTCTGCCTGGCCGCGTGAGGTGGGCGGTAAAATTGCCCTTAAACCCCGTGTATTTTGTTTCGGATGCAGGATAGTGTGTGTAGGCGTGTGTGTTACACCCTGGTGAACTGTCAACAATCCCCCTGTATGTCTTTGCACCGGGGGTACACATGTTAGTTTCCGCTTCCGCTCTGGCGAAATTGCCCTCTGAACTGGCGGTAGGGGTCGTGTAATTGTCCGTGTGTGCTCTTGCAATGTATTCGAGGGGGTCTGACCGATTTCTGGCCTATGGCCACGGTAGACTCCTTCCCTTGTGTGGCGGTGCGTGTTGAGAGTGACATCCTCGCGAATTGCTGAATTAGCGTATCTACGCCTATGTCCTCTCTTGGCTGGGCTGGTGGCCCTGCCATGAACTCAAAAATGGCCTTGTTGGCTTGGAGTTCCCTATATTCCTCCCAAATTTGGGCGTACTGCGTATTCAGGCATATGGCCTGTTCGGCAACTTTGGTACCGTTAGTCCCTATCCGTTTGTGTTCTTTGATGAGTGTCTCCCATTGTTGGAACATGATCTCGTGTCGGCAGTGTAATTTCCAGTGTGCTGTAGTAATTTGTGTACGGAGGGTGGGGATTTTCGCTCGAATCTTTCGATTCTTGGCGCTGCCGAGTGGCCGGACAAGTGCCCTTATAATTCGCATATACTGGGCGTGCAGGAGCTGCTCATACCTTCTGATGTAGTCCTGTCTTGTCTCAAAGACCTTGTGCCAGGCGATTAATTCCTGGTATTCCCCAATGCTCCTCAGCACAGCTAGACGGTATAGAGGGTCCATCCTGAATCAAGTGTGTGTATAAAAGGAACTGTGTGTGTTTTCCAATGTATTCGATTTCTGATTCTTCTCAGGGGGGTGGGTGGGTTGAGTAAAATTTCCCTTGTGTTCCTAGTGTGAAGGGAAAAAAATAATGCTTTCTCTCAAAAAAAAAAAATTTTGCTTGGCTGCGTGCGGTACGGATCGTTCTACCACGAGGGCTCGTTGTTTGAGTCCCTTACCCATATTTTGCGTGGTAGTGGCGCCTCCACCAAATATGTTTTATCCCTTGGTTGGGGGTTGGGATAAACACGGTAGTGTCAGTGTGCTAATTTTGAAGGCTGCTTCCGGATGAGAGTAGTGTCCCGTAATTGGGAGAGGCTACTAGTGTAGTGTGTTGGTGTAAGTACTTAATCTATTGGGGGCATCCCTGCAGGATGCAATTATCTGCCAGGGGAAAAATGTCTAAGTGCAGGCTGCTAAACTAGCCTGCCACCTGAGTGGAATGAGCAATCCAATGAATGTGCAGAGTCAGTGACTCGACGCTCTGCAGTCGAGTCGCGTGCTTGAGTACAATAAAACCTGACGATGCAATTACTGGCCGCTACGGTCAGGGGCAATTATGACTAAGGTCAGGTTGGGTATGAGGATGTAAAGTGG
This sequence comes from Meconema thalassinum, assembly GCA_946902985.2. NCBI lineage: Eukaryota > Metazoa > Arthropoda > Insecta > Orthoptera > Tettigoniidae > Meconema > Meconema thalassinum. Next base: position 5,744,980 of record OX336393.1, on the reverse strand, counting down.
AGTGTGATTAGTAATAAGCGTGTAGTTTACTGACCATGTGTTTTATTGGCCAGTAGATGTAATGTGATATCCCTTTTGGGGAGTTTAAACAAATATGAAATACAATTTGTGAAGTGTACAAATGTTTGGGGTAGGCGTTTACAAGAATAAGGATTCTGAGCACAACTAGACCTCAACTGGTGAAGAGCTGGAACGGACGTCAGGCAGAGCCGCTGGCGAAGAACAGAACAGAACAGAACAGATAATCCCTCCTGTCCGGGTTCCATTCTTATATGTTTCGGCGCTGCTTGGTCAGCATTGCATCAGTGTAGCTGCCCCAGATAGTTGTTAGTGTAAATGTTTATGTGAGTTTTGCAAGCCGTTGGCTAACCTCCTAGGTTTAGGTGGTCGCCGCTTGCTGTGTAGAGATATGTTCTGGAATTATAGTGTTTCCAGTTGGGGTGGTTTTGGTAAAAGATGGCGGGGTGGTTCTCAGGGGGTACTGCCCCCGGGCTGTACAATACAGTAGAAGGGTGGATGTAGGGAAAAATTTTTTAAAATACATGCTAAATAGTCGAAATATAAAAATTATCCTAGAAGGACGACGAAAGCATATGTTGCGCTTCTCAATGTGAGACACAAAATTCGGGAGCCTATAAAGGGTCTCCGAAAACCACATTTTAAGGCCCTTAAATTAACTGTGTGTGTGATATTCCCAGTAAACTAACTTTGTTCTGATGAACTTATGAAGGAATGACAAACCGCTAACCATTGCAACAGTAGCTCAATTGATAATGTCTGGTGTTAACACCGAACACCGTTCAAAGAACGGGTACTTCTGCTAGTTTCACATAACCCTTTCTAAGTCAGCTTTATGCTGTAAAATACGTCTGTGCGAAATGTGTTTGTGTTTAGAAGGAGTATTGCATCTCGTTCTTAATAGGACACTATCAAGCAACTTCTGTTCAGAAATTAACGTTCCTCAAGTATTACGAATACTTACTTTTTAACTCTAATGACATTGCGTTTGAACTACCAATGTTTTACTAAATATGATGAAATATAAAGCCCAACAAATTTCTACAAGTGTGACCACTCCGAACTACGTTACAATTCTTAATATTACGGCCATGAATGTTTGGTTTCTCGAAGGGTCGTATTATGTTTATCCGTCCTGCTCTTCTGCTTGTTCCCTGAATTTGTCAAGCTTCACCCGATGTGGGTAATCACCCCTACGCGAGCTAGCACTGTGGAGGGGCTGCCACCTCACAGCATCTGTGCCTACTGGACTTATCCGTCAGGGTTGTTTCCCTTACCTGAGCAGGTCCCGTTTTAAGGCGCCGGAAACTCGCCCTCACCCCTCCCTTAGGCCGCGTTCACACCGGAGGAGGCTTGCTAGGTGCTTAGCGCTTGGGAGGTCGCCTAGATGACAAACCCAAGCGAACAATAGACGAGACAGGCCACACCAGCCAAACTACCCTAGTGAACGAACACGTCTGTTTTGCCAGGAGAGTTAGCCTGGTGGGTTACCAGACGAGTGTGTTCCTATTTGGAGTAAATTTTAGTAACAATATGGATGAAGCAATCATAGCGGCTGTTTTCAAGAGAGAAATAATCTGGGACCCATCACACGAACTGCATAAAAACGCTGTTGTGCTAAAGAAACAATGGGATGAAGTAGCAGAGGAAGTACAGAAAGGCGGTAAGTCCAAAGAAAGTAATTTATACTTATACTTATTACTACAAAATGATTGTGTGTGTTGAGAATCACAAAGAGAAATGGTAATAATTGGTAAACAGTCCGAAACGGTATATTTATTCAGATTGTGGCTTCATAAGATGCTGTACCTACATGTTAAGGCGTCGAATAACGTATTCGGGTAAAGCATAGTCCATTTGCCAAGGTACTGAACCAGTTCCGTTAAAATAATTCATCAAAACATCTCTGATTCGTACTGCAGAGTTTGCTCTTGAATTCATGAATCCACTTTCAACATTGAATTCGTTCTCTTCTGGAGGTACGTGCGGTCGTTCATGTGTAATGACAAAGTTGTGAAGGATGCAGACTGCTATTGTAATTGACTTTCGCGTGTCCACACGAGTTTCTATGGCTTTCAGTAAAACTCTCCATTTCGATGACATTATACCAAAGGCACACTCAACACTCCTTCGAGCTCTTAAAAGGCGATAGTTATACACTAATTGCCTGTTATCAGCATTTCGTGTTCCGTTGTTGTTTGAGTCTTCAGTCTTTTGACTGGTTTGATGCAGCTCTCCATGCCTCCCTGTCCTGAGCTAATCGTTTCATCTCTACATAGCTACCACACCCTACATCCGAGGCAATCTGTTTAACATATTCTAACCTTGGTCTACCCCTACGGTTCTTGTCCTCGACCCTTCCTTCCATAACTAAGCTTGCTATTCCTGGGTGTCTTAGTATGTGTCCTACCAACCTATCTCTTCTCTTCATTAGCAGTCGCCAGAAACATCTCTCCTCTCCCACTCGTCTTAATACCTCTTTGTCTGTAACCCTATCTACCCATCTGATCTTCATCATTCTCCTGTAACACCACATTTCAAATGCTTCAATTCTCCTCTTTTCTGCTGCACCAATAGTCCAAGTTTCACTTCCATAGAGCGCCACGCTCCAGACAAAGGCTTTCAAAAATGACTTCCTAATACCTAAATCTATATTCGATGTCAGCAGATTCCTTTTTTGTAGAAATGCTTTTCTTGCCTGAGCCAACCTACTTTTTATATCCTCTTTGCTTCGTCCATCACTGGTTATTCTGCTTCCTAAGTAACAGAAATCTCCTACTTCCTTCAGCTTTTCACCTGCCAATTTGATATCCATAGAGGTTTGTGATTTATTTCGGCTGCATTCCAGTATTAGCCTACTTTCGATTTTTGCAAAAAATGAAAGTAGACTTATGAGATCAACACAGGGCGAAAAAAGTGTGTCTGTCTGTGTGTGTGTATGTGTGTGTGTGAGTCTGTGTGTGTGTATGTGTGTGTGTGAGTCTGTGTGTGTGTGTGTGTGTGTCTGTGTGTGTGAGTGTGTGTACTCTGAATGTCTGTCCCCCCCTATCAATTCGAACACGGTGAATGCGAATTGAACGAAATTTGGTACAAAGGTTGCACTAGCAAAGGACACCTCAGTGTCATGTTTTATATCGCCGCCATCTTGACGGAAACGTAATGGCGGCCACACAAATGTTCAAAGCTTAAATCAAATTACGACTAACCTAATCGTTCGATCTCTACCAAATTTTGCAACAACATACCTTTATGGGGGGAGCATCCTTTGACTAAACCAATAGGTCATCAGTGTAATAGTTTGCGGATGGCGGCCATCTTTGTGTGAAAATCGATTCCCCCTATTAATTCGAACACGGTGCAACCGAAAGGAACGAAATTTGGTACAGAGGTAGTACTAACAAAAGGCACCTCAGTGTCATGTTTTATATCGCCGCCATCTTGACGGAAACGTAATGGCGGCCACACAAATGTTCAAAGCTTAAATCAAATTACGACTAACCTAATCATCCGATCTCTACCAAATTTTGCAACAACATACCATTATCGGGGGAGCATCCTATGACCAGTCTAATAGGTCATCAGCGTAATAGTTTGCGGATGGCGGCCATCTTGGTGTGAAAATCGATTCCCCCTATTAATTCGAACACGGTGCAACCGAATGGAACGAAATTTGGTACAGAGGTAGTACTAACAAAAGGGACCTCAGTGTCATGTTTTATATCGCCGCCATCTTGACGGAAACGTAATGGCGGCCACACGAATGTTCAAAGCTTAAATCAAATTACGATTAACCTAATCATCCGGTCTCTTCCAAATTTTGCAACTACATACCTTTATGGAGGGAGCATCCTTTGACCAATCTAATAGGTCATTCGCCTAACAGTTTGCGGATGGCGGCCATCTTTATGTCAACATTGATTCCCCCTATTAATTCGAACACGGTGGAACCGAATGGAACGTAATTTGGTACAGAGGTAGCACTAGCAAAGGGCACCTCAGTGTCATGTTTTATATCGCCGCCATCTTGACTGAAACGTAATGGCGGCCACACGAATGTTCAAAGCTTAAATCAAATTACGATTAACCTAATCATCCGATCCCTACCAAATTTTGCAACAACATACCCTTATAGAGGAAGCATCCTTTGACCAATCTAATAGGTAATTAGCCTAATAGTTTGCAGATGTCGGCCATCTTTATATCAAAATTGATTCCCCCTATTAATTCGAACACGGTGGAACCGAATGAACGAAATTTGGTACAGAGGTAGCACTAGCAAAGGGCACCTCAGTGTCATGTTTTATATCACCGCTATCTTGACGGAAACGTAATCGTGGCCACCCAAATGTTAAAAGCTAAAATGTAATTACGACCAACCTTATAATCTAGTCTCTACCAAATTTTGCAACACCATATCTTTATGTTGGAAACATATTCTGACCAAACTGCAAGAACATCAGCCCAATAGTTTGCAGATGGTGGCCAAGTATGTGTGCAAATCGATTCCCCCTATCAATTCAAACATGGTGAAACCGAATTGAACGAAATTTGGTACAGAGGTAGCACTAGCAAAGGGCACCTCATATTCATGTTTAATATCCCTATAGCACGTTGTATTTCAACAAGCTACTACAAGCAACATTCAATCATACTCCTTGAAAAGGACAACGAGTTATAACAATACCCATGCATTTAGGAGAAAGTAGGCTATATGTTCTTTACTGAACATCTTGTTTTTTTTTTACATTTATTAATTTTCATCATGAATTCTTTCCGTAATACGGAGTCCATACCATTCAAAAACTCATTCAAATCCTCAGGCTTGTTGGCCAAAATGACGATGTCATCAGCAAATCTCAGAGTTGAAATTATTTCTCCTTGAATCTTCACTCCCACTTTAAATTTTTCTCTAATTTCCTTCATTGCTTGTTCAATGTAAAGATTGAAAAGTATGGGTGATAAGTTGCAGCCTTGCATTACACCTTTCTGAATACCAGCTTCTCTCTCATGTCCTTCAACTCGAATGACTGCTGTCTGGTTTCTGTATAGATTGTATATCACCCTCCTATCCCTGTACTTTATTCCAATCGATTTCAAAATGTCAAACAATTTAGTCCAATCAACGTTATCAAAAGCCTTGTCTAAGTCTACAAAAGCCATGAACGTTCTCTTATCTTTCCTTATTCTACCTTCCAAAATCAGCCTAAGACTTAGTACAGCTTCCCTTGTTCCTACGTTTCTCCTGAAACCAAACTGGTCTTCACCCAACTCCGTTTCTATCTGGCTCTCAATCCTCTTGTAAATTATTCTAGACAGGATCTTTGAAGCATGAGTAATCAAACTGATTGTACGGTAATCTTCACATCTGTCAGCTCCCACTTTCTTTGGTATAGGGATGATTACATTCTTCTTGAAATCAGGGGGTACCTCACCTGTCTCATAAATCCTACACACCAAGTGAAATAACCTGATCAGACCTTCCTCTCCTATGCAGCGTAGCAACTCAATCGGTATATCATCTATGCCTGGTGCTTTGTTCCTGCTTAAGTCTTCCAAAGCTCTATCAAATTCTGATCTCAATATTAAATCTCCTTTCGCATCCTCATCAATTTCCTCCTCCCTTTCCATTACATGATTCTCAATCTCCTTTCCCTTATACAAACTCTCTATGTAAGCTTTCCATCTCTCAACCTTTTCTTCCCTATCTGTTAGAGGCTTTCCATTTGTGTCCTTAATATTACAGCACTTAGTCTTCTTTTCCCCAAAATATTCTTAATCCTTCGATAAGCTGTGTCTACTTTTCCTAATTTCAGACAATTTTCTATACCAGCACATTTCTCTTTCAACCATTCTTCTTTCGCTTCCTTGCACTTCTTGTTAACCTCATTTCTCAGACGTCTGTATTCTGCTTTCCCCTTTTCATCTCTTAGATTCTTGTGTTTCCGCCTTTCATCCATCAATTCTAGTATATCCTGAGTGATTCACGGTTTTCTACCTATTCTTTCTTTCCTACCAATGTTTTCTTCTGCGGATTTTGTTATTTCATTCTTCAAAAGTGCCCATTCGTCTGCAATTGAAGTTTGTTTAGGGTTTTTCATTAGTCCTTCCTTTATACTTTTCTTGAATCTTTCGTTTACATCCTTCTCTTTCAGTCTGTCTATTGCCCACCTTTTTGGCTTTTGACTTTTCTTCAGTTTCTTCAACTTTAATCTGCATTTCATTACAACCAGATTGTGGTCAGAGTTTATGTCAGCACCAGGATATGTTTTACAATCCAAAATCTGGTTTCGAAACCTCTGCTTGACCATAATGAAGTCGATTTGGTAACGCCCTGTATCTCCTGGTCTCATCCATGTGTATAATCTTTTATTGTGGTTATTGAATAAGGTGTTAGCTATGACCAACTCATGCTCAGTGCAGAATTCTACCAGCCTGCTTCCTCGATCATTACTTTCACCTAATCCGAAATCTCCTACTATCTTCCCTTCTCTCCCTTTTCCTACCACAGCATTCCAATCTCCCATTACTATAACATTTTCATCACCCTTGATATACCTCAGAATTTCGTCTATTTCATCGTAGACCTTTTCAACATCCTCATCATCAGCTTGACTGGTAGGCATATAGACTTGTACCACTGTGGTGCAGGTAGGTTTAGTATTTATTTTTGCTACAATAATCCGTTCACTATATTGCTCATAATATTCCACCCGCTGTCCAAGTTTCCTACTCAATATGAGGCCAACCCCTGCTTGGCCATTGTTTGATTTAGTGCTAATGACCCTATAGTCTCCTGACCAATAGTCCTGTTCTTCCTGCCAGCGCATTTCACTAATCCCAACCAAATCCAACCTCAACCTATCCATTTCCCTTTCTAAGTTTTCTAACCTTCCATTTCCTAGCAGACTTCTAACATTCCACGCTCCGATCCGTAGAATGTCAGAGTTCCTCTTTGTCACTTCTGTGATGTTAACCCCCTCTCGAGTAGTCCCCACGCGGAGATCCGAACGGGGGACTAGTTTACCTCCGGATTGAAATTTTACAAGGGAGGAGGCCGTCATCACATGTATTTATGCATAGAGAGGTGCATATCCTCGGGAATAGCAAACGGCTGTAGTTTCCCCTTGCTTTCAGCCGTGCAGCAGGACGCAGTGTAGCCATTATTTGGCTTATATTATCAATTTAACCGTCTATAAGACTAGTAAAGAATTGATTTATTCTGAAAGGCTGCTACTCCCTTTCAGAATAAGTAAAGAGCAATTCTACTAACAAAAATACTAACCTTCTACTGTACTAACAATTAAATACCAAAATTCTACTAACGAAAAAATACTAAAGTTCCACCAACAACAAATACTACCACTAAAACAGTCTGTCACCAGGCCCACTCACATGCACCCTCACCAGACACACTCACACACCACAGTCTAATAGAACAATGACATATATCTAACAGACGAACTAACTACCTACTTACAACTAACTACATACTTACTGTACTGTTATTTATTTTATATATTATAATATTCCAAGATGGTGTAAATACTAAACGTGAACTGTCTGGATTTACATTAACTTTGTTTTTTCTCTATCTTAAAAATACAAAAATCAGGATTATCACTAAGTTGCTCTAACCCCTTCATATGTAACAAGATTTAACATAGTTAAGATAAGACGTACCACGTCCCCTTTAGGGGAGTCAACGGGATCCATCTTGAAAAAATTGAAGAGTTTGTTTCATTTATGTGATCCACTGTGAGCATATGCGTGTCAATTTGTAAAGTTGTAAAGTGTTCCGTAAGGTCTCATTAAGTAGTTCAATAATGGATAACCACCATCATCCACGAGCACAAATGGGATTTTGTTGCTTGTGTTGGGACTTTCTCTTTCTGGGGATATTATTATTATTTATTTATTTATTTAGTATGTTTCGACCCATACAGGATCACATAAAGCAAGTTATGATCTGTTGCTCTTATTTTCTTGTTCTTCCAGAATTCTTTCATCATGTCGCTATGTTTAGCTCGACGTTCGTTAGTCCATTTTCCCCTAGGTCTGCTGGGCTTATCTTCTGATGCAGCTTCCCAAGTGTAGATCTTATGTCTGAAAGTTTTGCGGTCTTCGATATCTGCGGGTGTGATGTTGGCGTTATTGAGATCAGTTTGGACTTGTTTAATCCAAACCGTTGTCGTCTTTAATATTTGTGAGTACATCAATATTTTCTCTGTTAATCGGTCGTCATCTAGCCTCATAATGTGTCCATAAAATTTCAAGCGTCGTTTACGGAAATCGGTTTCAATATTTGAATATTTTTCTGTGATATTGTGCGATTGTAAACGATATCCTTCATCTGTAAGTCTTGGGCCAAGAATTTTTCGGATGATTTTCCTTTCAGCTTTCTTGATGTTTTCAAGGTCCCCTTTATAATTGAGGTTTAAGGTCTCACTGGCGTAGAGTTTTTCGGGTTTGATGACCGTCGCGTAATGTCGAATTTTAGTGTTAATGCTCATGCTTTTTTTGTTATAGATGTTTGTGATTTTCCCATATGCTTTCCGCATTTTGAGTTCACGAGTTCTTTGTGCTATTCTTTCTGTGCCTGTAGGTTCAATAATTTCACCTAAGTATTTGAAATGATTAACCTTGTTGATTGAACCATATTTTGTTACCAAAGTTTGGGTTTCAATGTGTTTTGTAGCCATGAATTCAGTTTATGTGAAGGAGATTTTCAACCCTACTTTCCCAGCACATCCTTTGAGGACTTCAATCTGGTGAATTGCTGTTCGTTCATCTCCGGAGAGGATTGCCAAATCATCAGCAAAAGCTAAGCATGTAACATTGATATTATCCTTCTGTCTTCCTAACACGCCAGGTTTCCATATGTTGCGACTTTTTTATTCTTTTTCCCATTCTTTGATGACCTTATCGAGAACGATGTTGAACAGCAATGGAGAAAGTCCATCACCCTGACGAACACCAGTTTTAATGAGAAAAGGTTGGGAGATCTCTCCAATGAATTTGACCTTGGAAATTGTGTCGGTTAAGGTTTGGGTCGTCTTCGGATCGAGATGGTTTTCTTGGAGTATATTAAAAAGAGATTTTCGATCAATGGAGTCATAAGCCTTCTGAAAGTCGACAAATGTACAGATGGTTGGGAGATTTATTGTGGCTCGAAGTTTCAAGGTGGATTTCAGATTGAAGATTTGTTCGACGGCTGATCTGTTTGGTCTGAAGCCAGCCTGATATTCACCGATGAGTGGCTCGAGTTGTTCTTGCGTGCGTTGTAAAAGACAGGCGGAGAGGATTTTCTAAGCGATGGGTAAGAGGGAAATTCCTCTGTAGTTATTCACATCAGATTTATGTCATTTCTTGTGGAGTGTGTGGATGAGTGCGCATTTCCATTCGTCCGGTAGTTTTTCACTTCGCCAAATGTCCTGAATGATCTGTGTGATTTCCAGTAGTGATCGTGGTCCTAGATTTTTCAATAGTTCTGCGTTGATTCCGTCTTCTCCTGATGTCTTTCCGTTCTTGAATTTTTTGATGTGGTGATGGATCTCTTCTTGTGTTGGTGGTTTGGCTTCGGGTCGTATGTGTTCTGGGACTGTGTGTATAAATCGCTCAGGTGGTTCAGGACAATTGAGGAGGTCAGAAAAATAACGTGCTAGTTCTTCACAGTTTTCTTGGTTAGTGAGTGCGAGACTTCCGTCTTGTTTCTTGAAAGTCAAATTTTGCGGTGTGTAACCTTTAATTCTGTTCCCGAAGGTTTTATAAAAATCTCAACTGTTGTGATTCCTGAAGTCATCCTCGATTGACTGAAGTTGCTTAGTTATAAAATTACGTTTAGTTGTCCTGATAATTTTGGTTGCCTGTTTGCGGACGCCGAGAAAGTGTTTTAAAGTTTCTGGAGATTTGTGGCTATTGTATTTTTGGAATGCGATTCGGCGATCAATAATGACTTGATCACAGTTGGAATCTCACCAGGGGTGTTTTGCTTTCTTTTTAGTGGAATCAGTTCTTTGGCTTTTCTGATAATTTTGCTGCAGAAGTCCGTCCAATTGTTCACCGGTTCTTTATCCTATTCTTCTGCGTTTTTTGTTTCTTGAATTTTGGATGTGTCAAATTTTGGGATGTAATATATTTTTTTATGAATCCTCTTAGGTGAAAATTTCATTTTGATTCTTGTGAGATAATGATCTGAATCAATGTTTGCCCCTCGTCGGACTTGAACGTCATGGATGGTTCTACAGTGTGCATGGGAGATGGCAACATGATCAATTTGGTATTCACCGAGATGTTGAATGGGAGATCGCCAATTTTTCTGTTTGTGTGCAGGTTTCCTGAAATGCGTAGACATAACTTTGAGATTGAATTGATGGCAAATGTCTACCAATCGTGTGCCATTGTTGTTTGTATTTTGGTGTGCAGAATTTTTGCCAATGATTTTTCGATAGATTTTTTCTTTGCCAAGTTGGGCATTGAAATCTCCCACCAGGATTTTCACGTCATCTTGATGAATGTTATTCATAATTTTTTCCAGTTTTTTCCAAAAATTTTCAACATTTTCAGGATTTTTCTTCTTGTCGATGTTAGTAGGTGCATGAGCATTGACAAGAGTGTATTTCTTGTTGGCGCTCTGGATGCGCATGGTCATAATTCGATCATTAACGGGTGTGACTTCTTTGACAGAGTTAATGATGGATTTGTGGACAAGAAAAGCCATTCCGAAGATTGGTGCACCTTTCGTGACTCTCTGTAATGTTTTGCTCTTGAAAATGCGGAAATTTCCATAGTCCATAATTTCGTTGTCAGTCATTCTAGTTCCTTGAAGAGCAAGAATGAGAATTTTTTGTCTGTCGATTTCTTGCGTGAGATTGTATAATTTTCCAATTTGAATTAGAGTATTAATGTTTAGTGTTCCAATGAATGTTTTCCGTTTGTAGGGAAGGTGACCAGAGATCTCCGACTCTCTCTCCTGCGCTTGCCTGGACTCCCCAGAATCCGAAAGTCCAGTTGCCGATTGTGGACGGGTGGATTGGGTACCACCTGGGGTAGAGTTGTGAGTGCTTGCACAGTTCATGTTTGCTTGTACTTGATTTGTTTGGCCTGGTGAGTGCGAGGACCATATAGGACCAGAGGTTGTTGAGGCCTTTGGAACATCGTGTTTCCAGCCGAGCTCACTGAGCTAACAGACGCTGACCATTAGCCGCTGGATACCAGTACAGACACTAATGGATTTAAGTTGCAGCAAAGATAGTTATTCCACCTTCTTCGCCGTTGGGAATTATTTTCCTCTTCCGCCGTTGTAGCTGTTGACCATCTTTGCATTTCCCCCAACACTGATCGGCTCGCCGACCTAGTTTCCCGCTGGGATTGGTTACCCAACCTTCCACTAGGTTGCTCGGCTTAATAGTGGCACCTCGGGTAGGTTACATGTCGGAGTTGGAGTGACAGAGGCTAGTTGGATTCACTTGGTGAATCCAATGTATTGCGCATATCACTCCCATTATGCCACCGTTATTATTATTATTATTATTATTAGATTAATTTATAGTCGCTTTAACTTGGAAAGTCTTATCGCGACTTTCACTGTAGATTTACATTATACAATACAATACATTAAATTGAATACACTATAAAATCATAAAATGAACACTAGAAATAAAGAAAAGTTCCACCACTCTGAGTTCATCAATCATATTTTGAAATAAAGTTCCGAGTCTTTGAAGAACTTGATGAGTTTTTTGAGCTGTGAAAGAGATGAGAAGGCCTCACACATCTTCTTGGGAGTGCTGTTGTGCTGGCGCCAGTGGTTGTAGAGAGCACAGTCTGAGATTATGTGCTGCACAGTCAGTACGCTGTTACATGCTGAGCAGATAGGGGGTTGTTTCTTCTCGAGGAGATAGCTGTGGGTGATGTTGGTATGACCTATTCTTATTCGTGATATTAGAACATTATCTTGCCAGGAAAGTTTATGATGGAGATATTGTTCTGGGGTTCCTGATGTTATTTCATGGAGTTTACTGGTAGAAGTTCTAAGCCAATGATTCTTCCACTGCTGGAATACTTTTCTTTTGACGTAGGAAATTATGTCAGTATGAGGTGTAGCTATTGTAGGATCACATAAAGGTAGAAGTGTGGCTTCTTTAGCTGCTTGATCGGCAGATTCATTGCCATGAATGCCTCTGTGAGAGGTTACCCATACAAATATGACTTGTTTACCTTGCTTCACCACTTTATGGAATATCAGTTGAATTTCTTGTACAAGGACGTTTCTCGAAGATAGATTCTCTATTGTGTTTAATGCACTTCGTGAATCGGAGTAAATAATAAATGAGTTGTTGCAGCTGGCTGTATTCAAAATGTATTTCATGGCCTGTTTAAGAGCAAAGAATTCATTAGAATGGACAGTGAAAGATTCAGGAAGTCGAAAAAGCATGGTATGGTCAGGATAAATTATCCCACAACCGTTTCTTTCATCATATTTCGAACCATCAGTATAAATAGCACTGTGCATTGGGTATCTATTGGAGATTTCAAGAAATAATCGATGGTACTGTGATCTGTCAGTTTGGTTTTTAACCAAGTTTTTCAGTTCGAAGTTGACTGTTGGTAAGGTAATTGTCCATGGTGGGATATCAAGAGAATGGTCTGAGAGTAGTATGGGAGGAATATTTAGGTTTAATTCTTCAAGGAACTTGGATATTCTGACATTGAAGGGCGAAGGTTGTCGTCTTGATTCAGTGTTTGTTCTTGTGTGGCTGTCAGTAGGGAAAACATACGACTTAATGCGTGATTTAGTCATAGTTGATACTTTGAGTGCATATGATAAACTTAGTTGTTGACGTCTAATTGCAAGAGGTGGTTCATTGGCTTCTATTTGCATACTGTTTACTAGACTGGTGCGAAGAGTTCCTGGATCAATTCGAAGAGCAGCTGACTGGATAGATTCAAGGATCTTGAGGGAAGACGCTGTTGCAGAGTTGTATACTATACTGCCATAATCTAATTTGGCCCCAATAATTGACCTATGAGTATTCATGAGCACTTGATAGTCTGCTCCCCAGTTTTTTGCTGCGAGAATCTTCCTTAAATATAATCCGTCGTAGACACTCATCCTTGAGATTTTTCAGGTATGGAATCCAACTTAATTTACTATCAAACAGAATTCCCAGGATTTTAAGAGTTGATACTGTCTCAATTTTATGATTGTTTATGTTGAGCTCGGGATCTGGTACAGAGTGTTTGTTTTTATAGAATACTATGTATTTGGACTTAGTTTTGGAGAACTTGAATCTAGTAATCTTGGCCCATTGTTGAATATTTTCAAGTGATTCTTGAAGTAGTTGTTGAGTAGTTGAACTATTTCTTCCAGCACAGAATATGGTCAAATCGTCGGCAAAAAGACAAGCCTTTACTGGCAAGTGGATGTTGGCTACAATTCCGTTTATTGCGACCAGGAATAAAGTAACACTGATAACTGATCGTTGAGGGACTCCATTGTCGATTGTAACTTCCTGTGACAAAATGCCGTTTGTCTTAACTTGAATTCTACGATCTTTGAGGAAGTTGTAGATGAAATAGAGCATATTTCCTAAAATTTTATATTCCATCAATGATTTAAGTACATGGTCTTTGAACACCATGTCATATGCCTTTTCAATATCTAGACTAACTGCTATGAGGTGATGGTTGTTTATGAAAGCCTCCCGAATTTCAGATTCCAAACTTATGAGAGTATCAACAGTTGAACGTCCTTTACGAAATCCACTTGGTACATCACTAAAAAAGTGTATATGTTCAAGATACCATCGTAATCTCCTGTTAACAATTTTCTCCATTAATTTGCATATTGCATTTGTTAAAGCGATTGGACGGTAATTTTCTGCAATTGAGTTATCCTTCCCTGGCTTGAGTATTGGAACAACAATGGCTCTGCGCCATTGATCAGGGAACGTCTGAGAGGTCCATATGTAATTGAAAATAGCCAGAAGATAATTTAATGTGTTTATTGGGAGCTGTCTTAGGAACTCATAAGGGACCGTATCTGGGCCAGGGCTGGATTTGCCACATTTGTCAAGTTCAATAATCATGTCCTGTAATTGAAAAGGTTCATTTAAATTAGAATTGGAGTCGGAGGAGGTTCTTTTTAGATCAAGAGGTTCGCTGGTTTTCTTTATATGGAGAAAATGTTGGCCATAATTGTGGTCACTAGAAATCTCGGAGAATGTATCAGCTAATTTATCAGCAATGTTTGGAGGGTTGGTTATGAAGGATCCATCATTCGGGTTTCTGAGAGAAGTAATGAGGAACTGGTTATATTGACCATTTACACGTTTGAGTTTATTACATACTTCTTTTTGTGGAGTTTGAGAATTTAGTGAGGAAACAAATGTCAGCCACGAGTTCTTTTTGCTATCTTTAATTTATTTTCGGGCGATTGCTCTACATTTCTGAAATTGGGCTTTATTTTCAGGAGTTGGTTTTCTCTTAAAGACATAGAAAGCATGGATTTATTCTTTAGAGCTTCCTTGCATGCGTCGTTCCACCAAGGTACTGTCTTCTTACACGGGTTTATCTTTATTTTCGGAACACTAAGGTTTGCAGATTTAATTATTGCTTCTGTAAAATCTTGAACAATATCATTGATGTGTTTGGAAGGGAAGTCATGTGGATGGGTTAGGCCAATTAAATGGTTGTTGACTATATGATTGAACTGCGTCCAATTTGCTTAATTTAAGTTCCATTTAAGGGTTTGGGGCATCGGGGCGTTGATTGAAGCGTTGTCATTATTGATCAGTATGGGGAAGTGGTCACTATTTCATTGGAGCGTCGAATAGACAGACCAGTCAAAACCAGTTGCTTTCTCCGGAGTGCAGATAGTTAGGTCTATGCTACTATAGGTTCCATGAGCAATATCGAAACGAGTTGGAGCTGTTGAATTCATTAGAATTAGGTCAAATTCATCTAGTATCTTTTCTATCTCCTTCCCTCTTGCATCGGAGTGATGACTGCCCCATAACCTGTTATGGCTGTTGAAGTCGCCTACTAGAATGAATGGTTTAGGTAGCTGATGGATAAGATTTCGTAGATCAACTCCGTGAAATAGATAACTGTTTGGTATATAAATATTGCAGATACACAGAGAGGGAGGTAGATGCAATGAGACGGCTACAGCTTCCAAATTGGAGTTAAAGTAATTTCTTTAAGGTATATATTGTTTTTGACATAGGTAGCTACTCCTCCACTTGCATCTCTTGCATTAGTTCTGTTTTTATGATACACATCGTAAAGTCTTAGATTAGCAGCAAAATCGTTCCGAAATTTGGTCTCTTGGAGACAGATAATGGGTGGTTGGTGTTTATTTATCAGGAGTTGTAGGAATTCTAACTGGGATCGATAGCTGTTGATGAGTAGTGTTGTTGCCATAAGTATGATCAGGAATAGCAAAAGATCCATTTCCATTATTATAGAGGAAGATATTAGTCATCGCTAGATTAGTCTAGAGAAAAATTGTAATCCATTTGGTCTTCTCTTAGGTTGACGAACTTCAGTAATTTCTTCACTATCTGAGAGCTTCTGTTTTTAATGCTTTTATCGGTGTAGTAGGGGTATAGTTTCTGTAGGGCTTTAGCAAGTCCTTCTATGTCTTGGATGTAATTGAAAGCAATTGCCACCACGTCCTTGACATCTTGGGAATTTTCGTGAAAAGATTGGAGTTGTGTGTAACTGAGAGGAGCTAGTGATGGATCAGCTTCCAAAACCTGTTTCACAGGAAGGAGCATATCTCTGATTGTTGGTTTTTGTGGTTCTTTCTTGGGTTTCATAGAAGTGTGATTTACCTTGTGATTCTCAATTTGTTCAGAAGAGTCGATTTTGGGTCTGTTGCTATTAGAAATATTTTGGTCAGTTCTTTCACTGCTGGCGAATGACATTGATCTTTTAAATCCAGGGAAATGTCCAGTTGTTGAAGCAGGACATGTTTCACTATGTCCAGGCACTGTTCTTTCTATTGGAATTTCGGAGAGAGAAATACCATTACAATCTTGGTTTTGAGTTAAGTTTAGGATAGCTGATGAAGTTTCATCATTCGAATTTGTTGGAGGAAGATCGGACGTACTGGTTGCATTTTTGGGGTTTATCTCTGTTGTTTGTGGTTTATCTTGTAGTTTAGGAAAATTGGAGAGGTTAGGTTTGTCAATTTCATGAATGTCGTGCTGAGAGGTTGGTTGATCATTTGGAACTGAGTTGTTACTAGGACAGTCTTTGGCCAAATGTCCCTCAGTTTTACAAATAAAGCAGGTGGGTGAGTCAGATGATAGGTAAATCCAGTAGTTAGTGCCATCGTATTCAATTTGGAGAGATGCAGGGAGTTTATCGAAGTCTTCATTTTGGGCGTACATTTGTCTTCGAAAGCTCAAAATATGAGAGAAACCTGGGATGGATAAGCCTGCTCTGATAGGGGTAATTTTAGATATGATTTTCACACCAATGTTTAGCGATTCCTCTTCAATTACATAGTTGGGTATTGCAGGACATACGTTTGATAATATAATACGCTTGTTTTTTTGTTAAGAGTGGTCGTATTTCCAAAGATACATTGTTTATTAAGATCTTGGGGTTTGCTAATATTAACTCTTCGACAACTTTATTGCTAGAAAGAAAAATACATAATCGTCCATTCGATATTCGTGAAACAAAACGAATGTTGCTAGGGCTAGTGAGTTTTCCTACAGCTAGCACATAATCTTTGATACTGATTCCATCTTGGGATTCAATTACGATAGCTTGTTCATTGGAGGGGAGAGATTGAGCTATAGCAGAATAGCTTGACCTTGGATTTGTTTCTTTGGTACCGGTAGTTATTGTAGTTGTCATTTGGGTGCCAGATGTACTGTTGTTAAAATCAGGGTTATTTACAGTATTATAATAATTCATTGGTTGGTTTGGTACTTGGTGGGTTGATATGTCAGAAGTTTTATCATTCGTTGTGTTCGTTAAGAGAGGCCGACCTCTATCAACAGAGGTGGCGGCGATGTTGGGTTGACCAGAACAGAGTTTTAGGTTGTGTATTTTCCACTTCACGTACGGTAAGGTTCACAAATATTAGGAATAATACTTACAAAAGTGTTGTAGCTATCTAGAATACTTTGATATACGATTCGCACTCGAATGTGATATCCAAAAACCTCTCCAAATGAGATGTAACTACGGCAGCACGAACCTCGTGAACATTGTCTAGTCACAGCCTTCTCGACTTTCCTCTGGGGATATGTTAAGGCTGTTGGATGCTAATAAATGAAACAAAGAAGAACTTCTGAAATTACCCGCGTCGCAAAAGAGCCAGTGTGCGATGGGCATCTTACTCTGACGCGTTTCCCATCGATGGCACCGATAAAATTAGGAAAGTTCCAGTGTTGAAAAAAGTTGTCTGCTATTGCGTACCATTTCTCAAGTGTACGTAGGTATTCTTCTTTTCGTGTGTCCCACAGAATATCACACGTTTCTCTCACTATCTTTGAAACTGTTGAGCGGTCCAGGCGAAAATGAAAAGCCAGTGACCTAAATGATTCACCAGTTGCCAAATATCTGAATCAAACATTGCAAAATCTCTATTTTATTGATTTATGTTATTTCCTCTACGAGCATTCACTGGGCCTTTGGAGGAGCTGCGGCACTCACTTGGTTGGAAGGACTAGACATCAGCTTGTGATGAAATCTGAGTGTAATACATTTCAAACGATTGGCATGAAGCATCATACGCTAAATAAATAAATAATCTATCCATTGCTTTACTAATGATTTCTTTTTATTTTCAATGAAAGCTGTCAAGGGAAGATGGAAATATGTACGAAGTAGTGGGATGAGGGGGGAGCTGTCTCACTTTTTATTGAGCCACCCTCGTATCGGCCCCGAACCTGATATCTCGCTAACCAAACATGGGATTAGAACATACAGGGTGTCCTAGCACTGCTAGTAATGCCCCCTACTTTCCTATAGGCTCTTTATTTGATTAAAAGACCAAAACTAAAAGGTCATTCGCGAGTAGTGGGGTAGTGTTGGTTTCCTGAAGTCGCGCTCGTGCTTGAATATGTATGCCTATGTTGGGAAAGGGTTAGGTGGTGAGGGAGGAGTAGGGTCGAGTGAGGGGTCGTTTAGATGGTATTTTTTCCGCTCTAGATGATGGTGAGGTTATTTTTTAAAAATGGATGGAATTGGGAAACGCCATTTGGGGTAAACATGTTGTTTTTTGACATTTTGGCGATGAGTGTTTTTTTTATGCGCATGCGCACTTGAGGAGTTTTGTAAGAGGGCGGGCTTTTTAAATGATGATTTATCAATGAGTGTTTTTTTAATATGTATTGAAATAAACCATAAAAACTAATAGGTCATCGGCTTTTGACTATCTCGCTAACCAATAATCGGATTTAAACGTATGAGGTGTCGTAGGACTCGTGGTGAACTCTCCTTTTCTATGGATGGGGTATATTCACTCCAAAATAAAAACTACCCTTACCCGGGGGGGTGAAATAGTAATATTTTTTTGTATGTGTGCGCACGGACGGGTTTTGTCAAAAGGACCTAACTATACGTTAGTTAATATTTTCTGAACCCCTCATGGGATTTTGCCATAGGCAGTATTATAGCCCTGGGGGTGACGCCCCGTTTTTGAATGTATGATTCATTTTTGTCGAAAGGGCCTAACGACACTTTTGTTCATATCTCGCGAACCAATCATGCTAGGGACTTGTATGAGGGGTCCTAGCACTTGGGGCAACATCCCCTGTTTGGGGGTGAAACTACCCCCCAAAATTGAAAAATCCCTATCTCGGAAACGAAGAATCCTAAAATTAGGTGTGATAGCTTAAAAAATAGGGGATGATATAGGCTTTTACCTCGATGGATCATTTCACCCCTAAAACAGTAAATAGTCATGTTATGGGGGAAAAACGTGTTAAACACCTAAAAATGATAAATGAACCTAAGATCTTTTGTTTTTGATGAAAAATAGCAGGGGGGTGAAACTACCCCCCCAAAATTGAAAAATCCCTATCTCGGAAACGAAGAATCCTAAAATTAGGTGTGATAGCTTAAAAAATAGGGGATGCTATAGGTTTTTACCTCGATGGATCATTTCACCCCTAAAACAGTAAATAGTCATGTTATGGGAGAAAAACGTGTTAAACACCTAAAAATGATAAATGAACCTAAGATCTTTTGTTTTTGATGAAAAATAGCAGGGGGGTGAAACTACCCCCCAAAATTGAAAAATCCCTATCTCGGAAACGAAGAATCCTAAAATTAGGTGTGATAGCTTAAAAAATAGGGGATGATATAGGCTTTTACCTCGATGGATCATTTCACCCCTAAAACAGTAAATATTCATGTTATGAGGAAAAATGTGTTATACACCTAAAAGCATAAGCATCTTTGTGAAACCATGCTTTAATGGATATGTGTATGGAGGATGATTGTTATTATTATTATTGTTATTATTATTATTAGGTAATTATGGATTAATGTGCGGATAGATAACTAACCTGTGGGGAGCGTGATGGCGCAGGTGCTTAGCTGCTCGTCTTTACTCGGGCAGGTGGGGTTCAAATCCCGGTGACAGCGGGGGTTGGAATTTTCACGTGAAAAAAATCACGTGGCGTCAGGAAGGGCATTCGGCCTTAAATCCCCGGCCAAAACCAAAATGAGCCTGGTTGGCTCCGGCGACTCAAAATAATTGGGAAAAGCCGAAGAAAGAAAAAATGATAACTCACCAGTAATAGTAAACATTGGTTTGAGGTGTTGAAGAAGTCAGGATGGCCAACCCTTTACCCTGGTTCACGAATGGACCCCAAAAAGTTTTACCTGTCAAGACTCAGTCTACCCTGTTGCAGCCTTGTGAAAAAAAATCGAACCGGGGCCTCTGTAGTGACAGTGGAGCTATATTCATGATGATTTTTAAACAAACATAGGCTTGCCTACTACCGCTGTGTTGAATCTGCACAGAGACTCTGGCTTTGGTTTGCGTAGTGTGCCTTGCTGATAACAGCACAGCGACCTTGTCAGTAAGTTTCATATTACTCATTTGCTTGATAGCGGACATGCTATGCACATGACTAGATCGTTGTTAGGTTTGACAAAGGCTTAGTGAAGCTTATGGCAACCTTGAAATGAATGTCATGGTATAGTCGGGGTTGGAAGCCAAGACCTTAGGGTTGACAACCAAGTAGGTTAACCACTACACGGTGATATGGTGAAATAATAATGTAACAGAACATATAGAAACGTTTTCTATAGTTTAACGAATTGGCATACCATGAGAGGTGTAGGTAATGGAAATTGAATCCTTAGCTGATGATTATACTACTTTCCATGCCCACGTATAAGCTATCATGGTAGAAAAAGAATGGTATGGCTTGTTTTAAACGGAGAATAATCATTGTGTTTACTGTGAAACACAAATCTGAATTTAAAATTAATTTAAAATAATTAATTTAAAATTAACTAATTTAAAATTAGTTTAGTACGCTGAAGTTAAAATGAATAATGATCACGTTACAGACAGCCAGTTTCAAAGCCATGAGAACTAAGTGAACAAAGTATAAAATTCATGAGCCAGTGAGGAATTCAACATGCTGTCCTTTGGACAAGAGAGAAGCGTTCTACAGCGACCCTCAATGGTTTTGGACATCGTAAAGATGAAAATTAAATCTAAGCTACTACACGCTTATATACTAGAAGAAGAAATGGAAAACAATTGGTCAAATAAAGGACAGAAGGAATAAAAAATGGCCCTCAACCCTCAAGCATAAGGATTGAGGGAGTTGAAGGAAGGAGAGCCATGAAAGGCAGATAAAAAGTATACTAGGAGTGGCTTTGCCCCAGAGGTAATGGATAAAGAGGAGGAAAACTGGACTCAGCTCAGAAATCCCTTGGGGTTGCCAACTTCCAAACTGATCAGCCCTTGAGGGTGTAGCCATAGGCAGAGTGCATCGCAAGTCGTGGGGCTAAATACACCCTACCTTCTTGAGGGGGCTTGGGCAAATGACAGGAAATAACATGAAAATAAAAAAGCAAGGCTGCCTCCTCAGGATATCAGAAAAAATAAATAAACCAGGGCCAATGAAGTTGCAAAAGGAAGAGACTCCCTAGGGCTCGGATACCCTAATCATGTTGGGGTCGGTAGAGAACAAGAGTTGAGCAAGTGTGGTCGACAGGAAATAAGAGAGTGAGGAGCCTAGCACAAGTTAGTGGAAGCAATGACGGTCTCAGCTGGGACTCCGTGATCGTCAACCTACATGACACTAGATATGACGCCCAGGGGTGGAATTAAAGACCTCTATTGTTTTATATCACTGGCTTTTAAGAACGCTAACACATGGCATGCCTTATAATGCAATACTGGTCCTAGGGTATGCAAAATTGTATTAGAAACTCAGCTAATAATAGTGTGCTTGCCCATGATTTACCTTAAATTTTCCTAAAATCCACTACATTTTCCGAAAATTGACCAAATGACACAACATTCCAGCAAAATTCAACAAATGACTATCAGATTTATTGAAATTCCATTGATTTACCTAAGCATGGTTTAAACTACCTCAAATTCATATAATATTAGACGAATATAGATGAAAATTCACTAAAATTTACCGAATTTAGCCAAGTGGTGTACAAACCATGAAATTTATCCAATTTTTTAAATTAAAATTGACCACATGTACTCGAAAATTTCATAATATTCCCTTTACATGTATGCTTTTTATTGTTGTTGTTGTTGTTGTTGTTGTTGTTTCGTTTACCATACTCTCTGCAGACAAATACCTCAACATGAATTTCTCTTAGACTAGAGCTCTACATTCGATATGATAGCTGAGTTTCATTTCCCATAAACTTGTCACTGAGGCGGGTGTCAGGAAAAGGCATTCAGCTGTAAAAACCACACTCTCACATAGACTTTCATAACCTCTTACGTTGAGGTTCCTAACGCTAACGACATTGAATGATTGAACGGTTTCCTTTTCACAATTCCTGTCTATACTTTCCTCTTTAAGGTTGCAAGATGTTTGCAAGATTCCTAAAATGCAATTAAATGTAATAAATACCTTAAGATGGTTTCATTTGTTTAATGATATGGTGTTGATGATGGATATATACGTTAAGACTAATTTTTGTTAGGTCTTGACTGACCTTGCAATTAGAAATTGACAAACCAAACATGGGTTATCTACCAGGGGAACACTTTGACCACTATGTTGGTTATTGACCAGTAAGTACAGTTCTAGTAATGAAACAGAAATCCAACACAAACAATGAGCGCACAATGCGGCGGAGATTGGTACCACGATGTACTCTTGGTTATGTAGCTATGTGGAATGTACATCACATATGGTTTACTTGAAGGTTTGGAGATTCCATTAAAGATATTTCTACAATAAACCATTTTCAAATGGTCATTCGTTGGTGTGAAAATATTTATTATATGGTATTTTATGAAAACAATTATGATTTATAAAAAATTTATACGTTTACTGTATTCTTATTTAATGTAAGCACTGGAGGCACTATCGACCAAAATACAGCACTATCTGGAATGTATATTGCATACTTGAAGGTTTGGTGATCCCATTAAAGGTATTCCTACAATAAATGATTTTTAAGTTGTCGTTCTATGGCGTGAAAATATTTAATATATGATATTTGCAAAAAGGATTTACCAGTGGAATTATTTTACAAGTAGTTATTTTAATGACCAACAGAGTTCACTGTTAAGAAGGTAGAGCCCTATGTGGAATGTAGGATAACATGTTATACATGATACGTGACAACTGTAAGGCTTGTGATTTTTAAGATGCCTTTATCCCTATATTAATCACCCAGTTTGCAATACTGATAACTGCAATGTTTCTGAAAAAAAAATTGAAACAAAACAAAAATCAGCATTGAAAAACCAAAAAGTGGTTGAGCATATATATAGTGGGGAAAAGAAAAGTTTTGTAAACACTAATGTCCAACAAGACTAATTAAATCAGTAACTGTCAGGGTGGCCGAGTGGTTAAGGCGTTTGACTTAAGATCAAATTTCCAAATATATAAGGAAGCAAGGGTTCGAATCCCTTCCCTGACATAACTATTGCTTGAACATGCAAGAAAACAAGAAATATACACAAACTATGTTTATCAATTTAATCAATTTTTTATTATTTTTTTTTACAAGAGATAGACACACAGAATACAGCTCGTTTTTGTTTATCAGTTCTTTTAAACATAACACTTGTTGAATTTTTTTTTTTTTAGGGGATGGGGGTGTTGCTACGTTGACCCATCACACAATAATAGCAGCTTCACGAAGTTCATTTTCTATATTTAATAGCTCTTTCTCATAACCAATATGACCAAGCTGTTTACAGGCATGCAAGAGCTGTAGACGTTCGACTAATATATTAGGATCGTTCCATTTGCTATTTTTTATGAATGGTTTCAGAATCTCGGGAAGCAGTTCATCATTATCACCATTAATATGATTATCATCATCATTATTATAATCATTTTCATAATGATGATCATTATCATCGTTATCATTACCATGATAATTTCCACCTGTGTCCACAGTCTGTTCAATGGTTTGAGTTGTCTTTGATAGTGTTGAAAGCTTCTTTTTAGATGTGCTAGAATGCTTTAACATTGTTATGTTATTATTACCACTATTACCTTTCCCCACTAACTTTCTGATGGGGTATATTGTCTCTGATAGGGTTGAGGGCTTTTGAGATGTGGGTGCATGTCTGAACATGGGTTTCACTGGAGGTGTTAAAGGTTTCTCATTAAACAACTCGCTAACAGCATGAGTGCGTTGTAGTGTATTAAACTTGAGGTTAATATTATCTTGAGTAGTACTATCTTTCTCTCGGACTTGGTTTCTTGCTTTGGTTTGGGTTTTCCTTACATTTAGACTAGCATGATTATTAAGTTTACATTCATGATTGTTTGAAGAAAGTACGTCCAATTCTTTTGTTTTAAGCATTCCTCGACACTGTTTCGATCGTTGCTTTGAACAGCGCCAAATAACAGTTCCATTTTTATTGCTTCGTTTCACAATATATGAATATCCTTTATAGTATGCATAAGGCTTACCATACCTAGTCACTGATACTTCCATATCAACTGTCAAGCACAAACTAATCTCTAGTAAAGACAACTTGGTAATAACAACAATAGTTTAATGTGGGAGCATATATACATGCAAAAAAGTGGGAGCAAAGGTGGGGGGGTAAAAAGTGGGAGCAAATGTGGGAGAAAAAAATAACTGTGAGCAAAAAGTGGGAGCATATATGGGATCAAATGTGGGAGCAAAGCAAATATAAAAAAAAGTGGGAGCAAATATGCTAACAAATATGTCAACAAATATACCAGCAAAAGTAAATACACAAGTCAAGATAGATTAAAGTGCAAAGAAAATATGCAAGCAAATATGAGAGCAAAAATGGTGTTTTTTCTAAAACAACTAGACATAACAAACTTAGTCATAACCTAACCTAACCTAACCTCACCTAACCTCACCTAACCTCACCTCACCTAACCTCACCTAACTTCACCTAACCTAACCTAACCTAACTTAACTTCACCTAATCTAACTTGACTGAACTTTACCTAACCTAACCCATCATAACTTCACCTAACCTAACTTTACCTCATCTAACTTCACCTAACCTAACTTTCAACTCACAGATCAAAATTAAATTCTAGGCATAGTTGAGTTGGAACCCAAGACTTCAGGGATAACACACAAGTATACTAGCCACTACACCGCAAAATGGGCAAATTATCATGCAACACAACATAAAGTAAAAGTTTCCTGTAGTGTAACTCATTGGCTGTCAACCATAGTTTGGGAATTCCAACCCAAGACCTCAGGACTTTTGTTTTGAACATTATCAGAAATATTATTCCATTTACATTTTGCTGCTGCTGCTTATAGTTATAAGAGTTGGCATTAATATGGAAAGCAAAAAGAAATGTGGGAGCAAAAAGTGGGTGGAAAACGTGTAAGCAGAAGTGGGAGCAAACAAGTGTGAGCAAATATGGGAGCAGAAAGTGGGAGCAAATGTGAAAGCAAAAGTGGGAGCAAAAAGAGCGAGCAAAAGTGAGTGTACAAAGTAGGAGCAAAATGTGTGAGTAAAAAGTGGGGGCAAATGTGGTGTTTTACTAAAACAATCTCCCCTAACCTAACCTAAACTAACTTCACCCAACCTAATTTCACCTAACCTAACTTTACTTAACCTAACCTTCCAACTCTCAGATCAAAAATTAAATTCTGGCCATAGTCGAGTTGGAACCCAAAACCTCTGGGATAACACCCAAGTATACTAGCCACTACACCGCGAAATGGGCAAATTATCATGCAGCACAACACAAAAATAAAAAAGTTTTCTGTAGTGTAACTCATTGGCTGACAATCATAGTTGAGAATTCAAACCCAAGACCTCAGGACTTTTGTTTTGAACATTATCAGAAATATTATTCCATTTACATTTTGCTGTTGCTTATAGTTATAAGAGTTGGCATTAATATGGGAGCAAAAGTGAAAGCAAAAAGTGGGTACAAGCAAGGCTGGTTGTAGAGACTTTCATATCAACTAATACACATAAATTAAATTTTAGTAAAGTGACTTGGCTAATAGTAATTATAATATTAACAGTTTAAAAAAAATTCAAGGGGATTGATATTTTTCAGGGTGTAATTTCCAAAGGACTGTCAAGAATAATAATTACATGAACAGATTCCAAGATCTCTAGAGTGCTTTTAAGGTTAATGATTGGCTAGGAGTGAGATAGAGCTAGCTAACCTAAGTTAACCTCAGCTCAGTAAACCTAACCTTGTCACATGGCATGTTCTACAAGTATAGACTTGCTTTGAGACTGGCTATGACGTCACAGATGAATGGCGGTGGGAGGCTGGCAAAAAGGAAAATGTTTTTGGATAATAAAAACGTCATGTCCAGTGATATAAAACAATAGAGGTCTTTAATTCCACCCCTGGGCCTCATATCTAGTGTCATGTAGGTTGACGATCACGGAGTCCCAGCTGAGACCGTCATTGCTTCCACTAACTTGTGCTAGGCTCCTCACTCTCTTATTTCCTGTCGACCACACTTGCTCAACTCTTGTTCTCTACCGACCCCAACATGATTAGGGTATCCGAGCCCTAGGGAGTCTCTTCCTTTTGCAACTTCATTGGCCCTGGTTTATTTATTTTTTCTGATATCCTGAGGAGGCAGCCTTGCTTTTTTATTTTCATGTTATTTCCTGTCATTTGCCCAAGCCCCCTCAAGAAGGTAGGGTGTATTTAGCCCCACGACTTGCGATGCACTCTGCCTATGGCTACACCCTCAAGGGCTGATCAGTTTGGAAGTTGGCAACCCCAAGGGATTTCTGAGCTGAGTCCAGTTTTCCTCCTCTTTATCCATTACCTCTGGGGCAAAGCCACTCCTAGTATACTTTTAATCTGCCTTTCATGGCTCTCCTTCCTTCAACTCCCTCAATCCTTATGCTTGAGGGTTGAGGGCCATTTTTTATTCCTTCTGTCCTTTATTTGACCAATTGTTTTCCATTTCTTCTTCTAGTATATAAGCGTGTAGTAGCTTAGATTTAATTTTCATCTTTACGATGTCCAAAACCATTGAGGGTCGCTGTAGAACGCTTCTCTCTTGTCCAAAGGACAGCATGTTGAATTCCTCACTGGCTCATGAATTTTATACTTTGTTCACTTAGTTCTCATGGCTTTGAAACTGGCTGTCTGTAACGTGATCATTATTCATTTTAACTTCAGCGTACTAAACTAATTTTAAATTAGTTAATTTTAAATTAATTATTTTAAATTAATTTTAAATTCAGATTTGTGTTTCACAGTAAACACAATGATTATTCTCCGTTTAAAACAAGCCATACCATTCTTTTTCTACCATGATAGCTTATACGTGGGCATGGAAAGTAGTATAATCATCAGCTAAGGATTCAATTTCCATTACCTACACCTCTCATGGTATGCCAATTCGTTAAACTATAGAAAACGTTTCTATATGTTCTGTTACATTATTATTTCACCATATCACCGTGTAGTGGTTAACCTACTTGGTTGTCAACCCTAAGGTCTTGGCTTCCAACCCCGACTATACCATGACATTCATTTCAAGGTTGCCATAAGCTTCACTAGTCATGTGCATAGCATGTCCGCTATCAAGCAAATGAGTAATATGAAACTTACTGACAAGGTCGCTGTGCTGTTATCAGCAAGGCACACTACGCAAACCAAAGCCAGAGTCTCTGTGCAGATTCAACACAGCGGTAGTAGGCAAGCCTATGTTTGTTTAAAAATCATCATGAATATAGCTCCACTGTCACTACAGAGGCCCCGGTTCGATTTTTTTCACAAGGCTGCAACAGGGTAGACTGAGTCTTGACAGGTAAAACTTTTTGGGGTCCATTCGTGAACCAGGGTAAAGGGTTGGCCATCCTGACTTCTTCAACACCTCAAACCAATGTTTACTATTACTGGTGAGTTATCATTTTTTCTTTCTTCGGCTTTTCCCAATTATTTTGAGTCGCCGGAGCCAACCAGGCTCATTTTGGTTTTGGCCGGGGATTTAAGGCCGAATGCCCTTCCTGACGCCACGTGATTTTTTTCACCGGGATTTGAACCCCACCTGCCCGAGTAAAGACGAGCAGCTAAGCACCTGCGCCATCACGCTCCCCACAGGTTAGTTATCTATCCGCACATTAATCCATAATTACCTAATAATAATAATAACAATAATAATAATAACAATCATCCTCCATACACATATCCATTAAAGCATGGTTTCACAAAGATGCTTATGCTTTTAGGTGTATAACACATTTTTCCTCATAACATGAATATTTACTGTTTTAGGGGTGAAATGATCCATCGAGGTAAAAGCCTATATCATCCCCTATTTTTTAAGCTATCACACCTAATTTTAGGATTCTTCGTTTCCGAGATAGGGATTTTTCAATTTTGGGGGGTAGTTTCACCCCCCTGCTATTTTTCATCAAAAACAAAAGATCTTAGGTTCATTTATCATTTTTAGGTGTTTAACACGTTTTTCTCCCATAACATGACTATTTACTGTTTTAGGGGTGAAATGATCCATCGAGGTAAAAACCTATATCATCCCCTATTTTTTAAGCTATCACACCTAATTTTAGGATTCTTCGTTTCCGAGATAGGGATTTTTCAATTTTGGGGGGGTAGTTTCACCCCCCTGCTATTTTTCATCAAAAACAAAAGATCTTAGGTTCATTTATCATTTTTAGGTGTTTAACACGTTTTTCCCCCATAACATGACTATTTACTGTTTTAGGGGTGAAATGATCCATCGAGGTAAAAGCCTATATCATCCCCTATTTTTTAAGCTATCACACCTAATTTTAGGATTCTTCGTTTCCGAGATAGGGATTTTTCAATTTTGGGGGGTAGTTTCACCCCCAAACAGGGCATGTTGCCCCAAGTGCTAGGACCCCTCATACAAGTCCCTAGCATGATTGGTTCGCGAGATATGAACAAAAGTGTCGTTAGGCCCTTTCGACAAAAATGAATCATACATTCAAAAACGGGGCGTCACCCCCAGGGCTATAATACTGCCTATGGCAAAATCCCATGAGGGGTTCAGAAAATATTAACTAACGTATAGTTAGGTCCTTTTGACAAAACCCGTCCGTGCGCACACATACAAAAAAATATTACTATTTCACCCCCCCGGGTAAGGGTAGTTTTTATTTTGGAGTGAATATACCCCATCCATAGAAAAGGAGAGTTCACCACGAGTCCTACGACACCTCATACGTTTAAATCCGATTATTGGTTAGCGAGATAGTCAAAAGCCGATGACCTATTAGTTTTTATGGTTTATTTCAATACATATTAAAAAAACACTCATTGATAAATCATCATTTAAAAAGCCCGCCCTCTTACAAAACTCCTCAAGTGCGCATGCGCATAAAAAAAACTCTCATCGCCAAAATGTCAAAAAACAACATGTTTACCCCAAATGGCGTTTCCCAATTCCATCCATTTTTAAAAAATAACCTCACCATCATCTAGAGCGGAAAAAATACCATCTAAACGACCCCTCACTCGACCCTACTCCTCCCTCACCACCTAACCCTTTCCCAACATAGGCATACATATTCAAGCACGAGCGCGACTTCAGGAGACCAACACTACCCCACTACTCGCGAATGACCTTTTAGTTTTGGTCTTTTAATCAAATAAAGAGCCTATAGGAAAGTAGGGGGCATTACTAGCAGTGCTAGGACACCCTGTATGTTCTAATCCCATGTTTGGTTAGCGAGATATCAGGTTCGGGGCCGATACGAGGGTGGCTCAATAAAAAGTGAGACAGCTCCCCCCTCATCCCACTACTGTACGAGCATACATTCATAAAGAATGTAGAAAAGTTGAAAAACCGCGCTTTGGTGACGGTGCTAAAATGTATCCACCTCTACGTCTCGCTTATTCGAACAACTGAAGTTCCTGCAGAATACTATGGTTCTTTCACACAGGGATTCCAATTTACCCTTCTCAGACAATGACACGTAAACAACTGAAGATGTAGATAAGACTACTACGTCGCACGACGAGAAGGTCCGTATACACCATTATCTACTGATCTGTCTTCAGTTCCTCCACCACCACCACCACCCAAGAAACAACGTTCCATGAGAACCGGCAAACCCCAAAGTAACGAGCTCCTGGTGTTTGAAAGGAAAAAGGTTGAACTCTGCAAAAGGAAAGCGAAAAAGAGGGTAACGAAGACCACCAATTCTTTAAGAGTATTTTGCCCTACATGGTTCAAATCCCTTCAATCGCAAATTAAGGTTAGGAGGCAGGATGCAAGACCTACTGTAATTTTGAGTGAACTCGTATCTTTGCAAGTCCACATCCAGCCATGTACATCCAATTCCAGTTCTCTGCGAAATATCAATAAGCAACCTCATCTACCTCCTACAGTCCAACAACCTGTGAATGAACCTGGCTTTTACGAGCCTCCTGATGTATCGCCACATACTCTGACTTCATCTGTACAGACATACAATTCTGTACTCTAATCGGGTTTGGTGCAATAATTTGAATGTCAATTTGTACTTTACATGAATAAGTTTCATTAAAATACCCGTAATAATGTTATACAGTATTATACTGTACTAAATCAGTCTTCCATCGCTTCATAAATTAATAATGATAATAATAATAATAGTAATAACAATAACAGAAATAGTGTGAAGTGCAGAGTAGCCTAATTCTGCATTATTATTATTATTATCGTACTAACACTAATATGTCTATTTTATATTAACAATTGATATAACTTATCTATACTAATATAATAAAGCTGAAGAGTTTGTGTGTTAAAACGCGCTAATCTCTGGAACTACCAGTCCGATTCGAAAAAATCTTTTTTTATATGATAGCCAGATTCAAAAAGAATAGTTTAGGCTATGTAGCATTAGGCTACACCTCTCAGGTAACCTTAAAGATTTATTTTTGTTCAGTAAGTCGGTAGAACAAGCGCCCCCGAACAGCTCTATCCACATGCGCTGGCCTTATGGTTAGTGATACGTACACCGTTTCACCTATCTGAACCAAAATTTGTATACTTACCCTCTGGAACCCTGATGGTAACACTGTCTACGTGGAATTTATGACAGACCAGTCCATTCCCTGCATTTAGGCCCTTTGGTTCAACACTGCACCTTTTCCCCGATCTGAACCAAAATTTGTATACTTACCCTCTGGAACCCTGAAGGTAACACTGTCTACGTGGAATTTATGACAGGCCAGTCCATTCCCTGCATTTAGGCCCTTTGGTTCAACACTGCACCTTTTCCCCGATCTGAACCAAAATTTGTTTACTTACCCTTTGGAACCCTGCGAGTAACACTGTTTACATGAAATTTCGGACAGACCACTCCATTCCTTGCATTTAGGCCCTTTGGCACAAATCTACACCGTTTCACCGATCAGAACCAAAATGTGTATACTTACCCTTTGGAACCCTGCGAATAACACTGCCTACATGAAATTTATGACAGGCCACTCCATTTCCTGCATTTAGGCCCTTTGGCACAAATCTACACCGTTTCACCAATCTGAACCAAAAGTTGTATACTTACCCTTTGGAACCCTGCGAGTAACACTGTTTACATGAAATTTCGGACAGATCACTCCATTCCCTGCATTTAGGCCCTTTGGCACAAATCTACACCGTTTCACCGATCAGAACCAAAATGTGTATACTTACCCTTTGGAACCCTGCGAGTAACACTGCCTACATGAAATTTATGACAGGCCACTCCATTTCCTGCATTTAGGCCCTTTGGCACAAATCTACACCGTTTCACCAATCTGAACCAAAAGTTGTATACTTACCCTTTGGAACCCTGCGAGTAACACTGTTTACATGAAATTTCGGACAGATCACTCCATTGCCTGCATTTAGGCCCTTTGGCACAAATCTACACCGTTTCACCAATCTGAACCAAAAGTTGTATACTTACCCTTTGGAAACATGCGAGTAACACTGTTTACATGAAATTTCGGACAGATCACTCCATTCCCTGCATTTAGGCCCTTTGGCACACATCTACACCGTTTCACCAATCTGAACCAAAAGTTGTATACTTACCCTTTGGAACCCTGCGAGTAACACTGTTTACATGAAATTTTGGACAGATCACTCCATTCCCTGCATTAAGGCCCTTTGGCACAAATCCACTCCCTTTCACCAATCTGAACCAAAAGTTGTATACTTACCCTTTGGAAACATGCGAGTAACACTGTTTACATGAAATTTCGGACAGATCACTCCATTCCCTGCATTTAGGCCCTTTGGCACAAATCCACTCCCTTTCACCAATCTGAACCAAAAGTTGTATACTTACCCTTTGGAAACATGCGAGTAACACTGTTTACATGAAATTTCGGACAGATCACTCCATTCCCTGCATTTAGGCCCTTTGGCACAAATCCACTCCCTTTCACCAATCTGAACCAAAAGTTGTATACTTACCCTTTGGAAACATGCGAGTAACACTGTTTACATGAAACTTCGGACAGACCACTCCATTCCCTGCATGTAGGCCCTTCATCACAAATCTACACCGTTTCTCCTAATTGCACCACATCTTACATACACTTTGAAACCCTGCTGGTAACACTGTCCACTTGATATTTTGGACAACGATCCCCAGTCCCTACATTTAGAATAACAGACAAAATGAACTTGAAAACCACGTATTAAGGCCCTAGAACCATTCATGTCCGTGGTAGTGTAGTATTTTAATAAGTCTATTGTTGACGGGCATTTCGGGCTGCATCACGTCACCCCTACCAGTGTTCTGGTGCAGATTTGCGAAAATAGTTGCATCTTGCGCTGTTTATAAATTGCAGTCACGGAGTGTAATTAGTGCAAAAAGATTTCTTAGGCCCCTTTAAACAGTTATCATCATGAAAATATTATGCCTCTGTATAAGTGCAATGGAGTTGGTGCAGTACATTGAGGTTATCAGCTGCAATAAGCGTTGGTGCTTTCAAATTTACCTTCATCTATTCTGAAACTTATCGTTAAGCACTTTGTGGCGATAAATGATACTATTGCTACCTCAGTAGCTCGGGACAGCCGAAGTTGTCCAAAGAGTTCTGATTATTTTCCTACGGCGCTATGCGACAAAATACGACACTATTGGTCTCTACATTTCTAACAGCCAATGAGATATAGGCCCTAGGCAGTGTCTTTTATTTCACCTACTCCTCTTTCTATTTTTTTTTGTAAATTTGTTTGTAAATTACAAGTGTCAGTGCTGTAGTTGGTAAATAGCTGTTTCCCTGTTCATAATTATCATTACGGGAAAATGACCTGAATGTTACGTCCATTATACTGTACTACATATCACCCCCACTACAACCACCACCGCCACCACCACGACCACCGCCGCCACCACCATCACCACCACCGCCATCACCACCACCACCTCCACCGCCGCCACCATCACCACCACCACCACCACCACCACCTCCACCACCACCACCACCATCTCCTCCCCCACCACCACCACCGCCGCCACCACCACCATCACCACCACCACCACCATCACCATCGCCATCACCACCACCACCGCCACCACCACCACCACCACCGCCGCCACCACCACCACAACCACCACCTCCACCACCACCGCCACCACCACCACCGCCACCACCACCACCACCACCACCGCCACCGCCACCACCACCGCCACCACCACCACCGCCACCACCACCACCACCACCACCGCCGCCATC
This sequence comes from Meconema thalassinum, assembly GCA_946902985.2. Lineage (NCBI taxonomy): Eukaryota > Metazoa > Arthropoda > Insecta > Orthoptera > Tettigoniidae > Meconema > Meconema thalassinum. The sequence continues at coordinate 5,711,615 of OX336393.1, read as the reverse complement.
GCCATCACCCCCACTACAACCACCACCATCACCACCACCATCGCCATCACCACCACCACCGCCACCACCACCACCGCCGCCACCACCGCCGCCACCACCACCACCGCCACCACCACCACCGCCACCACCACCACCGCCACCACCACCACCACCACCGCCGCCACCACCACCACCACCACCTCACAATTGGCCAACATACAGCATGGGCTATTCGAATAAGATTTTTACAAAGTTTATCCTTACCTCACGGTAACCACTAGACGTTCCTCAGGTGATATGCATGATCTATAATTTGAATCTTGCTTTTGAATTGCATCTTTAATTTTAGTGAGCAGAATATCGAACGTGTTTGTGTTCATTCTCAAATACTCAAAGAACTTCTCTTCATAATTTCGCAATTGTTTGTACAGAAGGTTAAATTTCCCTTTCGTTAGCGTTGAGCGATTAACGTCATGTACCCAACATGATCGACGTAACAAATCATAGCTTAAAGAACTATTTTCAGACAGAAGTATTTTTCTGCTGAACTTTGAAAGCGACATTTTGATATACACTGTTTAATTGAACCAAGTAACAAGGACTAAAAGCTCTTATGAGTGTGGCCGGTGTGTATCCAAGCACTTTGCATCCAGGCGACCAAGCGCTAAGCACATAGCAAGCCTCCTCCGGTGTGAACGCAGCCTTACGGTCTAAGACTTGCTGGTTGCATTGCTAGGCAGAGCCTACCAACTAGGGCATTTCTCAGTATTTACCCGAGACACCTACTCAGCATTGGTGGCCCCACCGAGACCCAATAACCAGCTATTCACCCTCCTTCATTCTCAACCGGGCTTGGGACCGGCTAAGGCGGAGCACAAGACATATGTGGGATGGAGACAGTAGGAGGCTATCAGAAGAGAACTAGATGGTGGAATGAAGTAGTCCAGGAGGCAGTAAAGGAGAAGAGGGATGACTGGGAGAAATATGTGGAAGATAGAAATGTAACGACACAAATTGTCAGGCAAGCGAAAGAGGACAGTTGGAAAGAATTTGGAGATGAAACAGAAAAAATTGCATGAAAATAAACGAAGGTTCTGGACTTTTTTCGAAGGACCTAGAGGAAAATATGAGAAGAAAGTAAGAAGTATACAAAACAAAGATGGCATACTTAAAACCAAAGTAGAAGATGTACTGGAAACATGGAGAGTTTATTATGCAGAGGTGTGCGAAACTGAGAGAGAAGAGATAGAGCAACAACAACAACTACAAACAAGAAAGGGAGGATGAAGAAAGTAGGATAAATAAAGCGGTTCTGGCACAGGGGCTAATGGGCAAGATGGCCGCCGCGCGCAACCAGCCCTATGTTATTTTTATGGTGAGGACAGTCATAGCTGGTGCAAGGGCTAATGGGCTAGATGGCCGCCGCGCGCAACCAGCTCTATGTTATTCTTATGGTGAGGACAGTCATAGCTGGTGCAAGGGCAAATGGGCAAGATGGCGGCCGTGCGCAACCAGCCCTATGTTATTCTTATGGTGAGGACAGTCATAGCTGGTGCAAGGACTAATGGGCAAGATGGCTGCCACGCCCTGAGACTGTGAATGAAGTCACAGGGAGAGGTAAACTGTGTAACGTTGCTAAATGGAATATTTATTATTTATTATTATTTTTATTAATTTGTTGTTGTTTGAGTCTTCAATCTTTTGACTAGTTTGATGCAGCCCTCCAAGCCTCCCTGTCCTTTGCTAATCGTTTCATCTCTTCATAGCTACCACACCCTACATCCGAGACAATCTGTTAAACATATTCTAACCTTGATCTACCCCTACAGTTCTTGTCCTCGACCCTTCATTTCATAACTAAGCTTGCTGGGTGTCTTAATAAGTGTCCTACCAACCTATCTCTTCTCTTCATTAGCAGTCGCCAGAAATATCTCTCCTCTCCCGCTCGTCTTAATACCTCTTCGTCTGTAACCCTATCTACCCATCTGATCTTCATCATTCTCCTGTAACACCACATTTCAAATGCTTCAATTCTCCTCTTTTCTGCTGCACCAATAGTCCAAGTTTCACTTCCATAGAGCGCCACGCTCCAGACAAAGGCTTTCAAAAATGACTTCCTAATACCTAAATCTATGTTCGATGTCAACAGATTCCTTTTCTGTAGAAATGCTTTCCTTGCCTGAGCCAACGTACTTTTTATATCCTCTTTGCTTCGTACATCACTGGTTATTTTACTTCCTAAGTAACAGAAATCTCCTACTTCCTTCAGCTTTTCACCTGCCAATTTGATGTCCATAGTGGTTTCTGATTTATTTCGGCTGCATTCCAGTATTTTTGTTTTACATTTATTAATTTTCATGATGTATTCTTTTAAAACGGAGTCCATACCATTCAAAAACTCATTCAAATCCTCAGGCGTGTCGGCCAAGATAACGATGTCATCAGCAAATCTCAGAGTTGAAATTATTTCTCCTTGAATCTTCACTCCTACTTTAAATTTTTCTACAATTTCCTTCATTGCTTGTTCATTGTAAAGATTGAAAAGTATGGGTTATAAGTTGCAGCCTTGCCTTACACCTTTCGGAATACCAGCTTTTCGCTCCTGTCCTTCAGCTCGAATGACTGCTGTCTGGTTTCTTTAAAGATTGTATAACACCCTCCTATCCCTGTACTTTATTCCAATCGTTTTCAAAATGTCAAACAATTTAGTCCAATCAACGTTATCAAAAGCCTTTTATAAGTCTTCAAATGCCATAAACGTTCTCTTATCTTTCCTTATTCTACCTTCCAAAATCAGCCTAAGACTTAATACAGCTTCCATTGTTCCTACATTTCTCCTGAAACCAAACTGATCTTCACCCAACTCCGTTTCTATCTGGCTTTCCATCCTCTTGTAAATTATTCTAGACAGGATCTTTGAAGCATGAGTAACCAAGCTGATTGTACGGTAATCTTCACATCTGTCAGCTCCCACTTTCTTCGGTACAGAGATGATAACATTCTTCTTGAAATCAGGGGGTACCTCACCTGTCTCATATATCCTACACACCAAGTGAAATAACCTGATCAGACCTTCATCTCCTATGCAGCGTAGCAACTCAATCGGTATATCATCTATGCCTGGTGCTTTGTTCCTGCTTAAGTCCCCCAATGCTCTGTCAAATTCTGATCTCAATATTAAATCTCCTTTTGCATTCTCATCAATTTCCTCCTCCCTTTCCATTACATGATTCTCAATCTCCCTTCCCTTATACAAATACTCTATGTAAGCTTTCGATCTCTCAACCTTTTCTTCCGTATCTGTTAGGGGCTTTCCATTTGTGTCCTTAATATTACAGCACTTAGTCTTCTTTACCCCAAAAGTATTCCTAATCCTTCGATAAGCTGTGTCTACTTTTCCTAATTTCAGACAATTTTCTATACATGCACATTTTATTATTTATATAATTTTTATTTATATTTTACAATTTCTTTATTCTAATATTTAATTTTTAATTATTTTTATTTATTGTGTTAAAGTACTAAACTGCAAGGTCATTAACCCAAAAATTCTCTAACCCAAAGAAACCTAATTTATACATTTAAATTAAATGCGTAAGATTTTCTTTTTTACATTTTAGATTTGACATTTTTAGTTTTTAATTTTTATATTTTTCATTTTGAGATTTTGGTTGTAGTTTTTTACATTTTACATTTATATTTTTTATGTTTCTTATATTGAGATTTAAGTTTTAGTTTTTTACATTCTACATTTTAGAATTTGCAAAAACGACTAAACTACAAGGTCAATGACCTAACATTTGTTTTATTTTTTAAATTTATAATTGTTTATTTATTTAATAGTTAATTTATTTTCTTAGCACAGGGCTAATGCACAAAATGGTCACTGCACGACTTGCACATATGGCATGCTAACTTGACCTAACCTAACCTAACCCACAGAAACCTCATTTAAAGATTTAATTTAATGCATGTAAGATATTCCATGTTTTACATTTTAGCTATTTTTATTTTAGATTTTAATATTTTAGATTTTTAATTTTATACTTTAGATTTTCCGAAAAGGTCACATTCCTAACCTAACCTCAGTTCACTTAACCTTTAAAGCTAAGTCAAAGGCTAAAGCACACACCCAAAGTACATAAGGACACACACAACTATCTCTATGCTAGAGTAAGGTAAAGCTAACACCTGCACTGTGAGTCCTGTGCAAGATGTTCGCTACGCACAACCAGCTTACAACTTCAAAGTCAGTTAAGTTTTAAAAAGTGAAAGCTTTTGTTCATTTTTTTCTTTTCATTTTTCATATTTCGCACATTCCCAATTTAGAGTTTTTTAAAATGTGAGTTTTAAGTTTTTGAATTTTGTCAATATGGAAACATGTATTTCCCAATTTTGTTATTTACATGTTTTTTATTTAGTCCATGTCCAAAGTTCATATTTGCGAAACATGATTGTTCATTACATATAACAAGGTTGTGTACCTTATTCCAAAGCATATAGGTAATACATGGGTTATACTTACTATTGGCCACTTAGTTTTAAACCTAAGGACAACATTACTAGAAGTTAACAGTGGGAGGTGGGCAGTAATTAAAATGTACTATCAGCGTCCATTCAATATTTACACATAATACACTGTTTTTGTTATAAATTGTAGAGTTGGTTTTATTTTTATTTTTTATTGTTAAGTATGAATACTATTTTTCTTTTGTTGCTTGATTGGTGATGTTTTCTACTTTGTTGTGTTATAGTTTTACTATAATATATTTCTTGTTTTAGGATTTTCATATTCATAACTTAACTCTTTAAGCATGGTCAATGATTGAGTAATGACCATAGGCATGTGTACCTATACCATCAGCATCAATCACTCTTTTATCATCACCAGGACACAAAGCAATTTTGTTTAGTCTTATAGATGATACGTCATATTGTTTAGAAGCGATAATGTTCATTGGTATTCTTTTCACCTCGTTTTTCATGACACAATCCTTATAATCTTGAAAACTTATACAATTTTTGACAACACCTCTGCTAATACCTTTAATCTTTTTGATTTCTTTACCATTTTAGTCTAAAGCGTACATTTTAGCTCTATATCTAACAAATGCTTTTTACAATTTGTCCACAAGCCTCGTCTTTAAATTTCACCAACGTTTTCTTGTTTGATGTAGAGTAACATATGTGACTAGTAGGAAAATCAGATGTGTCCAGGTGTTCTAGGAAATCCAGCTTGTCTTGATATACATCTTGGGTGTTAACCAAATAAATAAACGAATCGGTATTCATATCCATGAGTTTAAGATAGTCCATGCCATAATAGGATATCAGGACATCATAGTAGTGAGAATACAGGAGAGTTATTGAAATATCCAGTATACACATTCCAATATATATAGGCTTATTGAATACAATGTTACGTTTAGCCATGTGTAAAGCAGCTAGGTTAGGACCATAAATTGTTCTGTCAATGAATGTTGGCTTTGCTATTAGCTATTCTGCCTTTTTGCTGTCAGTCACAAGACGTATTGCCCCCGAAAATTAATTTATTCTGGGACAAAATGAGAGTTTTTTCCGTCCCCATGATAAAATTTAACCAGCAAATATAAATTCTGGAAGTGTGACACAGGAGGGTCGTGTTACAAGCTCGAGGCCGTGGGAGAGCCCGATCACGTGACATATTGCACAATAGACACTTCTAGAAGGCTGAAATTGGCATAGCAACAGTGAGTTTGTAAATAAATATTATAAATATTGTTATAAATTATGCTATTCGATCCCAGCCCAGAGCCAATGATAAGAGGTCTTATTGAAGACGGGATTAACTTCAACTACATAATTTGGTGAAATTATGCATTTAGGTCCTTAGAAGAAGATTTTCTTATTTGGTAATGAATAGAACATTAAAAAAATATGTATGATACTTTAAAAACCGAAGATCGGTTGATCTACGCAGTAATAAGCATTAGTAATCTACGCGCTAAAATTATGGTGGCAGATTGATATGGCTGCCAAAATTTCGACTTGGAGGGGGAGATCCAAGGATCGAGGTTCTTATTCCAGCAGTCTTTGAAGAGTGAGGAAGTGTTTTTACTGGGTTAACGGAGATCCCAAAGCTTTGTCCGAGTGCGACCTCGTGGAGACGCTAGGTTAGCAGGGTAGAACATTGGAGATTACCGCACGTCCATTTTAAGCGAAGTTGAGAAGAACATTGAAAGTAGAATATCTCATATGTATTTGAGACTAGACTTCAACTAAGTGAATATAGAGAAAGAACAGGTCGAATACTACATTCTATTGAAAGTCGAGCGTTCTAAGATTTACCATTTCGACAAAATAAGCCTGTTAAGACAGTTTTTCAAAAGTGTTGGAAATATAGCTGAATATCATTTTAGATGCAATGTGAAGTTGGCGAACGCAGTTCAAGTGAACAGTAGCGGAGAACTTTTAACATTGGCGTAGCAAATAAACATTATCATAATGACTATTATTATTCTTCAATTAGTTTCATTCGACATACAATAATTAACATGGTTGATATGATGAAATAAATAGTCATGCGCCAGAGACATATTCGATAACAGAAGTTAAGATACAACGATGGAACTTCGTTAGACAACGTATTCTTGAATATAGACGTAGTGTACGTTACATCTTGTACATTTTTAGTACGGTGCAATTAGTCCTAAAAACGGCCGAACCTCAACATCCAAAGTAAAAGTTTCCCTCCAAGCCCAAACTGTTCTATATAATCCACATGTTGTTCGGTAAAAAGTCTCACCATTTTGAGCGTCGGGTTTGGGGGGCAGGGGGGGGGGACAGAAGTTGGTAAATTAGTAGTTTTATCAGTTTTTCTTAAATATTTCGAAAAAAGCGCAATTTCAAGAGAAGAAGAAACATCGAATGATATTGTCATATCATTATTGTACATAAACATTCGACGATATAGGAAATACTAGTCGTTTGATAAGACCGAAGTCTTAATCCCTATAGACATTCTTTGTGTAGAGTGAAAAACATTACGACGTTGGCAAACCTTTTCATTATTTGTCAAGCTGAGAGCTTTGTTCATTTAATATGTTAGAGGAAATATCTTTCGATAGAAGATTATTCAAATCTTTGCCTAGGAATTCAATGCTAGTTTATCCCGGTCAAGATTGAATTCTATTTGACACTATAAATAACATGTGTGTTAATTTACACTATTTGTGTAATATCACGTAATTATGTAGACCTGATATTACATCGACATACAATTGAAAGCTTGATAAGTGAGGTGAGACAGGAGTATTATTTTTATTACACAGACGAGTTAACAGTTAATTATCTTTTGTGTACTAAACTTTTCAATCTTTACATTGAACAAGCAATGAAGGAAATTAGAGAAAAATTTAAAGTGGGAGTAAAGATTCAAGGAGAAATGATTTCAACTCTGAGATTTGCTGATGACATCGTCATCTTGGCCAACAAGCCTGAGGATTTGAATGAGTTTTTGAATGGAATGGACTCCGTCTTACGGAAAGAATTCATGATGAAAATTAATAAATGTAAAACAAAAATACTGGAATGCAGCCGAAATAAATCAGAAACCTCTATGGAGATCAAATTGGCAGGTGAAAAGCTGAAGGAAGTAGGAGATTTCTGTTACTTAGGAAGCAGAATAACCAGTGATGGACGAAGCAAAGAGGATATAAAAAGTAGGTTGGCTCAGGCAAGAAAAGCATTTCTACAAAAAAGGAATCTGCTGACATCGAATATAGATTTAGGTATTAGGAAGTTATTTTTGAAAGCCTTTGTCTGGAGCGTAGCGCTCTATGGAAGTGAAACTTGGACTATTGGTGCAGCAGAAAAGAGGAGAATTGAAGCATTTGAAATGTGGTGCTACAGGAGAATGATGAAGATCAGATGGGTAGATAGGGTTACAAACAAAGAGGTATTAAGACGAGTGGGAGAGGAGAGATATTTCTGGCGACTGCTAATGAAGAGAAGAGATAGGTTGGTAGGACACATACTAAGACACCCAGGAATAGCAAGCTTAGTTATGGAAGGAAGGGTCGAGGACAAGAACTGTAGGGGTAGACCAAGGTTAGAATATGTTAAACAGATTGCCTCGGATGTAGGGTGTGGTAGCTATGTGGAGATGAAACGATTAGCTCAGGACAGGGAGGCATGGAGAGCTGCATCAAACCAGTCAAAAGACTGAAGACTCAAACAACAACTAAACTTTTGGAGGTCAATCACGACCGTCTAAGATCGTTCATTATTATTGGAAGTTTCGTTTGAAGAACTAAAGGATGTATAATTGTAGATTATTAGTCATGTGCAACGATACTGAGGGTCATGCTGTAATTTGAGAAAAGTGCATACAGAAGAAATCTTCATAACAATTAATCCGTTTTTGGTTATTGTTTAACATAGTGGATGACAATTGTTTAAACCATATATTCTGTTATATGAGGATTTGTAGAGCTATGGAGAGCTCGTGCGAAGGAAGTTCAGCATTTTAAAGGGAAGTCAATGAAATGTATTGTTCTTTGATAAGAAAGGGCATGGATCATGATAAGAATTGTTGTATACAAGTAGTTCAATTCATGTGAAGTAACGTTCTAGCTGTGTTGACAGAAGGGTTTTAGCGGAATGCAATTAGAGAACGATTGTCTACTCATGTTAATGATACCATTATTACATTTTATTAAACCCAAAGTTATGTAATTACGTACAGTTAACCTTAGTCAGTCGACTGTATTAGACCGACAATGTAATGAAACCTATATAAGGCGATGTGTGAGCAGTAGATGAAAACTACAGTGTGTTAGAAAATGTTTATGTGGAAAAACAGTGTATATAATTAATTGAAATAACTGAGAATCCAGAATCTTGAAATTAACGTGTTAGCAACGTTAAATATTGTCTATTATTACGAACAAATTACTTGTAAATATTTTTCGGAAATGATTTAATTATTTAAATAATTTTTAATGGGATTTATGAATCGAATGTTTTGGAATAGCGTGTGTTTTGTGAGCGGATGCCTTTGTATGGATGATTGCCCACTGTTAACAGTGATTGTTGAACCGAATTGGTCTAGAACAATTACGGGGTATGGATGAAAGATTGTATAAATATTTCAGAATGGTTGTTAAAGGAATGTAGGAGTTATGAGCATTTTTGTAAGATCTGAATGTAAATTTTATACGTGTTTTTAAACGCACACAAGGCAGTATTCATACAAGCCAGACAGAATGATTCACCGTTAGGAGTGGAGTGCTTGGTGTTATATAATGTGAACAGGTGGCGAGTCACAGCTTTGTATAAAATGTAAATAGTTCCGAGCTCAACGCTATGCTAGCGTTCATTGATGAAGCAAGCCAATGCAGGTGCGTTTTCTAGACGCGTGCCAATGAAGGTAACCTGTTGTCAGGAACGCCATGAATGCAAGAGCCCCTGTTAAACGTTTTCTTCACGTACAGTATGCCTAGGCATCTCAAACTTTCTATGCTTGAAATTTAAAACCCAGTAAATGTAGTAAGATGTGTTGTGGAAGAGAAGTGTGTATGATTGTATGGTTTTATTTATTTTAGTTGTTAGTATAGTTTATTGTTATTTTGTTTATTAAATTAGATTACTCTTGTTAATAAATTTACTCAGTTCGTTATCTTTCGTCGTTGACGTGTGGTTCAAGTTTAAATATAATTATTAGAGTATTGTGGATGTATTGTAGGCGAAGCTGAGTTCCCATTCCCCGAGACACGTAATTAAAGGTAAGTGGGCCCCGTGTAGTTTGTTGTTTATCCACAATATTCTTGTAACTGCTGTATGTAAATCCCTAAAGACCATGTTGGAGCGATTTCTAATGAAGTAATTTGCCGGTGCTGTTAGAAATAGGCGATCCAGCTTGGGCAATGGATATTCCAACAGGCTATTTTCCGGATTTACGGGTACAGTATGTCTATTCTTTTACGAATATTTTCCGTTGTTTTTCCAAAAATGGTATTGTAGAATAATTTGTACAGGTTCTTTTTTTTAATCATTTTTGGCTTGTTTTCGAAGGTTGTTATTATAATCAACGTATGCCTTTAGCCAAGGTCTTTGTTTGAACTTAAACACACGATGAATATTTACCAATTTTATTCCATGATCTAGAGCCTGTTTAAGTGCCATGTAGTGAACAACGTATCGCCTTTGATTTCCAAGATGTGGAATTAGTTTTTTCAGAGACAAATCTTTAGGCTGTGTACATTCAGGTAAGAGAGTTAAATCGTTGTGTAGATCATGAAAGTCAGATGGGTAATCAACATCAACGTATAGAATGTATCCCACAGGATCGTCTTCCTTTAGTTTTTCTAGATCAACAGTATCTTGAGAATCCCACTGAAATCCACCATAAGGAAGAGAGTGACACATAGCCCACCCATATTGGTTGTTGGCATCACCATAGGAAATAAACTGCGAAGGTTTCTCAGAATCATAGGTTTCCATGTATTTATTGTGAGCTTCAGCATACCGATGAAACACCTGGCATATGCCTCCTCGTATTCCATAATCGATTAAAAGAATCTGATCGTAATCCTGTAGCAATTCCAGTTCAATTCCAGTGTAAAGGAGCATTGCCTCAAAACTTCAACCAGGTGAAGTAAAAAAGTGAGCAGCATCCACTCGGTGTGTTTCTAATGCTTTGTTTCGAAAAGTTTCAAAGCTGTCTGCAAGAAGGAGTACATCTGATGTTAGGTAGAGGTCACTATATTCCCCTAGAATTTTAATGTTAAACAGATTCCAGACATTTTTGGCATGTTCATAGTCTTCTTGACTAACATCTCCGTGACTTAATTTGTTAAGGAATGCCTCTTTTGGAGGTAAACACGTTTCACTTAACTTTTCCCATGAATCAATAAAGTCATAAAAAATACCCCTTTACGAGTCATGAGCGCTGCATTTTCTTTCCCAAAGTACTTGTCTGTTTCAGGATATGATGTTAAGTTGGAAACTAAGTTTTGCAAACTACTCGGCATTAATCGAAATGTGTCCACAAATCGAAGCTTAACATTTCCTACATATTTGGTAAAGGGAATGTACTTTCCTTTGGAGTTAGCGATAATGTCCACTCTCTCAGTAGTACATCCCAATAGCTTTACAATGAAATTTGCGTCGTAGCTACTCATATACGTGTTTTACATCTCAAATTACAGTTCTTATGAGCACTTCCACGGTATTCCCCTGTAATATGGCAATGGTCTCGAACTTTCCAGTCATGTTGGGCAAATGGATTTGGACACAAATTACAGGTGTCAGAAGATTGGAACTCTGCTTCTTGATCCTGAGTTAAGGCCTTCGGAACATTGAAGCTGTAAAGGCGATCGATTTCATTAGCTATTGAGATCAAACAGTCCATAAACTTTTCTGCAGCTTCAGGTCCACGATACATAACAGGTTGGCTTGGAAGGTTTGTCTTGATGTGTTCCACAGCTGGCGAGGGTTTAACATATATACCAGAGCTCATAGGCATTGTATAACTTGCCTCAGGATTAGGTAGACATCTTTGATATGGTAACAGTATATTTTCAAAATCTGCATAGATAACGTAAGGTATTCTCAGCATTTTTTTTCCACATTTAAGATTTTGACAATGGGTGTTAAACCCTGGAACAGTACCCTTATTATCCAGTAACAGTAATGGTATCCTAGGGCAGTGAGTACCCCAGGACAGAAACACAACTCTGATTCAAATAATGTATTACTAATAACTGCAATTACAAATGAGTGAAATCAACCCTGTAGCACAGAATACTTAAAATATTAGTGCTGTAAAATGAAAATAACTGTGTGAATATAATTGAAAACAAAAATATTCACAATATTTCAATGTTATTGTAGATATTTTTCTTTGGTCATCATAATCATAATCACCATTTTCACTTCTCACGTTCACTACAAAACACCAAGCTATAACGTTTACGCACAAACCTCTTGCATGCAGAGCATACCACAGTGACCTTGGGGCCCTTGGATCGTGGGAAGTTGGAGCACTCAATGCCCTGGAGACACTGCTTTAGGTGAAAACACATTGACTGAAAGACAGTCGAAGTCAAGTAAAAGTCACAGGAGGTGGCCGCTATCAGGCATATCAGTATAATGTAATCGGGGCACGAAAATTCTCTGGGGCATTGAGTGCCCCACTGTACTGTTCCAGAGTTAAATAGGCATTTCAACCTTAGCAATGCCATGCTGGACACTCAAAGCTCCATGTTCTATTAATTTTTCTATTCCTTGTTGTCCATATTGATTATCAAAGTGAATAAAACACCGTTTAAACGTATATATCTTATGTCCATAGCGGGTAATCTGACGTCTTACAAGTTTATGAAAATCTTTGATAAAGACGTAGTGGTTCTGGCCCGATGATGAACTTAGCAGAAGGAGGTCACGATGGTCTTGTAGCTCTTGATCCACAACCTTTAAAGGGAACAGTTTGTGTCTTTTCCCAGTCCAAATACATTGATGGATATATCATTGGCTTTTTCAAATTTGGGAATGTCAGCTAGCAATGTAGGAAACGATATAACAGAAAAATCATACTTGTTGTCCAGGTCCTTGTGTTTACTAATGCGTTGAGCATCATTTTTAACCAGTTTTGCTAAAATGGCATACATTAAACACTTTTCATCTCTCAAATTTTCAGGATTAATGCAGGCTTTTCTTGCTTTTATAGTTGCTGGTAATGGAATATATGTGCTACCGCGCAAGGGATTGTACTTATTTATTTCCAATCGTACTCTTTCCACTGCTAACAAAGCCCAATTACTGCCTTTTAGCTCAGATTCTTCCATTTCTGTAGTTAACTTTGTAAATTGTGTTTCCAAGAAACTACTTAAGTCAGTTTCCAAAAATAGGGCCTGATTACGTGTTTTAAAAGCACGATCTGTGATTTCGTTGGTGGACGTATGAATGAATCTACATTCAGCCACAGGATTAACTATTATCGACTTGTGTTTTGCTAGTTATTTCAGCATAGCTTGTATTATTTGCTGTTTGGACTCTTTAAAGTATGAATTAATCATCAGTTATCAGTTGGCAGTCAAAGTGAAAGGTCGTGTTTTTCCCGAGCTCTCAGGTGTGCTGTAATGGGTTGTTCTCTGGTGTGTTATCGGGCGAGGATCGGACTGTGGTATGCGAAGGGCAGTCGGGATTTCCGGTGTTTGTGTGTGCGTACGGGACCTAGCAACTTGTGGTTCATAGCCCTAGTGATAGCTGCATTGCTAGTTATTGGTGGAGTGGAAGTGAATCCTGGGCCTGTTACTCCAACTGTGAATCAGGCAAATGATCCAGTGGCAGCTTTAAAGTGTTCGACGTGCAGTAAAACATTGAAGAATGGTGTTGAGTGTGGACTATGTGAGAAATGGTTACACTTCGGCTGTATTAAGGTCAAGAAGGAGGATTGTGATGTCGGAAATTGGTTTTGTAAAGTATGTGATACGCCGGACTGTTTGAGGGTGCAAATCAAAGCAAGGGATCAAATAATACAGGAACTTAGAGCAAAGCTTCGTGAATCAGAAGAAACGGTGAAGGATGTGACTGAACGGCTTTCTACTGGGATGAGTGTGGAAGAGGGCGTGCAGGAGCAAACTGAGGATGACTTTATCATAATGGGTGATTCTATGATACGATGGATTGCTAATATCTCGAGGAAATCAGGTGCGAAAGTGCGGTGTTATCCGGGGATTAAAATTGACCAGCTTGCCCAACAAGTGGAAGAATCAAATGTAGAGGACTGTGACAAAGTTAAAGTGTTGTTGCTACATGTTGGGACGAACGATTTGAAGAAGGGGGCTACAGCTGATTACATCATGGGGGAGCTCTACGAACTAGGCAGAAAAGCTAAAAGCAAGTTTAGAAATGCAAACATTATAGTGAGTGGCATTGTTCGGTGGGGAGATGTTCCGTTAAGGCGAGTTAAGACTGTAAATGACCGCATGGACTGGGTATGTGCACAACTGGGATTAGTGTACGTAGAAGCTGACTGCTGGATTGGTGGCCGTGACTTCGCCCGAGACGGGCTGCATCTAAATCGACGGGGCGCTTTCAACCTAGGGAGCCTACATGACAGGGTCATCGGTTCGTGCCGGCTTTTGTGAGGAGGAGCAGGTCCAGAGGTTGCCAGCCGATGGGAACAGAAGGAGCTATTTCGAGATATTTGCTGCGGAGGTAAGACTCGAAGATTACCGCAGGTTAATTGTCAAAGTTTAGGAAATAAATTAATTGAATTTTGGAATCTTGTAGAGACGTATTCTCCGGACATTGTCATTGCAACTGAATCTTGGTTATATGAGGACATAAATAGTAGCGAAATAATTCAAGGGACCTACGAAATGTACAGAAGGGATCGGGGTAAGCGAGGTGGTGGGCTATTTATTTGTGTGCGCAAAAATATAGCTAGTTTCTTTAAGTGGGCTGATATGGATCATGAAATGTTATGTGTACAAATTTCGGATAAAGGAAATAAATTCCCTCTTCAGATGATAGGGGCGTATAGAGCACCGAAAGATAACTTTTATATCCTCGAAACACTGTATGATAAAACTTGTACGGGTAATGCTATGAAAAAGAGCATAATAATTGCTGGAGATTTAAACCTCCCCAAAGTAGACTGGTCTGGTGAGTCAACTAGCTGTGGTCAAGCTCAGAGCGCTGCAAATAAATTCTTAAGGGAGGGGGGATTTTCCCAAGTAGTTGACTTCCCAACTAGAGACAATAATACCTTAGATGTTTATCTCGTACGGCCTGTAGAGCTGTATATTAACTGTCTGAAAGTACCAGGAATTAGTGACCATTCTGGGGTTGAATTAAATATTAGATATGGTGACATTACAAAATTAGACTCTGATGTAGCAAAAAAGATCATATTCCAGTATCGCAGGGCGGATCAGGGCAGGTTTCAGGGGTATTTGAATGAGCTATTTGTCAGGCGCGGATCTAGAGTTTGGTTTTGGGGGGGGGGGGCAGAGAATCGAAATTGTTAAGTAAAATGGTATCACTAAAAACGCAATCACAAAATAACCAAACGTACAAAACCAGACCAATTTTTTTTTGCAAGCTTCATGGATAGAAATTTGATGCGTTTAGCGCACCAAAAATATTCGTACAAATTGCAACGGCGTGTTTTGAGACTCTTACATCGAGCTTCGAGAAAAGGATCAAGGTACCTTTACAGTTTCGGCAAGTCGAGTTGATACCGACAAAGGGAGAAAGTCACAGCTTAAATTGCCAACCAAGCTTGCAGTTTGGACGTCGGAAAAAATTTTTGGTGCGAAAAAAGCCCCAGTTTCCTATCCGTGCATTGCTGCACATTAATCGTGACATCACTATAAACATCGATTCGGTAATCACAAGGTTTGCTAAACAAAATAGACGAGTTGATTTTGTTGTATAACTAATAGTTTTTATACAAGAGGTTAGAAGTTGTAAATATGTACAGTTGTAACAGAACGTTCATATATATCAATGAACACCTGACCCCAAGAAATGAAACCATCGCCAAAAAGTGCCGTGAATTGAGACAAAAGGGAAAAATCTTTGCAACTTGGGTCAGAGACTGCAAAATATACATTCGGAAAAATCAAAATGGACCCTCAAAGCTTATATCAAGTGCTGAAATACTGGATGAACTCGCCCTCTCAAACTAAAATCTATGTAATAGTAAGATATCTACTAAGTATTATCCCATATGGAAGTAGAATTACAGAAATTAAATTTTTTAGGTGATGCAAATAATAATACACTAGAATTAACCGAGTGTAACTGTAATACACTTTGCGATTATTATAAAATTAAGGACAGTAAACAGATAATAACCGATACCAGTACACTAAAATGCGTACACATAAATGCACATAGCATAAAAAACAAGTTCGATGATATCCAAATAATGTTAGACAGAATCAAAGGTGTAGATGTCCTAGCAATCTCAGAAAATTGGTTAACAGAACAAACAAAAATGTTTTTCAATATTAAGAAATATGTTGCATATCACATAGTTGGAAAGCAAACTGGAGGGGGTGTATCTTTGTATATTTCAAACAAATGTAGCAGTACCCTTGTAAAGGAAATAAATTCCACCCACAGCATACTGCACATTACTGTGAGAAAAGGCCATCAAGAATACAATATAATCACTGCTTATAACCCTCATAAAAGCAACATTCCACACTTTCTAACTGATCTCGAAGTAATTATTAGTTCTTACTCAACGAATCCTGTTATAATACTAGGTGATATGAATATCGATCTATTATTTGGGGACAGATATACTAGTAGTTATATTAACCTAGTCAAATCATATGGTCTAGTCTTATGTAATACAAAATATCCAACTCGTGTAACACAAACTAGCTCTACTCTAATTGATCATGTATTGGTGAACGACTGTGACAAAATATGTAATGTCTATAATAATAAGATTGCATTCAATCTGCTTTTGATAAACTCTCAACATGGGCCGAAAACAATGAATTAACACTAAACGGTACTAAAACTGTGAAAATGACATTCAGAAAAGGAGGTAGACTTTCAACAAATGACTTCATTATGTATAAGAATGTCCCGCTACAGAATGTATCACACTTCAAATACTTGGGAATCACTTTTCAGACAAGAGGTGATGTCTATAGCCAACACGTCAAGGAAAGAGTCGCCGCGGCAAAGATTGCTGTTCACACTATAAGGAATCTGAGACAGCTATCTTTAGCCACGGCCATCACCCTGTTTCGCCTTAAAATTACACCAATAATAACTTATGGTCTAGAGACAATTTGGCTACAACTGACGAAGAGAAATTTGGAAGAAATAGAAAGAGTCAAAGCCACTTTCCTGAAAAGAACATTGTGCCTGTCGAAATTCACACGGTCTCGCCTCACCTACGTGCTAGCAAGAGAGCAATTTTTCATCGAAGATCTTCGCCTTAACCTATTACTACCATCAACCGTCGCCTACACAGAACTTTTACAAGAACTCAATGCAAAACAGCAAGACATATGGCCAACGTTCTTTTCAACAGATGCCATGATTTACAGAGAATGGACTCAAGTTGGATATGAACTACGGCATGTAGTGACGCGATACGCCGTGCATGGTTTCCACCACCGGATATGCCAGACTGAAAATTTCCACGACCCGGACGATAACTGCAGGTGTAAACTGTGTGGGTCAACCTGTGACCGTTATCACCTGCTTTTGTGCACCAAACGGAAAGTCTCGTTGACAGATTTCTGCAATGACTGAATGTGTGGTTTTTATTTAGGTTATTGTATGCACGGTCATGTATATATTCCTTTTGGCAGTTAGCTGCACTTATTAAATTATTATAATATTGATAATGAATGGGGTGATCACCATTTACTAATCTGTGAAATGAGAAACAAAAAGATAAACAGGAACTCAATATGTGATGATAGGCCAATAGAAAAGGATAAAATAAACTACAAAAAACTTAATGAATATTTAATAACTCAAGAATTTGTATGCAATGAAACTAACATCAATGACTACTACAATAAATTCTGTGATTTTATTAATAAAGGAATAGAAGCCTGTACTATGAAATATACGAATAAGCAGCCAAGTGCCCCACCAATAAAACCCTGGATCACACAAGATATTTTAGCACTAATACACAGGAAAGATAAGATATATACAAAAACCAAAGTTAAAAATCCATCTGCAGAAATTTTAGAAGAATATAAAATTATTAGCAACCAAGTAACAAAACTTAAGAGAAACCTACAAAGAGACTACTTTGACCAAAAAATTCAAAATGCAAATAATCAGAGGGAAGTGTGGAGTGTTGTTAATGAGATGTTAAATAGGCCAAAGAAAGGGAAAAATGAAATTGTCAAACTTATAGTCGACGGCACAAATGTCGAAAAAAAGGAAAATATATGTGATGAAATTAATAAATATTATGTCAATATTGCTAACAGTATATGGGAAAATCAAGGAAACGGTTCTACCTCGGACATTACAAGCTATAAAAATACTACTAGCACTAAGACAATCTTTATGTTACCTACTGATGCTAATGAAATACAATCAATTATAAACTCCCTAAAACACAAAAACAATATAAGTGAGGACAACACTACTAATGTCATGCTACAATTGTGTCTTGAGGGCATTACACCATATCTTGTCAAAATAATAAATCTTTCACTGATGACTGGTATATTCCCCGATGCCTGTAAAGTCTCTAGGGTGGTCCCGATCTACAAAAAAGGAGACAAAACCCACCCATCAAATTACAGACCCATTAATATTATATCTGCCATCAGCAAGGTTCTAGAAAGCGTTGTTAAACGAAGACTTATGAATTTCTTCATGAAAAATGATTACTTTGCAAACTGCCAATATGGATTTATTCCAAATAGAGGAGCGGATAGTGCTATATTTGAAGTAGTAACTGATGTAGAAAAGGCATTAGATGAAAACAAACTAGCTGCTGGTGTACTAATTGACCTTCAAAAAGCCTTCGATCTGGTTAACCATAAGATTCTCCTTAATAAACTAGAATTTAATTATGATCTCAATAAGCTGGTGGATTGGTTGAGAGCACACAAAATGGTTATCAATATCACTAAAACAAAATATTTATTCTTCCATAAACCATCATACAAGATTGAGACCACAAACATAGTCAACATAGCCAACAAAGAAATAGAAAGGGTTAAATCGGCAACTTACTTAGGTATCACACTAGATAGTACACTAACCTGGGAAAATCATGTAGAAAATGTAAAACATAAAATCAGCCCTATAATTGGTATTATTTTCAGATTAAGATATAGCTGTCTTACTAGCCAACAATTGAAAAATATATACATTGCTCTGATACATTCACATCTAATGTACATGAATTTCATATGGGGATATTGTAAGAAGGAGCTGATAAAAGAACTTGAGATACTCCAGAAACGTGCTATAAAATCTATCTTTGGATTTCCTTGGCTAACACCCTCAAATGAATTATACTCAAGAACTAAAATTATGCCACTGCAAAAACAAATAGCTATGTCAGCAACAGTATTTGTATACAAATTAGAAAACAAATTGATACACACACATCCATTTTACCCATGCAAATGACATTCATCATTATGCAACAAGAGGAGTAAATCAAATATTCACCAGCCATTCCCAATCCATTAAATTTGGAACTAAAGGAATTATGTCCTCTATAATAAAAGAATACAACTCGCTACCATTAGGCATAAGGGAAAGTTTCTCTATAAAAACATTTAAGAGGAAAACAAAAGACTTCCTATTAAGGAATGAATAGCCCATGTACAATAGCCTTAAGCAATGCAATGTATCATACCGAATTATCTCTGTAAAGTTAGTCACTAGCAATCTAATATAAGTTAGCCTACTATTAAACTAAACAATAATGTTACAAAAATTATATATATGCCATGCTGTAACTATGTTACTTGATTGTCCCTAACACGAGCTCAGGCTCATTGGGACCTATGTAAATAAATAAATAAATAAATAAATAATAATTCCAATAAAGATAATTCAGTATTGAATAAAATGAAACAAAACTGTTTTTCAGTTAAAATTCGTTATGTTTTATTTATCTGGTGTTTTCGTTTTTTGAGTTTGCAAAAAAATTTGGTCTCCGTTTGGGGGGGGTCATGACCCCCGTGACCCCCCCCCCTTGAATCCGCGCCTGCTATTTGTAGGATGGGCATCGGATGGAAATCACATTAATATCCTGTGGACTAACTTTTTGAAAATTTTAAATAGCGCTGTTGATAAATTTGTCCCATTTAAATTGCTAAAACAAAACCCAGATCCTGAGTATTACACACGAGAAATTAGGAGTCTAAAACGGAAAATTAGGAAATTATACAATAAAAGACATGATAGTGACAAGTATATGTTGAAATTTAAGTCCTTATCAAGAGAGCTCGTCTTATAAAAGAGGGCTGCTCATGACAGTTATATGCAAGGTTTACTTGGTTCGGGAGGTGATGGGTGGAAAAAGTTTTACAGTTATGTTAGGAGAAGAAAGGGAAATTCAAATAATTTGTCGATGATAATGTCCGGTGACGGTAAATTAATTACTGAGAAACAGGCCATTGCTAATGAATTAAATGTCTTTTAAGGTAGTGTGTTCAATAAATCCAATAGCTGTGTGTTGGACCTTAACGAAGAATCAGGGGCTCCCCTGTTCCAAATAAACCAGTCAGCAATTGTAAAGCTAATACAAAAACTACGTTTCAATGTATCAAAGAGTCCTGATAATATTGTTAGTGAAGTACTTAAACTAGGAGGTAGGGCCGTGGCACGATACTTGGAGATGATGTTTAATGTGTCCATAAACAATGCGCAAATCCCAGATGACTGGAAAAGAGCTACGGTAGTCCCAATATTTATGGGAGGGAGCAGACTTGAATTGGGCAACTACAGGCCGGTTAGCCTTACGTCCATCGTTTGTAAACAGATGGAGCATCTCATTTGCGACTACTTGAGGGAACAGTGGGAAACATTATCATGGTTTAATGATAGGCAACATGGATTTCGGAAAGGTTACTCATGCGAGAGTCAGATGCTATCACTTTTTCAAGACATTAGCGAATCGTTAGACCATGGAGTTTCAGTCGACGCCGTGGTTATAGATTTTGCGAAGGCATTTGATGTCGTGCCGCATGACATGCTACTCCATAAATGAGCTTCGACGAAGATTGATAGAAGAGTAATTTTATGGATCAAAGAATTTTTGTCGGGTCGTTCACAGAATGTGAAAGTCGAAGGCATATTCTCGGATGAAATTACCGTAACGTCGGGTATCCCTCAGGGCAGCGTAATCAGAACTTTCTTATTTTTGGCGTTTATAAATGACTTACCAAATGGGATTCGCAGTGACTGTCGATTGTTTGCGGATGATTGTGTAATATATCGAAAGATACATGACTCACAAGACAATGCAGTGCTTCAAGAGGACCTGAACCTGGTCTATAAGTGGGTGATTGAAAATAAAATGAAAATAAACACAAGAAAATATAGTCTCTTAAAAATAGGGAAAGTGCGAAGGCAGGATTTTCAATATAACATTGGCTCGGAAATACTTGTAGAAGAAGATTCTTGCAAATATTTGGGCGTTCACGTAAGGAATGATATGAAATGGAGTAGTCATGTAGGATGTGTAGTTTCAAAAGCTTACAAATCCCTGCACATCGTAATGAGGGTATTAAAAGGAAGTAGTACCTCTGCTAAAGAATTAGGCTATTTGTCACTTGTAAGACCTATTCTGGAATATGCCTCGGCGGTTTGGGATCCATATCAAGTAGGGCTCATCAATGAGTTGGAAATGGTACAAAGAAAGGCCGCTAGATTTGTGCTCAGTGACTTTAATCCCAGGAGCAGTGTGAGCCGTATGTTAAAGAAACTTTGGTGGGAATCACTGGAGGCTAGGAGGATGAAATCTAGACTCTGCGCTATGTACAACACGTATACAAATCAACCAGCATGGGGTGAGCTTAGCAAACGATTGGGAAAGCCCACTTACATGGGTAGGAGCGATCATCCTTTCAAAGTTAAGGGCCGACCACAGCGAACAAATTATGGTAAATATTCTTTTGTACACCGTGCCATTGATAACTTGAACTCTCTACCTGCCGCAGTCTTAGAGCCTTTTCCCAAACATATAGGTATGTTTAAGAAAAGACTGACTATTTGTGTAAATACTCCAGTTTAATTGTTGTATAATTCTTAATGAATTGTTATGTATAATTATATATTTGTTATGTATATCCAATTTGCCACCGGGGGACACACCCCCCATTGAAAATAAATAAATAAATAAATAAATAAATGAATGAATGAATGAACGTATCACAACGTATAAAATAGGATTTAAGTCGACCTTCAAAACACGTTTCATATTCACTAAATCCATTTTTGTCTGGGACCATTGAAAGTAGGTAATGTATTGTCGGCTCAGAGTTTTGTCTTTTAGATGATGACACAACATTACAACATTCTTCATGACGACGTCCGTAGTACACATTATTGAATTTACTTCCACAGGTCTTGCACTCATGGAATTCACCACATGATACTTCATGTCGCTTCCTACAAAAATACACTAGCATATTAAATAAGGTAATAAGACTAGCAAAGAAAATGCATATTGATAATTTTATTTCCCAATCATCTAATAAAAACAGGGCTATGTGGTCGGTGATAAAGATAGAAACTGGAAAATCTGCTAAAATACAAAGGAACATTACACTGACCAGAAATAATAAAGTGATTAATAATCCAGAGGAAATAGCAAACACTTTTAATGACTATTTTCTGGAAATTCCACAAAAATTATTAAATAAATCACAGGTAAATACACTAAATTCTAATAATAAAATAAATATATGCAGAGATTCTTTATTTATAAATCATGTCACAAGTGAAGAGGTAAGAATAGTTATAAAAGAGCTAAAAATAAATTCTGTGCTGGCATTGATGGCATCCCTGATGCAATTTTAAAGAAATGTGCAGAAAATATAATTAATCCACTTACGCACTTAATAAACAGTTCAATTCTCTCAGGAAGTTACCCGGATATTTTGAAGTTATCAAAAGTAATTCCAGTGCACAAAAACGGTTCAAAAGATGAATTAGATAACTATCGTCCTATTACCTTACCAACTGGTATTGCAAAAATTGTGAGGAAAAAATACGTATAAGAGACTGATAAGTTTCATAGAAAAAATAAAATATTATCAAACTCACAACATGGATTCAGAACGGAAAAATCTACACAGACAGCAATTTACGAATGTAGTAATTGTATACTGAAATTAATTGACAATAAGGAACATGTAACTGGCCTATTCTTGGATTTATCGAAAGCATTTGATGTTGTTGACCATAAAATCCTCCTTACCAAACTAAATCAATATGGTGTTAGAGGTCTAGCTAATAAATGAATAGAGTCTTACTTAACAAGGCGTAAACAAATGGTAAGCTTGAGACACAAGGATGATGGAACCAAATTACTTAATGTAACATTGTCCAATGAGGGAATTATTGAATTTGGAGTACCCCAGGGATCGGTTTTGGGCCCACTACTCTTTCTTCTATATATCAATGATATAACACAGAACGTTCATTCACATAAGGAAATTTTGTTTGCGGACGATACAACACTCGTAATAAAAGGTGAAACTAAACAGGTCATACAGCAGTCTGCTGACTCCGTTACAGGAGAGTTAACCAAATGGTCACAAGATAATCGCCTCATAATAAACTATAAAAAAACAGTATGTCTAAATTTCCACACTACACAGAATAGGAATCCTGCGAAGCCCAATATAACATTAAATGGTCATCAAATAGAAAATAAATCAGAAACAAAGTTTTTAGGACTATGGATACAACAAGACTTGAAATGGAATAAACATATACAATATCTGAATACTAAACTGAACTCGATGTGCTTTGCGTTACGTATTTTGAAAACCAGCACTAGCATGCACACTTTAAGAAATACTTATTTTGCTTATTTCCATTCATACTTAAGATATTGGATCATATTTTGGGGTATGTCGCCTGATGTACTAAGCACGTTTAGGATACAAAGAGGGCGATTAGAATTATGGCAAATGTGAACTCTAGAGAATCATGTAGACCTCTGTTTAAAGATTTAAACATTCTCCCACTGCCCTGCATATATATCTTTGAAAGTATTATGTTTTTAAAAAAGAATTTAATGAAAAATGATGTTTTTCTTAAAACAAACAATGATGTTCATAGGCATAACACAAGACAAAATCAAAACATTAATATTTGACACACACATACACAAGCATATATCAAAAAGGTACTTTTCACACTGGAGTTAAATTATACAATAAACTACCCCAGTACATAAAACTGGCCCCAAAAATAAAATCCTTTGATAGAATGTTGAAAGCTTATCTGCAGTGCCATTGTTTTTACTCAGTAGTTGAATATCTTAGCGTATAGGAGCGATGAAATCTATAATTCGGCCTATATTTTACTTTGTTAAATTAAATTGTAATACCTAGCTGTATGTTGTTGTATTTATAGAATTAAGTTTTCATATTATGATAATAGAGTGAGGTGTAAATAGTTGTGCAAGAAGATTGTATCTATTAAGATTTGTTATTATAATAAGTTATAAATAGTTATAATATTAGTAATATATACCTGTTAGTTCTTTTATTTTATAGATGTAAATTCTGACGTGTCCTATATCAAAAATGTATTGAATGCATGTATTTGATCAAATGGAATTAATAAAAAATAAAAATAAAAATATGATAGTCTCGAAGAAAGGTTTTTCCACCCTCTTTGCACATAGAGCTAGGAATAGTTTCTTCCATTGAGGATGTAGATTTCTACAAACAGCTGCTAACTGCGTATCACAAGGCTAGAGGCTGGTCGGTGAGACGATCTTTCACGATGTGAACACTGTAAAAGGTAGAAGTCAACTAATTGTATTCCTGCTAAGAGACCTCTTATACACCCTATTCAGGACCAACAGCTACTTACAAGGCTAGAGCCTGGTGAGTGAGACGATCTTTCACGATGTGATCACTGTAAAAGGTAGAAGTCAACTAATTGTATTCCTGCTAAGAGACCTCTTATACGCCCTATTCAGGACCAACAGCTACTTACAAGGCTAGAGCCTGGTGAGTGAGACGATCTTTCACGATGTGATCACTGTAAAAGGTAGAAGTCAACTAATTGTATTCTTGCTAAGAGACCTCTTATACACCCTATTCAGGACCAACAGCTACTTACAAGGCTAGAGCCTGGTGAGTGAGACGATCTTTCACGATGTGATCACTGTAAAAGGTAGAAGTCAACTAATTGTATTCCTGCTAAGAGACCTCTTATACACCCTATTCAGGACCAACAGCTACTTACAAGGCTAGAGCCTGGTGAGTGAGACGATCTTTCACGATGTGATCACTGTAAAAGGTAGAAGTCAACTAATTGTATTCCTGCTAAGAGACCCTATTCAGGACCAACAGCTACTTACAAGGCTAGAGCCTGGTGAGTGAGACGATCACTAGGTCTCGGATTTTTAGGTAAATAGTTATATTTTTATTTAAATATATATTTTAAGCATTTTTTCTGTAAATACATACATTCCTGCTTTTCACTCATTAACACATAAAAAGACATATTATTTACAATTTTTAAATCAGTTTGTTGCATTTTGTTCTGTGTTACTTCAACGGGGAAGAACCTGTGAGCTATCTAATCTTCATGCAGAGCGTATCTCAGCATGCAACTGTGTTATTTTTAACTTGTCGCCCCGTGCCACTCACTATGGAAGCCAGGGATTTCCTTGTCCATAGCCATATTGCACTACGTGCTAGACCTCCCCTCTCCCAGCTACTCGGAACCAGTGTCACTCACATGTAGTTCATTTCTGGCACTGTGAAGTGTAAGGCAGTTCTACGATGCCCAAAGTAAAAACAACTACAAGTTATCGTCTGTTGCATTATTTTAGGATAATTTTACTTCTGATGGGGGCGTTCTGTTCTGCCAACCATGTTGGAAAGCAATCAATACTGGACAACGATCTCAAGTTACACAGCACCTCAAGGGCAAGAAACATATTGCCGCAGTATCACACCTTCAGAATAAGTGTTTCGCGATGATAATTATCGGTCATTTGTGATGGACAAGCTGAAGATATATCCAGTTGCAATGCTTCAACAGTCAGTGATACATGGAACAAATTACATTCGTGAGTACAAATTGTCAGTTTGATTGCTATTGATTAACTATCTGGTAAAGTTTTACCGCGTAATAGATTAGCAGATATTGAGAACCGCCACCATGTTGGATTTGTGCTCGCCAGGTTATTGAACGTCCCACAGGTGAACGTAGGTAGCCTACTTTCCGAATATTTGTTTGGAAAAATTTGAAAAATACACTGTTTTTGGACTGAACGTGGTATAGAGGTAGGTGCATGAGTTAACATATGACTTTTTAGGATTTTTAGTTTAAACATATAGCCTACTTTCCCAATATTTTTAGAAAAAAAAAATCACTATTTTTGAACTGAGAGTGGTATAGAGGTAGGTGTGTGAGTTAACAGACTTTTTAGGATTTTTAGTTTAAAGATATAACCTACTTTCCAAATATTT
The DNA here is from genome assembly GCA_946902985.2 of Meconema thalassinum. Taxonomy (NCBI): domain Eukaryota; kingdom Metazoa; phylum Arthropoda; class Insecta; order Orthoptera; family Tettigoniidae; genus Meconema; species Meconema thalassinum. Next base: position 5,685,456 of record OX336393.1, on the reverse strand, counting down.
TTTGGAAAATTAGAAAAATACATTATTTTTGGATTGAGTGTGGGGCAGAGGTATGTGTAGGAGCTAACATATGACTTTATATGATTTTTAGTTTAAACATATAGCTTATACAAGCACGTTTTCACCAGATAGTTAAATGCGACACGCAAAGTATGTTGCCGCTATCTAGCGGTGACTATGAGAACTACTTGAACGTCCAGCATAGTACCTAGCGCTCTATATCAACACTCACTGAACGACCAGCATGCTATCTAACGGTCGATATCCAACAATCACCCAACTACCACCATGCTACCTATCGGTCAATATGACAACTCACTCAACTACTAGTATGATTTCCAATAATAAGCGCAATTGTTCATACCACTAACAATACACACAGCGGGTTTGCTTTATCGTTTAATACAAATATATCTTGTTTAAATAATGTTACAAAAAGTTAAATCGTGCAATTATATTGGGTTTTTTGGATATGGCTTTTATGTATGCTTTTTTGTTGGCTTATGTTGCCTTTTTGTTGGTTTTGTTGGCTTTCTCTTGGTTATTGTTGGCTTTTGAATTACCTCTCTCATATTTGATCTTACTTGTTGGCTCATTTGGTCTTGGAAAGTATCTCAATCTTTTTGATAGCAGCATAATGCTTACCGCCATGTTTGTAAGCAGCATCAACAACAACAACACACTAAAATTCGAAAAATCCAATGTACTCTTAGGTTAGTCATTGACTCTCACTCTTACCTCTATCCCAACACCTAGTCATAAATAATATTGTATGTTTAAACTAAAAATCATATAAAGTCATATGTTAACTCCTACACATACCTCTGCCCCACTCTCAATCCAAAAATAATGTACTTTTCTAATTTTCTAAAAAATATTTGGAAAGTAGGCTATATCCTTAAACTAAAAATCCTAAAATGTCTGTTAACTCATACACCTACCTCTATACCACTCTCAGTTCAAAAATAGTGTATTTTTCAATTTTTTTTTCTAAAAATATTGGGAAAGTAGGCTATATGTTTAAACTAAAAATCCTAAAAAGTCATATTATAACTCATACACCTACCTCTATACCACTTTCAGTCCAAAAACAGTGTATTTTTCAAATTTTTCAAAAAAATATTGGGAAAGTAGGCTACCTACGTTCACCTGTGGGACGTTTAATAACCTGGCGAGCACAAATCCAACATGGTGACGGTTCTCAATATCTGCTAATCTATTACAACAATCAAACTGACAATTTGTATGTTGATAGAGGCAATTGATATTAGCAGGATATATGAAAATAGGCTATTTAGTTCTTCACGGAACTAATGATTTATATTTCTATATTTATATTTAATTTTTAATGTTTTATTTTTATTTTATCCAACACAAGGGTTTAGTGCTTTTCAGTCGGTCAACACGAATGTATGGGTTATGTCCTAATCCTGAAATAAATTACATGAGATTAATAATTACACTATTGTCCGTCCAGAGTTAAGAGTGTACTGTAGCTCTTATGGCACCAGCGTTGCCAAGCCTAGTGAGTGTAGAAGGGCAGCTATTGTACAGCACTCCGCACGAGTAGTACAGCCCGTTGCCGGACTGAGTATCAGTAAGCTCCTCATCCCGACGGAATTTCGATCCTTCGCGCCATTATAATCTGCAACCTTTTACTAGAATTCCCGTAAGAATAATAGAATTTGGATGAACAGTTTTTAATAAAGATAAAGACTGAGTTATTCCCCTAAGGAGTGGGGGAGCCGATGATAGTAATTGATTTTCATAACAATGATTAGAACGGATTATAAATACTGCGACATTTTACTGTTTATTTACATTGGAATTTTAGTTACGTACGGTATGGCTATGACAAAACAATTGAAATGACATTAAAGCTAACCTGAGTCATCCGTTAGATACGGATCAAGTTTAATACGTAATATGGCAATATATTCTCCAAGGTCAGCCTAGGTCAGTGACAGGATACAAATCATCTGTCGCAGCGACACCCACACAGATTCCAGTGAGTCACTTTCATCTGTAGAGGCGAAGAGATTACCCGCAAATAACAAGTTATGTTGTTCTAATCATATGATAATTCACATATTATTACACGCGTAGATGAAATATAATTTTTTCAAGTTGCTTTACGTCGCACCGACACAGATAGGTCTTATGGCGACGATGGGACAGGAAAGGGCTAGGGATGGGAAGGAAGTGGCCGTGACCTTAATTAAGGAACAGTCCCAGCATTTTTCTGGTGTAAAAATGGGAAACCACGGAACACCATCTTCACGGCTGCCGACAGTGGGGTTCGAACCCACTATCTCCCGAATACTGGACACTGGCCGCACTTACGCGACTGCAGCTATCGAGCTCGATATAGATAGATGAAAGAAAGTAAACAAAAAATTCAGTGGCACAACGTACGTTGTACAATGAAAGGCAAATACTACAGACTGATGTGGGAAATTTGCGACAATCTGTTCTTTAAAATATTTCTCAAAACAATCATTATCCATTTCAAAATGAGCCTTAGCGGTTTATTTTACACAAAACTACAAGCTTCTCATTCGGCACAAATCGCGTAATTTAACTGCATGAAAGTTCTGTTACGCACATTATTGCAGATGAGTAGATAGTAATAATAATAATAATAATAATAATAATAATAATAATAATAATATCATCACGGGTTCTCAAAAACGTACAGCAGCTCTTTTCTCCTGATTCTTGGTCTTTATATAATTGTAGACGTTACAAACTATCTGTCGTTCTCTGCGCCTTAAAATTTCTCAGGGTTTACGTTTCGCAAACGGAACATCAGCCATATCTTTAATGCCACTTACATATACCTAAATCACAATTATTAGCCTATTTTCAATTTTGAAAAAATAGGCTTATGAGATCACCTTTTGTCCGTGTGTGTGTGCGTGTGTGTGTGTGTGTGTGTGATTCGTGTGTGTGTCCCCCCCTAATAAAATCTAAACGGCTGGAGCGATTTCAATGAAACTCGGAAAGTTCATAGCACTATTCCCGGCGACCTCGACCGTGCCCTTGAAATTTTGTTACGACTCACCAATCCAACATGGCGGCTGTGCGAAATATTTCACCAGCATTCAATATCTCCGAAACTATTACAGATATTACCCTGGCATTTTCTATGGTGATAGAGGGAACTACTATAAGTTCACTTATGAGACTTTTGAAAACCTGGTAACAACAAAACCAACATGGCGGCCAAGCGAATTTGTGACTTTTAAATAGACGTTTCTCGCGATTTGACCAACCAAACGCAATGAAACATGGTACAGTATATGTTTATATACATTGTAATGCACCGACATCTAACTTCGTTCAATTGTTTACATAATCACAAGATGGTGGATGTCCGATATATTTCACCGGCATTCTATATCTCTGAAACTATTAGCGGTAAACCCCTGAAATTTTCTACGGAGATAAAGGGCACTAAGGGAAGTCCATCTATAAGACTTTCAAAAACCGGTTAACTACAAAACGAACATGGCGGCCAAGCGAATTTGAACATTTTAAATAGACCTTTCTCGCGATTTAATGTTCCAAGCGCACTGAAACCTGGCACAGGAAATATCTATACACATTGTAATCCACTGGTATCTAATTTAGTTCAATTGTTTACATAACCTCAAGATGGCGGCAGTGCGAATTTTAAAATTAAGATTTTATTTATTGTGATGTAGTCATGCGTTCGAAGTGAAAGTTTGAATAATGAACCTACGCAATAATTTTCCTTTAATGGTACATGACTCTATGGCCTATACATTTAACAATCCAACATGGCGACCATCCGAAATATTTAGACGATACTGAATATCTACGAATCTATTTTAGGAATCAAACTGCATTTTTTAATGTTCATAGGGGCTATGAACTTAAGTTCACCTATAGGACTTTAAATAACCTGGTGATCACAAATCCAACATGGCGGTGACGCGAATTATAAATATTCACATGGACGTTTCTCGCAATTTAACCATCCGCATGCAGTGAAACTTGGTACAGTAAATCCATATACGAATGTTAATCCACTGGCATCTAATTTATTTCAATTGTTTCCATAACCTCAAGATGGCAGCTGTGAAAAATTTTAAACTCTCCTTGTTTTTTCTTGTGTCCTAACTATGCGATTGAAGTTTGAATACTACACGTTCACAATAATCTGCATGTAACAGTACATAACTCTAGGACCTACATATATAAAATCCAACATGACGACCATCCGAAATATTTAGTCGGTTCTCAATATCTACGAATCTATTACAGCAATCAAACTGAAATTGTGTATGTTGATAGTGGCAATTAACATAAGTAGGATATATGAAAATAGGCTGTATAGTTCTTCACGGAACTACTTGTTTTTATATTACACAAAACGATCCTTACACTCCAACACTGTTTCAAATATCTTGGAGAGATCTGGACTCGTGCGTTTAGTGAAGAGCTAAGACACATACTACAGCGTGCGCGCTGATCCATCCAGCGTGCAGACACTGCTGTCAGATACATAACGAAATCATGTTGCATAACAAGGAAGTAAGAATTACATATAATTAAATGAATGCTGAGGATCATGTACTCTCCTCCCATGACCATTAACATATTAAATAACATATCGAAAATCCAGTTTTAATGACTACGAAGTCATCAATTCTGGGGGAGTCCGCTAAATGTAAAAGCCCATAAGAGCCCGTAGTACACTCTTAACTCTGGATGGACAATAGGATAACCTGTTTCGATCGTCAAGCGATCATCAACAGATCCACTACACTTAGCCTATAAAATCTATGTTTGAAAATACAGGTGAAAATATTTACAATATGTACAATTATTTAGTCGCAGTGTTGGTAATGCAACTGTCGGTGTATGCTATTTGAAGTAAACCGTATACGGTGTTAGGTGAAATGCTAATATGGTGATAGATATCCGGAATTTTCCTGTTTGGAGTGACTATATGGTTGTTAAAAGTCAACTATGGTAGTAGCCTACTGTCACTGCTCGAAGAGGGAAGTTGATACTATTCGCAGTTACAGAACGGGAGACATCCAGCCAGATAAGTAATAGCTTGCATTATACAGTACTACCATAGTTTACATTTTACAACCATATAGTCACTCCAAACAGGCAAATTCCGGATATCTATCACCATCTTAGCATTTCACCTAACACCATATATACTACAACTAGCATAGTCTGACAAGTTGCATTACCAATACAGCGACTAAATAAGTGTAGGCTACATGTTGTTGTTTGAGTCTTCAGTCTTTTGACTGGTTTGATGCAGCGCTCCATGCTTCCCTGTCCTGAGCTAATCATTTCATCTCTACATAGCTACCACACCCTACATCCGAGGCAATCTGTTTAACATATTCTAACCTTGGTCTACGCCTACAGTTCTTGTCCTCGACCCTTCCTTCCATAACTCAGCTTGCTATTCCTGGGTGTCTTAGTAAGCGTCCTACCAACCTATTTCTTCTCTTCATTAATAGTCGCCAGAAACATCTCTCCTCTCCCACTCGTCTTAAAAATATTTTCACCCGTATCTTCTAACATAGATTTTACAGCCTGTGTGTAATGGATCTGATGATGATCGCTTGACGAACGAAACTGGTCATCCTAGTGTATTTATTAATCTCATGTAATTCTTTTCAGGATTAGGGCATAGCCCAGCTCTCTTGGGTACATTCGTGTTGACCGACTGAAAAGCACCAAACTTTTGTAAATTATATATTGTAAATTAATAAAAATAATTTTAAAAAGTACCGTATATCAATAACATTTAAAATAATTAATAAATATAAAATAATTAAAATCAAAATTAGAGTTCCAATAACACTGCAATAAATAGTCTCCCCTTTAACGAGCCTGTGATGGGATGGTCCCTTGTTGTTACGATGTGTTACGGAGGATATTATGTTTTCTGCTCATTTCCTTTAATAAATACGGTAAAGTTGTGCATTCATTTCGATAGGCCTAGCCTACTTGGGAAGGAGGACACCGTTGCCCTGTAAAACGAACATCCTGGCATTTGCTTGGAGTCGAAATGGGAAACCACAAAATCAGCTTCTAGGGTGACTGAATGTAGCCCGTTTCAGCCCTCTGACAAGAATTGTACTTCTTGGTAATCGAACTCCGACCTCTGGGTTGACGGCCTTGAAGCGAAAGTTGAATCTGGTTAGGTACATCCCGACGTTAAAGTAGGAAATCATTTCCAGGATGCGAGCAACTTATCCTCAAGTGAATAACTGCAGTGAACTCTGAGTAGAAGGTTGTACGTAACTAGAGGGGAAAAATCTGACATGTTTCATGAAAAGGTTTTGGATTTTTGTTTTTGAAGTGGGTTATTCGTAACAAGAGGCGGCAGTAGGCTACCGTCTTGCGTTTTGTAAAAAAATTATTCCAGTTCCTGCCCCCTTCTAAATACTCGTGCAGTAAGTTAGATGAAGATAAACGTACCTCCTATATGTACTTTAGCACCGACAATTATATTTACTCAACCTTCCCCATCGTCTCGTTCGTAAGTTTGTGTGAACTTAGACAAACTGAATATGGGATGCTTAATTACACTGCTTCACTAGCTAGCACAAATAATGCCTAATTTTATCGCAAAGATAGACATTAACAGTCACCCTCATATTTTATAAAGTCGAGCGTCATGGTCGAATAAGGGCTCTCCTGTAGTATTGGCAACTCCAGCTATCTGATATGACATCTAGCGGTAAAAATAAGAAACTTACCAAGTAGGGTACATTTGTCACGTGGTGACTGTTTGTATATGGTTACTTGTATTGGTAAACAGATCGTGGTAAATTGTTCGTGCCTTTATACCTAAGTAATAAGTTTTACTCGTGGATAGAGTAAAAAATGAGTAAAAGCAAAGTGTATTGCTCAGTTTACGGCTGTAAGTCGATGTATAAGAGGGCTGCGGACATACGTTTTCATCACTTTCCAAAAGATGCAAATAGCAATAGCCGAAATGTGATGATACCTAATAATACCTAATACCTAATAATAATACCTTTCCACCCCGGGAAGGATCTAACACTTGTCGAGGTAGACAGACAGAAGACCTGCGACGTAAAGCCAGCGAAGGTTATTCAGTTTAAAAACAGCTGTTACGATGGGCGCGCTGGTAAGATTGAAGTTACTTGAATAATTAATTAAATAATTAATTATTGGCTGCTTGGTAGGGAGAAGGGATGAGTTTAACTTGTATTAAAACTCGGGGGGCGACAGGAATTGCTTGATTTGGATGGTTAAAAGGTGGGTTTGGTGTTGAATATTTGAATGGTAGCGGAATCACTCATTCTACAGTGCCCACTGGGAGGCAAATTAGGCCTATATGACTCGTAGTGGAATAGCTCGAATATCGAAGAACTTAGCGATTACGAGGTGTGGGCTTGGCGGAAAGGCTGGCTGATCATCAGTTTGACATCAATTCACGATATAAGTCGGAGCTTGGAACAGTGGCGTCTGGTTTGCGTGGATGCTAGTCTCGGAATGATAAAAGTAGCACAGCTTCGGTGTGTTATTTATTTGTTTATGTACCGTATTTCTCTATTGGAATGTCCTCGGCGTTGACTCAGGATCGACATTTACATTACATTGCGCATAATAGTACCGAAATAATGTCCAAAGTGTAGCCCTGTGTAAATTTGAATCAGCTGATCTACATCACCTATAAAAACTGATGCTTGATAATATGCAAATGACACCAAAACATCCAGCGGAACACACAAATTAGATCACGTGTATCGCACAGTTATACATATATACAATTAAAAATAACACTGTCATTACTTTTGAGACCATATTTACTGATTATAACCGAAAAATAAAAAGTGTTCCATATCAAACGCGTGTTATTGAGTATTTTAAACCCTACTTATTCAGACCGACCGCAGCGCCCCAAGTGTTAGTTTGAGTTGCCAATACGTTGCCCGTTTCGAAAGTGCGTTATTTTACTTAGTAGCGCTCGGAAAATGGTTTGTTATTACTCTGCCTCGTTATTAAAGCCATTTGCCATTAACAAACTCCGCGTAAACACTTCCAAAAAAGGAAATTGTCAACATTAACTTTCAAGTAATAAACTTATCAAAAAGCACGTCGCCATGTTTGATTACGTAATGCTGCCAACTTACTGATTGTACTACTAGGCAAAATCATTGGCCTGGTTAAAGATTATTGATGCGTGACATCCCCACTGTACGTGACAAAAACCAGGGGTGTTATCTATCAGCTTAACGCGGCCCGCAGGGCCGCGCTATCTAACCTTTATTGGCCTAGACGAAAACCATTGGGCTGGATGAAAATATTGGTCTGGAAACAATAATGTTGGCACTCTGAAAAAATACAGTAACACTCTCTAGCGATGAAATATTCAACTGCTGTATATTAGTAACATTGGCCATTTCTATAGAAAATTTTTCGGATTTTAATGGCGCCGGGCAACGTATACTACACGAGTTCCCGAATAAGTTTTACTGCAGTGCACCTGGAGAGTTATATTTAGATTACCAGTACGGTATGAACTTCCATTCAGAGGTGTGAAACTACATTTGATATATTTTAAGTTATGATAAAGATTTGGTGAACGTGAATCGTTATTATAAATGCGATTAATATTTAACCGCACATTCTCTGTTCTAGCTTACTGAACATTATGGGGGAACAAGCCTTCATCAAGTGTGAGGCAGAATGCCTCTCATATAAGGATGAATTCCCTGCCATTGTAAGTTGTGTTTTTATTCGTAGGCTACGTCGGGTTTAGTGGCGTCATACGCTTATAAAATGTGTAAAAGTTAACCATTTTAAAAATTATAACAGATTATCCGTGATGACTGATGGTGATATAATTGTGAAATTCGCCTTGTCAATACTGGGAGAGTCGGCTATTTAAACTTACAAGTTTCTGTACGTCTTTGATACGTTCTTCAGCGTAATTGAAAGATATTTAATTCTTAAAGTGGGTCAACAATGATAAATAGAAATGGAAATATCCTTACAAAATATTTCGAATTAAAAATAAAATGAAAAGCTTACAAATAGATTAACATTGTGAGGTTGGAAGCCATTTTTCAGTGTTGCCTAAGTAAACAAATTTTATTTATTTATCGTATGGCTTTTAGTACCGGGAGTGTCCGAGGACATATTCGGCTCGCCAGAGGGTGTAGCTGTTTCAAGCTGACACCACTAGGGTGAGCTACAAGTTCCGTTCAATTTCAAGTAGTTCCGAATTTCGCTACCAGATATGAATGATACCTAGTGGTGAACGTTGGAACTTGGATAGAGCGACCATAACTGGTGCCAGAGTGAACACGAAACTGCTTGAAGTTCCAGTTAGGGAGACAACCGGATAAGTATCAGCCTGTATTATTACAGTATAACAATAGTTGACTTTGTAAAACCATATAATCACCCCAAACAGACAAAGTCCGGATTTTTATCACCATTTTAGAATTTCACCTAACATTAGATATACTACATTTAGCATACACCGACAGTTGCATTACCAATACTGCAACTAAATAATTGTACATATTGTAAATATTTTCACCTGTATTTCAAACATAGATTTTATAGCCTAAGTGTAATGAATTTGATGATGATCGCTTGACGATCGAAACTGGCCATCCTAGTGTATTTATTAATCTCATGTAATTTATTTCAGGATTAGGGCATAACCCAGCTCTTTTGGGTACATTCGTGTTGACCGACTGAAAAGCACCAAACTTTTCTTGGTCAAATAGATTAACTTAAATGTCATATAATACACACATCAAAAAAAGTTTTGCATCACCTCGGTTCCAAGAGTTCCGGAACCTTTAAATACAAAGGGAATAGAGATCAACACAAACAACATTTCAGCTCGTTTTATTGCTCATGAGACCCACACATTGCATGTTGTACCATCATACAGCTAGACTTTCAGCATTTGTGGTCCAGATTGCAGTACACACCACTACCTCTAATACCCAGTAGCACGTCCTCTTGCATTGATGCATGCCTGTATTCGTCGTGGCATACTATCCACAAGTTCATCAAGACACTGTTGGTCCAAATTGTCCCACTCCTCAACGACAATTCGGCGTAAATCTCTCAGAGTGGTTGGTGGGTCAAGACGTCCATAAACAGCCCTTTTCAACATATCCCAGGCATGTTCGATAGGGTTCATGTCTGGCGAACATGCTGGCCACTGTAGTCGAGTGATGTCGTTATCTTGAAGGAACGCATTCACAAGATGTGCACGATGAGGTCGAGAATTGTCGTCCATGAAGACAAATGCCTCTCCAATATTCTGCCGATATGGGTGCACTATGGGTCGGAGGATGTCATTCAGGTATCGTAAAGCCGTTTCGGAGCCTTCCATGACCACCAGTGGCGTACGTCGGCCCCACATAATGCCACCCCAAAACATCAGGGAACCACCACCTTGCTGCACTCGCTGGACAGTGTGTCTAAGACGTTCAGCCTGACCAGGGTGCCTCCAAACACGTCTCCGACGATTGTCTGGTTGAAGGCATATGCGACACTCATCGGTGAAGAGAACGTGATGCCAATTCTGTGGGGTCCATTCAGCATGTTGTTGGGCCCATCTGTACCGCGCTGCATGGTGTCGGGGTTGCAAAGCTGGACCTCGCCATGGACGTCGGGAGTGAAGTTGCGCATCATGCAGCCTATTGCGCACAGTTTGAGTTGAAACACGACGTCCTGTGGCTGAACGAAACGCATTATTCAACATGGCGGCATTGCTGTCAGGGTTCCTCCGAGCGGCAATCCGTAAGTAGCGGTCATCCACTACAGTAGTAGCTCTTGGGCGGCCTGAGCGAGGCCTGTCATCGACAGTTCCTGTATCTCTGTACCTCCTCCATGTCCGAACAACATCGCTTTGGTTCACTCTGAGACGCCTGGAAACTTCCCTTGTTGAGAGCCCTTCTTGACACAAAGTAACAAAGCGGACGCGATCGAACTGCGGTATTGACCTTCTAGGCATGGTAGAACTACAGACAACATGAGCAGCGTACCTTCGTCCTGGTGGAATGACTGGAACTGATCGGCTGTCGTACCCCCTCCGTCTAATAGGCCCTGCTCATGCATGGTTGTTTACATCTTTGTGCAGTTTTAGTGACATCTATGAACAGTCAAAGGGACTGTATCTTTGATACAATATACACAGTCAACGTCTATATGCCGGAGATCTGGGAACCGAGGTGATGCAAAACTTTTTTTGATGTGTGTAGAAAGAAGTTGAAGCTACTGGGCGACTAGGAAAGGAAAATTACTGAAGAAGAGGACCAAGAAATGATTGACTGAAGTGGTCCAATGAGGCCGTAAAAGCAGAAGCAGAAGAAGAAAGAAAGAAAGAAAGAAAGGAAGAAAGAAAGAAAGAAGTTGATAGTAAGTTAAAAGATGGTGTTTTGAATAAGCTAATATTGGTGAAAATATCATTATTATCCATAACATCATTTATTACTATCAACTGCTCTCTATAGGGATGTATAGAACTAGCACCGATAGAGCGCACTGCTGTTGTACTGGGTAAGCGCAAGGCGCTCTTCATTTGTCTCCTGCGTTCTCATGCCGCTAATAATATGTACGAATTTAAGTTGTTTAAAGTGTTATTTTCGTGACTATGCCGAGCTATTGCGGTGTTCCTCTTGCAAAAATCAGGGAAGCCTGTTTTCGTTTCACCAATTTTCACAAAATAAAGAAATGAGGAAGAAATGGTCACATGCTATTAGAACGAAACATTTCGGTGAGAAAAATCTGACCGAATATATCAAAGTGTGTTTCCATCATTTACAACCCGATGACTTCACGAAAACTGTGCTGGATAAGTGTGACTTACAAAGGGAAATAATTCCTATTTTGTACCTATAAACTGATTAGACATTTCGATAACAACCACTGAATTTATGCGTTTGTATTTGAAGGTGAGAGAGCAAGATTAAAACCGGGCGCTGTTCCATCGCTTTTCCATGGACCACGAACACTACAAAAATAATTATTTAGGAAGAGGCCATACACAAGAAAATTGCCGGATTATCACGATAAGCCTACAATATCGGAATCTGCAGAAATCCTCTCCATTGAAGTACGGGAAGAAATCGTCAATATTCACGAAGAAATGAAAGTAACATTTCTGACTCCCATTTTCAGAGACATCAATACTCGGTCAAATACTTCAAAAATAAATGTCGCAACATTAACAGTCACAGGCGTATTATGGTTGGTTTCTTGAAATCAGAATTAATCGTCAACTTCCATCCGCCCGACGGAGAATGTGGTAGCGACTGACTTCTACATTCTTGAGACATAGTGAGATGAATGGAAACAGTTCGTGTCCCTAAAGCAGGGATTCTCAAACTTTAATTAAAATGTACCCCCAAGTCCTTTTCCAGGGGTAAGGGAACGATTCTTATTGAGAAAGTGGCAAAATTACATAAGAACCAAACGTTACGATGCATTTTCGAGGTACACATTAAGTTTACCGGTATCAACTTTTTTTGATTATGTTTACCTTAAAACACGACAGTTTCGTGAAAGCTATCAACCTAAAAAAAAAAAAAAAACATGAATCGAAGTCTATAAGCAATGGGGAGCAAGTGAATATTTAAATCTCTATTTATGATTTAAGTCTTATGGAGATATATTTATCAATATAGGCCTACAATACTGAAGTAATCGTAATCTTTAGGAGAAAGCATGCTGACTCATATTCGTTATTTGTATAATAAAGGGTGTTAGAATTTTGTTATTACCGCTGTAGGCTATTAATTCTTCCTTCCTCCCGCTAGTTTTAGTGCCTCTAGTCCGTAGCTCATTTTGCAGCTGTTTAACGCTTAAACGCTGAAAATCGTCCATAATATATTAGGAGATATACCTATAGAATTAATTAATATAGTCTTGGAATAAAATTAGAGAAGATATAATTTACTTTATCTTAGAAAACTCTGTCACAATTCATATATTCCTCGCAGCTGACTGGGAGAAACATAAGACGATCGCCTTGCGCTTACCCAGTACTACACGAGCGCTATCTGGCGCGAACTTTCTCCCGCTACATCCCTATTATATGACATTTAACTTAATCTATTTGTGAGCTTTCCATTTTGTTCTGAATTCAAAATCTTTTGTAAGGATAACAATTTCTCTTTAGCATTATGCAATATACTGCTTAATACTAATAATAGCTACGTAAAATTCACGTACACTGAGATTTTGTGCTGAGAAACCAATTGGTCAAACGATTGTAATTAATTTGTTATATGTAACTCTTTATTTATCCTCGGTGGTTCATTGTAGTTTAATATGTTATGTTCCATCTAAAATACTGTACAACAAGTTGAAACGTTTTCTTTAGCCCTCACTATTGCGAGACAAATGTAACTGTTTCATTACGTTGGGATGAAAAATATAATGCTTTTACTAGCCCTGCCTTGCACTTTGAAATATTTACCCTGACTAAGATATGTTGTTTTAATGGGCGCCAAGACCTCAACGCTATGTTGAAATCTAAATTTATATTTAACAACACCTAGCTCTGGTAGAACACCTCCAAGAATCTTTACACTCAGATCGTGGTATGATTTGATCATTAACCCAACAAACAATTGTATCAGGAGAAGGAATTAGGTCTATATCTAATGCTACCTACTGAAAGCAAAGATTGCATGGTTAAAAGAAATGAATTTATTATATAAAACAAGTATGGCAAAATTAATAATAATAATAATAATAAATTTAAATTTAAATTGGAGCGTTGCGATTTGAATATTACCGCTAGAGAATTACATGAAAACGGAGTCTGATCAATTACTGATTTTACTCTTATTCCCAAGCTATGAAGTTACTGAAATACTGAAGATAAAACAAAGAGACGAGAGATTACGTAGTACTGAGTCATTCGCGCTTACCACTGGAAATTGCCGTAGCATTTCCCTCGTACTGGATGTTGAAGAGAGCTTCCCACAGTCTCCTGGACGTCGTCATCTTCTTCGATAGTTGAAGAGACACTTGTAGATATGATAACTTTATGGTCCGAACATCGGAACCCACACACGTGCAAACACACTGGCTAAGTTTTACAAAGATAGTCGCCTTGCCTCCACGGCGCGCAAACCATATATGCACTCCTCGCCTCCCCTCTCTGGAGCCGTCTTCTACCTTACGTGGTCTCCACTGATTGGCTGAGCTACCACGCGATCACCCCTCCTCCGGGTCAATTCACATGGCGCGGCGATGATGTCGATTACCGGTCCAGGCTATTTCGCCTTTTCTTGAAGCTGCAACCCAGATTGCGTCACGCTACTCGACAAGATTAAGCCTGTAGACGTATTCCCCGTGACTCATCTCTCTTACAATTCCCTAACTGACAAAACTCCGTAAAATTCCGTAATCATATAATTTTCTATGATAATGTTGTTCGTAATAATTTGCTTGATAGTGTTTTCTATAATATTGAAAACCTATTTGATTACTTATAATCTTATAAAAAAAACTCCAAAAAATACCTTAATAATAATAATAAGTTAATAATAATAAGTTACATGAAAACTTCTCTTGGCTGAACAATTTGCCGCGTAAATAAATATAGAATGGCTTCCTACTGACTTATGCCAGTGGCGTAAAATCCCCTCGAAAAACACGGTACATATTCGCCTCGGATCATCGGATGATTTACCGTGACGACGGTTCATCATGCGATTATCCCAGACACGTTAACAAAATCCCCATCCAAAATACATATTACATAAATGCAATCACCCTAAATTACATATATATACACTCATAATTTTTCTTTACGCACTTTGCGTCAAAGTTTGTTGTCACTACATTTTGCAACCAGTTCATTGTTTTTCATATAGAATAATGTTCCACGGATATTTCCGCCTCTCAAATTTCTCTATGTTGGGAAAATAGACATAATTAATGTGTGAGCACTGTGTATTTATGATGTCACATCACACGCATCAAAGGTGTTCTGATATATTTATCACCACAGAACTTCCTAATTTCACTGGAGGTTCCTTCCTTATTGTGAAATTTAATCTCACTGAGCACACGATCACACTATTGTGGCAGCGCATCGTGACCATAATACTTAATCTCTCTGTAAAATAGATTAAATTAATATTGACTTCTGAAGAAAAACAGTAAGAGCGCATAACATATAACACCAAATATTTCTGTGCCGTAATCGCCCTGTCTTCTTACGTCCCAGTAGACCAAATTCAACTTAATACTAGTTCTCCTCACACAAATAATACCTTTGTACAAATTACCTTAAATTACACACTTACAAATCTCACATGGCGAGGCCGTAAACAGAAATCACGTGTGCTGTTATGTATGAGTTTCATGAAGGACTGTCACGCCTTCTGATGGCCCATCTTTTGTCTCGTGGACGCCTTGAGCAAAAATACCCTGTTCAAGCGCTCACCCATCTCTAGGAGACAAATGGGAATTCACCAGCGCTACCAAATTCTGGCCTTGGTGTATCGAGACATTTTAGTGCTCAAGAGCATCCGACAATCCCGTCATATTTCCCTGTACCTTAAAAACTCTCAATTACTTACATACTACCCCCCTGTGTGACTTCTGATACGCCTGCCTGAAAGACCAGGTCTTCCACGCACCAAACACCACACTTACTCATTTGATAGGCTGGCTCGCCAGCTAAACACACTTACTTTATGACACATACTTAATGTCATCACGTTGCTCCACTAGCATATTTCTCAGAGTCTGTAACGATGCCCTGTTGCTACTGTCCACACATGCACATATTAAAATACCGTCCTCTGCTTTAACCACAGGATAATCCCTACATAAATTAGTGTCCCTTGATAGCATGTCTGCAAGAATGTTATCTTTACCTTTAATATATTTTACTGTGAATTCGTATTCCTGCAGAGCAAGAATCCACCTACTAACTCTGTTAGAACTGAGTTTACAAGTCCTCATATACAGTAATGCATGGTGATCTGTATGGATCTCAAATGTCCCCCCTACTAAGTACATTCTAAATTTCCCCAAACTGAAAACAATACCTAAAAGCTCTAACTCAGTAATCGTGTATCTTTTCTCTGCTGCTGTCAGTCCTCGCGAGGCTAAAGACACAATGCACAGATTACCCTCATCATCTTTCTGACATAATACTCAGGCAATGCCTATATGTGAAGCATCTGTCATAACCTCATATTCCTTATCTTTCAAAGGATATTTCAGCACTACAGCTTTCTCAAAACCTTCCTTCAGCGCTCTAAAAGCCTGATCATGCTTGGACTCCCATCTCCACCGAGTCCCACTTTTAAGGGGAGGTATGACTGAATTTTTCGGATTTTCAAGCAAAAACTCGTTTTTTTGTTTTATTTATATAAAAATACCCTAATTCTTCCTCTTTCAGAAAATCATCTCAGTTTAGTAATTCCGGCTATTTTGAAGCTTGTAGAGGCCATTTAATGTGAGCGCGCATGGCATTTAATAGCCCACTACCACGCCCACTTTTCCTGTATTAGCATAATGATAGTTTTCTGTATGTTTTTTGTCGATTATTCAAGTATTCCGCGGCGTATGTGTCGTAGAGGCACACCTGTGCAAGCTGACAGTCGTTTGTTTACTACGTAGTCCATATAACTACGTTATGTCATTTAATAGTTCAATTTTAACTAATTTAGAGAACGATTTCTCTCTTCTAAATTGCATTCCATTTTTTTCACACAACTATACTATGATAGTTAATATTATATATATATATATATGTTTGTATTATTTACATTCTGAATTTCGTATTTGTGTTGACTGTAGTAGTACAAGCATGGCTCCCCTGTTTGTTTATGTTATTGTAATGCAAAGTAACGTGTGGTTTCAGTACAGCGAATTACATATCCAAACTAGTGATTATTCAGTGATGTGTTTCGTCTTATTTCCTTTGTAGTTGTGTAATTTATTGTGTAGAGGTCTTAGTGCGTCGTTTTAGTGTATAGATAAGTAGTGATTATAGTTTTTAGGTTAGGCCTATAGCAATAGTGATTATTATTATTAGTGAGAAACCATGGAAATTCAAAAGAGTCCTAGGTGTAGCTATAGACCAGTGAAAAAACGTCCCTCAAAGAAAATCAAGGCTGCCAAATTAGCTATAGCTAAAAGAAAGAGTCAGAAACCAGGACAAGAAGTCTGTTCAGTTAGGCCTAATGAAGAAGTGAATAACGTTTCTAGTAGCTCACTAGATGCAGATATGTCTGCATCTGAGAGGAAAATAAATTTATTTTCTGTTTCTGCCAGTGCAGAACAAAGTGTTGGGTCTGTGATCTATACCTTGGTGCATAAGGATGTTTGGCAAGAACTAGTGAAGGAGCTACTGTGTGATGAGTGTAAGAACAAATCTATTTTTATTGAATTTAGGGAAACTCATGGGTTCTCCTCTAAAATTATAATTAAATGCAGAACATGTGGTTATGTTTCTGCTAACACCTACACTTCACCAAGAATTAAAGATGATAATTCTCAAAGACCTGGTTTCCATGTGAACAATGCTATGGTTGAGACATTTAGTAGTTTAGGTAAAGGCCAGAGTGGGCTGGAGACATTTTCTATAGGTATGGGTATGAACACTTTAGGTCGAAGGCCTTTTGCAAAACACCTTAGAATTCTCATAGATGAGGGAAAATTAATGAGAAGAGAAGTACTTTCTATGGCTGCACAAGTAGTACACAATGCTCATGGGGCTAGTGATGAACAGACCATTGACATAGGTGTTTCATATGATGCAACATGGCAGAAACGTGGCCATACATCGAATTATGGTGCAGGATTCGTAATTGACATTCTGACTGGAGTTGTGTTAGACTACCATGTTCTGTCAAAGTATTGCCATCAGTGTGTTATTGCAGAAAGGGACCTGGGAAAAAATAGTGCAGAATATAATATTTGGTGGGAGGGTCATAAGAGCTCAGATGAATGCCAGAAAAATTATGATGGGTCCTCCAATGCAATGGAAAAAGACATTGGAGAGATCCTGTGGAAGAGATCCATTGACAATGGTTTTCGATACACATCGGTGTTGTCAGATGGGGATGCCAAGACCTACGCCCACTTGAATGAGATTGAGGTGTACGGTCCAGAACAAAGGATTGAGAAAGAAGAATGCATAAACCATATTTCTAAGCGACTTGGTACTGCTCTTCGTAACACTGTAAATTTTTAAACACAAATTGTGCTAAATGTTCCGGCATAACTCAACAAAATGACAGCGTTTCGCCCCGGTGTGCTATTGGGCTCTTCAGTTGGTTAAAGCACACCTCACCAAGACACTGTCTAGTACACACTGGGAAGGCCATTGCAAGACGTATTTGATACGACACTGTCTAAGACGTCTTGCAATGGCCTTCCCAGTGTGTACTAGACAGTGTCTTGGTGAGGTGTGCTTTAACCAACTGAAGAGCCCAATAGCACACCGGGGCGAAACGCTGTCATTTTGTTGAGTTATGCCGGAACATTTAGCACAATTTGTGTTTAAATATATAATGGCTCAACGGACAATACATATATTTTCTTTTGAAAATTATATATTCAATGCCAAGGTAAGGTTATAATTGCTTTGGAGTGGAGTTTCGACTCCCATAGTGCACTGGCTTTGCTCGTGACGCGGATACATATGTATCAAATACGTCTTGCAATGGCCTTCCCAGTGTGTACTAGACAGTGTCGTATCAAATACGTCTTGCAATGGCCTTCCCAGTGTGTACTAGACAGTGTCTTGGTGAGGTGTGCTTTAACCAACTGAAGAGCCCAATAGCACACCGGGGCGAAACGCTGTCATTTTGTTGAGTTATGCCGGAACATTTAGCACAATTTGTGTTTAAATATATAATGGCTCAACGGACAATACATATATTTTCTTTTGAAAATTATATATTCAATGCCAAGGTAAGGTTATAATTGCTTTGGAGTGGAGTTTCGACTCCCATAGTGCACTGGCTTTGCTCGTGACGCGGATACATATGTATCAAATACGTCTTGCAATGGCCTTCCCAGTGTGTACTAGACAGTGTCGTATCAAATACGTCTTGCAATGGCCTTCCCAGTGTGTACTAGACAGTGTCTTGGTGAGGTGTGCTTTAACCAACTGAAGAGCCCAATAGCACACCGGGGCGAAACGCTGTCATTTTGTTGAGTTATGCCGGAACATTTAGCACAATTTGTGTTTAAATATATAATGGCTCAACGGACAATACATATATTTTCTTTTGAAAATTATATAACACTGTAAAGGAATGGAGGGCGAAGGGTGTGACACTGGGTGGGCGTAAAGAGGGCAACTTGAAAGACAGCACTATAACTAAATTGACCCATTATTGTAGGCATGCCATTGTCAATAATATTCCAGATGTAGGAAAAATGAAGAGGGCAGTTTTTGCAACTCTTAGACACTGTATGTCAACTGACCGCAAGCCTCAGCATTTGCCTTGTCCTAAGGGTATCAACTCCTGGTGCTTCTATAACCGACAACAGGCAGAAGGAAAACCAAATGATAGCCACAGTAGAATGAGTTGCAAGCTGAATCCTTCTGTTGTTGAGAAGATAGCACCTGTGTATCTGAGACTAGCATCAGATCAGATATTGCAGCGTTGTACAGCGGGGAAGACTCAGAATGCTAACGAGTCCCTCCATAATGTAGTGTGGAGTAAATGCCCTAAGGAGATATTTGTTTCCAAGACAAAACTGGAACTTGGTATCCTCAGGGCTGTCTCAGAATTCAATATGGGGCACTACAAAACTCTGGAAACCCTTCATTCCATCAGAAATTCGACCATCCCTATAAAGTCAAGTTCTCTATGCAAACTACAAGATGTTAGACGTGTTACTCAGGCACAAAAGAGGGGCTGTGATCGGGAGAAAATGACTAGGAGGCATGTAAAATGGCAGAAGATATCTAAGGAAGAAAGAACGAGGAGATGTGAAGGGGAAACATATGGGGCAGGGCAGTTTTGAGTGAGTAAATATTAACTTGCCTTTTTCTCGCATTGCTCTTTTCCAATGTTTTTCTGTGTACAAAATGCTCCTTGCGATGCAATTCTTTTCAGATGTTGTTGAAACTTGGTAAAGTAGTTGAAAAAGGTACACTAATGTAAACTTGTTTCTGGTTTTGAACTTCTCTGAGTTTTAGTATGAATTTTGATAGATAACTTTAAACTATTAATGCTGAAATTTTAAAAATATATAAAATGAAAGTTTAAACTTTTCTGGAAAGAACAGTATTCATCTAACACAAAAACCCAATGCAATTATTGTTTCTATACATCATAACAACATTTTTAAAAAAAATCAGCTTGGTCGAACAAAAACTTTGTCGCAAGGGACTTTTTTTATGTGACCACTTTTTGAATACAAAAAAGTGCAATATCTCAAAAACTAACAAAGCTATTTAATTACAAATTAGAACATTAGATGCCAGCAACTTTTTATGCAAGTGGTTTAAATTTGGTAATTATATGATAAAAACTGTGGAAGTTGAAAAACTCAGTCATACCTCCCCTTAAGCAATTCCCTGAATGGTTCTACCAACCCTGAGTATTTAAGAACGAACCTCCTGAAAAAGTTGCAAATTCCCAGGTATGTTTTTAACTGTTTAACATTCTGTGGCACCTCTGCGTTAAGTATCTTATTAACCCTAATTTCCTCTGGTGTCACACCTCTACTCGACACTCTATGACCTAAGAATGTCACTTCTGACTGACAGAATGACGACTTAGACAGCTTAAAAGTGAACCCTGCCTGATCTAACTTCTGAAAAACTATATCTAAATGACGTAGATGCTCCTCAAAACTGCGTGAACTAATTACCATATCATCAATGTAAATGGTTACAAACTCTCCTGTGTCATCCCCTAATGCGATGTTTAAAGCCCTAATTAAAGCTGCTGAACTACTCTTTAACCCATAAGGTGTTCTACAAAATTGATAAAGGTTATATTTATGACTGAAAGCTGTAAATGGTCTATCTTCGTACATAAGTGGCACTTGCCAAAAACTGGAACTCAAATCTACACAAGTGAAACACTTCTTCCCCTCAAATGTTTGCATTAATTCCTCTATTGACATAGATTTCAGCTGATCTGAACTAATTCTACTGTTAACCAAACGAGCGTCTAAACAAATACGAACTGAGCCGTCAGCCTTGGGTATCGTGATCAAAGAATTAACATATGGACTGTTAGAGTGTTCAATAATCCCATCTTCAAGCATCTGGTTAATTTGTGCCTCAACTGCACTCTGATAAGTGAAAGGTACAGGATATCTATGTCCTGTGAATACTGACCTTTCAATAACGTTCAATGAATGTGTATAGCAATTGGTCATACAAATGCGATCCTCAAAAACTCTCATATTACACAATAACACATCATAGAGCCGAACACACTGTTCCACCTCTATATTTCCCTGAAATGCAGCATCACGTAACGAGTCCTCTAGACTACCGTTCGTAATCACACTGCCCACAAAACATGGAGAACCCCGCTCTACGGCTGGCGATATCTGATTTAAAGTACAAATCACACCTACAACACTACTTCTCTGAATATGGTCATTGAACGCTACTTCTACTTCAGAATCCCCCCATTTAAATTTCAAACTCCCTACATCATAACAAAAGTTACCCGACACTCTACTTAGCCACTCTGAACCCAAGATAACACTGAATACTAAATTTGGAATTACAAGACAAATCTGCTTTTCTACATGATTATTAATTTTAATGTCTACTAAAACTTGCTTAGAAATTACTTTAGACCTCTTTCCAACAGCTGTGATAACAAAAGTGCTTTTAATTGGCATCTCCTCAAAATTTACTCCAGTTCCTTTCATTTTATCATAAAATGCACTACTTATGCAACTCTTCATACAACCACTATCAATTAAAACATCTGTGTACGCCTCGGACACGTTAAATTTAACTATGGGGCTCTTACTGACCACCTCCTGAATAATACCTTCATAATTTAGTTCACGTAATAATTCATTTCTTACATTTAGGTCATAGGGTTCCTGTATAAGTGTATGGACAGGGCATGTTACAGACTGAGATTCTGACCTTATATCGCAGTCTGGTTCGTGTTTAAAGCATTGCTACCGCTTGGTGTAGTACTACTCACTACTGCACTGGTCTGGTTGTTCTGGGTTGTGTTAACGGTATCTCTCTGTCCGTTATTACCATTGGGCTGATTCCCTCCTTGACCCCTGTTCTGGTTATAATTATTATTGTTACTATACCTCCCTTGGTTACCCCTAAAATCATTATTTCGGCCTTGATTTCCACTGAAATCATTATTTCTACCTTGGTAGTTCGTACCATACCCATTTCCTCTGTACTGGTTTTGCTGATTATTATTATTATTATTATTTTGGTTCCCCCTATTTTGAACACTGGCCCCTTCGCCACTGTTCCCTTCAACTTCCTGATTCCTATTCTCATTAGGCCTGTTATTATTGTTACCCTGGTTCCTACCGAAATTCTCCTCGTAACCCCCTCTTCCCAGAGCATCGAATGTACTTAATAAATTCTCCACTTGTGAAATAGATTTAACATTTTGGGTACAGGCAGCTTCTTTGATTCTATATGGAAAATGTTTTAGTAATAGCCTGATTACATCACTTTCCTCCTTCAAACCATCCAGATATTTGCACGTCAATACCTGTCCTAAAAAGTACTCGGTCATAGTGTAGTTTCCTCTTGGGTTATATTTCCCACACACAATTCCCTCACGATGCTGAGACTGAATTACCTCATTCCAAAATTTCTCACAAAATTTAACTTTAAAATCTGAAATATTCTCGAAATTGTCTCTGTAGACAGCAAACCAGTTTCTTGTCTCCCCTACAAACGCTTGCTCTAAAATTTCAACTACCTGGCACCACTCAATACTACCATCTTCCAACCTCTCCCAGAATTTATTTTCTATAGTATTCATGAACTCCATTAGACAACCCTGCCAGTAGTGGAAATGAATCGGTTCAGATCACTCCACCTCCACACCCTCCACACAAGATGGCGGCAGCCCGATAACTCCCGAACCCGTGGTCGGATTTTGACAAATAAGGTGTCATTGAACTCGGGCTGACACCCACTTTCCAATGGACAACATATTTCCACCCCAAAATAAAACCTACCCCTACTAGAGGGTGGAAATTGTAATTTTTTAGAGAATCTCTCTTTCCAATTGCAACATGTGAGAGTTGGAATGCCGATATGGAATGAAATGTTGTTCCACATAAAGTGCATATGTGCGGTGGAAAGCCACTATGAATTAGCATGCCCACTCATGGCTTTTGAAGAGGGTGGGGGAGTGGATCCCTGTGGACGGGTTATTGTTGACAGGTCATTGTTGCCGGGTCTTTGTGGACGAGTCCTTGTGGACAGGTCCTTGTGGACGAGTCCTTGTGGATGAGTCGCTTTGGACTAATCCCTTTAGACCGATCCCTTTGGACTGGCTCATGAATTTATTTAAATTATGTCAAAGGGCCTAACTACATTTGTGTGTGTTGAATTGACGTTGTTCACCACTACTATAATGGGATACCGATATGAAAGGAAAGTGACGAAATACATGTGAACACGTGTGAAATGACCTTATTACCGTCCTCCTTGTGAAACAAGTCACATCCTGTTTTGCTTCATACGTGAGAAAATGTGAGTTCATGTGTAATATGATCTAACACATAGGTGTTCACCTGTACACGCGCACGATAAGAGCTAACAAGTCACAACCTGTTTTGACAGTGGTGGGAGGTGAAGGGGGGTTAGTGTAAGAGAGAACACAGGTGAAGAGAGAAAGAAATATGTATTGCTCATAATACATGTATAGCTGAGGACTGTACATAGGACTGTAGGTTAAGTACAACATGAGTAAATAAATACAAGACACACAGGTTCACACAACATGTAATTTATTAATCCAAGAATTAAAGGCTGAGCTAAATCCCAACCATTTTACATATAGTTTATTTCCTTTTTGTTTCAACACTTTTTCCACAAGGTAATGTTTAGGAAACGCTGTCTTTTGAAGTTCTTGAAGATAAAACCTGCCTTTTATGGGTTGATGGTTGAGGTCCTCGAGTAAATAGGTGACTGGACTGTTCAGGTTGACTTGACGAATTCGAAATAGTTCAGTCCCCCAATTTGGTGTGTAGCCCTTGTCGAAGACGGACTTGAATTTGCTCACACGAACATGGTCCCCAATGTTAAGGCGATGACGTTTAGGGTCTGCTGTTTTTATGGGGTTAAACAGTTCATCCAGTTGTGGAATATTTTTAGTTACAAGTCGTGGCTTGGTCCCAATGGTTCTGTGTTTGGTGTCGTTGTAACGTGATACTAACTCAGGTAACAAGTCCAACCAGCGATAAGTGCCCTGAGCGGTAAACGCTTTCCACATATGGGTTTTCAATGTTCGGTTGAACCGCTCGACCACGCTGGCTTTGAGATTGCTGTACGTGGTGTAATGGTGAATATCCTTAGATTTGAGAAAACTGGAGAAATCCTTGTTGAAAAATTCTTTTCCCTGGTCGGTTTGTAGCAGCTGAGGTTGACGTTTAGATTGTTGAATAATATGTTGAAAGGCTTTGGTGACTAGTGGACTAGACTTGCGACGCACAGGTTCAACAAACGCCATTTTGGAATAAACATCAATGACCGTCAACATATAGCGTTAACGTTAGCATAGGGAATCATTTCAACCAAGTCTGCTTGCCAAAGTTCATCCACACCCTGTGAAATCACCTTGAGTCGCTGATAGTGACGTCTAGCTGGACGATGCAACTCGTGAGCAATACCCATTTTAATGGGTGAGGGCTTAAACAATAATTTTGGCATTTCGAAGTTCTTCCTCAATTTCTTGAATTTCCCAATCGTGAATAGTATGGCCGGCTTGACGTGAAGCATGCAACAGCTGTAGTCGCTGGACGAGTTTATTTGGATTGTGCCAGTAGGTAACATCCACAAGGGGTTTTAATGGTTTAAATATCACCCCTGAAGCGGACACTTTACGACGACCACTTTGACTAGTGGGGAACATTTTTGCAATGATGGTTTTATATTTTTGGGATATATTAGCATTCACTTGTTGAGTGGGATCATACTGTCTTTTGTGAGCATGGGTATCCAATAAAATGGATTTATATTTACTAAGGTCCTCTGACTTATAATCTTGAGATGAGGGAGTCCGAGAGAATAGTAGCTTTAACAGTCCTGGTGTTAATTTATAGTTGGTCTTTTTAATGACAGCTTTAGTACGACTAAATTTAATCGATGAATCACCAATTTTAAAACTATCATTCTCATAGGGAACGTCATATGTGGTATCTGTGTTTCCAACAAATAGATTGGTGAAATAGGGTTCCAGTGTTGATCCATAATATTTTATTAAAATGTTTTTCAGTTGAGATTTATGTTGAGGGGTGGCCAAGAGTTGTGAAAATGGAGACGATCTGGAAGGGCAAGGGGTTTCGACCATGACCAAGGATTTCCTTTTTCTTAAAAACACTGCAAGGGGTGATGCCTTTTTTTGAGGCGTAAACACTTGTTCCTCATTATCCTCAACTTCGCTAACACTAGTTAAATCTTCCTGTTCCTCTTCATCTTCCTCTTTCTCTTCCTCAGAGTCCTCGTGGTGCGTCTGACTGGCTTGTGAAACGGTAGGTAGCGTTTCAGGTGGCTTGAAAGAGGGTTTCAACATAGCTTTTAGCGGAGGTGCTAAATGTTGTTGAATAAACAAAGCATGATCCGCACGCGATCGTTTCAATTGACGAAACTTTTGGCGAATAGTATTTTTTGCTCTAATAATATGCTTTTTCAATTGACTCTCTGCTAACGCCATGATGTCGTGACAAATGCCTTGAGAGGGAATGATACAGTGCCTTAAATAGCAATAAAATGATCAAACCCTAAGCGATACCGCCCTTGGTTGAGTTCACTTTGTTTGTCAATCACTAAACAGGCATGACGTTGTGTGTTCCAGCACTTACCACACAATTCTGTAAACATTTGAAAGGTCATATCCGGATTCACATGTTCATTATAAATGTAACGACTGTTCCTCTCGTCCTGGCGAAATAAAACAATGACATTGGCATTGTCTCGAATCAACTGTTTGGACATTTTAGAATACGTTTGTCCAAGATAGAAGCAATCGATATGTTTGTGTCGACCCATGCTGAAATAGCTTTGAATGATACCTTGTCGTTCAGTGGATACATCATCGAAAATCATGAGTGAATCAGGCTTTACCTCATCCGGTGAAATAACATTTTCTTGCGTGGAAAATGTAAAATACCCCATATTCTCATTTTTTTAATCCAGACATGACTTGATCCAGAAACACGTAGAGGGGTTGGCAGAGAGATTTTGCGAAAATATAAATATTTTGAAAACACAGACCATTGGGCGCTGTAATAAGTGTCAGTAAAAGATTGGTCTTTCCACAGCCGGAAGGTCCCACAATGATGCAGCGAATGGAAGATGGAAACAGTGAACCATGGCGTTGTTCACGTGATGTGGGGCAGAGATGGGAAACCATGTCCCTCACGGGGAATGACTCTTGCTGCTTAATTAGCTTCATTTCAACTAAGGCATAGAGAGGCTAGCAGGCTGTCTATATACATCGCACCGAGCCTTGTCATAGGAACAGTAGACTCGTACTACAGGTTGACGATGGATGTCTTTGGACGTGCGTTGATGGTCAAAGCTAGGTCTGTTCCCATACATGATCCTAAACAAGAAACAGATCCTGCTAATAAACACTATGTGGATAGATCAGTAGTGCCACGCACAAAACAAGGAGATTATGACTTTAAAGGAAAGCGGTTAACTCATGTAAAACATCCTCAAGTGTCTACATACGTTACTACAAAAAAGTAAGTGGATAACAAGGTGTATGAGTTTTATGATAGAGTGCCTCAGCTTACGGTGGATGGTTATAGCGCTAATCATCACCGCATTATTCACGTGGAAGACCCACAAGAAGATGATGATGTCTGTACCAAGCGATACGTGACCTATGAAATGAAAAGTCTTTATAAATTTATCCCATCTGTATTTTTAGTGCATCTGACAAATATAAAACCTGTGAATGAGAGAAACCATATACCGCTAGTTCATGACCAGCACTTGACCTATGTGCTTGCTTCGGGTTTAAGCCACTATCGACTACACTATAATGGAACCATTCACATCAAATATGCCATACCTGATGAGAACCATTTACAAATAGAGATAAATGGTCATAGGATGTTGGTCCATAACCATGAAATGGTCAATGCAGGAGACGAATTATCCTTTCATCTCCTGTTGACATGGAATGAAAAGCAAGCTGGAAAAACCATAAATGATTTCCCACTTTATGTAGAATTGGAATATACAGCCATGAAATAACAATCTAATGTTAGTTGTGACTTAAACTTTCTTGTGAAAGGTTGTTGGTCATCATCATCATGGTGAAACAAAGATATGTGGTGAGAAAGACAAAAAATATGAGCCTGTCCTTGGCAAAGCCTAGGCTTATGACATTCGCGGACAAGCCCTTACGAAAGAAAAAAAGAAAAAATAATGTGTTGACCATAAGGAAAGCTCTTCGAGTAGCACAGAGACATGTTATTCCAAAACGTCAGCGACAGGGTTCAAAACAAGGGCGAGTGATCCCCGTCCCCAAACGAGCGGGATTTTTACCTGCATTATTCGCCGGTCTGGCTGCTCTAGGTTCACTTTTAGGCGGCGCCAGTGCAGTGGCAAAAACCATTAAAGCCGTGCAACAGGGCAAGCAACAACTCAATGAAAGTCAGCGACACAATGAAACAATGGAGGCCATTGCTATGGGGGCTGGAAATGTCAATTTGAAGCCAGCCTTTTATCAACAAGGATTTGGAATTTCACCTTTTCGAAATAAAATAAAAACATCTTTAACCTCAGCCATAGCAAGACATGCCCTGACGCATCAGCAAGTGGAAAGCTATGCTAAACAACTGAAGCTTTCTCATTTTCGAGGTGTGTTTATGCGAAACCAATTACCCTCACAACCTTGGAAACATGACTGTGCTGTTGTCAATTTGGATGATCACCGAGGACCTGGAACACATTATGTAGCTTATGTCAAAGAGGGATCTACTGTATGGTACTTTGACAGTTTTGGGAATTTACCCCCGCCCATGGAACTAGTGGCCTATTTTGGAAACAGGATCAAGATATATTATAATGTGAAACGTGAGCAAACGTTTAACAGCCAACAGTGTGGACGTTTGTGTTTATTTTTTTTATATAAGACGCAACATAAGCAAAAACGTCAACAGTATTTCGGTGGAAAGTAAGACGTTTACACTGCATGGACGTGGACCTGAAGTGAGTCTAGACTTTTACCCACCTATCGAATTGAGTGAAAAACCTTATGGTTTAGGACTTGTTTCTCTTGAAACGTACAATCGAATATACAACATACGTGAAAATGTGAACAACACGTTTTACTATGATGATTCTGTGCTCACCCTGAACACTGGTGGATACACGATAGATGACATTTATGAACACATTTATGTGGTGTTGATCAATGAATATGGTTTAAAGTCATTTCTCGATGGAACGCGCAAGTTTGAACTTGTAGGAAATACCAACACTCATCGCTGCAGTATTTTTTCTACATTCAAAATTGACTTTAAAACTCACCCCGATTCCATTGGTCCAGTACTAGGATTTAAACCACTTGTGTTAGAGCCCAACAAAAAACATGAATCAGACCATGAAGTGAAATTCATTGAGGACCATCATGTGTCGGTGACCTGTAATATTATTAGTCAAGTGTACACCAATCAAGAACCGTCGCATTCGCTTTATGACTTTATTGTAACATCGCCCAATGGCTATATTATTCGTGAAAACCCTCCAGTGGTGCTTTTTCATTCTGTGGCTGTCGATGGTATTAGTAATATAACATTAAGACTGATCAATAGAGAGCAACAACTCATTGATCTAGATTCTACCACACCAGTGACTTACAAGTTGGTGCTAAAACCACTATGAAGTTTGTATATAAAGCAACAGCACCGTCTAGGAATGGTGTTAGTTGTTTACCACGTGAATACACGTTAACATCTCAGAACAAGCAGATTTTACAGCATTTGGGTTACCACATTAACCCCCGCGATGAATTCTATTCTAGAGGTAGCGAACCACATCGAGGAGCAACCAGGAGTGGTAAGAATTGATCTGCATTCTTATCAAGCTCAAACACCTGGACTCAATAACAATGATGAAATTCAATTTGTTATCAACAACCAAGATATTTACACTCTACCGCATGAAAGTGTTATTCAGATTGAAGGTCGGCTCACCAAAGCCGATGGTTCTACACCCACTACATCCATGTTAGCCAACCATGCTTTCGCCTTCTTGTTTTCTGAAGTACGTTATGTCATTAACGAATCGTGGTGGATAGCACTCGAAATGTGGGTATTTCCAGTGTCATGAAACTATATCCCTCTTATAGTGAGGAAGAAGCTAAAACACTTTGCATGGCGGGTTGGTGCCCTGACTCGACCAATGACTGGATGGTACACACCGATGGCACCTTTACTGGATATTTACCTCTTAAACTGATTTTAGGCTTTGCTGAATATCACCAGCGCATTCTGGTCAACGCAAGGCAAGTGCTTTATCTGGTGAGAGACAGGAGTGATAATAATGCACTCAAGGGAGTCGACAATGCCCCCATTGATTCAAAAATTCAACTACAACGCTTGCTATGGAAAGTGCCTCATGTGACCCTTAACGATAGCAAAAAACTGGACATACTCAAAATGGTAAAGAGAGATATACCTCTACCCATGGAATTTAGAAGCTGGGCACTCCATGAGTACCCGTTATTGCCCACCACCAACACACACAGTTGGTCTATAAAAACAGCCTGCTATACAGAGAGACCTCTCTACATGATTGTGGGTTTTCAAACGAATCGCAAGTATCAACAAACCAAAGATGTCACGCAATTTGATCACCTGCAATTGAGAAATGCACGTCTTTTCCTCAACGGTGCTGTGTTTCCCTATGAAGGGCTGGATTTAGATTTTTCAAAAAATAAGTTTTCCCCCCTGTACGACTTGTTTTCTAAATTTAGATGGTCGTATTATCAAAAAGAGAATTGTCCAATGTTGTCACCCCAAGCTTTTAAGACAAGGGCGCCACTGATTGTCTTTGACTGTTCCTACTTGGAAGAGTCGGTCAAACCATCCAATATTGACATTCGACTAGATTTTGAAACGCATGACAATGTTCCAGCTAATACCACGGCCTACTGTTTGATTATTCATCACAAACAAGTCAACTATTATCCACTGTCAAACCAAGTGACAAGTGTATAAATAGCAGGTCAAAACACATCAAACCGCTCAGTCATGTCTTGCTTTCAAGCCTCAAGAGAAGTTACATCCATGAATTTAAAATCTGAGGAACAACGTTTCAATACCTTTGCGACGTGGCCGGTACCTTTTATAAACCCTCAAGCCTTAGCAGCCGCTGGATTCTACTATTTAAAAAGAAGAGATGAAGTGAAATGTGTGTTTTGTCCCATCATCTTAGACCAATGGCAAGAGAGCGATGAACCCATGCAGGAACATCAGCGCTGGTCACCTGCCTGCCCCTACCTGTGCGGAATGGAGGTGGGTAATATACCCTGTCATTCAAGTTACCCCTCACTCATGCCTCTGAGTGATGAAAAAAGTTATGATACGTGTGGACTTTATGGTGCCGGCAGTGCTTCAGTGAGCAGCTCACAGTTAAAAGCATCCAGTTTAGAGACATTGGGATATCATCGGTGTTATGGACACTATAAACACAAAAGACTTTTTTGTTGTATGAGATGGTACCGCCTCTATCCTAGAATGAAAAAAGAATGTAAAACTTGTTATGCTAATAAAATAATGAAATAAACAAATGGTTGTTGTTGTTGTAATATTATTATTTCTTATGCCCCCCTGTCATATCCTAACCTCTATAGTGGCTACTCGATGTTTTTCTTTTCTTTTACTAGAATGGAATGTAAGTAAATGACATGGGTACACCTTACTGAACAATTGTCAGTCTGTGGTCAGTTGGACTTGATCCAGACAAGAGTGAACGTGTTGCGTACACAGATTGTCGACTGTCAAGGGTTTAAAATTGGAGATAACAAATTTATATTTAAAGAAGTGGCCATCATCGATTGTTCCACTTTTTGGATATCACAAGCTACTCATTTGGTGTTTAAACCACCTTATGCGTTTGATTTGTTGTGTGATAAAGACCGTAAACAAACCCAGTGGATTGAAACTCATATGCAACTAGACTGGAAGCAAGGAACCATTTCATATAAGCACCTGGACATGATCATGAAAGCCCACTTGTCTTCTGCCCATGTAATATTTGTGAAAGGTAGTGAAAAACGTCAATGGCTACAACCATTTTTAGCGTCTTACTGTCAATGTATCGATTTAATGGACATGGGCTGTCCATCGCTGCAAACACTCATGGATCGCTGCCCCTGTGACAATATTACCCTTAAAGCCTTGGCACAGGTGTGGCAATTGTTTCATTGGCTATCCACCAATGCCTGCTGGGAGTTGTTAAATAAAATTAAAACTAAAGGTTTACCTGTGGATGACACCAGTGAGATTTCTACAAGCGACGTGTAAACATCAACGTGATACCATGGAGAAAGGGGATGCTACCGATAAAGCGATTGGAAAGTTCTTTGTGTGTAAAAAGAAACTAGACAGTTTTACTAAAGAAGAATTATTGGCTCTTCCAAAATCATTAATTTATTATGTCGCAGCAAATGCAGTGAAAGAAATCCGGCAACATGTACCAAAATCATGGACTCAAGACCCTGTGTTAAGTGAATTGCAACCATGTACGGATTATGATCACCATAAGCAAGTGGCTATGGCAAAAATACCCTCTATGCGACAGTGTGCTACTTGTCAGCTAGTCAAACTGTATCATGGTCATAAAAGTCAGTGTAAAGACTTTGTTTCCTCATACCACGGGAGTAATGGAGAAGAAAAGCAGCAACAACAAACATCATCTACAGAGGAGGAGGAAGATCAAACCTTTTTACCATCGATGGAAAAGGATATGCCAGACCTGTACCGGCAATGGCGTCATTAACAATGTAATTCAATACTTGACTTTCGAAATCTAGCTACCTGGTTATTATTTGTGTAGTCCTGGAACTTACCTTGAAGAATCTTTTGCAGCGTGGTGATATACCTATTAATCCTTTGGATCCAGCATGCACCTTTCTTATCACCACAGTCATCCTGCATTAAGACTTGTAGTGGATAAAGTATCGTTGAAAAGCTAAACAACGTTTGACATCCTGTGATGTCTCAGTGGGAGAAAGGTTGGCAGCCCTCATTGTGATTAGTGCTATAAGAGGAAAGTTAATGATGAGTGGACATGAACATTGAAAAGGATTGAGGAATTGGTATATCTTTTGTATTCTATTTTTGTAAAGCTCTATTTGTTGTGAAATAAAAACAAGGTTTACAAGATCACAATGTCTTTTATTTTAAAAACTGGTGATAGCCATTTCATTTTTTTTCACACATGAATATTTACATTTTCCACTTTCCCTTTTTTACATTCCCCTTGTTTAGTTCACACATTCTGTACATTTTTGTGTGAAATATAAATAAGGTTCACTAAATCACTATATCTTTTAATTTTTAAAAATTAAACATCAATTTTCGAGCCCTTTTCAGGGCAACAGTTAACGATTATCTCTATTAACATAGAAGGTATAACACCTGCCAAAGAAGAACTGCTACAAGAACTATGCACTCATCACCAGTGCCGTGTACTGTGCATACAGGAGACACATGGACGGTGTGACATGTGCAGACCAAAAATACGCGGAATGCGTCTCGCCATTGAAAGACCACATGATAAATATGGAAGTGCTATCTTTGTTCATCCTGATATTCAAATTGTATCTACAGCATTTACAGAAGAAAACAACATTGAAATCCTCACCCTAGAAACAACTAATTGTACCATCTCATCCTTTTATAAACCACCTGGTGCTGAATTCATTATTAACAAACCATCCAATTTTGAAAATAAACATGTGCAGATTGTGATCGGCGATTTCAACAGCCATAGTACTGTTTGGGGTTACGATCACGAAGATGAGAATGGGACAGCAGTACAAGAATGGGCAGAAATAAATCATCTGACTTTAATCCATGATGCAAAGCTACCTGGATCCTTTAACAGCGGCAGGTGGAGGCGAGCTTACAATCCTGACCTCATATTTGGCAGCAGCAGTATCAGTCAACAGTGTGTAAAATCTGTCTGTTCTCCAATACCAAACTCACAGCACAGACCAATAATGTGCCAATTATTCGCTGCTATAAGACCACATAAGGTATCTTTTCGGAGGAGATTCAACTTTAAGAAGGCTGACTGGTCAAGGTTTACAGAATTGCTGGACACCGAAGTATCTTCCATAGAACCAGTACCAGAATGTTATGACACCTTTACCATGGCTGTAAAGAGATGTTCAAGGATGTCTATCCCCCGTGGCTGTCGAACATCTTATATTCCCGGGCTTACATCAGATCAAGCCACCCTACTAGTAGAATATAGCAACTTATTTGAAGAAAATCCTTTCAGTGAAGCAACTGTGGAAGCAGGAAACAAGCTCATTTCTTCTATAAGAGAGACAAAAAGGGATCAGTGGATAAAAACTATTGAAAACTTGGATCTGAAAAAAGACAGTCATAAAGCATGGAGACTTCTGAGACGTCTAAGCAATGACCCAACTAAGACCACTGCACATCATAATATCACTGCCAACCAAATAGCACATCAGTTACTGTTGAACGGGAAGGCAACCCACAAATCAAAAAAAAACTAAATTGCAAAGAGAAGAGCAAGAGGAGAGTAATGATCTCACATCATCATTCAGCATGGAAGAATTAGAGAAGGTTATCAAACAGAGCAAAAATGGAAAATCAGCTGGCTTGGATGATATACGGACCGAGCAAATTAAACACTTTGGCTTAACAACAAAGAAATGGATTCTCCAACTTTTCAACAACTGTGTGAGCAGAAGCCAAATTCCAAAGATATGGAGGAAGAGCCGAGTGATCGCTTTGCTGAAACCTGGCAAAGAAGGAAATAATCCAAAGAATTTTAGACCAGTTGCACTACTATGCCACCTCTACAAACTGCTGGAAAGATTGATTTTAAATCGCCTATCACCTGTAATTGACCCCTTACTTATACCTCAGCAATCTGGATTTCGCCCTGGTAAAAGCTGTACTGGACAACTGCTAAATCTCACACAGTTTATAGAAGATGGGTTTGAAGCTCGTAAGGTGACAGGAGTGGTATTTGTCGACTTATCAGCAGCGTATGATACTGTCAACCATCAGCTACTACTAGTCAAGGTCTACAACCTCAGCAAGGATTTGAGCCTAACCAGGCTCATCGCCACTCTTTTGCAAAATCGCAGGTTCTTCGTCGACTTTCAAGGACAGCGTAGTCGATGGAGACTACAGAAAAACGGCCTCCCGCAAGGAAGTGTACTGGCTCCAATCCTGTTCAATATATACACGAACGACCAACCTATAGCCCCGAACAGCAGAAGTTTCCTGTATGCTGATGACCTTGCTCTAGCCACTCAGAGCGCAGATTTTGAATCAGTGGAGAACACCCTCACGAATGCCCTTAAAGATCTTTCCAGATTCTACAACACAAACCAGCTTAAGCCAAACCCCTCAAAGACACAAGTGTGTGCTTTTCATTTGAGAAATAGGGAAGCTGCTCGCAAGTTAAAGATTGTATGGTCAGGGGTCGAACTGGAACACTGTGAGGCTCCAAAATATCTAGGAGTGACACTTGACAGATCTCTTACTTTCAAGAAGCACTGCATGAACTCCAAGTCGAAAGTTTCTTCCAGGAACAATCTCCTACGCAAACTGGCTGGATCTCAGTGGGGTAGTCAACCTGAAACGATCCGATCTTCAGCAATGGCACTATGCTATTCTGCAGCAGAGTATGCTTCTCCTGTTTGGTATAATTCAACACATGCCAAAGAGGTGGATGTAGCTCTCAACGATACCTGCAGGATTATAACAGGTTGCTTGAAATCAACTCCAGTCGAATGGCTTTATCTCCTCGCAGGAATAGCACCACCCCCTGTTCGAAGAGAAATAGCTGCGAACAAGGAACGAAAGACAGTGGAGCATGAAAGAACTCATCCTCTATATGGACACGAACCGCAACCGCAACGACTGAAGTCGAGGAAGAGTTTCCTTAGAATATCAAAGGAACTTAGAACCACTGCTGAAAAAGCTAGGTTGCAAATGTGGAGGGCTACGACTAACCTTCCCCCTGGTTGGGAAAATGTGTCTGAAACTCTACCTCCTGGCTACGACGAGGAATGGACAACTTGGAAGTCACTGAATAGACTGCGCTCTAGAGTAGGCAGATCAAAGGTTAATATGGCAAGATGGGGATACATTGACCAGGATGATATTCAATGTGATTGTGGAGAAGACCACACTGTTCAGCATATGACTGAGTGTCGACTGTGCCCAGCATCCTGCACGGAAGAAGATCTTCGTTGGGGAACACAGAGAGCAATGGAAGTGGCCAAGTTTTGGGCAAAGATAATATAATAACTGTGTTATATATTTACAGTGTACGTTTCTGATACGAGAATAATAATGATTTTTAAAAATGGTGATAGCCATTTCATTTTTTCACACATGATTATTTACAATTTCCACTTTTCATTTTTTTACATTCCCTTGTTTAGTTTACACATTCTGTACATTTTTGTTGTTGTGAAATAAAAAACAAGGTTTACCAGATTACAATGTCTTTTTAATTTTAAAATGGTGATAGCCATTTCACTTTTTCACACATGGATATTTACAATTTCCACTTTACATTTTTTACATTCCCCTTGTTTAGTTCACACTTTCAGTAAATTTTTTAAAATCTTTTTCATA
Source organism: Meconema thalassinum (assembly GCA_946902985.2). Classification (NCBI taxonomy): domain Eukaryota; kingdom Metazoa; phylum Arthropoda; class Insecta; order Orthoptera; family Tettigoniidae; genus Meconema; species Meconema thalassinum. The sequence goes on along the minus strand of OX336393.1, from coordinate 5,649,393 downwards.
ATATACAAAAGCAAACATTTTACACTAAAATGTATTACTTATCTTATTTTTTACTAAACTACTGTAGCCTAACATTATACATTCTACTTACAGTTTTTTACAAAAAAAATATTACAATATAAAACACACTACAAATATTACAATATAGTGATCATTAGACTTAAGTAAAGTAATAGTCGTCAATACGACTGTTTCCCCAAGCAAGAGTATTAAATGTGTTGGGTATAATGAATCGTTTGTTGTCTTCATTACTTAAAGCAACTTTGTTCAACAAATTGGTATGTAGCTGATGATTTTTACTTCTAAATACACACATTTTCTTATATAATACAGGTGGGTTACTAACTATACAGTTTTTATAATCACTTATATCTAACTCTTTACTAACAACATTCTTTTTCACTCCTTTTAATTTTTTTACTACTACATCATCAATTGTCATATAGCTGTATGATTTAGATTTTGTGCCTACAAAGGTGTCTATAATAACACCAGCACATTCATCCTTAAATTTCCCAAGAACCTTTTTGTTTACTAGAGGTAAATGGTAAATATTATCCTCTGGATAGTCACTTGTATCAAACCTATTTAGCTCAGTTTTGATATCCTCATAAAAATCATTAGTTTTAAACTCATAAATAAAAGAATCTGTGTCTGTGTAGAGTAATTTAGCATTATCATGATAGTTTTTCTTTACCTAATCATAGTGAAATTCATACATAAGTGTTTTTGACAATTCCAAAATGGTGTAACCCACATATAAGGGTTTGTTGTAAGTTACTTTCAGAAGATTCATTTGTATTACAACTAAATCCTCATGAATAATTGAACAGCTATGAAAGTTAGGCTTGCTTATTAAGTTGCTCGCACCATACCTTTTACCATCATTCTCCCACTTTGTTATCAGCTTTACATCATCTCGTTTATCAACATTCTCCATAGTCTTTCCTAAAACACTATTATTCATGAGTTTATAAAAATCCTTTTCAAACGCGTTTGTTGACTGTGTTCTTAAATTATTGTTTAGATCAATATACGGTTTGAGCCATGCTGACTGATGAAATTGCAATACGCGATGAATTTTAGTTAATTTTAATCCATGCTGTAGACACTGTTTCAAGTTTTGATAATGTATTACATATTTACATTTATCATTTACATTAGCAATTAACATTTTTGTTCGTGATGAGATGTATGGAGATTTCATATTCTCAGGACAAAATGGTAAATCATTATGATCATCATGTAACTCTTTAGGGTACTCAAGATTTACCTCTAAAATATATCCTTTATCATCGTTATCATTAAGAGTGTCAACATGTAAGACATCAATTTCAGGGTGTGTCAGCCAGCGAAAATCTTTCAGTGGTAGATATTGACTCATAGCCCAACCATATTGGTTATTTGCATCGAGGTAGACAATATACTTTGACTCTTCACGAGGGTTGTAGCTAGGCATGTATTTATTATTCGCTTTAGAGTACCGTCCACTACATTGGCTTAATCCACCTCGAATTGATGATTTTATAAAATTGATCATGTCTATATCAGTCATTAATTCTAAATTTACTTTCGTTTTTTTTTCAACATTGAACTGAAACTTAACCCAGGAGCAGTGAAATACTGACAAGGATCAAGGTCATAAGTTTTCATAGAAACATTTCGAAAATTTTCAAAAACATCTGCTAATAATAACACATCTGTCTTCAAATATATGTCTGAAAATTCTCCTAAAGTTTGAATGTGGAACTGTGTCCATACACGTTGTGCATGTAAATATTCCTGATCACTGATATGACTTGTGTTTAAGGAACTGTAAAATGCATCTTTCGGTGGTAAACAACACTCCTCAAGACGTTCCACACAGTTAATATATTCATAAGGGAATATACCCTTTTGACGAATCAAATTAAAATCATCTTCTTTAGGAAAGACACGATGAATTTCATGAAACTGATCTGATTTTAAATTACTAGCCAGCTTATCAAGACTACTCGGCATAAAGCGGAATGAATCTAAAAATCGCAGTTTAATGGTTTTTTATTGCTAGTTTTGATGTATTTTGTGAACGATATGTATTGTTCCTTATTATTTGCAATCACATCAATTTTCACATCTGAAGCTCCAAATTCTTTAACAATAAAGTGGTTATCGTATTTGCTACCGTTATGTAGAATGACCGTAATGAATTTACTTACTCTATAATTTAAATTACATTCTTGGTGAGCAGCACCACGATATTTTCCTGTTAAATGGTCATGATCGCGAACCCTGTCTGAATATAAACATTCACCACATATAAAACAATTAGTTTCAGTTTCAAAATTAATTTGCTCTGAGGAAGTTAGTGGCTCCATTGGAATGATCGTATTTAAAATAGAGGATATACGAATGGCATCTTTCTCAAGCCTTTCCATAAAAACTTTAGGCGCATCAGGTCCTCTATAGAGCTCAAACTTATTTAAAGAGTCATCATAACTACATTTAATATAATATGCAAAGCTAAAAGGTTCATGAATGTGAGTTGTGTTGGTGAAAGGTTGGGCTGGATTTGATGAACATGTATTAAATGGTTTTAGCAAAGTCTCGAAGTCAGCATATATAACAAATGGTACTCGAAGCTGTTTCTCATAATCCTTAAATTTTAGAATGTTATTTTTAGGAGTCGGTAATACCGTACACACATGATTACACCCCCATTTTTGATGTTGAGTTAGTTGGTCCTCTTTTCTGAAATATAGCAAACAGCCATCACACAACCACTTCTTAGATTCACCTTTTGATAGCTGACTACCAACCAGTCTACTGAAATGTTTTATCCAGCAATAGTGAGCATTTTCACCTTCGGTTATGTATAGTAAATTTACATGAGCATCCTTTTTTTCCTGAGTATAATATAGAGGACCAACTAAACTCTTATTTTCAATTTCATAAACATTAATACTTACATTGTTCAGCTCTTCAAAACGTTGAATGTCTTTTATCGCCATAGGAAATTCTATTTCTTTTAAATCTAACACTGAAGAATAGTGAGGATAAGATGATGTTCTCTCCACATGTCCCACTGCTGGATGGAGAGCTGAGGTTACAGCCCATGCAAAGCATGCGTCATCATTATTCATAACGTTTACACAAGCATGCTTACGTTTGATCCATCCTGGCAAATCAACGTATGATGATGATGCTCGAAGGGGATTATATTTATTCATGTTGGTTTCTAAATAAAGTACTTCAACTAACGCCCAGCCTGACTCCCTTTCCTGGAACTCTTCACTCTTCACAATGATAGCACTTGAAATATTTTGGTATATATCACTAATATTAGTTGATTCGCTAACAATTATGTTTTTTGTATTAAAAGATTTGATATCTGTAATTTCACCTTCGCTCCCAGTTTTTACATAGAGTCCAAAAAGTTCAAAATTCATTTTAATTGTTTTATGCTCTAATAAAACATTACCTACCAAGCCAAGCACAGTAGGTTGAACATTTTTTTAAAATGATTCAATACTTTGAGTTTTTTCTTCACTATGAAGTCTATAACTAGCAATTCGACTTTTAAATGCACTAACAATTTGTTGAACATTTCCAGAATTTCTTTCATGGCAAGTGTTATTTTTATGTTGAATACTGCGTAAATGTCCATGAATGATTGAAGAAGGTATATCAATATTACAAACATCACAATGGGTTATTGAAGGTTCACCATTCTTCTTTCTTTTTGATGCACAACTATTTTCACAATCTTGAGAACGTTTACGCTTTTGAGCATTACATTCATTTAAAGGTTCCGTGCTAGTTGATGGTTTTACAGTTTTTAATTCCTCGTGTTCCCCATGCACTTCAACCATGTGGGATTGATATCGCTTTACAGCAGAAAAACCAAGTTCACAAACTGAACATGAAAAAGGTGCTGAACTGACATGCATTACAATTACATGCCGTCCAAGACTATCTTGTCTGTTAAATGTGGTAGCACAATGACTGCACACAAACATTTTAATGCCATGTTTAGCATTTGCGTGTCGTTGAAGGTTGTCAGGTCTTGAGAACTGTTTCTTACAGTCACCACACTTGAACATGATGATCACTTTCTAAATTACCTATAAAAGAAAGAAATCATAAATGTTAATAAATAATAAAACAAAAGTACAATATAGATAGTTTAATTATATTCCAGTCAATGGTTATAGCAGGGTATTTAAATCGATCTTTGAACTCCTAGCAAGTCTAACTTCATGTAGTTCTAACTGGGGTTACTATATACCACTGTCACTGACACCTAGCGATGAACATTGGAACTTGATAGAGTGGTAGAAACCAGCAGTCGCCATTTAAGTGAGCTAAGTATGACGTCATAGCCAGTCTTAAAACAAGTCTAAACTTTTAGAACATATCACGTGATAGAAACCTGCGTTCACCAGTTAAGTGAGCTAAGTGTGACGTCATAGCTAGTCTTAAAACAAGTCTAAACTTGTAGAACATGTCACGTGATAGAAACCAGCGATCACCAGTTAAGTGAGCTAAGTGTGACGTCATAGCCAGTCTTAAAACAAGTCTAAACTTGTAGAACATGTCACGTGATAGAAACCAGCGATCGCCAGTTAAGTGAGCTAAGTGTGACGTCATAGCCAGTCTTAAAACAAGTTTAAACTTGTAAAACATGTCACGTGTCAAGGTTAAGTTAGGTAAAGTTAGGTTATGTTAGGTGAACTGAGGTCAAGTCTTTAAATATTCCCTCTGTCACTGACACCTAGCAATGAACATTCAGACTTAATAGAGCGGTAATCAAAATCTAACCTACAAAATTAGCTTTACACACCATGATCAAGTAGATCCAACTTTTGACTGCCAAATATACCATTTTCACTGACATGTAGTGGTGAACATTGGAAAATAATACTCTAGCTGTTTAAAAGTTATTAGAGGGGCACTTACCTTTTTATAATTGATCAACTGCTGCCACTGAATGAACAGATTGTAGGAATCTGGTAACCTACAGGTACCCAATTATCTGTAAACAAATCAATCAATCAATCAATCAATCAATCAATCAATCAATCAATAAATACATTCCAATCAATAACCTCAATATCAATTAGTAATAAAAGACTACAATCCATTAATAATAAGTACTTACCTTGCAAAATAATTTAATGATTTTCTACCAAAACGGCTTTTTTTACAACTCTTGAGCAGTAATAGAGCACTGTTCACTCAAAGCGAGTAATAAAGACTGACAGTAGGGAGATATATGACACCCCTCTTATATAAACTCTCATCGCTCGTGTCAGCAGTTTTTTGCAGATCATTGCAATTCCTTTCCCAATACAGTTGAGAGTCCAAAGTACACTAGGAACACCTGTGTGGTATTCAATGACTGCTGACTTTGCATGATCAACACCCATTGTCTTAATCAACATATGGGGTTTCAAATTACTGCAGCGTCAGTCACAGTAACAGCAGTGTGCGATCTCTGGTATGTCAGCAACATGACACCGGAATGAACACTTGTGTAATATCCAATAACTGCTAATTTTGCATGATCATCATCCATTGTCTTAATGAACACTTGCGGTTTCAAATTACTGCATTGTTAGTCATAGCAACAGATCTGCGCGCTCTCTGTCATGTCTGTAATATGACACAGGAAGTAACAAGACGTCTTACTGCACGTGCCATCTCCTCAGTTTTAACATCTTAAGAACATGTATTATTCTCATTCAACTACAAATGACTCGTTAGAACACATCCAACCACCAAGTTAGATCCCTTGTATGTTCACATGTATTTCGTCACTTTCCTTTCATATCGTTATCCCATTATAGTAGTGGTGAACAACGTCAATTCAACACACACAAATGTAGTTAGGCCCTTTGTCATAATTTAAATAAATTCATGAGCCAGTCCAAAGGGATCGGTCTAAAGGGATTAGTCCAAAGCGACTCATCCACAAGGACTCGTCCACAAGGACCTGTCCACAAGGACTCGTCCACAAAGACCCGGCAACAATGACCTGTCAACAATAACCCGTCCACAGGGATCCACTCCCCCACCCTCTTCAAAAGCCATGAGTGGGCATGCTAATTCATAGTGGCTTTTCACCGCACATATGCACTTTATGTGGAACAACATTTCATTCCATATCGGCATTCCAACTCTCACATGTTGCAATTGGAAAGAGAGATTCTCAAAAAAATTACAATTTTCACCCTCTAGTAGGGGTAGGTTTTATTTTGGGGTGGAAATATGTTGTCCATTGGAAAGTGGGTGTCAGCCCGAGTTCAATGACACCTCATTTGTCAAATTCCGACCACGGGTTCGGGAGTTATCGGGCTGCCGCCATCTTGTGTGGAGGGTGTGGAGGTGGAGGGATCTGAACCGATTCATTTCCACTACTCCTGCCGATTACTAAATTTGCCTAGTTCTATTTCCCTGTGTGTGCTATTCACATAAACTGGCCTACTCTGACTATTTTCCTGCCTAATTCTAGCTTTCAACTTCTGTTCTAATTCAGCAATTTTCTCCTCAGCTTTTCTTTCGTTATTAGTTACAGTTAACCTAATGCTCCCTTCCGTTGCTTCAACTTTACCACTTAATTTAGCTTGTTTTTCACTAATCTCATTAATGCTTTCCTTATTCCTCTCCCTTAAAGTATTAACTCCAGTGATTATTTCTGCATGTACTTTATCAATAATTCCCCCAGCTGTTCTTTAACCTCTTTAGTTGCTACCTGAATTTTGTCAATTTCTCCCCCAAATTGCTTTTTGACCTGCTGTGTTTCCAGTTGCACTAGTTCTTTTAAATTTTCTGCCTGTGTACTGATTCTAATTTCTAACTCCTCCTGTACTTTTCCTAATTTTCTGTCTACATCTGCAATAAACTCTTTAGCCTTCTCCTCCATCACCCCTCTGATCTCACCTCTAATCAGTTCGAATTGATCACTAATTTCCCTACTGTTTTGTTCAAGTTTAGCATTATTTTGTTCGAGTTTAGCATTTAAAGTTTCATTACTCTCTCTATTTCCCTACTGTTTTGTTCAAGTTTAGCATTATTTTGTTCAAGTTTCGCATTATTTTGTTCGAGTTTAGCATTTAAAGCGTCTGTACTTATTTTATTTTGTTGCATAAACTGAAGAAGCAAACTCTCTAACCCTGCTTGACTGTTTTGATTACCCCCCTCAGAATCGGGATTTACCTCCGACATCCCTGTACTGCTTTCATTTCCAAGACTAGCCATACTGCTCGTATCTTCACTATCCAACTGGTGACCACTACGCAGCTTCATCTCTTCCTCAACACTACCCATACTGATACACGCCGATAAATGAAAAACCCCCAAAATACAGGCACAGAAATATATACCCTTCTCCTTCCACAAATGTTATTAGGTTTTCAGCCCCATGTTGGTAGCGACAAGTGAAAAGTTTTCTTTAGCCCTGACTTTTGCGAGACAAATGTAACTGTTTCTTTACGTTGGGATGACAAATGTAATGCTTTTACTAGCCCTGCCTTGCACTTTGAAATATTTACCCTGACTAAGATATGTTGTTTTAATGGGCGCCAAGACCTCAACGCTATGTTGAAATCTAAATTTATATTTAACAACACCTAGCTCTGGTAGAACACCTCCAAGAATCTTTACACTCAGATCGTGGTATGATTTGATCATTAACCCAACAAACAATTGTATCAGGAGAAGGAATTAGGTCTATATCTAATGCCACCTACTGAAAGCAAAGATTGCATGGTTAAAAGAAATGAATTTATTATATAAAACAAGTATGGCAAAATTATTAATAATAATAATAAGTTTAAATTTAAATTGGAGCGTTGCGATTTGAATATTACTGCTAGAGAATTACATGAAAACGGAGTCTGATCAATTACTGATTTTACTCTTATTCCCAAGCTATGAAGTTACTGAAATACTGAAGATAAAACAAAGAGACGAGGAGATTACGTAGTACTGAGTCATACGCGCTTACCATTGGAAATTTCCGTAGCATTTCCCTCGTACTGGATGTTGAAGAGAGCTTCCCACAGTCTCCTGGACGTCGTCATCTTCTTCGATAGTTGAAGAGACACTTGTAGATATGATAACTTTATGGTCCGAACATTGGAACCCACACACGTGCAACCACACTGGCTAAGTTTTACAAAGATAGTCGCCTTGCCTCCACGGCGCGCAAACCATATATGCACTCACTCCCCTCTCTGGAGCCGTCTTCTACCTTACTTGGTCTCCACTGATTGGCTGAGCTACCACGCGATCACCCCTCCTACGGGTCAATTCACACGGCGCGGCGATGATGTCGATTACCGGTCCAGGCTATTTCGCCTTTTCTTGAAGCTGCAACCCAGATTGCGTCACGCTACTCGACAAGATTAAGCCTGTAGCCGAATTTCCCGTGACTCATCTCTCTCATAATACCCTAACGGACAAAACTCCGTAAAATTCCGTAATCATATAATTTTCTATGATAATGTTGTTCGTAATAATTTGCTTGATAGTGTTTTCTATAATATTGAAAACCTATTTGATTACTTATAATCTTATAAAAAAACTCCAAAAAATACCTTAATAATAATAATAATAAGTTAATAATAATAATAATAAGTTACATGAAAACTTCTCTCGGCTGAACAATTTGCCGCGTAAATAAATATAGAATGGCTTCCTACTGACTTATGCCAGTGGCGTAAAATCCCCTCGAAAAACACGTTACAAAGTGCAGAAGTCGTGTACTATGACGTAAGTAAGAGCACTTCATCTCAGCAGTCTGTTGTACTGGCCTTGGTTCTTATAAGGTAGTTCTGATAATCCCTCTTAAGTGATACCTCCACTTCTTTGTTATTGTCATGGAGAGACGAATATTTTGTTAAACTCAGGCATAATTTCCAGGCAGGTCATGGGGCAATTCTTTGCCCCAGGATTATGCCTCTACAGCTGATTGGCGTTAATAACAAAAGCATTCACATGACCGCCACTGACCGGTGGAAGCACTCCTGGAGATAGTGGGGTGGGGACAGATTTAGAGGGAATTCTAGCAGTTAAGTAATTCTTCATCATCATCATCTTGCACAGTTTACAGTCACTGTTTGGAACATAAGCCTCTCCATCGTCTTCTGTCCCCCCACCATCTCTCCGTCAACACCATGGTCCAGCCTTCTCCTTTCTTTCGCATACCCTTCAGCCACCTATCTCTTGCCCTTCCTCTAGGTCTTTTTCCCTCTCTTGTATCGTCCTGGGTATCCTCCTCCCATCCATTCGCTTAACATGCCCATACCATTTAAGCCTCGATTCCTCCATCCTATCCTGTAATGCTCCCTCCTTGACTAATTCTCTGATCTTCTCATTTCTTAACCTGTCCACCTTTGTCACTCCAATACTGCTTCTCAAGAATGTCATCTCACTAGCCTGTATTCTGATTCGCTCCCTTCCTTTCATAACCCAGGTCTCTGAGGCAAACGTCAGTACGTCCTATATATGACCCATTTGCTGTTTTGAGGGACATCCTTACTCCATACCAGGCTCCTAACACTTTTCCTGAATAATTCTGCTTGCCTCCCCCGCTCATTTATTTCTCTGTCGTTCCTTCCATGTGCAGATTATATTTTTATACTCTATCTGGGAACATCTGAACAGGAAATTATGTTAATATTAATTATGATCTCAATAAGCTGGTAGATTGGTTGAAAGCACAAAAAATGATTAACAATATCACTAAAACAAAATATTTATTCTTCCATAAACCATAGACCACAAACATAGTCAACATAGCCCACAAAGAAATATAAAGGGTTAAATCGGCAACATACTTAGGCGTCACACTAGATAGTACACTAACCTGGGAAAATCTTGTTGAAAATGTAAAACATAAAATCAGCCCTATAATTGGTATTATTTTCAGATTAAGATATAGCTGTCTTACTAGCTAACAATTGCAAAATATATACTTTGCTCTGATACATTCACATCTAATGTACATGAATTTCATATGGGGGTATTGTAAGAAGGAGCTGATAAAAGAACTTGAGATACTCCAGAAACGTGCTATAAAATCTATCTTTGGATTTCCTTGGCTCACACCCTCAAATGAATTATACTCAAGAACTAAAATTATGCCACTGCAAAAACTAATAGCTATGTCAGCAACAGTATTCATATACAAATTAGAAAACAAATTGATACACACATCCATTTTACCCATGCAAATGACATTCATCATTATGCAACAAGAGGAGTAAATCGAATATTCACCAGCCAATCCCAATCTATTAAATTTGGAAATAAAGGAAGCATGTCCTCTATAATAAAGGAATACAACTCGCTACCATCAGGCATAAGGGAAAGTTTATCTATAAAAACATTTAAGAGGAAACAAAAGACTTCCTATTAAGGAATGAATAGCCCACATCCAATAGCCTTAAGCAATGCAATGTATCACACCGAATCATCTCTGTTAAGTTAGCCACTAGCAATCTAATATAAGTTACTATTAACCTAAACAATATAATGTTACAAAAATTATATATATGCCATGCTGTCACTATGTTACTTGATTGTCCCTAACACGAGCTCAGGCTCATTGGGACCTATGTAAAAAATAAATAAAGTAATTAATACACGTACATTTTACGTACCGTACGTTGGTATTGTAGGGTTAAGAATTACATATGATTCAATTACGCTGACGAAGCTATCAATGACATACGAAAACATGTACGTTGACATAGTTATTGAACATCATTTTAACAGTTTTGACACGGCGGGTTTCACAATATATTCACAAAATAGTAGGCTAATCTGTTAAATGTAATAAAGCCTACATATTCTGTGTGTATATATTACATAGGATTGTACTTGTGTAACACTTCCTAGGATTCAACTGAACAGTTGCCCGCAGATAACCTGCTGGATGAGGCTGGCGATATACCGGTACCAGTATATGTGGCTGTTAAGGAAGAATATCAAACTCAGGTGATCATGCTTTCTAAATTTCCTATAATGTGATAGAGTGACTGATTTTCATATTAAACATGATTTTGAACTTAAGATTAATTAGTGTTGTTTTTTTCTGGAACAACCAAGTGTTCCTGTATTGATAATGTAATATTCTCCACAGTGCCTACAAGCGTCTATCATCAGCAGTTACGTTGGCAACACGACTGTCGCTTGTACTCGCCACAGCCATTCATAACAGTTGCTGGAAGTGCTGATGATACACACGCTCGCTTATTGCATTACACAATGACAGACTACAGCCCACACGTGTGGGATTCACCCAGCCATGGACACCGTGCTGCCAACTAAGCTGCTGTGCTAGCTCTGGCAGAAGCCGGCAGTCAATGGGGCGCCCTGTAGTTTCACTAATTACTAGTTGAGGACACGAGAAAATGCCTTTGACACTCACAACTACGTTAAAACAGACGATATTCATGTCTTCCTAGGGACAATAACAATTGAAATTGCCGTCTGTTATGACTAGTGCCCTGGAAATATCTGCTAAATTACGTAAATAAGTGTGTTTGTTTCTTGCTCATTGAACGACGGCAGCCATGTTCCTCAAGCGCCGAGAATTCGTCAACTGTTACATGGGTGGAGACATTGCCGAGACATTCACGTCAACATGTAAAACACAAAATACACCACCACATGAGGCCAGGAGTGCATGTGTGGCTAACGCGGCCCGCAGGCTAAAACCATTGTCAACAGCCATTGTATGGGACAAAACGAAGGTTAGATTGGTCAGGTTGAGGAGTGGCAAAGGCCGCGGGTAGCTAGCGAGGCACTGTTGACAACACGTTAGGTTGTAACCAATGTCAAAATCACTGCTTCTTTTATTTGAACCCCTCACAGAATGCTACTTAGATCACCTATACAATTGGTACCATATAGGTGGGGTTTGCTTGGGGTTGGCAATACTGTGCATAATTCATGCGGATAATGGCCGGAACAGCTGGAATTTTACTATATAAGTCGTGATATAATTGGGTAAGGTGGTTGGGCTATAGACAGCGGAGGAGTGATCTACATCCTTTCCACGTGTGTTTGAATCATTACAGAAGGTACAGTGGCTTCGGAGGGGTAGTTGGTAGCAAGCTGAACTGCTGTGCCCAATATAGCCGGTTCAACACGGCCGAAGTCGTCGGATTTTTTAAGAGCGCTAAAATCCTTCAGTACGCCTTCCTTCGGAGGGGAAGTAAATCCGGAGGTCCCATGTCGTAGATTTATGGCAATGTAAAAGATCCTTCCATAGACTTAACTTGTGTGAAGCTAAATTTTTAGGTTAGATTTCGTTGGAACGCTCCATCAATGTTCCAACGTTCACCACTAGGTATCATTGGCATCTAGTAGCGAAAGTTGGAACTACTTGAAATTAAACCTTGTAGCTCACCGTTTGAAGCAGTCACAGCCTCTGGCGAGCCGAACATGTCCTCGGACACTCCCGGCATTAAAAGCCATACGATAAATAAAGTAAATAAATACAGAAGGTATTTATGGCCAAAATCAATAGTGAAGTAAATTATTCCACATGTTCTCATCTCTTCAACTGTTACGATTTGACTGCGCTGACACCATGGAATGCTAGTCTACACTACATGTTAGTACCTTGGGCCTTAGAGTAGGTGAAATCTACAACTTATACCAGTGCTAGGATTCAATCGTACGCGACATTTGGGATATGATTACCTCTAAGCAAAACTACTCTACTGTTGTCTATGCTAGTTGAGAAATAGTACAGCGACTAGCTTAGAGCAATGCCTGCCTTCTAACTTGGCAGTCAGCAATCATATTTCAAATGAGCTAATCATGTTGTATCGGTTCGTATTCCTCTTCTTTTCCCCACGCAAGTGGGGTCGCCGTTTCTGGCAAGTCAGTCCCATACGTCTTCTTCCATTGTACACCCCAGGGGTTCACATCTAGTGGGACGTGGGTTGGCGACCACGGGACCCCAGCCGAGTCCGGCATTGCTTCCACGTACTTGTGCCGGTCTCCTCTTCGTCTTCTTTCCTGTCGACCTCCCTTGGTCAACTCTTGTTCTTTTCTGACCCCGACGGTATTAGGGTATCCGAGGCCTAGATCCCTCCTTCTTCGAGGGGTCAGACCTCTTGTTTTCTTTTCTTTATATTGTTCTTTTCTCTTTAAGATTCCCGCACTGTTTTTGTTAATTGGCTCTCCGTGTATCTAACTTCCCTTAAGCGAAGTTTTTGGATACACTCCATTTTGTAGGTAATCTTTATCTACGTTACATTTTTTAAGTCTTTTTGATCTAAATTAAATGCAAGTATTTTCAACCTCGATTGAATTTTGTAAGGATTGACGATCTAAATAAATAGTTTAATAAGTGCAGCTCTCATACGAAATACCTACACGACCGTGCATACAACAACCATACTAAGACCTGTGGCTTTTTGCAAGTATTTTCAATCTCAATTGTATTTTGTATGGTGGGCATTTTGTAAGTATTTTGATTCTCAATTGCATTTTGTGGGTATTTTGATTCTAAACTACACGTTGCGTGTTCAAAGACGTATGGGGAAAGTTCAATCTAGCCTGTTTTAGATAGTTTGATAGCGGTTTGCGTGAAGTTAATAATGAGTGCCTTGACCAGGTCAAAGTTCAAGCTTCTTGCACTCGAGGCGCGATTGTAATTATGTGCCATCATGGTTACTGTAAGTATCTGCATCCGTCATAGTTCAAGCTTCTTGCACTCGAGGCGCGATTGTAATTATGTGCCATCATGGTTACTGTAAGTATCTGCATCCGTCAAAGTTCAAGCTTCTTGCACTCGAGGCGCGATTGTAATTATGTGCCATCATGGTTACTGTAAGTATCTGCATCCGTCATAGTTCAAGCTTCTTGCACTCGAGGCGCGATTGTAATTATGTGCCATCATGGTTACTGTAAGTATCTGCATCCGTCAAAGTTGAAGCTTCTTGCACTCGAGGCGCGATTGTAATTATGTGCCATCATGGTTACTGTAAGTATCTGCATCCGTCATAGTTGAAGCTTCTTGCACTCGAGGCGCGATTGTAATTATGTGCCATTATGGTTACTGTAAGTATCTGCATCCGTCAAAGTTCAAGCTTCTTGCACTCGAGGCGCGATTTTAATTATGTGCCATCATGGTTACTGTAAGTATCTGCATCCGTCATAGTTCAAGCTTCTTGCACTCGAGGCGCGATTGTAATTATGTGCCATCATGGTTACTGTAAGTATCTGCATCCGTGCCACGAAGTCTCAATGTTTGTGCTAGGTACATTTGGCGATGTATATCTACTGAAATGCTTTTTGATTTAAAATCTAACAAACGGGTATATTGTTGCCCTGTCTCTAACGTAAGAAAACTCTTTGAATGCCAGGTTGTATTCACTTCAGTATGGTATTTATTGTTTGATTTCTGCAGTGCAAGTTGACTTGTGAAATATGCAATTCCACATATTATTGAAACAAGTTATTTCTCTGCAGGACGATGCGAGGGATATTAAGATTGCACGATGTCCGTCACCAGAGTTTGTTCCATGCAACAAAACAGATGTGAAAGAGGTAAGCACCGACATGTCTCTTTACAAGTCATTCCGGGATTAAAAGTTGCATTTCCAGAACTGTTTTAATAACAGTTCAGCTGTTAGATTGTGAAGTCATTTCGTGGGAAGGATGGAGAATGAAGACATCTGACCTACGCGGGACTTGAACTTGTGACCGCCGGCTCTGAGCACTGCGCTAATGGGTAATGCATCGTAATTCTCATTGACTAAAGGCATGGTATATTATGTGTAGATCTGTGTGGTTCAATCTTATTTTATTAGTAGCCCACAAGCTTGCCACGGTGGGTGAGTGGTTATCGTGTTTAACTACCAACCCCAAGCTTGCAGGTTCGCCCCTCGCTGTGGTAAGTGATTTTTAAAACGCGACAAAAATTACGACATGCATGTTATACGTTGTTGGGATGTTAAAGAACCCATTTGAATTCATAGAGGCTATGAACATAAGTTCACCTATAGGACTTTCAGTAACCTGGTGAGCAGAAATCCAACATGGCGGTGACGTGAAGTATACATATTTAAATGAACGTTTCTCGCGATTTAACCAACCGACTGCAGTGAAACATTGCACGTTAAATACTTATACAAATGTTAATCCACTGGCATCTAATTAATTTCAATTGTTTTCATAACCACAAGATGGCAGCTGTGCGAAATTTTAAAATATCGTTTTTACTTCATGAGTTCTAATGATGCGATTGAAGTTTGAATACCACACGTACACAATAATCTTAATGTAATAGCACATAAATAAAAATCCAACCTGCGAACCATCTGAAATATTTAGACGGTTCTCAATATCTAAGAATCTATCACATCCTTCAAACTGAAATTTTGTATGTTGTTAGAGGCAATAAACACGAGTAGGATATTTGAAAATAGGCTGTATAGTTCTTCATGGAACTACTTGTTACTTTTTAGATTGCCTCGACAATTTGTTGACCACTCTTTGAGCCTCGCCAGGATATTATTCTATTCACATTCTGACGATTATAGTTATAAGAGTAGTCTTGATAGAGTGCACGTAGCCTACCTATGTTGGTTGTAGTAAGTTACCAATACAGCCCTGGCCCATGTGTGGCAATTGTTTTATTGGCTAACGACCAATGCCTACTGGGAATAGTTTAATAAAATTAAAACTCAAGATTTACCTGTGCATGACACCAGTGAGATTTCTACAAGCGACGTGTAAACATGTACATTATACCATGGAGAAAGGGGATGCTACCCATAAAGCGATTGGGAAGTTCTTTGCAAAAAGAAACTAGACAGTTTTACCAAAGAGGATTTATTGGCGCTCCCCAAGTCGTTCATTTATTATGTGGCAGGGAGTGCAGTGAAAGAAATCCGGCAACATGTACCAAAATCATAGACTCAAGATCCTATGTTAAGTGAATTGCAACCATGTACGGATTACGTTCGCCATAAGCAAGTGGCCATGGCAAAAATACCCTCTATGCGACAGTGTGCTACTTGTCAGCTGGTCAAACTTTATCACGGTCATAAAAGTCCGTGTAAAGACTTTGTGTCATCATTCCTCGGGTGTGAAGGCGAGAATAAAGCAACAACAACAACATCGTCTACAGAGGAAGAGGAAAATCAAACCTTTTCACCATCGATGGAAAAAGATATGCCAGACCTGTACTGGCAATGGCGTCATTGACGAAGTGATTCAATACTTACCTTTCGAAATCCATCTTCGTGGTTATCGTTTTTGTGGACCTGGAATTCATCTTGAAAACTTTTGCACCGTGGTGATGTATCCATTAATCTTTTGGATCAAGCATGCAAAGAACATGACCTTTCTTATCGCCATAGTCATCCTGGTTTAAGACGTATGGCCGATAAAGTGTTGTTAAAAAAGCTAAACAACGTTTCACATCCTGTAATGCCTCAGTGGGAGAGAGGTTGGCAGCCCTAATTGTCATGAGTGGTATGAAAGGAAAGTTAATAATGCATGGACATGAACATTGAGGAATTGAGGATTGAGGAATTGATATTACTTCGTATTCTATTTTTGTAAAAGCCCTATGGATATGAAATAAAAACACAGTTTACCATAGCATGATTTTTTAAACTTTAAACAAGTAGTTCCGTGGAGAACTAAATAGCCTATTTTCATATATCCTACTAATATTAATTGCCGCTCTCAACATACAAATTGTCAGTTTGATTGCTGTAATAGATTGGTAGATATTGAGAACCGTCTAAATATTTTGGATGGTTACCATGTTGGATTTTTATATTATACGCCTTAGATTTATGTACTATTACATGAAGATTATTGTGTAGGTGTTTTATTCTAACTTCAATCGTATGATTAGGACACAAGAATTAAAAGCGGGATTTTAAAATTTCGCTCAGCCGCTATCTTGTGGTTATGAAAATAATTTAAATGACTTAGATGCCAGTCGATTTAAATTTGTATAAGCATATACCGTATCAAGTTTCACTGCGCTCGGATGGTTAAAACGCAAGAAACGTCCATTTGAATATTTAAATTTCGCGTCGCCGCCGTGTTGGATTTTTGCCCGCCAGGTTATTGAACGTCCCATAGGTGAACTTATGCTTATAGCCTCTATACACTTACAAGATTTCATTTTGATTGCTATAGTAGATTAATAGATATTGAGAAGTCTAAATATTTCGGATGATCACCTTGTTGGATTTTAATATATGTAGGCCATAGAGTTATGTACTATAGATGATGGTTATTGTGTACGTTCATTATGCAAATGTTGATTTCAATCGCATGATTAGAACACAAGAAATAAAAACTGAATTTTCGAAATTTGCACAGCCGCCATCTTGAGGTTATGCAAACAATTGAACTAAATTAGATACCAGTACATTACAATGTGTATAAAGATTTGTTGTACGATGTTTCATTGCGTTTGGATCATTACATCGCGAGAAAAGTATATTTAAAGCTTTCAACTTCGCTTGGCCGCCATGTTCGTTTTGTAGTTAACCGGTTATTGAAAGTCTCATAGATCAACCTTCATTAGTGCCCTTTACTCCGTACAAAATTTCATGGTGATAGTGGTAATAGTTTCAGAGATATAGAATGCCGGATAAATATCTCGCAAAGCCGCCATCTTGAGGTTATGTAAACAATTGAACGAAGTTAGATGTCGGTGCATTACGATGTGTATAAATATATAGTGTACCAAGTTTCATTGCGTTTGGTTGATTAAATCGCGAGAAACGTCTAGTTAAAAGTCACAAATTCGCTTGGCCGCCATGTTGGTTTTGTGGCTACCAAGTTTTCAACGGTCACATAGGCAAACTTCTAGTAGTTCCCTTTATCACCGTACAGAATTCCAGGGTGGTATCGGTTATAGTTTCGGAGATATTGGATTCCTTTGAAATATTTCGCACAGCCGCCATGTTGTATTGGTGAGACGTAACAAAATTTGAAGGGCACGGTCGGGGTCGCGCGGAATAGTGCTATGAACTTACCGAGTTTCATTGAAATCGCTCCAGTCGTTTAGAAGTTATTAGGGGGGACGCACAAAAATCCTCACACACACACACACACACACACACACGCGCACACAAAGACTGACACACGGACAAAAGGTGATCTCATAAGCCTATTTTTCATAAATGAAAATAGGCTAAAAATGACGATAGGTATTTGTTGATTTTTCATGTATCAAACATTGTCATTTGTTAATTTTCAATTTCCACTTTTTTAAATGTCATTTTAAAGTTTTTTTTTGTATTTTGTTGATATGGAAACATGGATTTCCTATTTTGTTTAGTCCATGTTGAATGTTTAGTTTTGTAAATCTCACGTTTGCTGATTTCAAGTTTTTGAAATGGTCTTGATGGAAGTGCTTGGCCATGGTGATAGTGCACTCTCTTTTTTGTTTGTTTTCCCAAAAACGTAGAGGCCTACTACCACTACTACTGCAGGTAAGACTGTTTTTCAAAAATAATGCCTATCTACCACTGCATTTAAAAAAACAAAACTATTAAAAAAACAAAACTAAAGTATACTATTTACCATTTTCTATATACATTAATTTCCCCACCACCCTACCTTGCCGTGTTTGCTCTGGTCAAACGTTCAATGCTACCTACACACACGCTTTCTCTCTCTCTCTCTCTCTCTCTCTCTCTCTAGTCATACATTCACACAACCATACTTGTCTTTGGAAACAAATATATCCACGCTATTAATCCCCAAAGAACATCCTTGACATGTGCACTCACTCTAAAGAACTTTTAATTTACCATTTACCATAACAAAAATATTGCTATTACTCATTTTATATATACAACAACAAAGAAACAAATAGCACCTTTGTACAGCCTTCAAATGAAAAAAAAAAAATATTTTCCATTTACCATTTTCAAATTCCCAACCCAGTCAAAATTAAAATAATAAATAAGGTTGCACTGGCTCTAAAGAGCAAAAGGCCTAAGTGGTTACTACTATTTACAAAATCCACTATTTACAATTATGAAAACAAATATTTACAAAATACAAAATAGTAAATTTACTAGTTACTAAAAGCTATGTTTCTAAACGATCAAACACAGAAATCACCTCCTCCTCGTGGTGATAACCCCATGGTAGACTGGTGAGCCGGTCATCCGTCCACACACTTTTGTTAACCATTGAGGTGAGGATGCGTTTTCTCTGTTCCACAAGATACAAATTATGGTTGCTAGATTGTATCCTCCACTGTTTATGCAACATAGCTTTGCCAGTTTTTAAAACTGCTAGGTAATCGTCTACACATAGCGATTTTACCACTGCTCTGCCTACGCCTTTTACTCTTCTGGCTTCCTTACAATCTAATGTGCGATAGGCATACATCTTGGAAGCCAAACCAACGAATTCCTTCGTGATGGAATCACCGCATTCATCTTTTAACACCCATGTCCTTCTTGTATTTACGGGCAGCTGAAACACATTGTGAGCGCTATACGAAGAAGTGTCGACCCAGTCACTATGTTGCCTCATGACGTCATAGGGGTTGCAGTGGCGAATGTGTTAAATGCATGAGTCCGTATCCATATACAAAAGAGATACGTCCTTAAAATATTGTTTGGCAAACTCTTAGTGGAATCGATACATGACCGATTTGGAAAAGTCTAAAATGACTTGATCTAAATAAATGGGCTTATCCAGAGTAACACTGGCCCTCCTCATTTCAATAGTGGGCAAATTATCATCAATAATTTTGATTGATTTGAAATTTGGCTTGGCAATGTTCCGCCGGGCTCCGTAACGTGCTTTCCAGTCATTTACTAATTTAATGTCATGGTATTTGCGGACATTTTCCATGGACTTGCCATAGATACAGTTGTTCATCAATTTAAAAATAATAATTTCAAACTGTTGTATTGCCATTTGTCGGTGCTCTGTGTTGAGTTGCATGTATGGCATGGGCCATGCTTTTTTGGTGAAAGAAATACCCCTGTGGATTTTCTTTAACACTGAGCCTTGGGCTAGGCATTGCACCAACATTTGGATATGTAGCACATACCAATTTTTGTTGTAAAGTGTGCCCATAAGTTTTTCAATTTTCACTTTACTGTCAGGGGGAACCATTTGCTCAAGGCAGAATGGAAAATCAGCATGTTCATCATACAAGGATGACGGATATTCAACATCCACTTCTAACACATATCCACGGTCTGTTTCATGGCTGGCCTTGTTCACATCAAATTGTGACACTTGTTTCTCTGTCAGCCAAGCAAAACCTCCGCATAGGGCAGAGGCTGACTCATGGCATATCCATACAAACTATTCACATCATAGTACATTAAGCACGATTCTGGTTTGTCTTGTGAATAACAGGGCATGTAAGAATTATTCGCTTTGGCATTGCGCCAGTTAAGCGACTCAAAGCTGCCGCGAATGCCCTTTTCAAAAAATAAGACCATGTCTACATCCGTGAGTAAATTCAATTCCACTTGAGTGTATTTCAAAGCTGCATCAAACGACAGGACTGGACTTGTAAAATAGTGAGCTGGGACAAGACCAAAAATGTGTTGACATAACTCACAGAATTTTTGAAAGACATCTGTGAGCAGCAATACAGCAATTTTAGGTAATGCATCGCATATTCACCTAGCGTCTTGATATCAAACACTCGCCAAACTTGACATGCATGTGCATAGTCTTGATCGGAAACTGTACAGCGTGTAAGCCTTGAGTAAAATTTCTCTTGTGGTGGGAGAGTTTTCTGCTTCAATACGTCTCAGCTGTTACAGAAATCATAAGGAAAAATACCTTTCCGAATGCACAATTCAAAATACTCAGGATTTTCCAAATGCATTCTGGTGTATTTTAATTCCTTCTCATCCAAGCCGTTGACAAGGCTGTCTAGCGAGGATCCCATAAACTTAAAGGAATCCAAAAATCGAATGCAAAATTCGCCCAACCGCCTTGTCAAGGCTGTAAAACGTTCATGGTTTTGGGGGATAATTGAAAACGACCCCTTGCTGACATGACCCAATTCACGAATCAAAAACTGTATATCGTAATTTGCCAGATTGTGGAAAAACATACTGATAAATCGAGGAGCTGGGTAATTCACATTACACTTTTTGTGGGCAGCTCCCCGAAACTCTCCTGTAAAGTGCAAGTGATCACAAATGGTGTCTTCAACACAGACCAGCGGCTTTTCACAAATATGGCATGTGGTGGCATGCTCATACAGCTGCTGCTGTTCTGGAGTTAGGCTCATGGGTATTGGGTGGTCCAGTAACTCCTGTACATTGTCCGCCAACTTAACAAGTTGGTCCAAAAACCATTTCGCACAATCGGGTTCCTTACGGGATTCATAATAGGATTTTGTGGGGTCATAGGCACACACCACGTTAAATCCTATAGCAAAGGGTTCATGTGTTTGAATTGGTGTGGTTGAGCTGATGGAGGGATCTAGTTTGTATCCCGCCTTGGGTGTGGTAAGAGCTTCAATATCTACATATACCACAAAAGGCACTGTGTCACGCTTGTGAATGTTCTTAAATTTCAACCCAGCGTCCTTTCCTTGTGGCAATACTAGTCTCACCGCTTCCTGATAAACGCAATCTTCCCTATGTCGTTCCAAAAGCGTAAGGCTAACAAAATATTGTATACAACGATCACAAATATGTGTTTTATGACCATGGCTAGATACTTGACTGCCTACCAATTTACCCAAATTCTTAATGAGGCAATAGTGATTCACCTCTCCCTGAGACAAATATAAAAGATGAATGTGGTGTCGTTTTGGTTCGTTTGAGGCATAAATAGGACCCACAAATTCATTACCATTAAGGCCATACACCATGAACGAAAAGTCCTGGTTATCTTGTTCAAACCTAGCGATCTGAGTTAAGTACATAGGGAACGACACGCGAGTTAAATTTAAATTTTGTTTTAAATAGTTAAATGCATCCTTTTACTTTCCCGGTCGAGAACCATGACGGTCTTGTGCAGGCCGTAAATATGCAGCCACCGACCAGAGGAAACATTTATCATCCTTATTTTCAACGTTAACCTCAGCCTTTTTCAATACTATAGCTTGTGGAGTCTCAATAAAACTAGACCCAGCATTGAACGGGTTGAATTGACAAAGGTTAATTTGTAGGTGATGGATTTTGTCTAACGCAAGACCACTGGGTCCTTGTTGCAGTGTATCAAATTTTGCAAGAAGGCATTGACCGCGTGGGTTTCATAGCACTATTCCAAATTGTGGGCTTTTGCATTTTACTGCAAATATAAAATGAGTCTTTATGTTCCGCGTCCTTCTTTTTATATACAAAATCGCATACCAGTTCTGTATTCACCTTTAAAGCTGTATGCAACCCTTGCGCTGTACAAATTTGATCCCTAAAAATGTTAAAGCAAGATTCCAAAAATTCCTTGGGAATCACACTTTCACTAACAATGACCACGCGACCAGAGCATACACGTGATTTGAAACAACTGTTTAAGGGTTGCCAAGTTAACGTATCGGCAGTGGTAAAAGACATCATTTTGAAAAAAAAACTCTCACCTGAGTTTTCAGCTGTAGACTGCTTGACAATGGTCCCCAGTCTAGAGCCTCTTGGTTTTCAGCAGCAGTTGCTATAGCAGTAAAGCTTTTTCCAAATATCTAAAAAGAAATAAAAATAAACCACCATAAGTATATCAATTACAAATACTACGTGCATCAAACAGGTTATATATAAATACAAATCTCACCGTAACTTGTAATGCTTTGCTTTATTCCCTTTTCATGGGCTAGTGTGGTAATGGTTTCTGTCCCTCTCTCTCTCTTTCTCACACACAACTGGTATAAACGTTATCAGCAAATAAATAAATAAATAAACATTCATTTATCACCTTATCAATCAATAAATAATTGCTTATAAATATATAAATCAATACATAAATAAACAAATACCTACCCCACAACACCAAAACTGTTAAACAAGACCACACAACGTTGTAGCGTCTCACGAGGTAGCCATATACGTGAGACATCTCTTTCATATTACGCTATATGCCTCAACATCAAAACAAATGTCTCTCTCTCTTTCCTCCCAAATCCCCCACCCAACCCCTCTTACCCAGCCTATACTGCAGGTTACATCATTCCTACACATGCATTATACTTTTACAGACTCAGCAATTTATACACTTGAACGAACCAAACAGGATGTGACTTGTTAGCTGTTATCGTGCACGTGTACAGCTAACGTTTAAGATGAACACCTGTGTGAAGTCATATTACACATCAACTTGCATTTTCTCACTTACGAACCAATCAGGATGTGACTTGTTAGCTTACATGTTGTTTCAGAAGGGGTCGGCAATAATGAAATCTCACACGTGTTCACATGTATTTCGCCACTTTCCTTTCATATCGTTACCAAATTGTAGTAGTGAGGACTGACGAGCAACGTCAGTTCAACACACTGCTTTACACACAGACCAGGTCTGCCGCTACTGGCTAAAATAGTTTCCCCCTTCATGAATTTAAAAGAATATCGATAAAAGTGCTGTTAGGCCCTTTCTCAAGTTCTTTTTATTTCAGAAATAAATACTATGTTCGAAAGAGGACACCACCCCCGAGTCATTTGACACCTCGTACACATCTCTAGCCTTATTGGTTTGCGAGATATAATAAAAAGTCTAAAATCTTCGTTTTACCTCAAAAAGTCTGTTTCCCTCATTCTCAAAAACTTTAACCTATTAACAACATAAAGAGGGCTTTAAGACAAGCCACTTGACGTCACATGTTTATCCGACCATGCGTTCGTGGGATATCGGCAAAGTTCGCGAGAAAGTAGGCTAAAGGGTCAGCGTAGCCGAGCGTTCAGTTGCAACTCTTGCATTGCATGACGTCAGCTTAACTAGCATAGGCTAGTTCCGTAGGTTAGGTTAGGCTATGTTAAGTTACGGCCGCCATCTTGTGACTTGTTTTGATCACACCTCGTAGGTTAGGTTAGGTTAGGCTAGGCTAAGTTAAGCTACGGCTGCCATCTTGGAGGGGGGAGGAGGAGACGCTACATCCGACAAAAACCACTTCTAGTATGCTCTATGGTTGGAAGAGGAGCTCCGCAGTCACAGGCAGGAGAATCATGAAGTCCCCATTTATGTAGCATGGCGTTACATCTGACGTGTCCTGTTCTTAGGCGATTTAACTTTACCCACTGGTTTCTCTTCAGGTTAAATCCCGGAAGTCTTATAGTAGGATCTAGAATACCTTGATGTTTCACAGGAGCAGACTTCCAGTTTTGGCGTCATTGTTCCGTGGAATTAATGTCAGGTATGTTATGCCATATTGGGTTCCTTGATCTAAGACAAGTGGAGGGAAGATCATTAAGAACGTCATGAATTGGGAGATCCTGTGGGTGATTTTGTTGATGTAGCTTTCTCCACTCACGTACTGTTGCTTCGTGTCGTCTTAGTTCTGGAGGTGAAATGTTACTGATAGTGTATAACCAGGGAGTTGGGGTGGATCTCAGTGTACCTGTTATGACCCTCTACTTTCATTCAGATGAACATCGATCTTTTTAGTATAAGCACTACGGTGATAAACTGGGGCACAATACTCTGCTACATGATAAACCATGGAGAGGGCAGTCGTGCGTAGTGAAGTTGCATCAGTGCCAGCCAATTTCTTCATGATATTGTTCCGCGATTTGAGTGTTTGGCTTGTGTATTCCAAGTGTTTCTTGAAGGTTAAGGAACGGTCCAAGGTGATGCCAAGATACTTAGGGCTGAAATTGTGCTTAACTCAATGCTGGCAGAAGTTCACTTTCAGCTGATGGTGGGCAATGCGGTTGCACAGATGAAATGCACACACTTCTGTCTTATTGGGATTGGGACTTAGTCTCCATTTTGTATAATACGCATGCATTAATTGCAAATCACTGGAGAGAATGCTTTCTCCTTCCTCAAGCGTGGAGGTTTGTACAGCAATAGCTAAGTCGTCAGCATAGCAGAATTTGTTGCCGATGGTGTCAGGCATGTCACTGGTGTATAAGTTGGAAAGCAATGGAGCTAGTACTGAACCTTGAGGAAGACCATATTTTACTGAAAACGACTTCCTTGTCCTTTGTCCTTTGGTTACCTTGAAATAATGACTTGTCAGCATATTCTTCAGGATTGATGCTAGTTTTGTGCACGGTATATGTCTTTTAAGTTTAAGCAATAATCCGTCCAGCCAGACCGTATCATATGCCGCTGTTAGGTCGACAAAAACGACTGATGTCTTTAACTTCTTCAGGAATCCTGCCTCGATGTAAGATGTTAATGCCAATACCTGTTCACAGCAGCTACGTTGGGTTATGAAACCCGCCTGGTATGATGGAGTTATATTATTACAATTCCCTGGATTCGATTCAGGATTAGACGTTCTAAGAGTTTATAGCAAACACTGAGTAGGGCAATAGGTCGGTAGCTTGAAGGGACATCTGCTGGTTTTCCAGGTTTGAGGATTGCCAAATTGTGAGCCACTTTGAACTCTGGGGGAATGATACCAGTATCCAGGATATCACTGAAGAAGTTCTTGAGCCATGTTCTTGCAGGTTTTCCGAGGTATCTTATGAACTCTGGAAATATGCCGTCTAAGCCTGATGCCTTCCTCAATTTCAGCATTTTAATAGCTGACTCGATTTCTTTGTCACTGAATGAATTAGAGAGAGAAGGTTGGTGTTTAAATTATTAAGCTCTCTTTCTGTTTGATTCTTCAAGGCCATGTCTAATGGAATTTTATCAGCTCTCGATTTGATGTGTAGTGCCATATCCGCGGGTGTGAGACCAGGTTCCTCTTTACATAAATTGGAAGCAGCTCCAAATTTCCTCAGAAGAGACCATGTTTTCCTACTGGAGTGAGTGAAGCTCATTTGAGAAGTTAGGTCTTTCCACGTCTCCTTTCTTCTTTCATTCAATTCTTCCAATATCTTTTTCCCCACTTCAGGATCACCAGTTTTTTGATAGTTCATATATAAAGTTTGGGTGGATTTGTCCCAACATGGAATATATTGTTTCTTGAATCCTCGGGGAATGTTCTGCTTAGCTGCGCCGATGAAAATGCCTAACAATCTCTTATAGTTCTCTGCCTTTGGTGGTATCCATCGTAAATTACAGTCCACCTCCGAGCTGTATTTGTCCCAGTTCGCCTTCTTAAAATTCCATCTTGGTTTATGAATTGACCTAATACCTGGAATTTCTAGGCCAATATTGATGAGTGTGGGTCTATGTTGGCTTCTTGGGAATTTCTAAAGGACTTTGCTTGTATGGTCTAGCGGGAGTTTCCTTTCATCTGTGGAGACAAAGACCAGATCAGGATTGGTGTCGGATTGCCATCTAGCCGAGTTAAATGTCTTAGTTTCTTTAGCATCAAAGCTGAGATAAAGATCTTGGCTATCACACCATGTAGCAAGTTCTTCTCCATTTTCATCATTGTTTGAATAACCCCAAGTTGTATGACGTCTGTTGAAGTCTCCTATGTAAATACCTGGTACGGTTAATGGAAGTAGTGGTGGGGTTGTCCAATTGGAAGAAGGTGGTTTGTAAACTAACATGATGGTTAGGTTATTTAGCTTGGCAGTAATTATTTATATATCATTGATTTTTGACAGTTAACTTCTGAAAGATTGCAAAGGTTGTTTATTGCATACATAGCTGATCCGTGGACAGGAGAGAGAAGTCTCACTATCATTCTGTATGCTGGAATCTTCCCCCTCCTTTCCAAATCTTATTGTGATATGAGTTTCTTGAACTGTTAAGATGTCGATTTTGAGGTCAGTAGCTAGTTTGCTAAGGTATTCACTTTTATCCTTTGACAGGCCTTCTGCGTTAATTTGGAGAATGCGAGCTCTGGTTCCAAACGTTCTAGTCAGTTGGCTCTGAGAAGTGCCTTTGGTATTCATCATTCTTATCTAATGTTGCCTTGATTGACCGTGAGAGATCATAGATCTAGTTCGGTCGCCTGTTGTGTAGTCTATTAGCCGTCCTACAATAGCAGTCCGTTGCTCAGGGTGTACCACGTGGAGGTTGACTACACGTCGCACCCCATCAAATATAGTAATTTAAATTCATAAATCATAATTCATTGAAAACGTGAAATGCTTACAGTGATAAGAGTTGATCTATAATTCAGGTAGAAGAACTGCAGACGATTAATTTTTTCAAGTAGTTCCTACTTTTGCAACTAAATGTTACAGTCCACGACACCTATCTGCGGTCGTGGCCACTGAATGCCATTGCACCTGGCGGCGAACGTTGGAACCAATATAGCGTTATCAAACTAACCTACAAATTTTAGCTTCAAGAAGTGTAGTTAGTGGAAGTTCCTTTTTCATGCCATGAATCTAACACATGGGACCGCCGGCTTTACTTCCCCTCCGAAGGAAAGCATACTGGGGTATTTTAACGCTCCTAACGACTTTGGCCGGGTTTGAACCCGCGATCTCGGGCATAGAAGCTCAGCATGCTACCAAATACGCAGCCGAAGCCACTGTCAAAATGCTAGAAGGGCTGTAGAATGTTTGATCATTGGAGTTGTTAGGAGAATAACAAACTGATGTTTGAAGGCTTGGATAGAGTAGTCATTAAAAACAGATATGTTCAAACTGTTGCTATCAAACTAAGTAAAGAATTCCGGTAAGTGGCGTGGAAAAATGAAAGAAGTCAAAAGTCCCGTTGTTATGGTGCCGTTATCACGGTTCTATAAGGAAGTTGGAGAATCAAAGCCTGTGTTGAAAATTATGTGAAATTGCTAAGAGGTTAATGGCATGGTAGATGTGAGAATGGAGATGTTAATATCATGCTTATGAGGTAAAGCGCGCACACTAACGCATGTGTTGGAAACAGTGTGAGAAGGGGCTCAGTGCCTCCGTCTAGCGCGCGCACAGCTGACCTTCATCAGTCAGTTGTTAATGGACACCCATTCCACCTTTCGCTCAAGGAAGAAGGCAGACTTAACACTTCAATCTAAATATGGTTGTTAGCGAAGAAACAGTACCCAGTTACAACTGGGAAAGCAGTTTATGCCTTGTTAAATTTTTCTCCCACCTACTGGTGCGAGCTGAGATTTTCGGCACTAATCAACATAAGAACAAGAAACACGAGACACTTCTCTCAGTTGACCAGGAAATGCATGAATAGAACTATTGCGTAAGAAGCGACAAGCTCAAGTTTCTCATGGAGGTTTGTAACCAATAAATAACCTGTTAATAAGTTTATGTTCTGGAACATAACTATTTATTAGGTGTGTCTTGTTTTTAATATTCAGTTAAATGCCATGGTTAAAGATGTATTTAAACACAAACAGGCACATTTTACATGAATCAGCCAGTTCAATACACTCTTGAAATAAAACATCCGTATTAAATTAATATTCCCATAACACAGGCTGCGTTTCCCTTTTAAAATTGCTATGCCGATTCTCTGCATCAAATAGGTTTTGGAACGAGAATCACCAGAGACTCCACCTATTACTCTTCCTAGCTTGTTTACTAGATTTATTGCGTCCTCACTCCAAGGACCCATTGTCACCACAGCAAAGGCCACAACAATATAATCCTCCATGAACTTGTGTCATGCTTCCGTGTGACGGCGATCTCAGCTACAGATCCTGCTTCTTTTGACGATGATGAGATATAGGAAGGAGCCAACGTATCTGAGCACGTTGCATCCCAAACTGGCAAGGAATTATGGTCATCCCTTCAGGGCGTCCAAATTATTTCAATTACTTGTATTAGGAATATCATGAACCCCTCACCGGTGGAGAACCACTGAAATAGGCTTTCCAATTAGTACTGCAATTTCTTTCTCAGCGTGTGTCTCTGTGCTCCCGTAGATCAGTAGACATACAATGTTGGTAGCATTGTGTAGCAGCCTTATTGAGGTAACACACTCTGCAATATATTCCCTCTTGAGGCATACAATTTATTTACTCTAAATTATTTTGTAAAGGGGCTACTTGCTTGTTACTTAATGATACGTGGACCTGCTATATCCTAGGACCTCTTGTGATGGTACAGCGAAATATTTAAAAATACATGTTCGTTCTTAATCCTTAAAGCTATTACTTCCATTAATTCATCACCAATCCCAGCATTTTCTCTTGTGCCACGGGTATCTTAAGGAGATTGTGTATAATAAGTTTTAGAACATAACCACTACCATCACGAGTATGTGATGGAGAGTATGAAAGTCATTCAGCAAATATTTTTCATTTCAACAGAGCCGTGTTGTACAATTACATAATTTGCTATTTGTGTAAACAGTATATGTGATATGAAAAGAAACTAATTAATCCACCTTATCCCTAGGATGTGGTAGAAGAAATCCAGGACGGGGAAAGCTATGCAAGCGGATATCATTTGAATGAGTAAGTGTACAACATATAATAGAATTGTTGTTATTTATTTTACTTTAAGATGTTTCTATTATTTAAATCACTCTTAATGGTTCCGTATTGATGTGCTTCAATGGTTTTTGATATGAATTATATAACCGCCTGAATCAATACTTTAATGAAAAGAATTTTTAATAAAGTTGTTCTTGGTACATGTTTAAGGGATTAATAACAATTTTATCCCCTTCATCAGCCCATTGTAAAGCAATAACATAAGGAAATTATGATAAAGCGTAGCACTAAAATATAAATGGTTATTTAACCTAATGTATAGGTTGTAGAAACATTAAGATATAAATCAAAATGAAGTGGATTGAGACGGTGATGGTATGCTCTTTAGTATAACTTTTCTATCACACACATTTTTATACATCATTATATACTTATATTAACACACCCCACCGCTATTACTATCCCCTACTACTTGATTTTTCATTACATTTCCTAATTTAATTTCCTCTTTGCACGCTCTCTTCTTCCCGTAGAATCTCTTTTCACAGTAGCGCTCCATTGAGATATACGTCCTTTTCCACAACTAGTTTTGGACTTGGCTACACTCATAAATTTTAGTAATAATATTAAACAGAAGACAGATAATTTTTCTAATCCAAATTTTGACTTAAACAAAATCAAGAAAATTAGCAGCACTATTTGTAATGTTTACTTATCTTAGCAGCGTGTCGCCGCGCTGTCACTGTCTTTCATTAAAATACATTATGAGTGAACTATTAATTAATGCATTTATCTGCTCCAATTCAATTTTTTTTAAATTCCACCACACATTCTTAGCCAAGAGGGCGTCATCCCAACGCCAACAATACCTCGTTCGTTAAAATCCGATCATGCGTTCGGGAGATATCGGCAAAGTTTATATGAAAGTAGGGGATGCAGGAGAACATACACTACCCCACTACTACAAGTTTTTATCGTAGAGATTTGAAATTTATATTGGGGCTAGAGGGGCTAGGGACCTTTTATTTATGTCAAACAAACGTTTTTGTAAAATTCCTAGTTTCAAAAATTAGGAATTTCAAAATTGGACTGTTTAAAAAAAAGTTTTATTATAAAAAATAAAGGACATAATGACCATTCGTTTGAACCATGGCTCAACGTTCTATCATGTTTGGTTTTTAAACTATAGCCTACTTTCAAAAATTTTTTGAAAAATATAACGAGTCGTCCTTAGGAAAGAGGACGTCAGCCCGAGTCCAACGATATGTCGCATGCCCATCGTTTCGCGAAATATACAAAAAAGGTCAGCGTAGCCGAGTGGCTAGTTTAACTATTTTAAACACCCACTGCTCCCCTACAAGTATGCTCTTTAGTAATACTTTTATCTGCTCCAATTATTTAACCACTAAAGTGAACTATTAACGGTTTTAGGAAGTTTTTTTATTATGAACATAAACGACCTTTTTTTTCGGTTCTTTTCGAAAATCCGGAGATTTTGATAATCCGAACAGGGTCCGGTCACAATTAATCCGGATTATTGACGCTCTACTGTTAATCGATTTTGACGGACATTATTATAATTTCGTTAACTAAAGACATGTAGAGTTATCTTATGTCTTATGTCGATGATTTGTACAGTCCATTTCGAAGGCGTAATTTACCACTACTTGGAAATATTTAAAATCTGTTTCTGATAGATGCTTAACTTCCTACTCTGAACCATCATTTATCATCGGTCTGATTCATAAATACTTAACAGAAATATGGTTGATATGATTAATTATGTCTGTTGTTTACTCTTTTCGTTTCCTTAAGTCAATGTCATGAAATATTTTTGTATACTTTTACTGCAGCGATCATGGCGATAAACCAAATTAAATTCATTGGTGAGCTGTCCTTAGAGACGGCAATAGCCCTTTTTCACATCAAGATCTCTCCCATCATGACTTACGCAATATACATTATTTGGGAGCATCTCTGAAAGAGTGATTTAGCTTTGATAGAAAGTATGAAAGCGACGTACCTCAAAAAGGTTCTATGTGCAGCCAAAAACACTCCATCGCGGTTAACATACGAACTAACACGACAGCCTTTTTACATAGAGGACCTACACCTGAGAGTGTCAGTGCCTTCTACACCTCAATATTAAGCCTTGCTTTACGAGCTGTACGAGAAAGAAGCAAATATATGGCCAGACCATGGCCTGATCAGGGCCAGACTTCTATCGTACTGACGCCATGATCAACCAATAATGGATGAATTCAAGCTACGAACTGAGTCATACCATGACACGCTTCGCAGTTCATGGATTACACCACAGGGTGTGCTATAGGAAGACGTTCCATGAACCAAACGCAAACTCTATATGTGGACTGTGCGGGAAAAAGTGTGAACGCTATCACGCGGAGATATGCGTCAAAAGAACAATGACTCTTTTGGACCTGTGTACTCAACACTTAAGTTTTTATATATGCACATTGTGCGATATTCTGTTATTAAATATATTTTTACTTTCTTGTCATTCGTTGCCTAGACGTCTTTGTTTTCATGTCGCCATGCTTCTGTATCTAATGCTACAAATATGATCACTCGAAGGGAGGTTTGCATAATATCGGTCACTCTAACAAGCACGTTGCCGTGTGACCTCAAATTGTGCTAAGTTGTTTTTATTATTTTGCTCACGATGTCTTCTTGAGACCTGGTTCGACACAAGAATAAGTCATATTCCGTAGCTGCTGTAATACCTTTTAGCAAGGCTTCTAAGTGTATTGTAAATTTCTTTTTAACTACTGTGTTATTATTGTCAAAAATATTTACACCGCTAATATTCTTCCCAAACAATAACAGAAGTATATGTGTCATTTAATTATCCACATATGATGATGCTGTATGTAAACCACTATGAAAGGATTGAGCAGTCAGTGACTGTTAAGGCACATTTGCTCACAAGAAGGTGTGGGATTTTGGAATACGGCCGTTTAAGGAAATAGAACTCATTAGAATTAGAATTAGAAGGTTTGATTTCCATGAAGGCAGTACGAGAAGTTCTTTCACATAGAACAGCTGAAAATTGTGATAATGTCAAACAAACAAACAAACGAATTAAGGCAAGTCCTATATGGAAAATAAATTCTAAGGCCGAGGGTAGGGTAGATTACATTTAAGTTGGGCGAGCAAAATTCAAGCAAGCTGAACAAATCATTATTATAATTAACAAGAAACAAGAAAATAATAAAATATCTAAATTGATCGATTTTTAAATAACTCATCACCAATAGTGATATCACTATGCCTAGCGAGGCGAAATAAGACCTCACGTAAAGACAGTGCACAAAGTGGCCGGCGGAGTAAAGAGCGCTCAACACTAACCAAAGCTGCACATTTCTCTTGGAAATCCGGACAGAAGAAGGTAAATTTGAGGTGCGAGTGGAATTCTTCGAGTTGGGTTTTGACGTATGCTTTGGACACCTGATTTTGCGGCTGTATTTTTTTCAGCCGTTTTATTATAAAATCAATATATATTACTCTTAAATTATGACGTTTGATAGCGTGATGTGTAAATTATGTAGACTGGAGATTATGCAAAATTTAGATTCCAGGGAGCTAGAGTTGGAACGGATTGTTGTATTCTTCCGATTATTACATTCAATATTGATTTCAGACCGTGAGGATATTGTTACATCCTCAGGGGCGTAACTGAGGGTTTGGTAAAGGGTTGAGGAAATGGCTGAAGGACGCAACGTGTGTCTAAACTGTACTGGGGAAGCGATGTGTCAGCGGGATATGGAGGTCGAGCACTGTCCTTGATCGCGTGTTTAATGCTGACCCAATGTTGACAGCAGTCTGGCCGGCAAGCAAGTCGCTAAGACAGCTTGGCGCAGCGGGAAGACGACTCGCTTATAGCGAATCAGGGGTCGAGTGTTCAGAGTAAGGCGTGTTAAAGAATGTAAGGAGGCAATTTAGGTGTGTGTGTGAATTTCACAAATAATGGGAAGTGTAGGCGTGCTGGAAATCTTCCAGTGATGTGTAAAAGAGTTATTCAGAATGATTGACAGGAATGAGCTGACTCACCCGATTGGTCAAACAGCGTAGCTGCGCGGCGTTCGGGCAGCAAATCCGCACAAGAAAGATGCGTGCTGCTCGTGGTGGGCCGTGTTTAAGGAACTCCACTTTGATGCATTTTAAATGTCTGTTATGAGGTAATGATTTACCCATGTTTAGGAGTTTGGCTTGCCAGGCTGTGTAACTCATGAAGCGGCTCTGACAGGGGATCAAAGAGGGTGACTACGTCCCGTGGGAGCCCGGGGCGTAACAATATTAACCAGAGGGCAGGTGTTTTCATTTGATAATAAAGTACGTAGATTAATCCTGAAACGACTCATTTTCCCTTGTTTTCGAATATACTCAGTAGCGTAACTAGGATTTGCATCTAGGGGTGGGGGGTGGGGATGACCGTAGTCAAAATGACAATGAGAGAAGCGCTCGGGAAAATGGGACACGTAAAAAAAACATACGATTCCGAAAGTTAGAGAAACCTTCTATCTATACCTTTTCCTGTTTGTTTTCAATAGCATTTCATACGTTGTAAGCCATTTGAAATATCAGTGCGCAATACCTCAAAAAGAACAATTTAGCATTTAAGGCAAGGGATATCTAAAAGTCTATTATCTATTAACCGTGGGTTATATGAGAACATGGTTCATTGGATATTGAAATAGCTGGAAGGTGACATGCAGGAAGCAGATATACCACTGAGGCCTATCGTGAGTGACAACGGCTCTCTGAACTACAGCATCGCCAATTATTAATTATGTTCTACCATTCTGCAATCCCACAATCTTAGCACTGCTACATACGTCAGTTATTCTGGCCATATCATTGATAAACCGAAGAACATCTCTCTGTAACCTGGCGACCACATGGTTTGCCTTGACGTGGTATCCATTCTCACGAGGGTGCCTATGAAGGAAGCCCTTAACCATATTGTCGAGCTCATAGCTGCCATTGCTACTTCGTAGGGCGGGAGAACGTCTTCGAGCAAAGAGAGGTACATCTGGCCCGCTTCTTGGAACACCTCAACAGCCTCAACACTAGTTACAAGTTCACCATGACAAGGAGAAATACAACCGCCTGTCCATTCTCGACGTCCTCATCACCAGAACTAACGACCTACGTACAGAACACCATAAGCCTCCACACACTGACCGGTATCTACACAAGATGTTCAATTATCTCCCTTGACAGAAACGCGGAAGGAAAAGATCATCGGCAGACCGCTTCAACGAAGATTTATAACATGTGAAGAGGGTCGTATGCGCCAAAGGGTGCAACAACATGGAGATTGAGCTGGTTGCTCATCCCAGGCGCCAGAACACGAGGAAAAACACGGAGGAATCTCGGCTGGCCACAGTCTTCTTGCCGTCCGTGGCGGCTATGATCGGCAAGTTACTCAAGGCCTCTGACGTGAAGACTAACCTACCTCTGAAATTTGCGATTTACTGTGATCCGAGATGGGCAAATGCCTTCCACACTCCTATGCAGTGGTCTACAGATTCCGAAGAAGTGCCTGTTCACTAGACGCAAGGAAGCCAACTGAAACATTCTCCTTGGCTAATCTGAGAAAGCGTCACTTGCAGAGCACTCTCCCTTAGTCGGCCACGGTGTACAGAACAGGGACACGGAGTTTTTTTCCTCTACTACATACTATCACGACAGGCTGCAAAAGAAAGTTCTAGAAATATTCTAAACACACTACAATTTCAATGGGAATAAAGAAATCGAAAGGGTACGTATAACATTGATCTCTACACATCCATAAGCGTAATCCAGATATGAGGACGGGCGATCTATTCGGATATCGCAGCGAACACAGGGTCGGCCGCTGTAGTTGGGCTGCGCAGCTTATCACGAGGTTGGACGCTCTACTCGGACCGTGCAGGGAACACTATGCCCATAGGGGATATAAACCTGGAGCAGTAAAATCGGGTCATTGTCCACTGCTGACTAACTAAAGGGGTGGACCCTGGGTAATACCGAACGCAATCTTTGCTTGAACGTCAGAAG
This sequence comes from Meconema thalassinum, assembly GCA_946902985.2. Classification (NCBI taxonomy): domain Eukaryota; kingdom Metazoa; phylum Arthropoda; class Insecta; order Orthoptera; family Tettigoniidae; genus Meconema; species Meconema thalassinum. The sequence continues at coordinate 5,613,959 of OX336393.1, read as the reverse complement.
AAAACAACCAGCCTGGGCCACACCCTGTAAGCCCGCATCACAGGGAATTCAGTTAAACAGATTCCACTATGGAAAGGGGTAAAAGCACCATGATGAAAGAATAAATCCAGAATACATTAAGTAAGTGGAACTCGCCTACCGAATTAATAACATACAGAAGCTCCCATAGGGGCGAAGGACACATCTCAATCGTCTCCTTCAAAGGACTATAATTACACAAAGAATATACAGTGAAAGATTACAAATAAACCATCAGACAATTATACGAAGACTGCAGGGCATATAGTACATATCATAAAACTTCCGAAAGCACATCTGAACAGTATTTCATTTACCCCAAAATAAATTTAGAATTGAGAATTTTAAATAAATTTTACTGTGTACATATTCCAAGAACTACGTAACCAACCAATTAGATTTACAAAACATTTATGTAACTATCGCGGGTGGGAAATTATTAATATATTGATTAGAATACGTTATAACCCTAGCGCCGTGATGTGGACGCCTCCGGTCCACACTAATCAGTCCAGTGTGCCTTCATGAGCTATCGACCATTCTAAATCACAACCGGGCTAGTAATTTAATCCAAAACACAATGATAAGAGCAAGACTGAAAAAACTGAAATGAAAAGCCTACGCCATTTCTTGATGCAATAATTAATGGCGTATTGAAGAGCACACATTCGCATTTAAACAGAACAGCAGGTTTTTATCCTAGCGCAGTCAGCTGGCATTTGAGGATGCGCAAATGCGAAGGAGCCGTGTTAGTAGATTTACTGGCTCGTTAACGATCTCCTTCGGGGCAAAATTCTGTCGTCTCTAATAGCCAGAGTAGTTAAAAGGGACGTGAAACCAATAACATTATTATTAAACAGAACAAGTAGGGCCCAAAACTGGTGTAGCGATATTTCTGTTACCAGAAATTAATTAAAAATAACTGATTACGTAGTGTAAACCTCCTGGAGTGCGAGTACAAGTCGAGATACTATTTCGGTGGAGTGGGATTACAATTGGAAAAAGAGAACGTTCTGATAAAAATGGTGCCAGATAAAGGGTGGGACGTTAGAAAGGAACATGCAGTGGTGTATGATTTATCTTGAAGGGTGATCTTTTCCTTTAAAGTTAAGGTAAATCAACCTTCTCCACCCATTTGGTGTATCTCTAATAAGTGCTATACATTCATCCCCGATATATTCAGCAGTGAAGTATGATAACCCCTGTGTTTACGAAATCACGTGGCCTGCATATTTCAACAATCCAGTATAACCACTCTATAGCGTATTAAATGTGGATTAATGTGTCATTTGTACGATCGGGCACATCGTTATTTACCTGATGGTTACGCGCCCGGTTTTCATTAATGAATCGTTGTGTCCTTGTACAGCCGTTCATTTCCAATAGCCACCTTTCAGTACCTCTAGTTACTGGAAACAACTATTGCTCTGAGTATACAGAGCTCAAAGAAGATTTTGCATATTGCGGTTTAGTGTCCTGATTACTTTGCTTTTTGTATGTAGTCACATACAAAGAAAATCAACACACAATCTGCTCTGCAAACGAGACATAAACACACACCGAATAACAAAAGTGATAATGTGGGACTGAGCACATTAACGTCCTTTTCATGTTCGGGCATATCTATACCGTGTATGGCCACCACGAACTCTTTGGCATGCTTGTAGTCGACGAGGTATACGAGGCAACGAATCCAACGTGGTTTGGTGCAGATTATCCGAGATTATTGAACAGCAGCTTCAATCAGTTGCGATTTGTATGTTGGAGGATTGGGAGGTGCGAACTGATTCCATGAATGTCCAATACAGCTCATGTCCGCGGAATAGGCAAACCACTCCATGCATCTGAAGGAACTGGTTGACCACCCTAGCTCGCTGGGCTCGAAAAATATTGTCCACTAGTGTGAAGCCTTCATCCATTGTGGCATTGAATCCTGTAACGACAGGTTCAGGGATGTTGTCTCTAAACACCAGACCAGTCATGTAACCGTGGATAGGAACTAGAGGCGTAAGTCAACGAAACATGATTCAACCCCTAAACATGACTAAACCTCCTTGCTGTTGGTGGCGCTCTCCATTGGTTTGCACCCATACAGGAGGAGCATTTCAGTGTGCATTTACGTTACCCCATGTACAAACGCTTCTGTTGTGCTGGAGAAGGATAAACTCGTTCACACAGAAGAGCTGTTTCTCTAAAATCTCCGACATGACAAACAAGTGACTGGGAGATCACTTCTCGTATCTTATAAAGAAATCCTCTACAGTATTAGTACTAGTGAAAATCGACCCAATTAACTTTCCGCTAGTACTCTGGTTTATGAAGGTATAATCTACTTCCCTTGATCGTCTAACATAACCTATCCGTATTACAATATATTCCTACTAATTATTACAGGCAGAAACTCCGGATCCTATTGTAATGAACAGTAACAAAGTATTTAATACCGTTAGAAAATATACTAGCTTTGAATTCGGTGGATATTAAATCTGCACATTGTGCGTTCTCTGTATTATTATTAATTCGGTGAAAATTGTCTTTACTAGCAACATATTTTCCACAGGGCGGCGGATACCTACACGAGTACTACATGTGGTAATTTCACACAGATGGCAGTCCATTCAGACAATACGAATTATCTGTCTTGTAATAGCGGCCTGGATCCACAATCATGTATTACCTGCGGAGCAATATTTAAACGAAAGGAACAGTTGAAAAGACACATGTTGATTCATAGCGGCAAATAGCCACATGTATGTAATACATACGGAGCAAAGTTTACTCAAACAGTGCACTTGAAAACCCACGTATTAGTTCATACTGGCGTTAGGCCGTACACTTGCAAATATTGTGGGAAGACATTTACTAAGTCAAGCAATTTGAAAAGACACAATTTGATTTATACTGGAATGATGCCATACTCTTGTATTTCCTGCGGAGCTAAATTTTCTCAAGAGGGTTGCTTAAAGAATCACTCTCAAATCCATACTGGACAAAAACCGTACACATGTGGTAATTGTGGCGCAAAATTTAATGATAAACGAAATATGAAAAGACAAACCGTTATTCATAATAATCAGAAGCCATATTCGTGTACTGTGTGCGATGCAAAGTTTACCCAGAGTAATGGTTTGAAAAGACACATGTCCCTTCACAATGGACATAAGCCTTTCTCGTGTAGTACTTGTCAAGCATAGTTTCCAGTTAAAGGAGAATTGACGACACATATGCATATTCATAGTGGCAAGAGGCCATACTCATGTAGTAGATGTGGAGCTAAGTTTGCTGTAAAGCGGTATTTGAAGACCCACGTGTTAACTCATAGTGGCAAAAAGCCATATTCTTCCGGTACATGAGCAATGTTTACCAATAAGGTATATTTTAAATCATTTTCTTATAAGGCATAGTCATATAGTATATGCGCAGGAGAGAGGTCGCAAATAGTGCGGAGGAATCAATACTGATGCTAATTTTGCTCTAAAGGGATATTTTCAATCACACGCCATTTTATGTAGAATGTGTAGAGAAGAAAAGTCGCGAAGGATATTAAAGAAACTCCCTGATAGGCTACTTCACAGTGACAAACGCCATGTTCGTTAACGAAATATGGCGCAAAATTAATTTCACTGAAAGGGAATCTTAGTGAACAATTAATAGGGGTGATTTCAATGTAAAAGTAGGATATGGATCTGAAGGCAGTATTGTAGATCAATATGGGCTTGGTGAAAGAAATGAGAGAGGAGATCAACTTTGCGCATTTGCAGGAGAATGGGGATTTGTAGTAACCAACACGTTCTTCACATTACCACCACGACGTTTGTAAACTTGGAAGTCTCCTGGAGATTCAGGTGAAAGAATCATAAGGAACCAAATTGACTATATTTTGATAAATCAAAGATATAGGAACAGGTGTGTCTCAATGAAAACATATTCAGGTGAGGACATTCATTCCGATCATATTCCTCTAGTTGGAGTTTTTAGAATCAAAAGAGCTGAGTCATAAAGTAAAATATGTGTAAATTAATTGAACCTTCAGTAAGACAAAATGTAGAAGAGGAACTCAATGATGAACTTGGAACCCTATCTGATGCCTTATGTACCGAGTAGAAAATTAGAATATTAACTAATTCCGTTAAAACTATGAAGAATGATCACTTAGTAACAGATACCAGTAAAAAGAAACCATGGATGACTGAAGAGATTCGTAAAATGATGGATAAGAGAAGGAAAGCAAGGGGTAATCCTGATGAATATGAGAACATCAACAGGGAAATCAGGAAAGAAATAACATTAGCTAAGGAAAGGGAGATACAAGAAAAATGTAATGAAATACAGATGTTACAATTAAAACATGACAGCTTCAATGTTCATCTAAAAGTTAAAGAAGTGACAGTGAATTATAGAACTAGACAAGGAAATAGATTGGTCAATATTGATGGAAAACTAATTGTTGGAAAAGAAGAGTTAAAAGATACGTGGCAAATATATATAGAACACTTGTTTTATGATACTCGACAGGAGTCACCTCAAATAAATGGAGAAACAGGACCACAAATTCTGGTAGATGAAGTACAAACTGCGATAAAAGCCATGAATGATGGTAAAGCTACTGGCCCTGACAATGTGAATGCTGAATTTTTAAAGCTTTTGAATTTAGATAATGGAAAATGGTTGACTCGAATATTCAACGACATTCACAATTCTGGGAACATTCCTCAAGAATGGCTTAAATCCGAATTAATCACACTACCTAAAAAACCCGGAGCTATGTTTTGTAGTGAGTACCGAACATTCAGTCACATGAATCACATCTTGAAGGTATTTCTGAAGATCATTCATCGCAGAATATACAAAATATGTGAAGAACAACTTTCTTCTACACAATTTGGTTTTCGAAACGCATTCGGCACACGTGCAGCACTATTTAGCATTCAAGTATTGTTTCAAATGTGCCTTGATGTGAACTGCGATATATATGCCGCTTTATTGACTATCAAAAGGCTTACGATAGAGCAAGACATCATAAGATCATAGAAATTTTACAAAAGATTGGCTTAGATAAAGATTTTCGAATAATTGTGAACTTGTACTGGAATCAATCTGCTTATATGAGGTTGGGTAACGAGAACACGGAAGATATAGATATTATAAGAGGTGTAAGACAAGACTGTATATTGTCTCCATTGTTATTTAACATCTATTCGTAATATATCTTTAAAAAAGCTCTAGAGGATATTGAAATGGGAGTGCTCTTAAATGGTAACAGGATGAATAACATTCGATATTCCGATGACACTGTGATTTTTGCGGATAATCAAGAAAGCCTGCAACATTTCATTGATAATGTTTCCAAAAATCCATGAATATGGTTTAGATATAAACCCTCAGAAGACAAAAGTGATGGTCATTAGTAAAAACAAAGTCTCTGCATGCAAACTAAATATAGACCAGAAACCCCTTGCACATGTACATAAGTATATATACCTTGACACTACCATAAATGATCAATGGGACCCTTCTGATGAGGTGAGGTCTCGAATTGGAAAAGTCCGGACAACTTTCAATATGATGCGGAATTTGTTCAAACATCATGGGCTGACAACGACTACGAAAATCAGGCTTTTGCGTTGTTATGTGTTCTCTACTCTTTGTTACGGTGCTGAGACATGGACTCTGACAGAGTCTTTATGTAAACGGTTCGAGGTCTTTGAAATGTGACTGTACAGAAGGATATTGCGGATACCATGGACAGATCATGTCACAAATGTTGAGGTTCTCCAAAAAATGAAAAACAAAACAAGGAAGTATTAACCAGCGTGAAAATCAGGGAAATCCAATACCTAGGACACATCATGAGGAATACCGCCAAGTACCATCTTCTGCAGTATATTCTTCAAGGGAATATACCAGGGAAGACAAGTGTTGGACGAAGAAGAATACCCTGGTTAAAGAATCTCACAGCCTGGACCTCAAAAACATCTACTGAATTATTCCGAGCTGCAAGTTATAGGAACAGCACAGCCAACATCCGGAACGGATAGGAACCAGAAGAAATGACTTGAGGTGGTAGAAGTCATTAGGATTAACATTCAGGAAATAGCTGGCATAATTACTCGTGATTTACCCAAAAGAATAACCGACACTGAAACCATTTTGGGTATCGAAGTTTATAACCAGGGATTACATGATAAATTTTGGCAATAAACAAGAAAATGCAAACAGAAGTAATCACCACTTTGGAGTTAGCAATGTCGCAGGAACAGTTGAAATGGGAGTTTAAGAAATCACAACAAGCGGGAGTTCAGGGAGTTATGTCCACTCTTGAGAACAATATGAACACTCTAGGGTCAGACCTAACTAAATTGACATTCGAACAACAGGGATCAGTTTTATCTAGTGAGAAAACACCCCGTTTTCACTTCCATAGAACAAAGGGTTCCACAAGCAATAACACCAGCCAACGTTACAACAATTATTAAAAATACTGCGGATAAACAGGCCATGTATAGCGGTGTTGGTACCGTTACCCCAGTTGAATTTCTCCGAGATGTAAAGGATTATCCGACCGAAATGAAAGTTTCACCTGAGAGAGAGGTGAAGGTTATAGGGAAGTTTCTAGAAGGTTCAGCCTTAGAGCAGAATCGCGCTTTTACATGCACGATGATCGATTTCGAGGAATTTACGCAAGCCATTATTAAAAATAATTTGCCCCCCCCAAAAAATAACAGAACATCCGATCCGAGTTATATGCGAAAAGTGTTTCAACTACTCATCCGACCCAGTACGCCAGTTACTTTACGATGCAGTTGGTATATTTGAGATTTTTACAACCACCGATGCCGGAGTACGAACTAATTACAGCATTGACTCGACAGTTCCCATTGGAGGTGCAAAGAACTTTAATTGCTAATGGTATAGTGACTTGGGGAGTTTGATGAAGTTCTGCAGAAATTAGATTAGACAAACAACCAACACCTAATAACTAGCCTCAAGTTTATTTAATTGAAGTCCACTTTTATCAACCCTCCTCCACCGCCTTAACTTTTCAACCCTTCGCAATAAATAACAATGAAAATAAACACATTTAGCACTAAATTATCGCAATTAAACTTCGTGTTGTTTTTAGGAAAAGCGAAGAAAGAATATTTAAAGTTATTTGTATAATTATAAAAATTCAATTAATACAAAACTGTTATAAGTTATCTCAACACAACAGTGCTCGTGAAATCGCGCGCCCTGACTGTAGTCAGTAGTCTGGGAGTCGAGAAACAGCGGTCATCCTGAGTGTTGCACACTCCCTCCCTTGTTTCAAATCACGGGGCATCGAACCCAAAATACACTTCTACAGTCACTACCGAGACTCATGTTACCAAACAAATTCAGCAAACTCCCAACTACTTATGGCTGTTTACCAAGATGTCCCAAGCCCATTAACTAAAACAATACTAAAATCGGTGTCAAGTGCAAACCTGCAATCGATTAGGACAGGGTATTGTTTGTCCGTTGGATTGTAATATCAAGTTTTTTTTTTCGGAAATTGAGCACAAGGTCACTCAAACAACACATTCTATTGACAATTATTGTTCTAATCACTCAAGCGCACTTAAATAGCGGGTTTCAACTCGATGGTTCGCAGGGTATCAAGTATACCCAAGGCAGAAGAACAAAGAACCTACAACACAGTAATTAAAACCATAAATCAAATAACTTCACACCGAATAAGATAGATGAAATAATACTAAGTTACCGGACAAGACATAGTTTAGTAGAAACACCAACCAGTTACGTAAGGAAGTTCGCAAGTTTCAATTTCGTAGATGCAAACTCGTGAAAAATCATGATTTAAAAAAAAAACAAGGAATCAAAATAGCATTCAGAACAAACACACTTGGTAAGCATGTTCATAAGAGCAATTTAAACGAACAAAACCCACACTCAAAATCAGAGATGTACATATTAACATGCCAAGGAACAGGGTATCAAGGGGATGTGGATGGAAACACTCGGCAGCATGCGAACACATGTATGACACCGGACAAAGTTTCATATAGAAACAGACCCACGAATCTCACACTACGATACAATAAATTGAGAACTTGACATGAAAGAAGCCATATAAAGCCAGTTAGCTAAACAAACCTGATAATCTAAATAGCTACACTTTCTTGGAGAGTTCACTCCCGTCAATAAAAAGAAAGCAACGAAAGAAGCCAGGAAATGAATAAAAAATGGGGATGATCAATATCCGGGGATAAATGTTAAGCGTGAAGGCAGTGTTAACGATGCACCAATAGAACTGTTGCGCTTAGTATATGCAAGACGTCCTAAACCATTAGCATATTGCAGCCAATGGCCATAGCTGGGTATTTTTGATTGAACGCCCGAGGCCTCCGGAATAGTTCAATTTCAAGTAGTTCCAACTTTGGCTACCAGCTGCCACTGTCTCTAACACCTAGCGGCGAACGTTGGAACTTGATAGAGCGTTTCTAAATAGCCAAATATAACCTACAAATTTTCTACACAGTACCAATAATGCAGTAGTAGGTTCTTTTACGTGCCATAAATCTATGACATGGGCTCGCCGGCTTCACTTCCCCTCCAAAAGAAGGTTGGTGGGTTCCTCAGTTTATGGGCTGCGACAACGCGGACATGTAGCCCCGTCTGATAAACGGTGTTAATTGTAATGGCTGTATTAGTGTGTCCTCCGAAGGAAGATATACTGAAGGATTTTAACACTTTTAAAAATCCGACGAACTTCGGCTGGGTGTGAACCCGCGATCTTGCAGTTCAGCATGATACAGACTACGCCAGTGAAGTCGAACACCATTAGCATATTTCACCACAGGTTATATGACATTGCCGGCTGAAGAGAGAAACTAGGTTTTAAGAGACAACAACAAACAGACGTTACACAGTCCACAGAATAACATGTACATTTCGCCACAATCAACCAACTGGGAAGCTAACGTATTTCGCAGTAATCAGTCCGAGGTGAGCAGTGAGTGAGAACAGTTTACATCACCTTATTCCACTTTTATGTAGTGTAACATTTGTTTGTTCACCACATACACTAGGCCACCAGTTTAAATAGGAATGGTTCAATAATAATAATAATAATATCGTATGGTCTCGGGTGCCGGGTGCAAGCTTTTATTTGACGCCCAGAGGGCAGAATGCATGTCGAATTTTGTTGTCCCTTGGAGCGCTATAATAGTCAAGGAGTAAAGATTTCTGAGCTCCATGACACTATAGCGCTTTCTACTAGAGAAAGGAGGAACTTTCTGTGTTGGCGGATATCCCGAGATTAATTTTGCCATTATGAACACGGCCTACTTAATTCAAATGTGTTTTTTTAACATGCCAGCAACATATGACATGAGTGTCGTGATTTTTGTCGCCTTTGAAAAATCACTTACCATGGCAAGGAGCGAACCTGCAAGCTTGGGGTTGGTAGTCTGACACGATAACCACTCACCCACCGTGGCAAGCTTGGTTGAATTAGAATCATTAAAAAAAACGTGTATGTGACATTACTCCTAAAGTTCGTCAAACTTATCATTCAGTAGATCGCAGGGTAAACTATAGAAGTGCTTTAACCGAATGAGCAAAACTGGCTTCTGATTATTCAATCTTCACTTAAGGCCACGGCCGCTTCCCACCCAAATATACACACTAGTACTGACATTACAGCGACACAGGTTATCAGACAAATTCTACACACACCCTAGTACGTTCTATGCCCGCGCCAGCTCTGAAAACCTGGCAGGAATGTGGAGTGGAGTGAGTAAGCCAGTGATGACGTAGCACTGTACTATACTAAGCAAAAACATGTACTCACCATAGAGTAGTGGTGTTGCTAATGGAGAATCATGGTCTTCTTCTTCTGCCTCACTTTCGGAACTCGACTCTTCACATCCACTGGAGGAATCACTATCATCACTGTCATCATCCAGGTGTATCACTATGCTGTCAATGACATCAGCGACAATGCCGTCCTTCTCCCAATATGCATCCTCTACTTTCTGAACACTCCTACAGTACCCTTCTCTGTCAGTATTGGTTACAGATGTTATCGCTTTAAGAGTAATATCTCTTAGTTTCTGAAGGGATAAATCCCGGTAACATTTCATTCGCGCACCACACGTTTCACCTTATTCCAAGCTAGTTCGATGACATTCAGATCACACATGTAAGGGGGAAGGCGGACCACAGTATGTCCCAAGGATTACAAATGAGAGTCAATTTTAAGCAATTTATCTTTTGGTTTAACCACTTCTATTAATTTATATAGTGCCTCTTTCCTCATAGACTCGTCGCAAGTAACTCCTTTGTTGCGTAACCACGATATCATAACTGATTTCACAGAGTAGTTTGTGGGTGGTTTTTCTATCTGTGTGCAGTGATAGGGTGCGTTATCTAACACCACTACAGATGAAGGTGGTAGATTGGGTGCAAACTTCTCGGTGGCCCACTTAATGAAATTCACACTGTTCATCTGCCCGTGATAATCCCCACTTGCCGTACCGGCTTTATAGATGAGAAGAGCATTTTCTATGAATCCGTTTATACCCCCAGCGTGAACCACTATTAACCTATTAACTGAATTCACGTTAGCTTGTACTCCAAATACTTTCTCACTTTGCCAGCACTTTCAAAAGTTAAATTACTATCTATCCAAGTTTCGACAAGATAAATTATCTGTTGCCCTCTTTCCCTGAGTTGTTTTCTTCTCACTAGATAGTCGTGACGCAACGATACGATGTGAGGCCTTTCAATTTAAATCTTCCTCCGATTTTTTTATTTTTTTCCACCGGAAACCGATTTGTTTTACTACGTTTCGTAATGAAGTGTGTGACCAAGGAAAAGTTATTTTGCCTTGTATCACAGGCAGTAGTTTTGCAATGGTAGGAACACGTTTTTCTTCCACATAAAACGCTTGAATATCACGACGAATTACACATTTATCAAAATCATCAATGTTCACTACAGTGTGTGATGGCCTAGTATTTCGTCTCTCACCCGGAGTGGACCCTCGCCAATTCCCTCGTTTCCTCCCGTATCGTTTTAATAAAAGATTCGGACCCTCCAGCTCCTCGTGTCGCCTGGTTTACTGTGAAAGCAAAACGTTTGTTTTCAGCCTCTTCATTACATTTTACAATAATGTTACTTATGATACCACGACCCTCAGAATGCACCGATATAACACTATGAGAACCACACTCAAGGTCGATGTCTCCACTGAGGTCGTATAAGCATAAGCATGCCCCGAAATTCCCTCGCTGACTCATTGTTCCCGCTCCCCTACCTTCCCCTTAACACATACCCCGCGTCCTAAGAGCTGGCACGGGGACAGTAGCCCTACATGACCGCGATGACCAGACACACTCCCTCATCAGCTTCAAGACGACCACTTCGACGTAACTTTCCACTGAGTTTTTGCATTTCCTAGTACGGGAAATGCAAATAAAAGGAAGTTTATTATCGACACTCAATAACAAGGAACAAGCTGTGTTTGGTGTTACACAACAGCTCAGTGCCTTTGACAATTGAATAGTGATGCTCATATAATCTACACTGATCACAAACAGATTTTCTTACTTCCTTCCTCACAGGGGCGGATCTAGGGCAGGGCGACCACCCAGGGCCGCGCGGTCCGGCGGCCCCGCGCCATGGATTGTATAAATTTAATTGATTAATTAATTATACTTTTCAAACTTTTAAAAACTAATTTATAATTCATATTCTTTTTTCAGTGAAGCTATGACCTCCCGTGATCGTTTAGCAAATTAAGATTTCAGTGAAATAATAGAAGACTTCAGCTGGGAAAAAAGTCGCAAAATAATATTTTAATATTTCATAGTTTACACAATCTTCTTCAAGGGGAATTAAAGGTTTATTTCATATTATTAAAAAAATATACTATAGTGTATTCAAAATATTATAACTATTCTTTATTATATTATTATTACAAAAATATTTTCCATTTGATTTGATTTTTTTTTCCTATTGTTGTGGGCCCCACCTTGTGATATCGCCCAGGGCCCCGAAAGGCCTGGATCCACCACTGCTTCCTCAAATAGACTCGTAACTTTTCCTGCACCAGACGTACCACCCAGTTCTTCCTTTCAGCGTGGAACCGTACTTCAACCTACTTCCTAATGAAACATTACATCGAACTACTGTAATTAGCATGGAAGTTGCTCAAGTTTGCATACCTGTCCCTAAAAGTTTGAAAACCAAAAGAGCTTAGAAGATAATAGCCTACTTTTTCTTTAAAGCGCGAGGGAATTAAGAATCCGTATAGACCAACGGCCTGGCCATGTTGAAATACCGGATCCCATGAGAACTCCGCAGTTAAGCAGCATTGGGCGTGGTTGGATCTTGGATGGAATGCCGGTTCAGTGGGACCGCGCGCCGTTGGCGAGATAAGGAGGAGCGGAAAGGACCTGGCCACCCTACCGCACGTAAACTCCGGCTGAGGATAGCCTCTTCGGAGGCACGGATCTGCCTTCGGACAGAATACCAGTCATCATCATAGAGCTCTCTTCTCCTGTAGATTGTAGTCATTGCCCTGTATTTTGAAACAAAGAAATGTTGTTGAATGACAGCTTACACCAAATGTCTTCTTTTTCATTTATAACAGGTCGTGATAACAATTTCCCATCAGAATTAGGGTGCTAATAAGCCTAAGTAAGCATCCTACCAACGAGCGCGCCATGTGGCTTGAGCGATGTTCGCCCCTTCTTCTTCATGTGCCGTCTCCTCTAAGATCATCACAGCAATCCGGTTTTTGGATCTAGCAGCACTAAAAAGTTCACTGGAACTACACTTGAACCATTTTTTTAGGTTGTCCAATCAAGAGTTCCTTCTTTCTCCTTCTTGCCCTCAACCTTCCCTTGAATAATTTCTTGTAAAAGTCGGTAACTTACCTGTCTCCTCTCATTATGTGACCCAAGTATTGTAACGCCCTAATTGTGACACAGGTAATTATTCCCTTATCTTTACCCAGATCGCCAGATCACAAACCTGACTTGTGTATCGTCACATCTGATGAGAAGCTCCAACCCCTGCCAATGTTGAGACAGGTCTTGACAGATTCCCCACCCTGTCAGCACCGACCAGTTCTCCTTGAAATGGGCCACAGTATTCCATTAATAAGATCATTTCAACATCCCGGATGGAACTTCAACAAAGCCAATTGGACATCATTTTCAGAAAACCTAGATAAATGTGTCGGTTGGATTCCTCCTACAAGGTCTGACTATAAGCGTTTTGTTGGAGCAATAATAACTACAGCGAAAAATGTATTCCACGAGGATATCGCAAGGAATACGTATCTGGATGGACAGAAGATTGTGAGGAACTCTATAGAGAGTTCCGTGAAAGTAATGATCCAGAAATAGCTGATGAACTGCTACACAGCCTCGACGCTGCCAGACGCCTTAAGTGGGCTACAACTGTTGAGTCAATAGACTTCAAAACATCGAGTAGAAGGTCTGGCCTCTTCTGGGGAAGCTTGGTGGTGGAAGCCCACCTCAACGTCCAAATGAAAACGTTACACCCAATAATATTGCATCTAACATAGTTTCTACATCAAGAGCTCCCCAAAATAGACAACATACAATCAGGGTTAAGAAGGAATTAACGGTGCTCAAATCAGTATGTCCATCGGACTCTGGCCTGCGGCAGGATGGCGTCACAGTGAAAGTGTAGTGCAATAGCAGCTAGTGTAAATATTTAATTAAAGTGGTAAAATATTATAACAGAGGTTTAAAATCTATAAAGTTACTTTCCTTAGGTCAAGTGAAATATGGAATATTGTAAGTATTTAGAAATTATTATTGATAATTTAATGAACTTAAACTAAGTTGTGGGAACGTGTATCCAAAGATTCGGTTACTTCTTCAATCACTGTTTGAACCAAATGGAGCAGTGGTGCTTTTACGAATTTTCACCCGATTGGAAGATATACGTATTTCACATTCTTCTTTATTGGTAGGTAATTAGATTAATTCATTTAGGTAGTAATAATTAACATATATTTAACTTAGTGTAATTTGGTGTAAACATCAAGGCTAACTTAGATCTCGAGTATGTCGGCATTAAACAGTGTTAGTGTCTCGTCAGGTAATGTAACCGTTACTGATTTATGCTCGTCGTGCAAAATAAAAGTAAAAAATGCAAATAAAATCATCACAAGATCTCAGGTAAAATTGAGTGAGGAGAAAGGTGGAACCAATTGTCGTAATGTAGGTCTACCGGTACCGTCATGCGAATGTCATAACCTGAGAAACGAACTGTCCTCAAAAGATGAAATTATAAAGCTGCTGAAGGAAGATATTACTAAGTTAATGGAAGAGTTGAATAAATTAAAAGGAAACAGAGAGGAATGCAAGGGAACTTGGTCCAAAGTCGTTGCTGGTAAGGTAAGATTGAATATGCCTAGGTCTATAAATGGAGTACCGGTACCGTACATGTAACTGAAATTCCCGTCTCAAATTCATTTGGAGCACTCGTCGAAGACAATGATGATTTTCTACAAGAAGAAAATAAGAAAATGATAAAGAGAAAATCCAGGAAAATGCGGATATTTGCGGATAGTCACGGGTGAGATGTAGCAGCAAGCGTATTGGAGAGAAGCGGAGAAATGGAGGTCACTCCGACAGTAAAGCCAGGAGCACCCATTGCAACGGTCACGAACGGGATGTTAGGAGAGTGTGCAACACTCACTTCAAAGGACTATGCAGTAATCATCGCTGGAGCAAACGACATCTATAGAAACGAGAGTTTAAAGGTAATCAAAGATTTAAAGGGTACATTGCCATCCATGCTTAACAAAAATGTCATTATTGTAAACATTCCGCAGAGATACGATTTAATTCCCAAATCATGTGTACATGTAGAAATAGAGGAGGCTACAAATAGAAAAATTCGTAAAATTTGTAAGTGTTTTCCAAATGTCCAAATTATAGATGTAAGTAAATTAGACAGGAAGTTCCATACTCGACATGGCCCACACTTAAATAGGTTAGGACAAGAGTATCTTAGTGATGAAATCTGCAAAATTGTAAATTCAAATGGTAAGAATAGTTCAACAGTAATATCTTTAGAGTGGAAGCAGGGAAACTTGTAAAAGAAGCCAAACGTGAGGTTTGGCATTCAGATCATTCGGTGTCAAATTTAACTGAGTGGAACAATTGTATTTCGGATTTGTCTAGCAACAATAATAATAACAATTATGATAATAATAATAATGTAAATAAATCACCAACAAAAGCTTGCAAAAGTAACAAATTTAAAATTTACCACCAGAATGTTCAGTCTCTCTGTAATAAAATGATTACATAAATCTGATGCTTTAAAATTAACTTAATGACATCTCAGCACTATGTATTTCAGAACATTGGCCGAAAGAGGAACAACTCGAATTAATTCAATTCCCAGGGTTTATACAAGCTAATACATACTCTAGAACTAATATTAGCCATGGTGGTACTTGTATCTTCTTAAGAAATAATATAGATCATGAACAGTTAACAGCTTATGATTATCTAATTATGGAACAAGATATTGAATTCTCTGCCGTAAAAATACAGCAGTTTAAGTTAATAATTGTATGCGTATACCGTTCTCCATCAGGAAAGTTTCCTTTATTTATGGATAAATTAGAATTATTACTCAATAACATGATCAAAGTAAATTTCGATATAATAATTTGGGGGGATGTAAATGTGGATTTCTAAAAATTTAATAGAAATTGTGAATTATTAACACAGTTACTAATTTCCTATGGACTGAAACCTACAGTAAATACCCCAACAAGAATAACAAAATTTAGTAAAACCACTCCTGATCAAATTTGTTTAAATACGGATAAATATCCCCATTCTATAGAAGTCTATTGTCCGGGTTTTAGTGACCACCATGGACAAATACTGACTTTTGAAGTACCCGAAACAATCAATAATAATGATAATGAAGTAAAATCAAAGTGCAGGCCATTCACTGAAACAAATGTTACATATTTCAATGACTTATTAAATCAGGAAACATGGTCAGAAATGTATAAACTAGAAAATGTAAATGATAAATTTAATGCATTTAACAGTACCCTAAAACACTATTTTGAAACAGCATTCCCCTTTAGACAAAGAAGTGTTCAAAATAACAAAACTAGCAATTGGATAACAACAGGGATTATAAATTCATGACAAAGAAAGAAATTTCTACACAAATTATATAAACAATACCACACAACACCTGAATTCAATTTATACTACAAAAAATACACTAGCATATTAAATTTATTTATTCGTATCAGAAGCAATACATCATGTAAAATTAGCATAGATAACTCTTTTAAAATAAAAACACACTAAAGGTACTTTCAAAATAACAATTAAATTACATCGCACCAAAATTTGGCAAGATCTCGTCCATTTGGTGTGGCCTGAACTACATCCTGCATAGTGCAAATGAGAGGGCAGGAGTTGCAATGGAGAAGGTGCGCCATGGTTTGTTCTTCTCCGCAGGCGCAAAAGGTTGACTCATCGGAAAGGCCCCACTTCTTCATATTGGTCTTAGATCGACCGACCCCAGACCGCAGCCTGTTCAGACTCTTCCATGTAGGCCACGACTCTTCATAACCGGCAGGGAGAGTTTCAGATGGAACCATCCATCCGTTGAGATTATTGTTTCTGGATCTCCAGGAAGTTAGCCTTGATGATTGAGGTGAATCCGACAGGCACTCAGTAGAGTGTAGGAAACTTCGCCTAGATTTCAATCGTTGTTGAGCAGGTTGATAATTGTGTAGAGGATGTGTCTGGGAAACTTCTACTTTAGATTTTTCATGTTTGGCAGTTACTTCACGTCTAATATCTGGGGGAGCAATGCCAGCCAAGCAATATAACTTGTCACAAGGTGTAGATCTTAGGCAACCAGTTATAAGCCGACAAGTTTCATTTAAAGCAATATCTACCTGTTTGGCATGACATGATCTATACCAAACAGGGCATGCATATTCTGCTGCAGAGTAGCTCAGTGCTAAAGCAGTAGTTCTCATTGTTTGAGCTTGCATTCCCCAGTTGGTACCACATAACTTGCGAAGAATGGAATTTCGCATAGATACTTTGTGCTTCGTGTTAACACAGTGTTGTTCATACGTGAGTGCACGATCCAGAGTTACCCCTAGATATTTAGGTGTAGAGCAATGGTCCAAAAGAGCACCCTCCCAGAAAATCTTCAGTTTTCTTCTTGCCTGCATATTCTTTAAGTGAAAAGCGCAAACTTGCGTCTTTGAGGTGTTAGGCTTTAGATGGTTTTCTCTGTAGTATGGACTCAGTTCATCTAAGGCTGCCATTAATCTCCGTTCAACACTCTCAAACTGATCACCCTGGGTGAGAATAGCTCGATCATCTGCATAGATGAAGCTTTTAGTTCCTTCTGGCAAGGGTTGATCATTCGTGTAAATATTAAATAATATTGGAGACAAAACACTACCTTGAGGTAGGCCATTCCGGAGATTCTTCCAACGACTATGTCGCCCTTGGAAATCTACAAAGAATCTTCGATTTTCAAGAAGACATCGAAGAAATTCAGTCAGCTTGTTGTCCTTGGTCATCTTATGAAGTTTACTCAACAGAATTTGGTGGTTAACTGTGTCATAGGCCGCAGTTAGGTCGATGAAGACTGCCCCAGTTATTTTTCGGTTTTCAAAACCATCTTCAATATATTGGGTCAAATGGAGTATTTGTGATGTACAATTCTTCCCTCTTCTAAAACCAGCTTGCTCGGGGATCAAAAGTGGTTCAACTATTTTTGCAAGCCTTACCAGAACCATTCGTTCTAAGAACTGGAATAAATGACAGAGCAAGGATATTGGTCTGTAATTTTTAGGATCATGGGGATCTTTTCCTGGTTTGAGGAATGCTATAACTCTAGATTTCCTCCAGATTTTGGGTATTCTGCAGGTTCGAATGCAATTGTTAAATAGATTGAGTACCCATTCTCTAGTAACAGGTCCAAAGTTCTTGATTTGTTGAATACAGATTTCATCTACACCAGGAGCCTTACCATTTTGCTGATATTTATAGCGTCATTTAGTTCTGCCAAGGTAAAGGGATTAGAAAGTATACTGGTCTCTGGTCTGAATTTTGGCCTAGTATCCACTTTTGTTCTAGAACTGGAGTTTATAGACTTGCCATTTTGGACGAGTTGGTGAGCAATTTGGTTTGCAGATACGTTACAAAGAGAAGATGATTTATTAGGATCATTACTAAGACGCCTGAGTAGTCTCCAGGCCTTATGGCTACTCCTAACCATGTTAACTTCTTCCATCAATTTTAACCACTGTTCTCGTTTAGACTCTGAAATAGCAGAGATAAGTCGTTGTCCGCTTGCAATAGTTTCAGCACTAAAAGGATCCCTTTCATACAAATTGAAGTAGTTTGTCAGTAAGGCAGATGTTTCCTGGGAAAGACCTTGTATGTAATTAGTTCTGCATCCTCTTGGAATGGCTTCTTTAGAACACGATCTAATGGCATCAATAAATTGATCATATGCCTCTGGTATGGGACTGATTGTACTCATCTTTGTATCTAAAGAGGAAGTAAAACATTCCCAGTTTGCCGTTTTGAAATTGTATCTTCTCTTAAAGTAAACACTCTGTGGCCTGACGGCTGCTACTATCTGGCACATTATTGGACGATGTTGTGAGTTAGGAATAGGAAGGCAAACAGATTTAATACACTGATGGGCAATCTGATCACTCACAAAAATAAGGTCTGGATTATATCCACGTTTCCACCTTCTACTGTTGAAGGATGAAGGATGTTTGTTATCATGAATGAGGGACAGTTGGTGTGATTCCGCCCAATGCATAACAGCTTCTCCATTCTCATCATCATGTGGATAACCCCATATAATGCTGTGGCTGTTGAAATCACCCACGAAGATGGACACTTTCTCCAAATTCAGATTATCAGGTTGTCTGAATGAAAAGCTTACCTTTGGGGGTTTATAGATGGAAAAAATGATTGAGTTACTCAATTCTATCGCAATAATTTCAATGTCATTGTCCGCTGTGATGGAGGTTGCAAGAATCCTGATATCTGGTTTAGTGAAGATGGCACTTCCATATTGGCCATGAGGACGTTCGACTGCCAATCTCATTCCAGGGATTTTAGGGCGTCGTTGATTAACATCCCTATGAGTTTCTTGTATACATAAAACATCACAATTATGTTTTAGGCATAATTCACGTAAAAGATCTTCTTTACAAGAAGACAGTCCTTCAATGTTAAAAGAAATTATTGTTAAATTGGGCTCTGATAAGAGCCTTTCCCTACTAGAATGAATCATTTCAGATAGAACTTTAATGATGCTTCTGGAATGCTGACGTTCAGTTCAGTAACGGAAATTCAATTCCGACTACCTATGCAGGGGCACCACGAGCAGGAATCAGCTTCACCCCCAGCATATTAAATAAGGTAATACGACTAGCAAAGAAGAAGATGCATAATGATAATTTTATTTCCCAATCATCTAATAAAAACAGGGCTATGTGGTCCGTGATAAAGAAAGAAACTGGAAAATCTGCTAAAATACAAAGCAACATTACACTGACCAGAAATAATAAAGTGATTAATAATCCAGAGGAAATAGCAAACACTTTCAATGACTATTTTCTGGAAATTCCACAAAAATTATTAAATAAATCACAGGTAAATACACTAAATTCTAATAATAAAATTAATATATGTAGTGATTCTTTATTTATAAATCATGTCACAAGTGAAGAGGTAAAAATAGTTATAAAAGAGCTAAAAAATAAATTTTGTGCTGGCATTGATAGCAATTTTAAAGAAATGTGCAGAAAATATAATAAATCCACTTACACACTTAATAAAAAGTTCAATTCTCTCAGGAACTTACCCGGATATTTTGAAGTTATCAAAAGTAATTCCAGTGCACAAAAAAGGTTCAAAAGATGAATTAGATAAATATCGTCCTATTACCTAACCAGCTGGTATTGCAAAAATTGTGGAAAACATCATGTATAAGAGACTGATAAGTTTTATGGAAAAAAATAAAATATTATCAAACTCACAACATGGATTCAGAACGGAAAAATCTACACAGACAGCAATTTATGAATGTACTAATAGTATACTGAAATTAATTGACAATAAGAAACCTGTAACTGGCCTATTCTTGGATTTATCGAAACCATTTGGTGTTGTTGACCATAAAATCCTCCTTACAAAACTAAATCAATATGGTATTAGAGGTGTAGCTAATTAATGGATAGAGTCTTACTTAACAAGGCGTAAACAAATTGTAAGCTTGAGACACAAGGCTGATGGAACCAAATTACTTAATGAAACATTGTCCAATGAGGGAATTATTAAATTTGGAGTACCCCAGGGATCGGTTTTGGGCCCACTACTCTTTCTCCTATATATCAATGATATAACACAGAACGTTCATTCACATAAGGAAATTTTGTTTGCGCACGATACAACACTCGTAATAAACGGTGAAACTTAACAGGTCATACAGCAGTCTGCTGACTCCGTTACAGGAGAGTTAACCAAATGGTCACAAGATAATCGCCTCATAATATTCTCCCTCTGCCCTGCATATATATCTTTGAAAGTATTATGTTTTGTAAAAAGAATTTAATGAATAAGGATGTTTCTCTTAAAACAATCAATGATGTCCATAGGCATAACACAAGACAAAAGCAAAACATTCATATTTCACACACACACACACACACACACACAAGCATATATCAAAAAGAAACTTATCACACACGAGTTAAATTATACAATAAATTACCCCAGTATATACAACTGGCCCCAAAAATAAAAACCTTTGATAGAATGTAGAAAGCTTATCTGCAGTGCCAATTTTTTTACTCTGTAGTTGAATATCTTAGTGTACAGAAACGATAAAATCTATAATTATATTTATTTTTCTATTTTAATTGTAATACCTAGCTGTAAGTTGTTGTATTTATAGAATTAAGTTTTCATATTATGATAATAGAATAAGGTGTAAATAGTTGTCCAATAACATTGTATCTCTTAAGGTCTGTTATTATAATAAGTTATAAATTGTTATAATATTAGTATTACTGTTTATACCTATTAGTACTTTTATTTTATAGATGTAAATTCTGACGTGTCCTATATCAAAAATGTATTGTATACATGTATTTGATCAAATGGAAATAATAAAACTATCTATCTCTCTGTATACTCTTCCCCATTTACTCCTGCCGAAATAAATACAGCATTGAAAGATTTGAAAGCAGCAAAGCACCAGGGTTTGATGGTATTTATTTCGAGTTCCTTATTAACTGTGGAAAGTTTGTAAGGCAATGGTTAGCTGAGTTTTATACAGGTATTCTCCGGTCGGGTAATATACCATATGATTTTTTTTAAAGCAAACATTATTGCTATTCTTAAACGTACGGCTATGGACCCATTGCTTTGCTAAGTATGATCTATAAGCCTCTGGAAAGGCTGATTTATAATCGAATAAGCCAAGTAATATTCGGAAATTTACCTAAAGAACAAGCTGGATTTCGTCCCCAACGTAGTTCCACATATCAGGTTCTTTCTCTGACAACATTCATAGAAGCGAATTTCCAGAAACACCAGAAGACATCAGTTGCCTTCATTGACTTAACGGAAGCATATGATACTGTCTGGAGACAAGGTCTGATTCACAAACTTCTTCGGACTATTCCATGCTTAAGACTTGTTAATCTTATCAATAATCTGCTCAACAGAAGCTTCCGGGTTATACTGGGGAACAAGATGAGCTAAAATAGGAAGTTGAATAATGGTCTTCTTCAAGGTTCTGTGTTGGCTCCTTTACTATTCAGCTTATATATAGCCGATTAGCTAGACACCACTTCTAGGAAATTTGGATATGCTGATGATTGGGCCCTTGCTATCAGCCACAGAGATTTTGAAATCACCAGGAATCTATCAATTATGGGCAAGTGTTTCCGTGACTGGAGGCTGTGTCATATCTTTTGGGCAAAGATGCTACATTATGATTGTCATTTGTTTCTTTATTATCTTTTTTCCACTAATGTTAAAATGAACTGTCATGGCATCCAGAAGTAACAATAAATTGTTCTTTTATATTAATATAGTTTCCTTATAGAAAATAAGAATCTGCGATTCGTCGGTGAGTGTAAAATTGACGTAAGTGGGGGCCGTTTACAGTACAGATATATCAATATATTTTAATTAAGGAGACAGCCCAACGTGAATTGGAACGAGCGGTAAAGCTACGTAAGGTAACACGGGTGACGTTTTCGAGGCAGTTGAATAACCTCAAAGGTGAAATTGATGACGTCCAGATGACAGCTCATGAAAAGAGAAGGAAAGTTCAGGTTTCCTTTTCTTTACTCCGGAAGAAGAATGAAGAGCTCCTGCAGCTGGATGGTAAGGTCCTAAGTCTAAAGCTTGACGTAGGCCAAGACTTGTCGATGACTATCAACGTCAAGTTCTTGATATAGATGCGAGTGTTGAATATATTCTACCTCCAGGAGGCAGCGCTCAAAACAACAGTCATTGTAGCAGTGTAGATCTTGTGAGCAAGAGAAAATTCGAACTACCTAAATTAGAACTATGAACATTTGATGGCGATGTGAAACAGTGGCTACAGTTCTGGGGCCAGTTCGAAAAGATAGGCAAGGATCCGGATATTGCACCGGAAGATAAGTTTCAATACTTAATGCAAGCTACAGCGAAAGGGTCTCGTGCTCGAGAAATTATTGAAAGTTTTCCACCTATTGCAGGAAATTATACGAAGGAATTATAGAATGTTTAAAGAGCAGGTTTGGTAGAGGTGATTTGTTAGTTGAAGTTTACGTAAGAGAGTTGTTTTCTTTAGTTCATAAGAAATCCTCCACTCCTGGTGATGGCCTTTATGATAATATGGAATCACACTTATGGTCACTTGAAATCTTAGGTGTTACAACAGATAAGTATGCATCTATGTTGTATCCTTTAGTAGAGACATGTTTGCCTGTGGAGTTTCTTAGTGCAAGGCAAAGAAGTTCCAACTTTGCACACACACGTGATTCAAAAGATAGGTTAGACAATCTCATGATATTTATGAAAGGGGAAGTGGTAGCCGAGGAACGGATCAGTTTAGCAATTTCCGGTTTAGGAATCAATGATAATAACAGGAGTAGTGACCAACCCAAATTGTCGGAGCACATTGGTACTGCAGCTGACTTGTTAAACATTAACCCAACTGAGGAGAGGAGAGGGTATTGTGTTTTTGTGGAGGTCAACATGATGCCCTTAATTGTTTTAAAGCAGAAAAATTAGGTCTATCTGAGAAACAGAAGGTCCTAAAGGAGAAGGGTGGGTGTTTTAAGTGCTTTAAGAAAGGACACTGTGTCAATAAATGTAAAGCCGCAGTACGATGCATTATTTGTAGTAAGAGCCACCAAGTTCTGATGTGCCCTGATTTACCTCAGAATAAACAAAATATATCCCATAATAATGTCGAACTCAGGTAATCCGGGGGAAGAATGAAAAAAAAAGACAAATTCACTGAGTAATATTTCTGAATATCCTGAAGTTCTTTTGCAAACTTTGGTTATAAAGATGAAAGGTATTGGCTCTTCCTTCTCTGTCAGAGCCTTAATTGACTCAGGATCCCAGAGATCCTATGTTAAGAAAGACATTGTTAAAAGATTAGGTTACACTCCAGTCAGAACTGAAACAATTAAACACGACCTTTTTTGGGGAGTGAAAACAAGTGTTAATGAACATTCATGTTACAAAATAGAAGTTGAAGCCTGGATGGAAAATGTCAAAGTAATTTTGAAGTATTGGATCAGGTTTTAATATGTGATGGCATCCCTTCGGTCAAGAAAGGACCTTGGTTGAATGAACCTGAGGAAGGGAATATCAGCCTAACAGATATTGGGGATGAGTCTTGGCCTGTGGACTTGCTGATTGGGGCGGATGTAGCGGGCAGACTTCTGACAGGAAATATTAAAGTCCTATCTTCTGGTTTGGTTGCTGTGGAAACAAATTTAGGCTGGACTTTGATGGGAAAAGTTCCACAACAATCTTCTGTTATGCTTGGCAGAAGATGTTACAGCTCTGTTTGTTAACGAGATCAACGATCTCTGGAGCCTAGATGCCATTGGAATCTCAGAATCGGCTGTTAAAATGTCCAAAGATGAAAGACAGCTTCAAATTAGAGATGATTTTCTTTGACGTGTTAGTGTAAATGATGAGAGACGTTACAAAGTTTCATTGCTATGGAAAGAAGATAGCTTGGCTCCTCCTAGCAACAGGGAGCTAGCACTCAAAAGGTTAGAATCTACCACTTGAAAGCTTCAGTCTCAAAATCTTCTCATTTCATACGATGCAGTTCTAGCTGAGTGGGAAGAACTGGGAATTATTGAAGAAGTACCAGTCAAAGAAGTAGGGAATTATGGACACTACCTGCAAGCTGTTATTAAGGAGAATAGCACTACCAGAGTTCGCCCTGTATTTGACGCATCAGCAGGAGATAGAAGTGCTTCTTCTCTCAATCATTGTTTAGAGTTTGGATCCAATCTGATTGAACAGATTCCTTCCCTGTTACTAATTTTCGGGAAGGTAGGTTTGGGGTGACAGCTGATGTAGAAAAGTATTTTCTACAAAGTGTTCGTCAAGAAGATAGAGATTTTCTAAGGTTCTTCTGGTGTGATCCAAATGACTGGAAGAATATAAAGGTATTTCGCCATCGGAGGGTGGTATTTGGATTAAAATGTAGCCCTTTCCTTTTAGGAGCAGTTCTTGATTACCATTCGGACAAGGCAATAGAAGATTGTCAATATAGTAAAGAACAGATATCAAGACTTAAACAGAGCCTTTATGTGGACAATGTAGTAACCAGTGTTGATACTGAATCAGAACTGCAAGAATTCATTGATAAAGCACGTGATGTAATGCAGGAAGGAAAGTTCAACCTGAGAGGTTGGCAGGCCAACAATGAGGCTTTCATTCTTGTAGGAGAGACAGCGGTGCTAGGTTTACGATGGGATTTGGAATCTGACACTTCATTGTTAAACTTGGAATGGTTACAGGACCATGAATTGGGAGTGATCACGAAAAGATCCATTCTATCAGTTGCACAAAAGGTATTTGATCCGATTGGCATAGTTAGTCCAGTTCTTCTAATTCCTAAATTGTTATTGCAAAATATATGGCTAAGTGGTTTATCTTGGAATGAAGAGGTTACGGTACTACTGATATTAAGGACCAATTTGTAACCTGATATTCAAGCCTCTTTCTCCTGAAAGAGAACAGAATTCCACGCTGGTTTCATTATTTCAAGAACCACAGGGATGTCAGTCTACATATTTTTTGTGATGCTAGTGCACAGGCCTACGCTGCAGTAGTCTTCATACGACTACAAATTGACGGTGAGAGTAAGGGACACCTTCTTGCAGCCACTCTTGGCTCCATTAAAGACAGTCACCATTCCCCGACTGGAACTAATTGCTTCAACAGTGGGAGATAGATTAGGTAATTCATTGCTAGAAGGACTAAACTACCAAGATGTCGAGTTGTATTTCTGGACTGATTCGAGAACGGTTTTAGCATGGATTCAAAAGGAAGTAACATGGACTGTGTTTGTCAACAACCGTGTTAAAGTAATCCATCGGTTGACTTTACCTGAAATGTGAAGATATGTTGTTGGCCACTTGAATCCTGCAGATCCTCCTTCAAGAGGTTGTCTGGCAGAAAAATTGTTAGCACTCAGATGGTGGGAGGGCCAGAGCTTTTACGAAAGGACCGGCCAGAGTTGCCTGGTGAAGTTCCACCTGCAGAGGCAGAGCTGATTTTGCAAGAAAAGAGAAAATCAACTCGAACGATGAGTTGCTTTGTAGATAAGTCATGTGAGTTATGTAGCACCCCAAAACATGTAAATAACGATGAGTGCAGGTACCACGATTTTAATTGGCATTACCGGTACAGTAGGCTACTTATATAATATTTTTCAAGCTATGGAAACATAATTCGGTTGGTTGCTTGGATAAAGAGGTTTATCCCGGATACGCGAAGAGCAAACCTTACAAGAGCTCGTGGAGAATTATCTTGTGAGGAGATAATGTCAACAGAAAAAATTGTTGTTGTGTTTGCTATTGAAGTGTGCGCTTGATGGACGAATTGCAAGTTGGCTCCGAGTAGTAGTGAACAGTGGTGATAACATGAACTATGAGGGGGTAGATCATTAGAAAAGAAGAGGCTACTCTATTGAAATTGTAATTGTGTGTGTGTAGAAAAATCTAACCTCAATGTTTTGCATAACGACTGGGAAAAACTTCGCAACATGAATGAGAAGATTATGGATTTTCTTCTCGAGGATGATTCCAGCGATACGGAACTCGAAGCGGAGTTATCGTCAACAGATGAATATAGTTGTAGGTATGAAACTCTGAAGGTTCAAGTTCAAGACTTAGAAACTATCGATGCCAGGACAAAAGTTGAAGAAGCATCTAATTCAGTAAGTAGGCCTAACATATCTAATCACAGAAAGTTCAAACTCCCTCCCATCGAGTTACGAAAATTCAATGGTGATGTTAAGGAATGGATACCCTTTTGGAGCCAGTTCAAGAAGGTGCATAGTGATGAGTGTCTGTCAAATGAAGATAAATTCCAGTACTTGTTACAGGCCACAGTGGAAGGTTCTAGAGCCAGGGATGTAGTGGAAAGTTATCCTCCTTCTGGAGATAATTACAGCCAAGTAATAGATGCCCTAAAAGCTAGGATTGGCAGGGATGACTTGTTGATTGAAGTATATATAAGAGAACTGCTGAGTTTGATCCTTCAAAATGAAAATTCAAGCACTATACTACCCCTAGCCAAGCTATATGATAAACTAGAAGGCTATTTAAATTCTTTGGAGACAAGAGTTTAGTAAGGCAACACTGAAAATATGGCTTCAAACACCACAAGGATCTTTGGAGACATTAAGTGTAACCAAAGGAAAATGTGCCTCAGTATTATGTCCACTTTTAGAGTCTTGTATGCCAGAGGATTTTCTTAGAGTCTGGCAGAGAAGTGCAAGTGCAACTGGTGTGACAACTGCTGAAATTCGTCTAAGTAGATTAATGACATTTATGAAGGCAGAAGTACAAAATGAGGAGCACATATCACTTGCCATGTCGGGTTTTGGACTGTCACATCGTAGGGATAATAATGTTAAAACAAACCAAAGAAGCGACCCACAATCTTATGACCAAGAAACATCATATACTGATATGGGACTCCTAACCACTCAAGAACACAAGCATGGCAGATCTACTGATTGCATATTTTGTGATTCCTCCAGCCAAAGCAGTTTAGACTGTTATAAGGCACGGGGCATGATGTTAGAACAAAAGATGCAGATCATTAAATACAGGAAGTGGTGTTTTACGTGCCTCAAGCCAAACCATATCTCCAAAAAGTGTAAAAATAGGGTATTGTGTGTGATTTGTGATAAAAAAAACCATGTAGTTCTTAACTTATGTGTCCAGATCTTGAAAAGAATAGGAAGAGTTTATCTGTTAAAGACACCTCTAAATCTGAATCAGTTGTACAGAACAATGCTCTTGCTAATCTGACATGTGACACAGGAGTATTGCTTCCTTCCCTGAAGGTCCAGGTGAGGGGTGATTGCGTTCAGCGTGAAGCACGGGCCATCATTGACACAGGGTCAGAAAGATCCTGATATTGTCATTTAGACTTTCACGGCCCGTGTTATTATTCATAATGTTGAATTTTGGGCTTATGCCGTGTTTTATTATATTGCAATTCGACGCGTTTCGAAAGAAACCATGTCTTTCATCGTCAGGAATAATCTGGAATACGACAATGTTGCTAAGAGAAAGCAACGAAGAACATATAGAAGGTGCCCAAAGATGGACGCCATTATAGCCCCATGTTAGGGACAACGGAAAGCAGCAGTGAATTACTTTCTCAGGGTTCTGATAATAGGTAGCCAGGATTCACTGAGATTGTAGCCGGTGTCGCGGTTGAAATTATCTGGGTGTTTACGTATTTCAACCGCCTCCCTGATGATTCTGGGACGATATTGCTTTATACGGGCAAGAACATCCACCCCTTGGAACATGACATCATGGCCAGGTGTTAAAGCATGATCGGCAACAGCTGATTTATCAGGTTGAATGAGCCTGATACATCTATTATGTTCCTTAATGCGAGTGCATATTGTTCTCGAAGTCTGCCCGATGTAAACCTTGCCACAAGTACAGGGAACTCTGTAGATACCCGGTTGTTGCAATTTAGGCAAACTGTCCTTAGTTGGTCGCAGGAGTTGCCTAATCTTAACAGAAGTTCCAAATACAGTCCGTATGTTGTATCGACGTAGGATTTTAGCAATACGATCCGTTGTGTTATGTATGTACGGAAGGTAAGCAGTTCCTCTTACATCTCTTTTCTCAACTGACGTCCTATTATTATTTGTTGGTTTCAGAACCGTAGAAATCAAAGCCTTGCTATAACCGTTGCTCTCAAAGGTGGTTCGCAGGGTGTTCATTTCTTCTTGTAAAGAAGACACTTCACAAATCCTCCTAGCCCTGGTAGTTAGAGTTGTAAGGATACCATGTTTCTGGGCAGGGTGATGGTGAGAACTTGCGTGGAGATATCTATTGGTGTGTGTTGGCTTACGAAAAACGCTGTGTCCTAAAGATCCATCCTCTTTCTTGGTGACGAGAACATCTAAAAAAGGTATTTTGCCGTCAGATTCCTTTTCCATGGTGAAACAAATAGAAGGGTGCTGGAGATTAAGGTGATCCAGGAAATGGCTAAGATTTTCCTCACCTTCCGTCCAAACAACGAACGTGTCATCCACATAACGCCACCAGATCTTCGGTTTGAAAGGAGCCGACGACAAAGCTTTCTCTTCAAAGTTCTCCATGAAGAAATTAGCCACAACAGGAGAGAGAGGACTACCCATGGCCACACCATCAGTCTGCTCATAAAAATTCCCATTCCATAGAAAGTAGGAGGAGGTCATGCAGTGATAAAAAAGTCTTGTGATGTCTTCAGGAAAAAGTCCATTAATGAGAGACATAACACCATCAATAGGTACTCTCGTAAACAGAGACACCACGTCGAGACTCACTAGAATATCACCCGGCTGAAGTGTTATAGCTTTTAACTTTTCCACGAAGTGTGTGGAATCCTTAATGTACGAAGGCGTGTTACCCAGAAGCGGCTGAAGTAGTCTACCTAAGTATTTGGAAAGGGCATATGTAGGAGAACCAATCGTACTAACAATGGGTCTAAGAGGAACTTCGTCCTTATGTATTTTAGGAAGACCATAGAGTCTCGGAGGAATAGCATCCCCTGGAAGGAGAGTCTTCGCTGCATCCGCTGGAATAGATGATTGCTTGATCAATTTGACGGTGACATTTGAGTAGCGAGTAGTAGGATCACGACTATTAATCCTATATACAGGATCTGATAACAAAGACGAGATCTTGGAATCATAATCAACCTTATCCAATACCACTGTCGCATTACCCTTGTCAGCGGGGAGAACGATAATATCAGAATTGTCCCTTAGATCTTTAAGTGCCCGGCTTTCGCCTTGTTTTAAGTTGGTGTTAGGTGGCTTAGCTGTCTTGAGAACTCGGGAACATTCTTGCCTGGCTTCCTCGGCCTCTTCAGGTGTGAGGTGATGTACTGAGGATTCTACGGATGTAATAAGTTCTTCAATAGGAATTCTTCTAGGCGCTACAGCAAAATTGAGACCTTTAGCGAGAACTGCCTGTTGGGTATCACTTAGGGGGTTGCTGGACAAATTTACGACAACCTTAGCATCAAGTCTAATGGCTTGAGATTTCTGCAACTGACATAACCTATCATATTTGGAAATATGTCTGTCCCTCACCTGATCTAGAACGCTGTTAGCTTGCACTGAAGAAATACGATCGAAGATATTCCATAATTCCTCACTTACGAAGTTTGAGAGGCGTAGATGTAGCTGTAGTAACTCCCTCGAAATAAAATCCAAAATCTCCAGCACCCTTCTATTTGTTTCACCATGGAAAAGGAATCTGACGGCAAAATACCTTTTTTAGATGTTCTCGTCACCAAGAAAGAGGATGGATCTTTAGGACACAGCGTTTTTCGTAAGCCAACACACACCAATAGATATCTCCACGCAAGTTCTCACCATCACCCTGCCCAGAAACATGGTATCCTTACAACTCTAACTACCAGGGCTAGGAGGATTTGTGAAGTGTCTTCTTTACAAGAAGAAATGAACACCCTGCGAACCACCTTTGAGAGCAACGGTTATAGCAAGGCTTTGATTTCTACGGTTCTGAAACCAACAAATAATAATAGGACGTCAGTTGAGAAAAGAGATGTAAGAGGAACTGCTTACCTTCCGTACATACATAACACAACGGATCGTATTGCTAAAATCCTACGTCGATACAACATACGGACTGTATTTGGAACTTCTGTTAAGATTAGGCAACTCCTGCGACCAACTAAGGACAGTTTGCCTAAATTGCAACAACCGGGTATCTACAGAGTTCCCTGTACTTGTGGCAAGGTTTACATCGGGCAGACTTCGAGAACAATATGCACTCGCATTAAGGAACATAATAGATGTATCAGGCTCATTCAACCTGATAAATCAGCTGTTGCCGATCATGCTTTAACACCTGGCCATGATGTCATGTTCCAAGGGGTGGATGTTCTTGCCCGTATAAAGCAATATCGTCCCAGCATCATCAGGGAGGCGGTTGAAATACGTAAACACCCAGATAATTTCAACCGCGACACCGGCTACAATCTCAGTGAATCCTGGCTACCTATTATCAGAACCCTGAGAAAGTAATTCACTGCTGCTTTCCGTTGTCCCTAACATGGGGCTATAATGGCGTCCATCTTTGGGCACCTTCTATATGTTCTTCGTTGCTTTCTCTTAGCAACATTGTCGTATTCCAGATTATTCCTGACGATGAAAGACATGGTTTCTTTCGAAACGCGTCGAATTGCAATATAATAAAACACGGCATAAGCCCAAAATTCAACATTATGAATAACAGAAAGATCCTATATCTTAAAACAGATTGCTCTTGAGATTAGATATCAACCAGCCAAAGAGGAAGTAATTGTGCACTCCCTTTTCAGTGAACAAAAATCCAGTAACTGTACTCACAATATCTTCAGAATTCATCTTGCAAGTTGTAATGAGAAATTTTGAAGCCTTGGATCAAGATAACATATGTGGGAATTTGCCTTGTATTCAAAAGGGGCCTTGGATGGCAGAACTCAAGGGCACTGATGTAAAACTGTTTGATGTTAATCAAGATGCGGGCTCCGTTGAGATTCTTATTGGCGCAGATGTGGCAGGCAAGCTCTACACCGGAAATGTTAAGCATCTTTCCTGTGCGCTAGTAGCTGTAGAGACTAGATTAGGGTGGACTCCAATGGGTAAAGTGCCTTTCCCTACTACCAACACTAATGCAGCTATGTTGGTAACATCTATGCTGGTGAACGATATGAATGTAGCAGATCTATGGAAATTGGACCTGATCGGTATTACAGATCCTTCAAAAAAGAAAACCAAACTGGAATTGCAGGCTGAAGTACAAACGCACTTTGTAGAAACTGTAGAAATTAATCATGATGGCAGGTATGAAGTTAATATGCCTTGGTTGGAGCTTGATAAGGGAAGACACTACTTGCCTCATCGACGTATTCTGAAAGAAGACAGTACTACCTTATCAGACCTGTCTTTGATGCGTCAGCTCATGGGAAGCATGCACCATCACTTAATGATTGTTTACATAAAGGGCCGAATTTAATAGAATCAGTTCCTAGACTTTTGTTGCAATTTCGTCTAAAAAGAGTTGGAATTGTCTCCGACATCAGAAGAGCATTTTTACAAGATAAGTTTGAGCCCAAGTGGCAGAGATTTCTTACGATTTCTGTGGAGAGATAAGGACAATAATTTGGTTGTTTTCTGCCATCGAAGAGTTGTTTTTGGAGTTGTTTGCAGTCCCTTTCTACTATGAGCAGTGATACATCACCATCTCTTCCAATTGCGAGAAAGATGTCTACAGGGTGAAACCAGGTTTTCCTTGTCAACTATTGAAATTCTCATGGACAGTTTCTATGTAGACAACTGCATTACAAGATGGAACAACAGTGGCGAAGTTGAGAAGTTCATTAAAGAATCCAGTGACCTGATGAATCTATGCAAATTTGACTTGCGAGGTTGGGAGAAAACTGATTCTGAAATAGAAAGTACCGAGACTAAGGTGCTTGGTTAAGTTTGGAATAGAAAGCCTGATACTCTTCAACTAAATCCTAATTGTATAAAATGTTGTGATGAGAAAGTCACTAAAAGTATCATCCTTTCATGTGTGCATAAAGTTCTTGATCCCATAGGGTTTTCATGTCCTGTTACCCTACTGCAAAAGCTTCTTTTGCGAACAGCCTGGGAGTCGAACGTGGGATGGGATGAAGAAGTAGGTGTAAACATTCGATCAAAATTCATACAGTCGACTGAGGAATTGTTTTACCTTTTGGAAGTGAAAGTCCCCAGATGGTTGCCTAGATCAGCTGATCCTATTGATAAGTGGAGTATTTATACCTTCTGTGATGCTAGTGAGTCGGCATATGCTGCTGCTGTGTACCTAAGGGTGGAAAGGGAGAACAGTGTAACGGTTCAACTGATTCAGCCGAAAACGAGGGTTGCTCCTGTCAAGAAAATGACAGTACCTCGACTCGAGTTGTTGGCGGCAACTATTGGCTCTAGACTGTACGCATTTGTTATTGATTCCTTGAACTTCGTGTGTAAATCATATCTCTGGACTGACTCTTGTACGGTGTTAGCATGGATACTTAGGGAAGATCAATGGGGCACATTTGTCTGGAATAGAGTGGAAGAGATAAGAAAATTGACCAAGATTGAGCAGTGGCATTTTTTTCCTGGAGTAAAAAATCCCGCCGATCTTCCATCTAGAGGCTGTTCTGGACGGCAGCTACTTATGTCAAAATAGTGGGAGGGACCTGAGTGGTTGTATGGACCTCAGGATAACTGGCCTTCTGCAGTCTCAAATTATGATGGAGATATAAGTAAAGAAAGGAGAAAGACAGTCTTTTCTTCCATGATCGCTCTAAAAGATGCGTCTTTCCCAAAGGATTGGTATTACAAGTATTTCTCCAAGTACAACAAAATCATTAGAATGATTGGCTGGATGTACAGATTTGTCCATAATTGTAGAGCATCCAACATGAAATCCAGTGCAAAGAAATGGGGTCCTTTATCTGCTGACGAGGTGAAAGAGGCTGAACTTCGAGTTTTGAAGTATGTCCAACAGGAGGCCTTTACAGGAGTCTCAGACAAGAATGTTTCAAGCTTGCAACCCTTCGAAGACCACAGTGGAATCATCCGTCTGAAGACAAAGATATCCAACAGGCCTGATAGTGTGGATTTTCGATTTCCTGTTCTGTTGCCGAATAATCATCCTGTAGTGTTTCTTCTCATTAGAAGCGTTCATGAGGATCAATGCCATGTGGGAGTTCAGGGACTTCTCGCCATCTTGCGTGAACATTTTTGGATTATGGGAGGGAGACGAACTATTCGACCTGTAACATCTCAGTGTGTAGTTTGCAAGAGGCAGGAAGTAAAGAGACTAGAAGCACCTACTATTCCTCTACCAGTGGAACGAGTAAGAGATGCTGCTGCGTTCGAGATCACAGGAGTTGATCTAGCTGGACCACTTTTTCTTAAGGATCACAAGAAAGCCTGGATATGTATCTTCACATGTGGCGTGATCCGTGCAGTTCATCTCGAATTAGTTCTTTCCTTATCCACATATGATTTTCTACAGGCTTTGCAGCGCTTTGTGGCAAGACGAGGCCGACCCGTTATGATATTTAGTGATAATGGAACTAATTTT
Source organism: Meconema thalassinum (assembly GCA_946902985.2). Lineage (NCBI taxonomy): Eukaryota > Metazoa > Arthropoda > Insecta > Orthoptera > Tettigoniidae > Meconema > Meconema thalassinum. The sequence goes on along the minus strand of OX336393.1, from coordinate 5,579,968 downwards.
ATTGGAGCAGATAATGCCTTTAGCAAGTTGGAGTGGCATAAGGTTGTAGAATATAGTACAGTTCGGAGGACAACATGGAAATTCATCCCTCCTACCGCTACGTGGTGGGGTGGGTGGTGGGAGAAGATTGAGGGTATGACGAAGAGATTGTTGAGGAAGGTGCTTGGAAGATCTTCACTCAACTATGTTGAGATGGAAACTCTCCTCTGTAACTGCGAAAGCATCCTAAATTCTCGTCCACTAACTTTTATGTCAGATAATGCTCTGGAGCCTACTCCTTTAACACCTGCAATGTACATTCAAGATGTCAGGGAAGGAGGAATTCCTGGATGTGATGTAATCGAGGCAACTGACTTGAACGGAAGGGTGGAATACTGAGTAAAACTAAGGGAAGATTTGAGGAAGCGTTTTAGAGCCGAGTATCTGGGACAACTGAAACAAAAAGCTGGAGAAAAGGATTGCTCAAGAATACAAATTGGAGATGTAGTCTTGGTTGGCAATGACAGAGATAAAAGGTTGGACTGGCCTTTAGGAAAAGTAACAGAGTTACTGCCCGGAAAGGATGGTGTTATAAGACTTGTGCGACTTCGGACCTCATCAGGAGAGTTCTTACGCCCAGTGCAGAGACTGTACCCTTTATTTGAGGCTCAAGAAGAAGCTAATAGTTCAACTGGCATAAGGGAGATGCTGATGGAGCGAGCTAAGGTGAAGAATGTTGCTGCTGAGGTGAGACGACCCAATGATGTTCCTCAAGAAAGTTCAGAGATTGGCTCAAGGAGTGAAACGATTGTGACAAAAAGAGGGAGAGTCATCAAAATACCCAGGAAATATTTAGATTGAACGTGTTTATACGGGCTTCAATTTTGAGTATATTTTGTTTTTGTTTAATTTAACTTTATCAGTTAAATTAGGTGGGAGGATGTTGTGTTTGCTATTGAAGTGTGCGCTTGATGGACAAATTGCAAGTTGGCTGCGAGTAGTAGTGAACAGTGGTGATAGCATGAGCTATGAGGGGTAGATCATTAGAAAAGAAGAGGCTACTCTATTGTAATTGTAATTGTGTGTATGTGTAGAATGCGTGTAGTATGTTGAATGAGTGTAAAACTCAGCAATTCTTCTAGGTTTGTGCCGTGTCTTGTGTGGGGTTTCGCCTAGGACACCAAGTTGGCTCATCGGCGGGCTCTTGGTGTCCCCGCCCGGACCCCCACAGGAGTGACGAACTGCGCGCCACCTCCCTTTATATAAGGTGCAACTGCACCACTCGAATGCGAGAACTAAAAGCTCAAGCAGCCTTAACCTCCCTATGAAGGCTTCCAAAAAGATGGTATATTGGCTTTCACGGCCGGTGAATTAAAACTCAGCAATTCTTCTAGGTTTGTGCCGTGTCTTGTGTGGGGTTTCGCCTAGGACACCAAGCTGGCTCATCGGCGGGCTCATGGTGTCCCCGCCCGGACCCCCACAGGAGTGACGAACTGCGCGCCACCTCCCTTTATATAAGGTGCAACTGCACCACTCGACTGCGAGAACTAAAAGCTCAAGCAGCCTTAACCTCCCTATGAAGGCTTCCAAAAAGATGGTATATTGGCTCTCACGGCCGGTGAATTAAATCTCAGCAATTCTTCTAGGTTTGTGCCGTGTCTTGTGCGGGGTTTCGCCTAGGACACCAAGCTGGCTCATCGGCGGGCTCATGGTGTCCCCGCCCGGACCCCCACAGGAGTGACGAACTGCGCGCCACCTCCCTTTATATAAGGTGCAACTGCACCACTCGAATGCGAGAACTAATAGCTCAAGCAGCCTTAACCTCCCTATGAAGGCTTCCAAAAAGATGGTATATTGGCTTTCACGGCCGGTGAATTAAAACTCAGCAATTCTTCTAGGTTTGTGCCGTGTCTTGTGTGGGGTTTCGCCTAGGACACCAAGCTAGCTCATCGGCGGGCTCTTGGTGTCCCCGCCCGGACCCCCACAGGAGTGACGAACTGCGCGCCACCTCCCTTTATATAAGGTGCAACTGCACCACTCGAATGCGAGAACTAAAAGCTCAAGCAGCCTTAACCTCCCTATGAAGGCTTCCAAAAAGATGGTATATTGGCTTTCACGGCCGGTGAATAAAAACTCAGCAATTCTTCTAGGTTTGTGCCGTGTCTTGTGTGGGGTTTCGCCTAGGACACCAAGCTGGCTCATCGGCGGGCTCTTGGTGTCCCCGCCCGGACCCCCACAGGAGTGACGAACTGCGCGCCACCTCCCTTTATATAAGGTGCAACTGCACCACTCGAATGCGAGAACTAAAAGCTCAAGCAGCCTTAACCTCCCTATGAAGGCTTCCAAAAAGATGGTATATTGGCTTTCACGGCCGGTGAATTAAAACTCAGCAATTCTTCTAGGTTTGTGCCGTGTCTTGTGTGGGGTTTCGCCTAGGACACCAAGCTGGCTCATCGGCGGGCTCATGGTGTCCCCGCCCGGACCCCCACAGGAGTGACGAACTGCGCGCCACCTCCCTTTATATAAGGTGCAACTGCACCACTCGACTGCGAGAACTAAAAGCTCAAGCAGCCTTAACCTCCCTATGAAGGCTTCCAAAAAGATGGTATATTGGCTCTCACGGCCGGTGAATTAAATCTCAGCAATTCTTCTAGGTTTGTGCCGTGTCTTGTGCGGGGTTTCGCCTAGGACACCAAGCTGGCTCATCGGCGGGCTCTTGGTGTCCCCGCCCGGACCGCCACAGGAGTGACGAACTGCGCGCCACCTCCCTTTATATAAGGTGCTACTGCACCACTCGAATGCGAGAACTAATAGCTCAAGCAGCCTTAACCTCCCTATGAAGGCTTCCAAAAAGATGGTATATTGGCTTTCACGGCCGGTGAATTAAAACTCAGCAATTCTTCTGGGTTTGTGCCGTGTCTTGTGTGGGGTTTCGCCTAGGACACCAAGCTGGCTCATCGGCGGGCTCTTGGTGTCCCCGCCCGGACCCCCACAGGAGTGACGAACTGCGCGCCACCTCCCTTTATATAAGGTGCAACTGCACCACTCGACTGCGAGAACTAAAAGCTCAAGCAGCCTTAACCTCCCTATGAAGGCTTCCAAAAAGATGGTATATTGGCTTTCACGGCCGGTGAATTAAAACTCAGCAATTCTTCTAGGTTTGTGCCGTGTCTTGTGTGGGGTTTCGCCTAGGACACCAAGCTGGCTCATCGGCGGGCTCTTGGTGTCCCCGCCCTGACCCCCACAGGAGTGACGAAGGTGCAACATATTGGCTGCCAGTGCTAAGTCACATTCCACCTCCAAGTATATTAGTCGAGAACATGGACTTATGAAGGTGTACAGCGCCATCTCCAAAAGTCCTCATCTTCCCGTGCACCATGATTTTCCTGATATTAGTAGGAATATACATCGCTCTCGCCACCCTCCTCTGATTACTGCTCAAAGGCTGGTTGAAAGTGAGATCAACGTGACTGCCCGTTGGAAGCAGTTCTGGTCGATCGCTGCCGCACCGGAACAACAAACTATGCCATGCATCACAACCAAGCCTCCAGGTTTTGAGCTTCCTAGAAGAATTTGGTCCACCCTGAATAGAATAAGAACAAATTGTGGCAGATGCGAGGACTCTCTTCACAGGCAGGAAAAAATTCCATCTCCGAAATGTATCTGCGGTGCTGATAGACGCAAGATTGCCCACTAACAGCCTTATCTGGGGCTTCAGTTGAGTTCCTGATGTCTATACATCGACTACATAAAGGATGTAAATCTGACATTGTGACCCTTACAGCCTTGAATATAGTTATTTTATTTTCAGTGCAGTTTTAATTATCTTTATATTATAATAAGTATTGTGATGTGTTTTGTACCATATGCTGAATACATGAACATCCTACGCAATATCTCAAGATTTGTGATATTATCCATCCAGCTTACTCGTAAGATCCTTCGATAAGTCCACATCTGAAACGCCTCTAGTCTGTTAATCATATCTTGTTTGAGTGTCCAAGCTTCCCCTACCACCAAGCAAGCGACCTCACTCCACTCCAGTAGTATTATAGAGATTCATGGTTGTCAACTACCCACTGCGCATTGTGGAGCGACCATGGAACAAGCACAACTGACAACTTCATTTCATAGCACTTCTCTGTAGCCAGGCTAGTCGCCTGTCTGGACGAAACAACTGAGTTAGACGACTGTCTGGACGAAAATTGCTGGTTGTACTGCAAGTTCTATTGGGGTTTAAGCCTAGGGCAGGTTTGTGTTTGTATGTGCGGTAAAGCCATATACGACAGCAGTGACAGCAACTCCCATGTTCTGAGCTAACAAGGGGAGGCTGCATGGGTCATCGACTCGAACCTTCTCTAGTACACGTGTAGGACATGGCCAGGCGTATACCAGGTGCAAGTAGTAAGGTGCGCTTCTCAGCTGCTTCCTAGAAATTAATTGTGCATCCATGTGCGTTGTACGTTATTTAGTTATTGGAGTTTTAAGGGGCGGAACAGCTAGGTCATCTGCCCCTGTTCTACGTTAGCAAGAAGCCAGCGAGCGCGTGGCAAGTCTGCTAATTTTCGTAAGCGCGGGATCGCTGGATCGAATCCCGCCGGTGAGCTTATTTTACTTTATGTGGTTGTGTTGTAAACATTGTAGTTTGATACAAATGTAGGTGGCGTGAAAATTGTTTATTTTGCAGTGAATTGTAATAACGTGTGCGGGAATAGGATTCTGAAATCATCGTAATGGAGTGGACGTTTGTGACACCATTTAATGTAGAGTATCGGCATTGCAAATACGGTAGATTGGTCCTTTTTATAGAGCAAACTATTTCTTATTCAGATACATAGCATACATACAACGTTCAACGTTCTAGAGGCCTTCGAAGTAATCCCCACCGCTGTGTAGCAACACGTTCCCAGCGATGAGGAAGCCGTTGGATGCCCTTAAGAGCGCCTGATCTCTGAAGGTCGCGGATGGAGCGGTCGGTGGTCTGCAGAACGACATCCACTGTGCGAAAGCGGATCCCTCGAAGTGGTGCTTTAATTTCAGGGTTGATATCGTAGTCGCAGGGGCTGAGATCTGTAGGATAAGGAGGGTGGTAAAGCACTTTGAACAACTCAGTCACAACTCCTGCTGCATGTGGTCTTGCATTGTCATGCAGAATGATGGGTGGGTCCTCGCTTTCTTCTTAGGGCTGCTACCAGGTATGTTTGCAAAAATGCACAGTAAAACTCTGCATTAACGATACGTCCTAGGGGATGGTATGCTTTATGATAACACCATCCCAGTCGTAGGCAACGATCAGCATGGCCTTCACATTGGTCCCGGTCGGCCGAACCGCTACTTTTCGCGGTGACCCGTGATGACGCCACTCGTTTGATTGGCGTTTCAGCTACAAATCATAACCTCTGGCCCAGGTTTCGTCGATAGTGATTATCTGCCGTAAGAAGGCCTTATCTTCTCGTTCAAAGCACTCCAGGTGCGTACGAGCTGCATCATATCGCAGCTATTGTTGATGTTCGGTCAAATCATGTGGAACCCACTTGGAAGCGATTATCCGCACTCCCAGCCGCTTCTTCAGGATTTGCAGCACAGTCGGAACCGTATCGTTGGCCAATTCACGAATTGTGGTGTTTCGATCCGCCAGCACCAACACGTTAACGTTCTGCACATCGTCATCACTTACTGCAGGATGAGCAGACCGCGGCATACCTGTCACATGTAATCGTCCGTCTTTGAAGGCCTTGATCCACCGTGCTACAGAGAGCAATCCTCTTGCAATCCTTCGTAACACTGCTATGTTTTGCGACCTGTAGCGTATTCAACTTTCAACCAGCTCCTTTGATGTATCGAAATCATTGCAGCTGTATTCCACGAGTGCGCGCTCAAAGCTGCGATCTTGTTATTGTTACAGCACTCATGCATGGCGAGTTCATTGACACTGAGGGAAGCTACCTCATTATATTGCCTGGCTACATTTCACGGCATTGTTACAGCACTCATGCATGGCGAGTTCATTGACACTGAGGGAAGGCGGGTATCTAAGCTACCTCATTATGTTGCCTGGCTACATTTCACGGCATTGTTACAGCACTCATGCATGGCGAGTTCATCGACACTGAGGGAAGGCGGGTATCTAAGCTACCTCATTATACTGCCTGGCTACATTTCACGGCATTGTTACAGCACTCATGCATGGCGAGTTCATTCACACTGAGGGAAGGTGGGTATCTAAGCTACCTCATTATATTGCCTGGCTACATTTCACGGCATTGTTACAGCACTCATGCATGGCGAGTTCATTCACACTGAGGGAAGGCGGGTATCTAAGCTACCTCATTATATTGCCTGGCTACATTTCACGGCATTGTTACAGCACTCATGCATGGCGAGTTCATTGACACTGAGGGAAGGCGGGTATCTAAGCTACCTCATTATACTGCCTGGCTACATTTCACGGCATTGTTTCAGCACTAATGCTTGGCGAGTTCATTCACACTGAGGGAAGGTGGGTATCTAAGCTACCTCATTATATTGCCTGGCTACATTTCACGGCATTGTTGCAGCACTCATGCATGGCGAGTTCATAGACACTGAGGGAAGGCGGGTATCTAAGCTACCTCATTATATTGCCTGGCTACATTTCACGGCATTGTTGCAGCACTCATGCATGGCGAGTTCATTGACACTGAGGGAAGGTGGGTATCTAAGCTACCTCATTATATTGCATGGCTACATTTCACGGCATTGTTGCAGCACTCATGCATGGCGAGTTCATTGACACTGAGGGAAGGCGGGTATCTAAGCTACCTCATTATATTGCCTGGCTACATTTCACGGCATTGTTACAGCACTCATGCATGGCGAGTTCATTCACACTGAGGGAAGGTGGGTATCTAAGCTACCTCATTATATTGCCTGGCTACATTTCACGGCATTGTTGCAGCACTCATGCATGGCGAGTTCATTCACACTGAGGGAAGGCGGGTATCTAAGCTACCTCATTATATTGTCTGGCTACATTTCACGGCATTGTTGCAGCACTCATGCATGGCGAGTTCATTGACACTGAGGGAAGGTGGGTATCTAAGCTACCTCATTATATTGCCTGGCTACATTTCACGGCATTGTTGCAGCACTCATGCATGGCGAGTTCATAGACACTGAGGGAAGGCGGGTATCTAAGCTACCTCATTATATTGCCTGGCTACATTTCACGGCATTGTTGCAGCACTCATGCATGGCGAGTTCATAGACACTGAGGGAAGGCGGGTATCTAAGCTACCTCATTATATTGCCTGGCTACATTTCACGGCATTGTTGCAGCACTCATGCATGGCGAGTTCATTCACACTGAGGGAAGGTGGGTATCTAAGCTACCTCATTATATTGCATGGCTACATTTCACGGCATTGATGCAGCACTCATGCATGGCGAGTTCATAGACACTGAGGGAAGGCGGGTATCTAAGCTACCTCATTATATTGTCTGGCTACATTTCACGGCATTGTTGCAGCACTCATGCATGGCGAGTTCATTCACACTGAGGGAAGGTGGGTATCTAAGCTACCTCATTATATTGCCTGGCTACATTTCACGGCATTGTTGCAGCACTCATGCATGGCGAGTTCATTGACACTGAGGGAAGGCGGGTATCTAAGCTACCTCATTATATTGCCTGGCTACATTTCACGGCATTGTTGCAGCACTCATGCATGGCGAGTTCATTGACACTGAGGGAAGGCGGGTATCTAAGCTACCTCATTATATTGCCTGGCTACATTTCACGGCATTGTTGCAGCACTCATGCATGGCGAGTTCATTCACACTGAGGGAAGGTGGGTATTTAAGCTACCTCATTATATTGTCTGGCTACATTTCACGGCATTGTTGCAGCACTCATGCATGGCGAGTTCATTCACAATGAGGGAAGGTGGGTATCTAAGCTACCTCATTATATTGTCTGGCTACATTTCACGGCATTGTTGCAGCACTCATGCATGGCGAGTTCATTGACACTGAGGGAAGGTGGGTATCTAAGCTACCTCATTATATTGCCTGGCTACATTTCACGGCATTGTTACAGCACTCATGCATGGCGAGTTCATTCACACTGAGGGAAGGTGGGTATCTAAGCTACCTCATTATATTGTCTGGCTACATTTCACGGCATTGTTGTAGTACTCATGCGTGGCGAGTTCATTGACACTGAGGGAAGGTGGGTATCTAAGCTACCTCATTATATTGCCTGGCTACATTTCACGGCATTGTTGTAGTACTCATGCGTGGCGAGTTCATTGACACTGAGGGAAGGCGGGTATCTAAGCTACCTCATTATACTGCCTGGCTACATTTCACGGCATTGTTGTAGTACTCATGCGTGGCGAGTTCATAGACACTGAGGGAAGGCGGGTATCTAAGCTACCTCATTATATTGCCTGGCTACATTTCACGGCATTGTTGCAGCACTCATGCATGGCGAGTTCATTGACACTGAGGGAAGGTGGGTATCTAAGCTACCTCATTATATTGCCTGGCTACATTTCACGGCATTGTTGCAACACTCATGCATGGCGAGTTCATTCACACTGAGGGAAGGTGGGTATCTAAGCTACCTCATTATATTGCCTGGCTACATTTCACGGCATTGTTGCAGCACTCATGCATGGCGAGTTCATTGACACTGAGGGAAGGCGGGTATCTAAGCTACCTCATTATATTGCCTGGCTACATTTCACGGCATTGTTGCAGCACTCATGCATGGCGAGTTCATTGACACTGAGGGAAGGTGGGTATCTAAGCTACCTCATTATATTGCCTGGCTACATTTCACGGCATTGTTGCAGCACTCATGCATGGCGAGTTCATTCACACTGAGGGAAGGTGGGTATCTAAGCTACCTCATTATATTGCCTGGCTACATTTCACGGCATTGTTGCAGCACTCATGCATGGCGAGTTCATTGACACTGAGGGAAGGCGGGTATCTAAGCTACCTCATTATACTGCCTGGCTACATTTCACGGCATTGTTGCAGCACTCATGCATGGCGAGTTCATTCACACTGAGGGAAGGTGGGTATCTAAGCTACCTCATTATATTGCCTGGCTACATTTCACGGCATTGTTGCAGCACTCATGCATGGCGAGTTCATTGACACTGAGGGAAGGCGGGTATCTACGCTACCTCATTATATTGCCTGGCTACATTTCACGGCATTGTTGCAGCACTCATGCATGGCGAGTTCATAGACACTGAGGGAAGGTGGGTATCTAAGCTACCTCATTATATTGCCTGGCTACATTTCACGGCATTGTTGCAGCACTCATGCATGGCGAGTTCATTGACACTGAGGGAAGGTGGGTATCTACGCTACCTCATTATATTGCCTGGCTACATTTCACGGCATTGTTACAGCACTCGTGCATGGCGAGTTCATTGACACTGAGGGAAGGTGGGTATCTAAGCTACCTCATTATATTGCCTGGCTACATTTCACGGCATTGTTACAGCACCGTGCCAATATTGAAAAAACAACTTGTATATGTAAACGTTTATACATTTCATATTTCACGATACGGTCACTCGTAGGCGTCGCGAATTTTATTTCAGTCGAACCGTCAAGCTGTATTTTAGTAAAGTCACGGAAGCTTTCATCATTTTGTTCAGGTCTCGCTACATGTTAACACATGGTTTAGTGTAGCATCATATTTATTATTATTATTAATAGCAATAATGGTAATACTAATAATAAGTTATTATTTTCACTCTTTGAACCCTGTTTCGCAAATCATAACTCAACCTGATATATTCAGATTGAAAAATCCACAGCCTGCTTCCAGTCAACCGATCGGGTCAGGGATGGAATGAATGAAGCCCCCATCTAGCGGCGAGGATATGAACTGTACCAGCTGCCGGAGCCTGTCACACTCCTCTGAGACAATGATAAAATGAATGACAGCTGAAATGAAATGATGTGGAGAGTGTTGCTGGAATGACATGTTTGACAGAGAAAACTGGAGTACCCGGAGAAAAACCTGTCTGCCTTCGTTTTGTCCAGCACAGATCTCACATGGAGTGACTGGGATTTGAACCACGGACCCAGCGGTCAGAGGCCAGCGTGCTGCCGCCTAAGCCACGGAGGCTAAATATATTCACATTATGGTACTTTATTATTGTGATTTTACTCTCATCACATTTCAACCTCGTTGGATAATATTAGTCCCATTATCTTTGTACTTGACGTAGTCCAAAGATCGACGTGATGCAGCCTCCCGCTAAACGCGATCCTCTAAGACTGTGCTTATTACTTTGCCCATTTGCTGCACTCTTTAGAATGGGGCGTGGTGGCTCAGCGGTCATGCTGTTTGCTTCTCACCAGGTTGGACCGGGTTTGATTGCCGGTAAATGCATATGAGACTTTCGAAGTGAAATGCCATGTCCTATGGTTCGGATTCCAAGTTAATATGAGGTCTCGTGGGGTCGTTATCAACGGTCACGAAAATCTGCAAGCTTTGTTTATAATACTGCCACTCTAACATTTCTCTGTAAATTCTGAAGCGATGGTTGTAATATCCCGCGGCTGATCCTGTGAAACTGGGATTTTGAGCCCTCTAGTCACTCTTATTATATTCATTCCTTAGGACATAGTTCTTGACGGGAGATAAATTTAACGCCTCTTATAAGCATTGTCGTTTCGTTTATTTGATATCTGTCAGCAGATATTAGATATTCCACAGGTCATATAACTGTTTTTCAAATTCGATCATAGGTTTAGTAAAGTGCACAAAGTAGATACTAAGTTGAATGAAACCATGCGCTGCATAACTGGTACTGTAAAGTCTACACCTCACCACTGGTTACCCGTTCTTAGCCATAACCCACCACCCCACCTGAAGAGAAAGGAAGCTCTGCTGAGAGAAGCAAAGAAAATCCGGTCATCTCCCTCATTACCAGTTCACCAGGAATTTTGTTACCCATCGCTACAACGACTTCGATCTAGGAGACCAGCAAGTGTATTGGCCGGCCGACTCTTGAGGGACAATTTTAACCTAAACCGGAACTGGTGAAATTCCACATCTGGTACTAATGCTCATGAGATAAATCAAACTCGGAAAATGAATGGATTTGACCTCCCAAAAAAAAATATGGTGTCGCCTCAACAGACTGAGAACTGGGCATGGGCGCTGTTATTTCTTGCACCATAAGTGGGGCTGGATGAATTCTCAAATGTGTGAATGTCGTGAAGAGGAGCAGACCATGGACCATGTCATCCTGCGCTGCCCTCTTCATGCCTACTCCGGAAGCCCCAGCGACCTGTTTCATCTATCAGAAAGTGCTGCTGTGTCCTTGAAGAACTTGGACCTGGACTTATGAATTCCTTGTTGTACTCACCATACGATTAAATAATAAATAGGTTTAGTTATCATCTGATTGGGGCATCTTTTGTCAGCCATATAACTTGGGAATCTCTTTTCTAACGTGATCCCATTAGTTGTCAGAGGCAGCGAATTTACGTGATCCTTGGTCTAAATGCGTAATTTCGATGTCAGTTAATTCATAACAACTTATCTCAAAATTATTGGTAATTTTCTCTCCTTTAAACGATATATTTAATGCCAATTTATAATGATAGTCTCTCTAATAACCATATTTGGGGTCGTGTCATGTATCTGTTTCTCTGTCATATTGTTGAGGCTTCTGTCGCGAAGAACTGAGATACTATTGTTTTACATCGACATCGGTGAACTCCCGTTCCTTCAAGTATCTGATATTATCTCTCCTTCATATTCGCTGACTCTATTAGTGTGTGTATTTGTAATGTACGGAATCGGAAGAAGGCAGCCGTGGCCATACATTAGGAACTCTCCCGGCATTCGTCTCCAGTATAACTGGGAAACCACGGAAATCCAATTACAGGATGGCAAAGGTGTGCAATTTAATCCACCTGCTCTGCTGAAAAGTGGATGGGTTAGCTGGAGAATGCCTGACGCTCATCCTTACAAATAACATGCGAAAGTAATAGCAGGTAGTTTATTGGGCTGCTCTAAATTGATATGATTTATTGTGCAAGGATGTAAGATTATTGTAAAGGAACACATCCGCTCTTGATATTCTTAGGATGTGAAAGAAGAAATCCAGGACGATGAAAATGATGCATATGAAAGTCATTTAAATGTGTAACTGGTTGACCGTCTCTTTTGTTTATCACTAATGGAACATGTTGGTTCCACTATTAGATGTCCCTCTTACTGTGACCAACATTGAAATTAATTTTCTAACTGTCATCACTGAGATGTTTTCTGTAAAGCAGCCTGCATTTTTTCAGTCTCATCCGGATTCACTTGTGGAAGTTTGTCAGTCTTCTATTTACAATCTGGATAAATATTAATATACCATATATCGAGGAAACTCACTTATTTGCTTGGAAACTACACTTATTACAGTGATGACTTTCATATATATTCTTCATTCAGTTTGTTCTTGTTCCTGGAGATGGTTGTACTCATCCCAATATTAATTCAACACATGGATAGTAAATAGCTTGCTTCTTATCCTTCTCGTCCTACGATTCCATTCCATCGCTTTGCACTCTCTTTTAGTCCTAAGTATCTCACATTTTGTAAGAAATCCATTCATTATTTCTCATATATTATAAGCGACAGAGAATATTGGTGTGGGAATTGTCAGCTAGTGGAGTATTTAGGAATAAGAGGTATATTGATCATTTGGTGTGTATGTTAAGGAAGGATAGGAGAAGAGGACAATGGCCTAGTATAAGTTCACATAAGAAATAGGAATAAGTGGAGTTCTCTCCAGATGTGTGCTTCGTCCTATTTATACCAAATCAGAACGGAATATGGACAGGTTGCTTCATAACATGATCTAAATTTTGAGAATCTTGTCATAATGCATTATAGATTACAATTGCATTTTTGAAACAGTACATTTAATGTAGTTTTGAGCAATAATTAATGTTAAAACATACTGAGCTGAGATATGATTTAGCTTGGCATGGATTGTGAGATGTGACAACATCGCAGCAAGACTATGTGGCCATCTCTACGTTCCGCCAAGCGTGCAATATGGCGATGCTGGGTAGATTATAGGCTGAGGAATAACCCACCCACCAAGGGAAGATGATTAAGAAAAGGAAGTAGATTTGGGATTGGAAAAGAAGGATAGAAAAGTAGGAGGAGAGTCCCACAAAAGTTATGAATTTGACTTTCAATACATTTAGAGGCAGTTGCCACTGAAATTTAACTTTTTGATACCTAAAATAGGAACGAGCTTGGTCGAGGCTAACGGGAACCGCAGCTAGGACTTGGGCGGTTTGCAACAGAGAGGCTTTAGTATATTTCCTCCCAAGCATGTATAAAAGTACTATGTGGAAGGGTGATGGTCTAGCAAGACTGAGAGCAAACGATTTATTGTATGTCTTCTCAAAGAAATTAGTTTTTGCGAAATGATTCGAAGAATGCCAATAATTCAAGTCAAATTTAGTATTTCCAATTTTCGAAGTTATAGAATTCCTGAAAAGAGCGACCCAGTGCTTCCAGGAAGGATAGTGACGAAAGATTATAACTTGGAAAGTAATTTTGGTAAGTGAACCAATAGTTGCATTTGGAAATGGCTAAGCCTTTACTCAGCGAGAGGCCGGCTAAAAGCTTAGACAAAGAAGAAACCCTTATCTTTTAGAAAATTGACCATAAGTTTTCGGAGAGGATCTCCACAAGCAGGTAGCTGGCGTAGCGAGCTTTACTTGCCTTTCTGGCCAATTAGTATTAGCTATTAAAGCTAAGAGAAGCTTTGAAAAGGTTGCCACTAAGAGTTCTTGCGCAAATGCAACAAGTGGTAAAATCCCTATCAATAAATTTAATGGCATCTAGTAGGGAGAGCCAAGGAGGACAGGATCTTGTTTAACCGTTGTATTAGAAAAATGAAAAAGCGAAAAGGAACGCTTAATTTATTTAACAATTCAGGAGAAATTAATATTTTTGACAATTAAATATTTTGCAATCTTGTTAACAATTTGGGGTCGCAGACCTCCAACAACATTCAAAAATTGCTCCAGGCAAATAACAATTCTTAAGGTTTTAAACCTAGTACTAAAACCTTGATAAGATTTTAAAAAAGCAATGAAATGATTAAAGTTTAAACATTAAATTGAGTACAAGGAGTGTACTATAAGAAATTTCTGAAAGAACATTCTAGAGAGAATAACAAATTCGAAAATAACAACAAGGAAAACATGAAGCAAAAAATAGAAGTTACTACAACTTCTTATATTTAAACAGAATTACTTTATGAGAATTATACAAAAGAGGGCAGGTCACTTACTGTGAAACCTGAAGAGGTAATCAAAAAGAAGGTTCTAGACTTCCTATGTTTAATTAGAAATCACGAGCCAAATGGGGCAGTTTACATTTCGTGAGACCTAAAAATAACTCACTCAAGAGTTGAAAGAATTGTTTTCCCTAATTTGAAGGGAGAAACAATGTAAGTTTGAAACGTGTGCTGGACACGTAATTATACAGAGATTAATTAATTACACATGAGAAAAAATGGGAGGGCACATCTATAGATTGACACCTCGTTGAAACAGACCTAAAGTTAAAAGTTTATTACGGATTGTTAGTAAGAGGTTTAGGAAAGAGAGATGGGGATTGAGGAAAAATGTTCATGGCCTTGTTTGAATATAAACGGACGATCGCGACGCGGTAGAAAAGTTGAGCAAGCACTGGTTTTCACTATAGTTCGTTGAAATATATGAGAAGTTCACGGTATAAACACGAGAGTTTATATTATTATTATTATGACAAAGAAAGTTATTGCAATGATGAAAATATCTGGTTTCACTAGGTAGGCGAGAGTCTATTTCTTGAGAAAGTTGTAAATTACAATTAAATGTGCCATAGAAAATTCCAGCGGTGGACGAAAATTCACTATTGTAGTAATTTAGAAGTGAGATTCTTCAATTTTAAATAGCATTCTCACAAGTAAGTGAGAAATACATGACGGCAGGACTTGCAGATAAAGTACAAGATCTGGAAGGTTCCAGAACGATCTTAGCAGAAAAATGGGGTTAATGAAAATCCAACGGAGGAACTAGCTTGGTGAATTATAGACAGCGGGTATTTAGATAATATCCCACGTGGTGAGAAGATTTCTCATTTAGTTAGCGTAGGAAAAGCTACTTTCTATTGAGTTTGGCTTAGACAGACAAAAGCTCAACATAGCAAATCCCTCGAAGAATGATTTTGCCCCAAATAATTAATCTCACGCTGTCTATAAAATATCGTTAAAAGCATGTAATCGTTAAAATCATGAAGATGAGGTTAAAACTTGAAGCTGTACTTATCTTGGTTAAATGTTGATAGGGAAGATCCCTTTGACGGATGCCTAGAGTTCCAACATGGCGTGGAGTGAAGAAAGTGTCTCTTGGTTTGAGGAGACTGGCTTTAGTTGAGCCCTGACTGATCGAGTCAACTGCCGACTTAGTAGTGAGACCAGCTCAGCGAAGCACAGAGGGTTCAAGGAAGGGAAAAAGGTGGGGGTAGGAGACAAAAGGTATACATATCAGCATAACCAACTTATCAAAAATAAATGTTCTTCTTGATGGATGGTCTTCAAAGAGTTGGTAGTAGGCGATATTAGCGCAGCATGGTGAGTGAGACAGTAGACGTAGTCCTCTTGCTCAAGGAGAAAATAGCTGGCGATGGTAACAAGATCTGTGGGCAGATGGATATGTAAGTCCTCTTGCACCAGGAGGAATTGAGTAGCTTCAGAGATTCGCTGCTGGATGACGCTAGGTGGGTCACAGAAGTTATATATCTAGAACAGACTTATGAAGACATAAGAGATTTGCCTATCAAGGAGAAAACAGAAGATCACTGTTGGTGTTTGACAAAGAGGAATGAAGAAATGAACATGCAAGGAGCAATAGAAATTATATCTCAGGTACTGTGTATTCAAAGAATACACCAGATGCAAACCGTACAACATTAGAATACCAATTGTGAAAAATCACATTTCCTGGTATCAATTGAATATTATGAAGATATGTATAAGAAATGTTAAGAAGCCAACTGAATTGAGAACTCAAACTATATATAAGATTTAGCTTTAAATGAAAAAATGATGGTTTCTTGAATAAGATTTGAATGTTTAATCGTGAAGGAAGCTCTCTTAACATACATCATGAATCTTTCAGTCATGTTAAACCTATACCCCAATGATCGTCGCTTCTAACTAGGTGCCAATATAATAATCATTTAATTAAAATTGAAAATGAGGTTGAAGTGGTATGCTACCTTTGATTATATTCTTCTTCCTGTATTCCATGCAATAGTCGACTGACAACGTCAACGGGGCACATGCTACTTGAAATAGAGTTATCAGTTCTTTTTGCAATTAGAATAAAGGAAATGCCTTTTCATTGCAGCCAACCTAATGCAAATGACGACCTACCGTAATCAACAGCCAACTGGGAGATATAATAAATACTACATATGAACTATTTTGATCCAAGAATCTAACAAAACCATAGTAAGAAAAATAACATAAAAACTCATTCTTTGAAAGTTGTTTGCATGAACAGAAAATAGAGAAACATAAATTATCGTATCGATATGCTTGATGACATCTAGACTACACTAAGGCCAACTTTTGCTGAGTTCCTCTCTGTTTACTACTGACTTGAAAGACTATAACAACGCAGCGCCAAACGTTCGAACTATGCCCTTTAAATTCTGGCCGGAACACACTTGTTTTGGCCAAATACGGCAAAATACTCTTACTCATTGGCGTGATATGAAGGATAATATGCTATTTCATACTGAAATAAACAAAAGAACATTCACGATCTATGTCGTAGTCAGTAGAAATTTAGTAATCCAAATAGCTTTCCATAATGAAAGAATGCTTCTCATCAAGTTAAAGACAGAACCTAGAGATACAGTTCTGCGTACACACGTGATGAAGTGGAGGAAGTGTATGAGCAACTGGAAGAAATGCTGCTCGAGGTCAAGGATGAGGAAAATCTCATTATCATGGGAGATATGAATGCAGTGCTTGGAGATGGCAGAGAAGATACCACGGTAGGGAACTTTGGTTTGGGATCCAGAAACGAAAGAGGAGACGGACTCATTGAATTCTGTCGAAGTCACTCACTTGTAATCACAGATACGTTATTTAGTCAACCAAAGAGAAGAAGATACACATGGACAATGCCAGGAAATGGAAACAGATTTCAACTAGATTATATACTAGTTAGAGAAAAATATCGAAATCAAGTAAAACTAAGCAAAAGCTGCCTTGGAGCTGATGTCGACTCTGATCATAACCTTGTGCTGATGACGAGCCAACTAAAACTCAAAAAGAAAAAAAATACCCACACCAAAATGGAACTTGAGTAAAGCAATGAAAATCACCGAAGCTATTAAAAAGTTCAAGAAAGTAACTGATGACAAGATTGGTCCTGAGGGACTGATCGGACATAATATCAAGAAAAATGGGAAGAAATCAGGGGGAAAATAGTTGATGCAGCAGAAAGTTGTTTTGGAAAACAAGAAAGAAGAATTTACAAGTCACCATGACGACTACAAGAAAATAAGAAATAAAAAAAACCGAGAAACCAAAAAGGCTAGAGAACAATGGATTGAAGCGAAATGCAAAGAGACAGATGAAAACATGACTCAAGGAAATACCGAGCAAGCTATCTCGGAAGTTCGTAGATAATTCCAAAGGAAAACAAAGCCCTTGAATACAATAAAAGACAACAATGGAAATGTGATAATAGAAGAGGATAAGATAACTACAAGACGGAAAGAATATATAGAAGACTTATATGAAGGTGACATTGCAGATGACATTGCCATCATAGCAGATGATGAGAAAAAACTAGAAATTGCATTACATGAATTAAATGTTCATCTAAGGGTAAAATGTAAAATGAAGGTTAACAAAGCAAAAACAAAGATAATGAAATGTAGTCGAGATGTTAGTCAGAACAGTAAGGTATGGTTGGAAGGAGAAAGATTGGCCCAAGTAAATCTTTTCAAATACTTGGGAAGCATTATTACTTCTGATGGGAGATGTGAAAAGGATATTCGCTCTCGAATAGCCCAGACTAAAGAAGCTTTCAACAAGAAGAGACGTCTCCTGACATCCAAAGCCATATCCCTAAAAGTCAGAAAGCACTTCATTAAAAGCTAAATTTGAAGCATTGCGACCTAAGGTTGGGAAACCTGGACACTTTTGAAGGCCGACAAGAAACGATTATGTGCATTTGAAATGTGGTGCTGGCGACGAATTCTACGGATACCTTGGACCTTAAGGTTAACTAATGAAGAGGTTCTAAGAAGAGTAGAAGAAACTATCAATCTGACAGAAACAATCAAAAAAGAAGAAATAATTGGATAGGCCACCTACTCCGGGATGCACTATGGTGCATCACACTGCTTGCAGGGAAAATGGAAGGCAAGGCAGGAAGAGGACGACCAGGAGCAGAGTTCTTTAATGACATCGGAGGAAGATGTCCTTACCACCTGATCAAACAGCGGGCTCATGATAGAAGACATTCATGCTACCCACCAACCACCAGGTTGTGGAGAGAAAGAAGAAGTGGTCAGTTACATTTGTAACCCTTGTCGACCACCCCCTGAACGTAGTTTAATTGTGTCCAAATTTCCATACTTGTCAACCACCGAAAGGTCATTAAAAACAAATGCGGTTCGCAGAGTCATATATAACACAAACCTGGCGTAAAGCCACATGACTGTGACGATAGTTTACAATAAAGGGTTGTATGAAAAGCCATTTGCCAGTACATACTCGAAAGGGGCAACAATCACTCTAGATTTTATGTCGTAATAGGATGATGGTGACTTTGTGAAGCATATTTAGTTTCAAAAGTATGCATTCAATCAATGCGAGTGTTTAACTGAATTTGCCTAAATAATGCAGCCATATGAATGACAGTCTACGAAAACTGAATGACGTTTCAATATTGAATGGAGAAACAAACAATGACGAGTGCCATTCGGGATAAACATTCTTTGCAAAGACCTTTGCTCATATGTGTGACTTAATGCCAATGTGGATTTATATGTGCTACTGCTAGCTTTTTAACCCTAGAACTGCTGCAGGTTTATCTGTCAAATGCTGCAGTAAATTCCCATAAAGTACACACTAAAGGAATTTGGTATCTGTAAGCATACTGTGTTCATAAATATGACTTATCATACAGCAATAGAAAGCTGAAAGACTGTTCTATATTATATTGATATAGGTGAATCATTCAGACTCGTCAGTTTGAATTAATCATAAAAAGTATTTTATAAAAAATAAAAAAATAAAAAAATATTTACTTTTCTGCTCTAGAAAACCATATTGACGAGTTAAATGTTCGTCAGAGACATCATAAATGAAAAGTCCATAGTTTTTTGTTACAAATTCAAGAACCAGTTTCAAATAATTCCTGTTATTTACTAAAAAGAAAATTATTTTTACAAAAATATGACATTTCTCTATTTTGAAGTACATAATCAGCGCGCGATTACGGGGAGGCAAGTTCACAGGACCAGGATGATGAACGATAAACGGTACATTTTTACCTGGAAAGTCACTTTCTTCGGGTTGAATATCAGTCTAGTTCACACTTACCCCTTCACGGCTAACATTAGGCATATGTACAGGGTCTGTCGGAACATGATAAACATCGCTTGCATTGATGGGGATTTCCATAACTTGCGTGACATCCTGTTCGCCGGTATCACTGCCACTACTTTCACCATCTTCATTTTCATACGAATCCACACAATAATCACTGTCATCGTCCATACTATCACACGAATCGTCAAAAACCAAGTGCTCAATTTCTGAATCGTCTACATAGTTGGCGGCCATTTTGCTCAATGCAACTTCAATATCAACATGGAAATACTTCCACTTCTGCAGCCAAATAATAGCTTGCATACTGTCATTTGTTTGCCAAAGACTTACACTACGAAAGATAAAAGCATCGGGAACCAGCATGATTTGAAATTAGTGCCATCTGAAGGCTAACAGTAGTACTATATTTGAATTCCAAGACCGTCTTTCAGAGAGATGGTCGCACTTGATTAAACAACACACCGTCTTCCTGGAAGACGGTCCGCAGTTCTAGGGTTAACTGAGAATGCCTATGAACATGTTGCACTAGTTAATTGCGTTGCTTCAATGTTTGCTACGGCGAATTGTTCCTCTCGGTTTACGCTTTTTAACACCGTGAACCACGGCGTGCCTCCTCAAGTGATGTGTAAATGAAAACCCTTTTTTACATATCTGGCAAGTGTACGGTTTTATACCACTGTGAACTACTAAGTGTCTTTTCAGGGAATTCTTCTCGATAAATGACTTTCCACATAGCTCACATGTGTATCTTTTGTGGCCAGTGTGCTTTAGGATGTGCCTGAATAAATTACTCGTCCTAGAAAATGCCTTTCCACATATTTTACAATTGCAACAGTCCTTGATACTGTGATCTATTATATGACGTCTCAAATAGCCTTTGTTGTAGAAAGTCTTGTTGCATGTATCACAGTGGTACGCCATGTGATTATCATGAATTTTAGAATGTTCCTTTAAATCATCTTTTACTTTGAAATTCGCTCCACAAGTATTACAGACGTATGGTCTGATACCACCATGACGGAACAGATGTCGATTCAAGTTACGTTTTAATGCAAACTCCCGTTGGCATATCCTACAACTGTACTTCTCGTTTCCAGAGTCTGCTGAATTATGTTTCTTATGAATAGCTGGATCCCATACTTCGGTGCATAGATTCCTAAGAAAAAAAAACATATTTGTTTCATCAAGATGACTGATTATGATGTGTCTACTGAAACTTATAAAGATGGTAATTTCTGAACATTTAATAAATTAGCATTTAAACTTTTAATTTCCTTAATGTTTACCACAAAATTAGCAGTCTTGGTGATGTGCTTTACACTGTATTTGATCAAGTTGTTCAATGGGCCATCAACAAGCATGTTAAATTTTAGCATTAGATTTAAGGGAGGGCGGATGAAAATGAATCTAAGATCATTTCATATGATTGTTTTTTAAATTGAGACTTTTGATTTCATAACCAAATAACATGTTGTCGCCCTTCATTAGTCTACCTACAACATTAGTTTCCCTTTTAGCTTTATTTTTATTATTTAAAGTTAAAATGTTGGCACCTACCCTCATGAAATTACAATGCTCTTGTCAGACCCTACCTGTTATGGGGAATTTTATTTTGCTTTTCTGGCAGATTATGGTCATCCAGTGATATGTCTTGAAAGTATCCATATTGACTGCAGAATACGTGAAATGTTGGGTTTGTTCCCAAGTCTCTGCAGTATTGGTGAATGTCAATTTGAGATGCTGGTGACATTGGCGCAAATCCTGTTAATTGGATGTTATATTTAACCTCAGTGTTCCTTCAAGCTGCCTGTAAATAAGAGCTCTTCCCCTTGCAGTGTAATTGGACCCGAGGTTTATGAATTATTCTAATTAATTTCTTACTCATTCTCCATCATCTTTTTTTTATAATTTTCCTGAGAAATAATCTTTCCTCCCTGAAAAATGGGCATAACTTAGTAGGAATTCTATTTGTTTTACTCTTGTTTCACCAAGGCTCGTATTGTTCGTATCCCCCCATATTGAACGCTGGCCACACAACGGCTGGGCAGAGTGTGCTGATGGAAACACTGTCTTGCTGTGCTGTTGAAACGTCTCATACTTCATACCAAGTGAGATCACAACACACTACAGCAACTATTAACATTATATTTAATCTCAAGCGCAGAAGAAGAAATATCTTCTGATAAATGTTGTTATTACATAAAAAGTATTGATTTAACAAATTTGCAGCTGTCATAATCTAATTTTAATTTATAATTCATAATAGAAGGATTTCCAAAAATTAGATTACGTTGTGCAACAACCTATATGCATTCCGTCCGGATTCGACAATGAACATTCCTGATAAGGTATCAAAATCTGTATGAGGAAATTTTAATGCTGTACTCTACCAAGCAAATCGTAAGCCCAACAAATTCACAATAATTCGTGTTCCTCACATGCATTTAATGTGAGTCAGTTTGGTCATCTATCCTTCCTCAATACATACATACGAAATAGATTTTCCTGCATATTATAGATGATTCCTAGGAACTCCACTAGCATTACGTTCCCTACAATCCCTCATGTTACAATGTGTCGCATTTAAAACACTGACAACGAAATAGATGGAATATTCATTGAACAAAAGGACGAGAGATTAGAAATTACGAATTATAAATACCTACCACTGAAAGAGTGCAGAGCAATTGAATAGGGGCAATCCCAAATGTCTAGATTAAGAAGTCACTAAACAAGATGTTTTCATGATATAGCAACCTCAGTACTCTATTAACACCATTGAGGACCATACTGCAATAGTTAAAGACCAGTTCAAACTGTCCCTATTCCAACCAGCATAAGGCAAGAAGTAAAATATATACCTACTGTAGGTACATGATTGAGGACACCCATCCTTTGAGACAGGAACAAACTGTATGTTCTATTCATACAAAAGACATAACTGGAACAAG
Source organism: Meconema thalassinum (assembly GCA_946902985.2). Classification (NCBI taxonomy): domain Eukaryota; kingdom Metazoa; phylum Arthropoda; class Insecta; order Orthoptera; family Tettigoniidae; genus Meconema; species Meconema thalassinum. The sequence continues at coordinate 5,557,374 of OX336393.1, read as the reverse complement.
TGTACTTCCATATATGAATCCCTTGTTATATTGACACTCATCCTGAGTTTCATTAGAAGACTACTCAACTTCCACCAGTGGGACTGGATGAGAATGAACAAATTTCAGGCTGCTAAACAGGACGTATCTCAATGACGACATAGTTGAAAAATCAGGTTCAATGATGGTTACAGTAAGAGGAACATCTAATATGACATTCAAACTTTAACACACCCAACAGTTGTCATTCTTCATATCAAAATGAGAAGGTCAACTACTTACTCATGAAAATGACTTCCACTTGCACCATCTTCTCCATCCTGGGTTTCTTCTTTCACATCCTAAGGAAAACAAGCACGTTATAGTTTGGGTCCAGATGCTTCTCACATGAAGGAAATTTTTTCCAAAATTTGGTAGAGATCCGATTAATAGTTCAGTCGTAAATGGATTTACGCTTCTAACACTTAGGTGGCCACCATTTTATTTTGGTTAAGATGTTAGTTATTTTATTTTTAAGGGGCGGAACAGCGATGTCATACGCCCCTTTGGTTAAGTTGGCGGCGATATGAGGCATGACACTGAAATGTCATTTGCCAAATTTGGTTCAGTATGGTTTCGTCTTGTTTGAATTAATTGGGTGGACAGACACATACACAAACACACACACACAGACAAGCACACGACCATTAGGCCCATGACATTTCATAGGTCTACTTTCATTTTTTGCAAAAAAAATCGAGCGTAGGCTTATACAGTAGACCATTTGATAACGTGGAACAAAATTTATGAACATTTCAATACGGAATTGGAGAACCCGGACAAGAAAAGAATTAGAAGACTGGAAATGAACAGCAGTTATATAATGATATTATTTGTGAAAAGCAGGTTTATTTCAGAAGAGCCAGACTCCAATATGCTTTAGGCTGGAGATCCTATTTGGTGAACGAATCACAGAGAAAAGCATGTACTAATGGAAGATGGAAATAGTCTACCAACATAACTGGAATTCCATTCAGATTCCGTCTTAGCTTCTAATTACTCCAACAAGCCACATGAACCCTTCATGATAGTCTCTTCAAGCCATTTACAACTATACCTTGTAAATAACAGCCTTGCTTGCAGGAAAATTGCTAGAAGTCACTAACCAGCTGTGGCAATAAAAGTAACATACAGGGAGTCAGCCCACAGGCTGGTTGGATCCTCAAAAAGTACAGCCATAGGCAGCACTATAATGAGGCATACTAGGCATGATGAGGTAGTTTGCCATTGCTTTCCTCACCGAATCAGAACAATAGCACCGACCCTATAAGAGAACCATTCACAGTACACTCAGGCACAAGTTGTGCCTTGTTGCTATTACTAAGCACCACCCATACCTCAGTAGCATCCGTATAATCACAGCCTTGAGTGAGTCTGAGACAGCGGTGATACTCTAGCCTGTGCCAACAGACACTAGCTGTGCCCTGAATGGCATTACTAAACACCACCCATACCTCAGTAGCTTCCATATAATCACAGCCATGTGTGAGACTGAGACAGCGGTGATACTCTAGCCTGTGCCAACAGACACTGACTGTGCCCTGAATGTCATTACTAAGCACCACCCATACCTCAATAGCTTCCATATAATCACAGCCATGAGTGAGTCTGAGACAGCGGTGATACTCTAGCCTGTGCCAACAGACACTGACTGTGCCCTGAATGACATTACTAAGCACCACCCATACCTCAGTAGCTTCCATATAATCACAGCCATGAGTGAGTCTGAGACATCGGTGATACTATAGCCTGTGCCAACAGACACTGACTGTGCCATGAATGTCATTACTAAGCACCACCCATACCTCAGTAGCTTCCATATAATCACAGCCATGAATGAGGCTGAGGCATCAGTGATACTCTAACCTGTGTCAACAGACACTGACTGTGCCCGGAATGGCATTACTCAGCACCGCCCATACCTCAGTAGCTTCCATATAATCACAGCCATGAATGAGGCTGAGGCATCAGTGATACTGTAGCCTGTGTCAACAGACACTGACTGTGCCCTGAATGTAATTACTCAACACCACCCATACCTTAGTATCTTCCATATAATCACAGCCATGAGTGAGTCTGAGACAGCGGTGATACTCAAGCCTATGCCAACAGACACTGACTGTGCCCTGAATGTCATTGCTAAGCACCACCCATACCACAGTAGCTTCCATATAATCACAGCCAGGAGTGAGTCTGAGACATCAGTGATACTCTAGCCTGTGCCAACAGACACTGACTGTGCCCTGAATGTCATTACTAAGCACCACCCATACCTCAGTAGCTTCCAAATAATCACAGGCATGAGTGAGTCTGAGACAGCGGTGATACTCAAGCCTATGCCAACAGACACTGACTGTGCCCTGAATGTCATTACTAAGCACCACCCATACCTCAGTAGCTTCCATATAATCACAGCCAGGAGTGAGACTGAGACAGCGGTGATACTCTAGCCTGTGCCAACAGACACTATCTGTGCCCTGAATGTCATTACTAAGCACCACCCATACCTCAGTAGCTTCCATATAATCACAGCCATGAGTGAGACTGAGACAGCGGTGATACTCTAGCCTGTGCCAACAGACACTGACTGTGCCCTGAATGTCATTACTAAGCACCACCCAAACCTCAGTAGCTTCCATATAATCGCTGCCAGGAGTGAGCTGCAGCTTCGGTGATACTCTAGCCTGTGCCAACAGACACTGACTGTGCCCTGAATGGCATTACTAAGAACCACCCATACCTCAGTAGTTTCCATATAATCACAGCCATGAATGAGGCTGAGACATCGGTGATATTCTAGCCTGTGCCAACAGACACTGACTGTGCCCTGAATGTCATTACTAAGCACCACCCATACCTCAGTAGCATCCTTATAATCACAGCCAGGAGTGAGGCTGAGACATCAGTGATACTCTAGCCTGTGTCAACAGACACTGACTGTGCCCTGAATGTCATTACTAAACACCACCCATACGTCAGTAGCTTCCATAAAACCACAGCCATGATTGAGACTGAGACAGTGGTGATACTCTAGCCTGTGCCAACAGGCACTGACTGTGCACTGAATGTCATTACTAAGCACCACCCATACCTCAGTAGCTTCCATACAATCACAGGCATGAGTGAGACTGAGACAGCGGTGATACTCTAGCCTGTGCCAACAGACACTGACTGTGCCCTGAATGTCATTACTAAGCACCACCCATACCTCAGTAGCTTCCATATAATCACAGCCAGGAGTGAGGCTGAGACATCAGTGATACTCTAGCCTGTGTCAACAGACACTGACTGTGCCCTGAATGTCAGTACTAAGCACCACCCATACCTCAGTAGCTTCCATATAATCACAGCCAGGAGTGAGGCTGAGACATCAGTGATACTCTAGCCTGTGTCAACAGACACTGACTGAGCCCTGAATGTCATTAGTAAGCACCACCCATACCTCAGTAGCTTCTATATAATCACAGCCATGAGTGAGACTGAGACAGTGATGATACTCTAGCCTGTGCCAACAGGCACTGACTGTGCCCTGAATGTCATTACTAAGCACCACCCATACCTCAATATCTTCCATATAATCACAGCCATGAGTGAGGCTGAGTCATTGGTGATACTCTAGCCTGTGCCAACAGACACTGACTGTGCCCTGAATGGCATTACTCAGCACCACCCATACCTCAGTAGCTTCCATATAATCACAGCCTTGAGTGAGACTGAGACATCGGTGATACTCTAGCCTGTGCCAACAGGCACTGACTGTGCCCTGAATGGCATTACTAAGCACCACCCATACCTCAGTAGCTTCCATATAATCACAGCCATGAGTGAGACTGAGACAATGGTGATACTCTAGCCTGTGCCAACAGGCACTGACTGTGCCCTGAATGTCATTACTAAGCACCAACCATACCTCAGTAGCTTCCATATAATCACAGCCAGGAGTGAGACTGAGACATCGGTGATACACTAGCCTGTGCCAACAGGCACTGACTGTGCCCTGAATGGCATTACTAAGCACCACCCATACCTCAGTAGCTTCCATATAATCACAGCCAGGAGTGAGACTGAGACATCAGTGATACTCTAGCCTGTGCCAACAGACACTGACTGTGCCCTGAATGTCATTACTAAACACCACCCATACCTCAGTAGTTTCCATATAATCACAGCCATGAGTGAGACTGAGACAGTGGGGATACTCTAGCCTGTTCCAACAGACACTGACTGTGCCCTGAATGGCATTACTCAGCACCACCCATTCCTCAGTAGCTTCCATATAATCACAGCCTTGAGTGACACTGAGACATCGGTGATACTCTAGCCTGTGCCAACAGACACTGACTGTGCCCTGAATGGCATTACTCAGCACCACCCATACCTCAGTAGCTTCCATATAATCACAGCCTTGAGTGACACTGAGATATCGGTGATACTCTAGCCTGTGCCAACAGGCACTGACTGTGCCCTGAATGGCATTACTAAGCACCACCCATACCTCAGTAGCTTCCATATAATCACAGCCAGGAGTGAGACTGAGACAATGGTGATATTCTAGCCTGTGCCAACAGGCACTGACTGTGCCCTGAATGTCATTACTAAGCACCACCCATACCTCAGTAGCTTCCATATAATCACAGCCAGGGGTGAGACTGAGACATTGGTGACACTCTAGCCTGTGCCAACAGGCACTGGCTGTGCCCTGAATGTCATTACTAAGCACCACCCATACCTCAGTAGCTTCCATATAATCACAGCCAGGAGTGAGACTGAGACATCGGTGATACTCTAGCCTGTGCCAACAGGCACTGACTGTGCCCTGAATGGCATTACTAAGCACCACCCATACCTCAGTAGCTTCCATATAATCACAGCCAGGAGTGAGACTGAGACATCAGTGATACTCTAGCCTGTTCCAACAGACACTGGCTATGCCCTGAATGGCATTACTCAGCACCACCCATACCTCAGTAGCTTCCATATAATCACAGCCTTGAGTGAGACTGAGACATCGGTGATACTCTAGCCTGTGCCAACAGACACTGACTGTGCCCTGAATGGCATTACTAAGCACCACCCATACCTCAGTAGCTTCCATATAATCACAGCCTTGAGTGAGACTGAGACATCGGTGATACTCTAGCCTGTGCCAACAGGCACTGACTGTGCCCTGAATGGCATTACTAAGCACCACCCATACCTCAGTAGCTTCCATATAATCATAGCCAGGAGTGAGCCTGAGACATCAGTGATACTCTAGCCTGTGCCAACAGACACTGACTGTGCCCTGAATGTCATTACTAAACACCACCCATACCTCAGTAGTTTCCATATAATCACAGCCATGAGTGAGACTGAGACAGTGGGGATACTCGAGCCTGTTCCAGCAGACACTGACTGTGCCCTGAATGTCATTACTCAGCACCACCCATACCTCAGTAGCTTCCATATAATCACAGCCTTGAGTGAGACTTAGACATCGGTGATACTCTAGCCTGTGCCAACAAACTCTGACTGTGCCCTGAATGGCATTACTCAGCACCACCCATACCTCAGTAGCTTCCATATAATCACAGCCTTGAGTGAGACTGAGACATCGGTGATACTCTAGCCTGTGCCAACAAACACTGACTGTGCCCTGAATGGCATTACTCAGCACCACCCATACCTCAGTAGCTTCCATATAATCACAGCCTTGAGTGAGACTGAGACATCGGTGATACTCTAGCCTGTGCCAACAGACACTGACTGTGCCCTGAATGGCATTACTCAGCACCATCCATACCTCAGTAGCTTCCATATAATCACAGCCTTGAGTGAGACTGAGACATCGGTGATACTCTAGCCTGTGCCAACAGGCACTGACTGTGCCCTGAAAGGCATAACTAAGCACCACCCATACCTCAGTAGCTTCCAATATAATCACAGCCAGGAGTGAGACTGAGACAATGGTGATACTCTAGCCTGTGCCAACAGGCACTGACTGTGCCCTGAATGTCATTACTAAGCACCACCCATACCTCAGTAGCTTCCATATAATCACAGCCAGGAGTGAGACTGAGCCATTGGTGACACTCTAGCCTGTGCCAACAGGCACTGACTGTGCCCTGAATGTCATTACTAAGCACCACCCATACCTCAGTAGCTTCCATATAATCACAGCCAGGAGTGAGACTGAGACATTGGTGACACTCTAGCCTGTGCCAACAGACACTGACTGTGCCCTGAATGTCGTTACTAAGCACCACCCATACCTCAGTAGCTTCCGTATAATCACAGCCAGGAGTGAGACTGAGACATCGGTGATACTCTAGCCTGTGCCAACAGGCACTGACTGTGCCCTGAATGGCGTTACTAAGCACCACCCATACCTCAGTAGCTTCCATATAATCACAGCCAGGAGTGAGACTGAGACAGCGGTGATACTCTAGCCTGTGCCAACAGACACTGACTGTGCCCTGAATGTCATTAATAAGCGCCACCCATACCTCAGTAGCGTCCATATAATCACAGCCATGAATGAGGCTGAGGCATCGGTGATACTCTAGCCTGTGCCAACAGGCACTGACTGTGCCCTGAATGGCATTACTAAGCACCACCCATTCCTCAGTAGCTTCCATATAATCACAGCCAGGAGTGAGACTGAGACAGCGGTGATACTCTAGCCTGTGCCAACAGACACTGACTGTGTCCTGAATGTCATTAATAAGCACCACCCATACCTCAGTAGCTTCCATATAATCACAGCCATGAGTGAGACTGAGACATCGGTGATACTCTAGCCTGTGCCAACAGACACTATCTGTGCCCTGAATGTCATTACTAAGCACCACCCATACCTCAGTAGCTTCCATATAATCACAGCCATGAGTGAGACTGAGACATTGGTGATACTCTAGCCTGTGCCAACAGACACTATCTGTGCCCTGAATGTCATTACTAAGCACCACCCATACCTCAGTAGCTTCCATATAATCACAGCCATGAATGAGACTGAGGCATCGGTGGAATGCCACAGCTTACTCTAACCCGTGTTAATAGGCAAATGCACTGCATTCATCAAGAGTTGACAAACAGGCCACTGCACCATCAAGCAAGCTTCTACAGGAGTGGCCATAATATTATACTCAACAGAGAGATTCTATACACGTGTTTCAGGTACAACAGTGGCCATAATATTATACTCAACAGAGAGATCCGTAGGAGTGTTTGAGGTACAGTAGGGCCATAATATACTCAACAGAGAGATTCATTAGGAGGGTTTGATGTACAGTAGTGGCCATAATGTTATACTCAAGAGAGATTCTATAGGAGTGTTTGAGGTACAGTTGTGGCCATAATACCATACTCAACAGAGAGTTTCTATAGGAGTGCTTGAAGTACAGGAGTGGCCATAATATTATACTCAACAGAGATATTCTATACTAGTGTTTGAGGCACAGTAGTGGTTATAATATTACTGTAGTGGCCGTAATATTATAAACACTATAAGAAAAATGTATTTACAATAAACAGGGTAGTGTGAGCAACTTCTCAACACTAAACGATACGCCCATGTCAGTGGCGTTCTAATAATTACAAAAATGGGAGCTTGAAAAATATTAAAAAACTTTCAGCTGTAGCTAAGTAAAAGATATTGTTCCGGTCTAATATGACAAATCCATGTTCCATGATGCGGAACTTACAATGATGATCAATATTTCACCTTGTGTAACGACACAAAATTTGTGACTAACTCAAATCTTAGAAACGGATCGTGTAGAAGCTTATCGAAAGTTGGAAAAACACCGAAGACGGTGACTAAGAAGTGAAAAATCCTACCTGATGACTGACATCAGAGTTACGGTTGCTAATGACCAATCCACCCATGACCATTCACCGTACAAAATAGAAGTCAGATCATGACTCACAGCTTAGCGACGATCACCTCACTCAAAAGAGAAGGATTGAGGGGTACTTCCATTCTCAGTGGTATCCAGGGATATAATTGCTGCTTCTCAAAGAGCATGGTTATCCACTCTGTTTCCTCCATGGCTGTAATGAAGATCAGATGGTCGGCGTTCTCTCCAATCCAATGGCTTATCATCCTCATGGTCAGGTTGAAGTAGTTATACCGCTGCAAGTGGCGTAGTTCTGACATCTTGTAGAATTTGGAAATACGATGAAAAATTCACTGCTTGTAGCGTACTTTGGTAAATCTCACTGCCTTTACACTGATGTTTGCAGATTGTATTCAATAAAGGCCTTATTTGCTTTTTACAGGATTTAGAGACTTTGCACATGTCTGCTCACAGAATTTATCACAAGGAGTGAAACATGCAAATCTGCCTATATCGGCGTAATCTTTGTGTTGAAATTTCCCCCCTTTGCAAGGCACGGTGAGTTGAAATATTATGCACGTGATTGTAACACAAATCGCTGAAATACACTGTTAATGCACGTTTTATCGTTTTTGCTTAGCACTATGGTCGGCTATGCAGCGTAGAAGTAAGACCATGAGCTCGATCACCAAAAACACGGGAATTACTATTTCCTTCAAAAATATCGCTGTATTTGTTGCTTCACTTGCAACACACAATTCACAAGCACACTTTGAGCCGAAAAAAATACTAAATGGCGCCGGATTGCACTCAGATTACACTGAAAACGACTTCTTCAAAACCCAGTCCACTTGGATCTTCAAAATGCACGGCCGTGCGGTTCAATCGCACTATGGGGTTGTGTTTCCTCACGGAAGCAAGCGCTCAGGCTTCGACGGTTCCTAAGTCGTTGAGCAACTAATTACATTCCGTTCGCATCTCTGCGATGGCATACCTTTGTCTTTAAATACCAAAAATTAAATATTAGCTCAAAAATGTGGCAAATTACGCTGTATGACTGGAAATTATATATTCAAGTTGCACATTAAAGAAAACATTCTTTAATCATGTGGAAATAATATGTGGAGCATTTCAATAAAGTCAAAAGTGCATCTGAAGCGGAGACATGCTTCTAGGATGCGTTCAGAACTCTCTGGCGTAATAATTCCTTAACTCTCATAAAAATTATCACCAGCATGAGCAATTCGGGCTCAGTACCCAAAACACTCGTATAGAATATCTCTGTTGAGTATAATATTATGGCCACTACTGTACCTCAAACAATCGCATAGAGTCTCTCTGTCGAGTATAATATCATGGCCACTACTGTACCTCTTACACTTCTATAGAATATCTCTTGAGCATAACATAATGACGACTACTGTACCTCAAACACCCCCATAGAATCTCTCTGTTAAGTATAATATTATGGCAACTACTGTACCTTTACCACTCGTATAGAATCTCTCTGTTGAGTGTAATATTTTGGCCACTACTGTACCTCAAACACTCCTATAGAATCTCTATGTTGAGTATAATATTAAGGCCACTCCTGTACACCGGAACGACCATCTTCCGAACTGTAATAACGCCAATAGCATGAACCGTTTTTATCAGGTTCATTATTTTTGTCATATTATTATTATTATTATTATTATTAATATCATCATTTCCTTCATGTCGCATTATTGTGACATACGTTTCTCTGTCTCACCTACTGCGTACAAACTTTGTAATTCTGCGTAAACGTTTCACCAGATGGTGAAACTTTTCACCCCTACTGACACAGTTTTACCATTGGTTGAAGCATAACTTGTTGCTAAGCTTTGCTTCTCCCTTTGGCCCCCTTTATGTTCTGGAGAGGGGGTGTTCTACGACTTATTTTTCTCGAGCGCGTTACTGCGTTCCTTAAAGGAAGGTTGTTTCCTTCTATTTTTGGGCCGTCATGTAAGACGGACGTGTGTGCACGTGTCGGGCTTTTTCCCGCACCCAGAAAGCAACTAAATGTAAGTACGATTCAGTCATTGAATTTATCTAACTTGAGGCCTTTCTAAATTTCTATTTCTCCATATTTTTTCATTTTGTGTCCCCTTTGATTCACTTACAATTTCCTTTCCTTATGATGATGTGAATTCGATCCATGAACCCAAGTCCTTTCGCCTTTGTTTGCGTTAGTTTAGCGAAGTCTCTGTGTTTATTTGTCATCCCTCCCTTTCATGTAATCGGTTTTATTTTTACGTAAATCTCTCAGGTCTGAAATATCTACTATTTTTCTACGAGGCTTAATTATGCTCTGTATTGCGTCACCACCTGGTTCGGCGTTCTTTTATGACGACCTCCGGTGGATTGTCGCATCAGAGCCTTGTTTTTATGGATGGAATCGGCGAAGTTACGGAGCTGAGTCTCACGTCTTCAGTCAGATCCTCCCCCTGTTTTATTGAAATGTATGCGAGCGATGGTCATGGTGCTAATCACTGTCCATGCGCCGCATTACTTTCTTTGTTTCATCGTATGTCGTTGTGATTCGGCATTTCTACCTCTGCGTAAGCCTACATCTTCCTACGAAGCATATTTCTTAGCTGATTGATTTGTTTTACTTTTATTTCCAGTCCCGGTAATGTCACGTAATTTAATGTAATTTTCATTTCGTTTATTTTTATGTGTTAATTTTGTGTTACTGCCTCTGACTTCGTTATATTACGTAACTCAGTGTCATCCCCCCCCCCCGTTTCCCCACATACGCACTCCTCCAATCCCCACCACTTTCACCCCCCTCCCCCATGATTTCACAACATCATGAGCGTCTGAGCTCTGATTTTGGCGCTGGACATTCTAGTCCAGATCATGTCGTCTCTGTAAGTAGTCGCTCTTGTAATCTATCCCACGAATTTCTTTAATTTCTTTAATTTTGCTTCATCTTTATTAAGTTTTATTATTGAATCGCGTTTCCAATTAGTTACTATTATGATTTGAATTTATTTCTAGATTCCATTTATTTTATATTTAAGTTGCTCGTGTTTTATTTTCATTTCTAATTTGTAATCAGTACACATGTGTTTATTTTATTATTAATATATTTTTATTCAGTAAGTACAATATTTGCTTCTGTCTTATGATTTCTCGTATTTGAGTTCCTCGTTTGTCTTTCGATTCGACTTAGTCTTGGCTTCGCACTGTAGCGAAGTTACGACTAACACGGTCTCTGGGACACTTGCTCTATTACTTAAGTTTAATTTTTTCTTTTGATTTTACCTTAAACCTTTGTTCTGGTTTACTTTCTGTGGAAGTCATTTTTCTTTCGATTCGGAATCTTGGGCCCAGCACGCATCGAAAGAGACATCCTTTCCCCGCTCTTTAGCGATCCTGTTTAAGTTGTTGTTTTCGCTTCCACTGTATTCCTCATGCCTCTGCTATTTGGTTTAACGTAAAAGCGCAAGGCGGTGAAAATGGTATATCAGAGCGTGGTTAAACGCGAAATCGTTCCCTTTAGGTTACCAAACTTATATTTTTTTTCATTTATTACAATGTTGTCTTTCTGAGTTTAAGATACCTGTACTGAATTGTTCCCCCATCCCCGAAGAAAGTGTGGACTGTGAAAGCATTTCTCGAGTGAACAAGACATCCAAAGAATCTAGTTCCGAGGTGAACAGTGCAACAAGTTAGTGAGT